>JAVLUX010000005.1:6358750-7560000 GCA_032164185.1 Moxostoma hubbsi
TTGCTCCATCCTAAGCCAGGAAGGATCTCCATGTACATTAATGGGCTGTTTTTTCCACCAGGAAAAAAAAACTTAAATTAGCTGCCCAGTAATAATATTTGAACTGTGGTAGGCTAAACCCTCCATCTTTCTTAGCTTTACATAGATGCATCTTAGATATTCGCACACTCTTATAATTCCACAAATAAGGCACAATTATAGCATCTAACTGTTTAAAAAAACTTTGTGGGATAAAACAGGGAATTGCTTGAAAAATGTACAAAAATCGTGGGAGTACCACCATCTTGATCGAGTTAATCCTACCAGCCATTGACATGGGCAACATCCTCCAAAATTCAATATTTCGTTTTAACTGATCTAATAGTCACTGCCAGTTTACTCTAAGTAGATCTTTAGGCTCTTTAGTAACTGTAACCCCGAGATACACAAAAGAATTGTGTGCGTTTTTAAAAGGGGTGGAATTCAAGAATTGTGTGTCGATTCTTGTGATGGGCATTAATTCGCTTTTCTCCCAGTTAATTGTAAAGCCAGAAAATGTTCCAAATGTTTTGATCAAAGACAAAACTGAAGGGACAGACCTCTGAGGGTCAGAGATATATAATAAAATGTCATCTGCATATAATGAGAGATGGTGGGGGAGACCTTTAATCTTTATAGGAGTAATATCTTGATGCTGCCTTATACTCACAGCCAGGGGCTCAATATGAATCGCAAACAAAAAAGGTGAGAGGGGACAGCCCTGCCGCGTTCCTCTGTATACCTTAAAGGGATGAGACACATTCTGGTTTGTGATTACAGACGCAACAGGGTGAGCATAGATAGTTTCAATCCAGCCCTTAAAGACAGGCCCAAATCTGAATGCTTCTATGGCAGATCTCATGTATGACCATTCTACCTGGTCAAAGGCGCGTTGCGCATCAAGAGAAATGATAGCTGTGTCTGTATAATGTTTGGCATATAAAATATTAAAAAGACGACGCAAATTAAAAAACATGTGTCTGCCAGGCATAAAGCCAGTTTGGTCAAGATGAATGATAGTGCAAATGTGGCTTATCAATCGATTTGCCAGTATTTTCCCAATAAGTTTTGTTTCTATTGGGATCAGCGAAATAGGACGAAAATATGAGACCAATAAGGGATCACGTCCCCGTTTGGGAATCAGAGTTATATTAGCTCTATATAAAGTAGGAGGCAGCTCAGAGGCATTGGCACTATGTTTATACATACGCACAAGTAAGGGGGAAATTATATCACTAAATTTCTTGAAAAATTCAATGATACACCCATCTGGTCCAGGGGATTTATTATTTGGAAAAGAAAAAATTGCTTTATCTCTTTAAGGCTTATATCTGCATCTAAATGTTTTACTGCATCTTCATTTAATTTGGGAAGATTCAAATTGGCTAGGAAACTAGTTGCTGTGTTTGAAGTTGTATTTTCCTGGGACCGATATACATCTTCATAAAATTTAGCAAAACATCTATTTATATCAATAGGATTATTTAAGAGTTTGCCACTATCCGATTTTATTGAATGTATAGCTCGAGTTGCTTGGGCATGTCTCAATTGGCGAGCAAGTAGTTTTTGCGGTTTATCTCCTAGTTCAAAGTGTTGCTGCTTAACTTGCTTGAGTATTTTTAATACATTTTTAGACATGGATACATTGTATTCGTATTTTAATTTAATAATTCAGCTGTCTGAGTGGCTCTATATTCTGTCTCCAAATGCATTAGCATGTCCTCAGTTTCTTTAAATTTTTATTTTTCCTGTTTTCTTTCTGCAGCCTCATACGCTATTATATTTCCTCTTAAAACAGCTTTCATAGATTCCCAAAGAATTGAATCGTGAATGTCTCCTTTATCATTTGTAGATATGAAGAATTCTATTTTCTCCCTGAGATAATCACTAAACCGCTTGTCCTTTAATAGACTGTTATTCATTTGCCATGTATATTCTCCTTTAACTACGCCTAAATTAAAATCCAATGAAAGTGGGGAATGGTCTGATATTACCGCATTATGATATTTTGAGGCGGTTGCCATAGATATTAATTTGGAATCAATTAAAAAATAATCAATTCCCAAGTAAGATTTATGCACAGAAGAGAAAAAGGAATAATCTCTATCAGAAGGGTGAAGTACTCTCCAGATATCTACTATACCGAGATTTTTAATATAATTATTAATAGTTTTACAAGACTTTGACGCAGTTAACTGACTTGGTTGTTTGTCAAGAGCTGGATCTAAGACACAATTAAAGTCTCCCCCGATGATAACATTTGAGTCTTGCAAGTTAGGAAGAGTTTCAATTACTTTAATGAAAAATGACGGATCATCGAAATTTGGGCCATATACATTGACTAATGTAACTGGAGTCTGATTGATCATCCCACAAACCACAAGGTATCTACCGTTTTGATCTGCAATAGTTTGCTTATGTATGAAAGGGAAATTCTTCCTTATAAGGATAGCAACTCCTCTAGCTTTTCCTGAAAAGTTTGACTGATATACATAAGAGGCCCAACCAGGCCGAAGGCATCTCTGTGCTGTTCATATCAAATGTGTCTCCTGGAGAAAATAAATATCTGCTTTAAATGTTTTTAGTTGTGCAAACACTTTCCCTCTTTTTAATGGGCTATTCAGACCCCATACATTCCAGCTTACAAACCAAACTAACCCTTTTCTTTGGGTACTCTGAGAAATAATCATCTAATAGCTGTTCTTAATAAAGTGCCCTTAAAAAGAAACAAATTTGATGTAACATAAATTAGGAACGCTGACATAATAACTGTTGCATAGTCCCTCCTAGAACATAGAGAACACTTTCCCATACCCCCGGTAAAACAGTCTTTCCATACTTCACTTAAACCTTATATCACAGTATCGTTAACGTAGGTTACCATTTGTTATCCCTCGCGAAATAAAACAGGCTCCAATCAATCTTACCTCTGAACTATTAGAATGTTTCAATTGAATAAGAAAGTCTCACCATAAATCTGGAACAAATCAGTCATATAGGAGGCTACTGTAAAAGAGTTCAATCTGTTTCTCATTTGCAATAAAGTCCATTTCAATTACTCGGCACGATGATTCAGATCTTCATGGTGTTTGACGGGCAACTGACCAGTCAACTACTTTGTCACTCAGGAATTCGTTCGCCGCCTCCGGGGTTTCAGACGTCGCCGTCATGCCGTCCACCGTTACAATGAATCTTGCCGGGAAGCGAAAGCCACATCGTATCTTCCTAGCTCTACATTTCTCTCTAATGTTGTTGAACACCTGTCAAGATATCTGTGGTCAAATCTGGGTAAATCGCCACCCGTGTCCCCATGTAGAACAGCGGCTGGTTCTGCCTGGCTAGGTGTAGTACGAGCTCCTTGGTCTGATAATGATGAAGCCGGGCAATGATTGCTCTCGGTCTGCTATTAGAAGCCAGCTTTAAACTACGGTGTGCCCGATCAACCTGTATTGGCTTTTGAAAATGCTCCTCGCCCAAGAGCTTTGGAAGCAGTTTCTCGACGAAACGGGTAGGTTGACCGTGTTCCTGTTTTCATTTATACCTATAATCCGGATATTCTGGCAACGAGATCGAGACTCCAAGTCGTCAATTTTCGCATACATTTGCAACGACTCAGTATCTAACTTTGAACACAGCTGCTCTAAAGCCTCGATTCGTTGTTCATGTGCATTCGCAGATTTTTCAATTTCCTCCACCCGCGTGACAGTTTCATCCAACGCACATTTCACTGTGGAAAGTGAGGCTGAAAGTTCGTTAAACCTATTGTCCATATTGCCGCTGAGTGCGTTAATAGCAGCCAGGAGATCGTCATTACTGGCCGATGGGGCTGGGGAGTTCATGCTAGCGTCAGCTCCTTTAGCGCCGTCACCTGCTTTCGCCGTCTTTTTTTCTTCCTCCTCTGTGGCTTTATCGCCTTTTTTAACTTTATTTGGCTTTGTCATTATCTTGTGAACCATTCACTTCTGGATTGTTACAGTTATTAACAAATAAAATGGTCTAGGTGAGGAAAATTAAGGTAAGTCAAATAGAGCTTCAGAAAATGCGTCTACTCCATTTCGCGCCACCGGAAGTCCCCCTTGTTATCATGTTTACCCTTAAAATTTTTTTTAACTGGGTGTATCGAATCTCACTGGATTATAACATGAAAATAATAAAAAAATCCCACACGACTGCTGCTCGCATGGCGTCACGTGACCCTTCCACGGTGGTTTCTTATTTAAAATGCATCACGTGTTGTTCTTAAAGCAAAAAGGAACAAATGAAACATGAAATGTAAGCTGTCATCCATTTAACCACAGTGGGACAGAAGCAAAGTAGGCAAGTTTACTCTGAATGGTGCTGCCTGAATTGTTGCCTGAACTGCCACGCATGCTGTAGGTTGCCAACCCCTGGTTTATACTAAAGAGATTCTCTTGAATATTCATTTGACACACTTAATATGGGTTAAAAACCATCTTGGGACTAATTGAAGTAAGGTATTTTTGATAAATACAGTACAGAGACGACCCTTTTTATGACAAGTTTGTTTAATAATGCAATATTAAATGAGCAAGAGTGCTGTATGGCCCTGCATCATTTAGGGAAAATTACTTTTAGAATTGGTTTAAAAGAGGGTACTTTTTACTCTCACTCAAGCAAATTTCAAATAAATTTTTTTAACTTTTCTTTACAATGGGCGGCATTCCTGTTGTTACATTACTGGGTTTAATTTCAGTTAATGTGTAATTTATTGAGAGATTATTGAACGTGACTTTTACAACAGCGGAAGTTCAGCTGCGCGCGCCAGTGTTGTAGTCAAGACCACCTAAACCAAGACCAAGTCAAGACCAAGACCAGAGTGTATCGAGACTGAGACAACACAGAACCCCCACCTGATCTCTGATACCCACAGAAAGGCATTACTCTCAGACAGAGCAGGAAGCCCTAGTATGGGTGCTGGAACACTTCAAAGCGTATTTGTGGGGAGGCAGATTTACTCTTCACCCAGCTAACAATTTTATGTTCTAAGAACGTTTTCCTAACGTTAGTATTTGGTTGTGGGAACATGAAAATGTCCAGTTTTCTTAACATTAGTAGAACGTTTTTTAAGGTTAATAACGTTATAAGGATGTTCCATTAACGTTTTATATAATTTTTTCCCCCCCAAACCTTTAAATAATGTTAGCCAAAGTTGTTGGAACGTTCCCTGTTAGGTGGGCAAATGGATCAACGACCTCTCATTTATATGCTCAATCCAGAGAAGTCGAAGCTTTTGCCTCCTAGAATACAAAGACTTGGCCTGAGACTGTATCCATATGACTTCAAGATTGAACACATTGCAGGTAAAGACAATGTTGCAGACTCACTTTCTAGACTTCCTTTACCAGAAACCGAGGACAACATTTATGTGGACACGTATTTGGACCGAGTGTTGTCTGTAAATATGATGGATGTAGAAGCCTTGACTCTTGAGGAACTTAAAAGAGCTACAATGAATGATACTACCTTGACATAACTGGTTTCCATACTGGAGACTGTACAATTCCTGCTACAATTCCTGAAAGTTTACAACCATACAAACACTGCTCAGCTGAGTTGTCAACCCATGACGGTCTTTTGTTGTGGAGACACAGGATAGTTCCCCACCTAACAGGGAACGTTCCAACAACTTTGGCTAACATTATTTAAAGGTTTGGGGGGAAAAAAATTATATAAAACGTTAATGGAACATCCTTATAACGTTATTAACCTTAAAAAAACGTTCTACTAATGTTAAGAAAACTGGACATTTTCATGTTCCCACAACCAAATACTAACGTTAGGAAAACGTTCTTAGAACATAAAATTGTTAGCTGGGTCTTCCTTCCGCACTGATACAGCAAGCTTTGAAAATTGCACACGAGACACATCAATCTATAATTCACACAAACCAATTCTTGTGAAGCAAATTATATTGCCCTAATATGGACATGGAGGTAGAAAGAATGGTCAAAAATTTTAACCACTGCATCCATTAGAACTACCTCCTAGACTGTGGACCAAGATAGGTGTTGAGTGGGTCCTATTCAGAATGTCTATATACTTACTGTTATAGATTACTACATGTCATACCCTGAAGCAGTAGTCATTGGTGATATAACTTCCAAGACTGTTACCAAGGAAATTATTTAAATATTTGCCCTATTTGGGGAAGCAGATTGTCGGCAAAGTCTTCGAGGCATTTCTGAGAACTAGAAGAGTTAAGCACATCAAGGCCTCACCTTACTACTTCAAAAGTAATGGTAAAATAGAAAGATTTAATCGTTACATGAAGAAAGCCTTCAAAGTAGCTAAAAGTGAGGGAAGGAATTAGAGAGAAGATCTCTCAAATATTCTTCTTGCCTATCGATTTACACCACATAGAGCATCGTGTGAGACACCAGCCTATCTGATGTTTGGACGTTTGGAGGTGCTCACTAAGTTGCCTAGTCTCATCACCGACATAAGAGAAACAAAAGACATTGAAAGCATCATAAAAGCTACAATGAAAAATTAAGCAGTACGCAGACATGGCAAGACGAACCAAAGAACACAACTTTAAGTTGAAAGACGTCATATATGTGGCGAGTATGGATGATGGCAAGCTGGATTCTAAGTATAGAGATATTCATTATGTACTTCTGAAGCACACATCGGACAATTCATTTGAAATGGCCAATGCAGAGGATGGCTCTAGGATTGTGCGAAATGTGAAGCACATTCATCATGTTCCCATTCAACTGGAGATTAGCATACCAGAACCTACAGAAAAACAAAGTAATCAGGGAACTCAAGAGACAGTGGTCAAGTCAGATTTTACAGAAGAGCACGAAAGTTCTTCTGTTACAGTACCGGACTCCTGTAGCAAACCTTTGACTACCCGGAGTGATAGAGTTGTTAAGAAACCTGCTTGTTTCAAGGACATGATTATATTAATGTTTTGAGTATGTTGGTTGACTGTTTAGTCAGTGTAGATTGAAACAATACAGCAGTAGTAAATATTATGTTCAGAGTAACAGTAACAAAGGTTGAAATATTTGGGGGTATACAAGTTCTCTAATACTAACAAAGGGAGGGATGTTGTGTAGCGATATCGTGAGAATTTGGGTGTGAATGAGAGAGAGATCGTGAGAGAGTTATGGGAGTGATCATGTAGTTGATATAGTGGTTAATAAAGTTGATAAAGCAATGATAAAGACTGGTTATTGAGACAAACAACACAACATGTATAGCTAATACTCTCTAAATCTCTTTGGGTGAGGGGTGAAGATGAGTTTAGGTACAGATGCTGCATTCCATTCAAATCGGATGTGGAATGTTCCACTTGATATCTCCGATCTCCGACTAAAGGCATTCCAATGCCAGATGTTTGGAAGATGACATTAAAGGAAACAAAACTGCAACACCCCCGTTAGCTGAGCAGGTGTTTGACTGTCACCGGAGATGTCTCCTAACAACCCAATTCATAAACAATCTGCAATGGTAGCATTTGTGCATCAGATGTACGATAATCAAAAGAGAGAATAATTTACCATGTTTTGAACACCTGCTACTCTGCTAACATTTTTTAAACAAGCTTTAATATCATGTAATATAGGAACTTTTCTAATTTATCAATATTATTTAATAAAAGTAAATGTTTATCACTTATTTTGTACATCTTCCTGGGTGACGACAAGATTGTGTGACACACCTACATCTCAAGGAAATTAGAGTTTTACATTTTCACACGACTTGATGTTGTAATTATGACTTCAAGTGGCGTCCCATTGCCCTTTTCCCAGTAGGAAGTTGGATGAATTAAATGCAGCAAGAGGCAGATTGCTAACTTTAGCAAACTAGCTTTGCTAGCAACACTTACACTTAGCTTACCTTTCTTTATGGTTCCTTTCTAAGTGCCGATAAATGTTTGACGTGGAACCAGTCATCTTGGTAAGCATTGCATTACAGAATTTACATACTGCTCAGGCAAACATTTTGTCTAAAATCTCTTTATTGTGTTGAATGAAAGAAAGAAAGTCACATGGGTTTGGACCAACATGATGGTGAATGATGACAGAATTTCCATTAATAATAATAACAATTCTGTAATACATGTTAAATGTGAATTATATAATGGAAAATTGAGGAGTCTATTATGTCAACTGTGAAAGTAACACGTTACTCACTACTTGCGTCCTCTTTTAATTGGATTTTTTCTTACTATTACTCAAGTAATTATTTATGTTTGTACTTTTACTTCTACTTGAGTAATTATTTTTTTTAAAGTAATTTTACTTTTACTTGAGAACAGTTTTTGGCTACTCTACCCACCTCTGGTTATGTATGACTCTGAGCTTCAAAGCATGTATCAAGAACCAGCACAATTTTCAAAGAAGTCCTGTATCGGAGCATGTATTGTTTTCAGAGAATCGCATGATCAAATACAAATTATGCCTCACTTTCTGTCCAGTCACAAGAGCGCTTCACTTTGCATGTTAGAATGTATGAATCCAGACCTCTACTCTATGGTTATTGGAAGTTTAAATCCATTTACAAAGTATTTCAAATTACATTATGATATATCCTGTAATACAACAAGTATATTTAAATATAACTAGTGCACTAGATACTTGCCTCGCAACTCTGTTGGTCATATTTATGTTCATTACTCTTATTAAAGTCACACTGAATCATTCTGGCATTTATTACCACACTTTAATAAGCTAATGATATTATCAGAAGGTGAAAATCAACAAACTTAGCACTGTTAGGCTTTTATTTATGCACTCTGGATCAAAACTACATCAGGTGCTTCATAAAGTGGAGCTGCATACCCATGTTTATGGCTGTGTTACATTTGACCTACCACCAGATGGCACTTTTTTCAACACTCCCGAGGCTTTGATTTTTGTCCCGGAGCAATTTAGGAAAAACCTGAGAGCTTCACAAGTCTTCTTTTGCCCATACCTAGCACGAGGCCACAGGTAATCACATCCGTGCTGATTAAGGGCTATACAGCATAATTGTGAGTGTGATATTGCTTTTAAACAACAGTTCAACTAACAAGTAAATAAATAAAAGAGGAAAAACTAAGGACTGTCACACAAAAAAAAAAAACACTTCTGCATGGAACTACTTTCTTACACCACCAATCAGGATCTGCTGTTGCTGGTTCAAAAGATGTGCACAAGCCTCCTTTACTCAATTGAAAACATCACTTTAGGACTCAAAAGTATTTCTGAATCGGTGGTGTCTGATGCTGCTTCTGTACAGGTTGAGAGGTTGATGTAGTACAGTCCAAAGTAGTACAGTTTATTTTTCAAAACCTCATCCAATTCATTGTAAGATGGACAAGTTACACTTTCCATTCTAGATTTACTATTGTTGTCCTTCACCCTCCTGTAAGCAAGCTCAAGGTATTTTATTTAACTTTGTCACGTATGCCACGATTGGGTATATTTGAAAAAAATATTTGCAAAATCATCTTGAATACAGCCCGGTTACAATACGATTCCAAAAGTTTCCTTTGTACTGAGTCTTCAACTGAAACCAAAATAAGACATTTAATTTAGCTGTTCTGGTGGTACCTGAAGAGAAACATATGTAGCTGAACAAGTGAGAGGACAGAAGCATGAAAGTGGAGGTGCAGAGATTTAGAAAAATTTTGTTTTGACTGAAGGACTGATAAAGGCAGAATTAACTGAACAGACAATTTCAATGGGGAAGCCAGGCAAAGATCACCCTTAGGTAACCAGCTATGGGCTAATAGAATAGAACAGAAAGTAAAGGACTTTTTGCCCACTTCAAATACCTGTGTATTTCTTAGAGGCAGAACAGCTATGGAATCAGTACTCTGCCTAATCAAACATAAGAAAGGCTCAAGTGAGTAAACAGGTTGCTCATGCAGTTTTCTTTGATGTGGAACAGTCCCTTTTTGTTTAGTGTAATAATAAATGATATATATTTAATCATGAAGAACCCACTCAAAAAAACTCTTTGGCTGAACTTTATTGAATCATGGACAGTGGTTTCACATGTTTGGCATGAGTTTTCTTAAATGGCATGCAATCTCAAATTAAATACTTCAAGTAGAGGGACCCTAATTGAATTGAGTAAAACCAATTAAATTAGGAATGTTACAAAAACTTAAAGTAATCTCTCTGTTATATAGTACAGTGGATACTAGCATGCTAATGTGAAACACTATGCTATGATTCTATTTTTGATTAATATAGTAAATGCCTAATGAATAAAGCAAGAGCATTCCTCAGTCCTCCACCTAAACTATATACATATATATCTTTATATAAAAAGCTCAATGTATATATATATTCTCACCCACACTTATCATATTGCCTCTGGAGATATCGATTTAAACACTGATGTCATATGGATTACTTTTATGTTTCCTTTATGTGCTTTTGGAGCTTCTAAGGTTTCGCACCTATTCATTTCATTGCTAGAGCTGAAATATTCTTCTAAAAATCTTTGTTTGTGTTCAAAAGAAGAAAGTCATACACATCTGGGATGGCATGAGAGTGAATGAATGATGACAGAATTTTCATTTTTGGGTGAACTATTCCTTTAAATAAAATAAATAGCACCATTTTGTATTATGCATACATTGTGGGATGATGGAAAAAGTGGATCATGTCCTGTTTCATTATAGGACTTGACAAATAATAATGACAAAACCACAAGAAAAGGGGATCCAGAATATATCTTTGGCAGTTGTTTTGGGTAAGAAACAAGGGGGACAAAGTATTAGAGAACTGTATTGTGCTATCTGAACATGAACATCAAGAATACAAACAGGTTAAGTTTATGTATGTTTAATGTTTTCTTATTTTTTTAATTAAATCGTTTTTGTTTGTCGTTGACGCTCCAGTCCAGTATGTGTCGGTAATGCAACATGAACTTGTTTTCCGATCCGCCATTACACGTCACAAGAAGAAGTTGTTGTTATTGTGACGTCATAAAGACTCCGCCGCAGCTCCTCCGTCTGTTGTGATTCAGTTGATTAAAGGTTTGTGTTTTTCAGCGCTTTCATTAAAATATATTAATCAATACAACACTTTTACACATACACAACATGGTAATATTACGTGAAATAATTTAGCGTTTCTGATATAAAACGAATATAATGTTATTCAATCTCATTGTTTAGGTGAATTAATCATTAAAACAAGCTAAACTCATAATCACACGAATATGGAGGATTAGATACAAACTTTTAGTCATTTAGCAGAACTTTTTATCCCAAAGAGCACAAAAATGCTTAAAAAACTAAAATAACACACTTTAAAGTTTGCAAAGGATCTGTATCAGTCATGCAGGAGCTTCATTGTAAGAGAGAAAACTGATTTTTGAAGTGTTTAAAGTTCATTTAAAGTTTGCTGGAAATGTCTGATGTAAAGTTGTAAATGACGCTACATTTATGTTATTTTTCTGTGAGTAAAGTGCTTGCACATTAATGAGGGAGATTTTATATCTAGCCCTAGTGCACACTATACAACATCTAGTGCACACCACGTGATTTCTAGTGCACACTGCACAACTTCTAGTGCCTAGTGCACACTACACGATGCCTAATGCACACTACACGGCTCCTAGTGCACTGCATGACTCCTAGTACCTAGTGCACACTACATGACTCCTACTGCATAGTGAACACTATATGACTCCTAGTACATAGTGTACACTACATGACTCCTAGTACCTAGTGTATACTACATGACTCCTAGTACCTAGTGCACACTGCACGACTCCTAGTACCTAGTGCACACTACATGCCTCCTAGTGCCTAGCGTACACTACACGACTCACACTGCCTAGTGAACACTATATGACTCCTAGTGTCTAGTACACACTACATGACTCCTAGTGCCTAGTGCACACTACACGACTTCTAATGCCTAGAGCACACTGCACGACTCCTAGTACCTATTGCACACTACATGAATCCTAGTGCCTAGTGCACACTACACGACTCCTAGTGCTTAGTGCTCACTGCAGGTTGCCTTTGATGCTTTGAGTCCACGATTGGTCCTCTATGAGGACCTTACGGAAGTGAAGGTTTATAGTTAAAAAAGCTTAAATATTTATCTTTTTTCACACTGAAAGTGATCCTGTCCCTTTAGAAGACATTAATTTAACCACTGGAGTCATATGGATGAAGTTTATGCTGACTGTCTGTGATGTTTGGAGCTTCAAATTAGAAATCTCCATTCACTTGCATTTTAAGGACCTTCTGAGCTATTGAGATATTTTTCTTCAAATGTGTTCTGAACAACAAACTTTTTACTCAAAGAACGACAAGTACATGACTAGGCTTAATGTCGAGCCCTGTAGAGGGATGTATCGTTTGTAGGTGAAAAACAATTTTTTACCAAGATGTAATGTTCAGCAAGTGGCTATTTTAGATTTCTTCAATATACTCTATTAAGAGTTCAATGTAAACACACTACAAACTAGGGCTGTGCGATTAAACAACATCATGATAAAATCACGATGTAAGCATGGGCGATTTCTAAACCGCAGAAAGCGGTGATTCTACGCACCTCACTCCTCAGTGTGCAAAAGATGTTCACCAATCAGAATGCAGCGCGCCTAAAAGATCTAGTGCAAGAACAGAACAGAGCGGGCTAACGACTATGCAGGAAAGCACAGAAACAGGGAAGATGAAATCAGGACAGAATAATGACGTGGTGCCGAAAAAAATCGTCATCTGTGGTTTGGCGATATTTTGGATACAGGAGAGAAGATGTGACAAAACAGAGTAACACCACAAATCTGTTCCAACACCTGAGACAGTGCCATAAAGAACTATTAAAGCAATGCATGGCGACAACTGTCCCTCGACGTGAACAAAAGCACATCCCAAACGCATTCCGGACCAGGTGAACAAAAAATGATAACACAGGCATTTGCGATCTGCACACCATATGAGAGGAGCTCAAAAAGGCATAAAGAAATAGCAGATGACGTCACGTATCATTTATGCAAAGACATGGTGCCTGCGTACATCATCAGTAAAGCCGGCTTCTAAAAAAATATGTAGACACTTGATAAGAGATACCAACTGCCATCACAAAGATATTTTTCACGAGTTGCCATCCCTGAAATGTATACCAAATGCAAGGGCGGTGTTCAATCCGAGCTAAAACAAGTGAAATACTATGCATCCACTTCAGATATGTGGTCAAGCAGAACATCAGAGGCTTATATAAGTTTAATGGTGCACTTTATCAGTGAGTATTTTTAAATGAAAAGTCGATGCTTGCAAACTACATACTTTCCTGAAGACCACACTGGAGAAAATCTGTCTCAGGGTTTGAGAGATGCTTTGGCTTCCTGGCGACTTTGTGAAGTGTCAATCACCAAACATTGTGAAGGCTATCACTTTGAACAAATGGACAAGTTTACAATGCTTTGGACACAGACTGCATCTTACAATTGGTAAGTTTTTTTCTTATCTACATTTAAAAGTACATTAGGAATTTATAAGTGAAGCTTGTAGCAATAATTTGATTTATTCCATTTTGTTCATTTAATTCCAGTTTCCTTAAAAATATTGCAAAATGAGCCCATATAGCACATTATATATTTTGCAATGACTGTATATTATCCTGCTTATTACAAGGCTGCCTGTAATTGAATTATTCTAAAAAAAATTACATTGATATAGTGGACAATAGAGATTGAAATAGGAAAGATGACCCCAGATGTACAGTAGTTAAGAAATAGACTGCTAGGTGGTGCTATTGACCAATCGGAATAGAGTATTCTAGACAGCCCTGTAAAAACTACCCTTTATTATCATATTATTATTAATAAGAAACAGAAAAAGGGTGACATTTAAATATAAACATCAATTGAAAATGTATTTGCTGAAGTACTTTTTTGTTTTAGAACTTTGCAGTTTTATCTTGTTTAAAGGTTTGAAGTAAGACCTATGACACTTTTAATTTAAATGCACATTGTCTTATTTTTTAGAAAACGCAGTTAAGGATGGACCTCGCATTTCTGGAGCCATAGGCTTGTGCAAAAAGTTGGTGGGCAATTTTTCTCATAGTTGGAAGAGAAAGGTGCCATTAACTGAAGCCCAGGAAGAACTTCAGCTTCCAAAGAATGCACTCAACACAGTACCCAACATGGTGGGGCTCAAGGCAATGGATGATAGAAAGGGTTTTGGAGCAACAGAGGGCACTGTCTCAGGTCCTTTCAGCTGACCGTGAAACAAGACACCTGGTGCCACAATGGCAGGACACAGATGTCCTTGAATCTGTGAATAAAGAACTGAGCCTACTTCAGGAGTTCACAAATGCCCCTGTCTACCCATGTCAGTGCATCATATCTGAAACCAGTTCTTCATCTATTCAACACAAAGATACTGGCTGTGGAGGATGAGGATTCTGACCTGACAAAGACAATACAATCCAAGATTCTTGACTACATCAGTAAAAACTATGATGATAAAGATACCCAAGAACTGCTGGATATGGCATCATTCCTAGATCCAAGATTCAAGACAAGCTACATTGCTGTCGATAAACTTCCAAACATCAAGGCCAGGGTTCATATAATGTCTGATATGAAAGAGATTTGTTGTTTGGGTAAATTGAGTGGGACAGTCATGCATTAATACTAGATAAACAGTGTAATATGTCTTTTCTCTCTGTTCTATGCATTCTCATAGGATGCAGTGAATTCTGAGACAGGCTGGGAGAATGTAGTCACAGATCTACCTTCATCAGCAAAAAAAGCAAAGAAGTCTTTGGCAAGCTTCTTCAAAACTGTCTCAGCCATGCTACCATCTCTGAAACTTGTAGAAGCAATTGCCTCTGAGGTGAACAGCTACCTGCTTCCATTGATAGTGAGGAAGATCCTCTGCTATGGTAGAGACTACATCAGATAAACTCAAGATTGAGAAGGCTTGCACAAAAGTGTATCTGTGTATTCCTTCTACAAGCTCACCATCAGAGGGTGTTTTAACAGGAGGAAATATGGTGACATGTCAGCGTTCATGCTTGAAGCCAGAAATGGTACACATGCTGGTTTTCTTAGCAAAAAACTTTAAACCAGTAAAGCAGCTCGTTTCTGCCATCGTTCTAGTTTCTGAGAGATTGTTCAGTCTGGGTTTTTTTGGTGATTTGATTACCCTTATTCTTATTTATTTTTCCTTATGTCTGTACTAAAGACATGATGTGACATCTTTTCTAAATGTTCATTTGCCTTATGTCTGTTCTAGAGACATGATGTGACACCAAAATGCATTTATGAATGTGAAATGTGTAAGGAAATATTTTGCCAAAATCGCTGTTAAAAACGAAATCGCAATATCTGTCAAAAAATCGTGATAGTTTTTTTGTCCATATCGCCCTACTACAAACCCGAACGAGTTTTGGAGAGGTGCTTCTTTGCTGGCACACAAACAGAGAAGAGTGGGACTCGTTCCTGATTACCATATAGCAAGATGCTTGGCAAAGTGTTGGTTTAAGAGTTCCACCAGTTCACCAGTCATCATGTTAATCTTAGGTCAAGCATAAAACACACATCTAATTTTTAACCCAACTTTTGCCTCTAAGCATGTAGTCATCTAAAGAATTGCACAATACTATCCTTAAGCATATTGTCGCATCTGTGTAAAAATGTCAGGCAAAACTGCTAAAAACATATAGATTTGCCCCTTGAAGGTCTCTGCGTTGTTCTGTCTTTTCTGAGCACTGAAGTAAAGCAATTATTGTTAATAATTTGCACTTTACAAATTCATCCCGATATTAATTTTATCTGACTCCAATTTTATATTAATCTGACTCCATTTTTATGTTGACCTCTAATTTAGATTAAAGCTCTAAATACTTTCTGATCATTCTGTGATTTTAATCATTTAAGTTATTGATTACTCTGAATCCTCTTCTATTCATTTACCTTTTGATCAGTTTCTAATGAGATTCAAACTGATAGTCTTTAAGTGGCTTCCTCCTACATTAAAGCTTCAGTTATGATATAAAATGTTATTCTCCTGCTCGGTTCCTCCAGAGCAGTTTCTCCTATTTTAAAGAACCAGTACTGATATAAATGATTTCAGAGGAATACAGAATAAATCAAAAGGTAACAATTTATTTGCCAGGTAAGTTTTAAAACACAAGTTAGAGAAACAAGTCAAAGAACATACCTGGCAGTTGAGAAAACTACATGTAATTGCAAAGCATGGGAAATCTGAATGCAGATTTCTGTTATTAAAGTTACACAAAGTGAGGTGTGGGATCATCTCCGTAGACTGAAGAAGGTGGACCTCCCTATTCCAGCTTTGACCATGTTCTACAGAGGCACCATTGAGAGCATTCTCACATATTGCATCTCTTGCTGGTTTGGAAACAGTACGGCAGATGAGAGACATAAACTTAACAGGATTGTGAGAACTGCTGAAAAAATCATTGGTGCTTCACTGCCATGTATTCAGGACATCTACACAGAGCGCTGTGTGCATAGAGCAAATAGCATTATTAAGGACTTCACTTATTTCTTACGTGATATGTTCATACTACTTCAGTCTGGTAAAAGATACAGAAGCATCAGAGCAAGAACTAGTAGGCTATTAAACAGCTTTTTCCCCACAGCTATTAGACTGCTAAACCAGAAAACGGGTTTTGAAATTTGAAATTGATTATTTATGTATTTTAGTGTATATATATGTGTATGTGTATATATATATATATATATATATATATATATATATATATATATATATAATGTTTTTTTTTTCACTGAATTACTGAGTGGTTGATGTGTGAAACACAATTTCGTTTTTATGTACACCATGAAAATGACAATAAAAGGAATCAATCAATCAATCAATCAATCAATCTGACTACAGAGTACCTTGAGCTCTGGGCCAGCCTTCCTTAAATATCCAGACAGAATACACATTGTGTACCAAATGGTATTGTCCTTTGAGAATTTGGGGGTGAATGGGTTCTTGGCTTCCTGGTGTTAAACCTTCAAGGAGGGGTATAGATCTCCAGAGTTATTCAGTATTTGGCAAAGACCTTATAACTTTGTTGTCATTGAGTTTTATAAACCTGGGGACAAAACACTATACCAGACGCACTGAGACATTTTGAATGATACCAAACATGTTACACTAGTTACATTATTTGTATACATCAGATATGGTCTTTTGTTACATACAGATATTAGGTGAGTTTGAGGTGATTCTGTGCTGAGGGGGAATGGATGAGGAGAGGGTAGAGAATGGGACAGATATGGAAGGGCAACAATGAGGTGTGAATTTGCAGTCTTCGCTCAGTGGGGTGCGGTGCCAAAGGAAGACACATTGGCACCCTGCCTTACACATTTATGGTCTTTTGTTACAGATAATAGGTGAGATTGAGGTGATTCTCAGCTGAAGGGGAATGGATGCGGAGGAGAGTGGAGAGAATGGGACAGATGTGGAAGGGCAACAATGAAGTGTGAATTTGCAGTCTTCGCTCAGTGGGGTGCGGTGCCTCAGGAAGAGATGCTAATTGTGAGAAAGTTCATTTGTTGATTTTCTCGAAGATCATACATTTGCTCTTTGCCTTTGAATGTAAATACATTGGCACCCCGCCTTACAGTTGCATTCTTTTTGTTGATAGGCAGCTAAGCATTTGCATTGCATTTCCTACAACAAGGTGTTATTGTACAAATTAAGGATTTTGGTCTCTTTTTTTTTGGGGGGGCAGATCTGTTCCTCCATATCACACAGTGATCTTGATTCACCCCTGCAGTGAAAAAAGGTGGTATATAAAGAGGATCAACTCTGGTGTAACCACTGACGTCTACTGGCATACTATTGCAATAATGAAGTTTGTTAAAGAAGAGAGTGAAGACATCAGTATTACAGAGCAATGCAGAATGAAACATGAAGATACTGAGCAACGAAGAGGTTGGTGTTCATTGAGTCTTCATTATAACTGTTTTGAGGAACATTGAGGTAATAAAGCTTCAGACAGTTTGCAAGATCTGGCTGCTGTAGTTAGAAAATGATAGAATCAGTAAATTTATAGTTGAACAAACAAATAATACCAGAATCTACATGAAAATTACAGAACTAAACTTCAGCATATCAAAGATAACATAAAGTAGATACTTTGCCTTTGTTGCTTTCTGGCATTAAATAGAGGTTCAATTGTATTTCATTTAGGGATGCACTGATCCGATACCTGGATTGGTATCGACTCCTATACTGATGTTTTTAGACCGATCGGGTATCGCTCCGACAAGCCCGATCCAAATCCAATACTGTGTGTTATTTATATTTGTTACTGTCAAGCTCTAAAAATTACATAAAAGCACCATTAAAGTAGTCCATATGACTTGTGCATTTTATTCGAAGTCTCTTGAAGACATGCAACAGCTTTGTGAATCGTAAAAGGCTGTGTTTAAAAACTAAATATACAGTATGTATGCGCTTTTGCGTTTTAGTGAATGCCGCTGCTCTGTTGACACACATACAGTGTGGCACGCACAGGCTTTGTGAGGTGACTGCGGCTATTTTCATCCCTCAGGTCTCGCGGCTATTTTCATATGAGAGTGCTGCTCATGAACAGCATCTCAAATGTAGATGCTCAATAGGTTGGTTTACTTTGTTATAATATGCATTTAGAATGGCACCGGAGCAACATTTGACCAGATTTTGAATAAGAAGCAAATTAAGCTACTGTGAAGTAACCCACAAACAGACACTTACAGGACTTCCTGGAGTGTTAGGATCATCAAAATAAAAGCCTGAGAGTTTTAAAGCTAAAGGTGCATGACTAAAATATATTACTGTTGTATTTAAAAATTCTAAAAGTCAGTAATAATAATACTCAAAGCTCAAATAAATACACGAAAGATGAAAGTCAATGTGCATGACCATGAAGTTTTGGTATTTGGTAAGTCTAGGTGCAAGTAGGTTTGGCGAAACAGTACACTCACAGTTTGCACACATACTGTACACCCACAATAGCGCAAACACTCCCACCCACTTGTGCTTTGTGCTGGCATGAAAGTTGCAATTAGAATTAGAGCTCTTATGAAAGTTGGATAAGACATTGCACACGGTTGTTGCGCATAGAGCTGCACTTTGCACACTCACGAAAATAGAGCCCTAAGTCTAAGTTGTAAAATTTGTGCAAAGAAAACTGGCTTCTTTTCTACTTAAGACCTCCACAGGAATTACTGCTCCTTTTGCTGCTACATTATCCAGTAGACTGGTTAACATTACATTTTTTCTTAATAGGCTGTACATTTATTTTGAAATAATGTGTAGATAGAGGTTTGTTTTTCTTTACATAAAAAAAGAGTACCCCCCAATTAGTTTCACACAATAATGTAAAGAAAGTCTAAACTGATTATGAAAAAAACCCCAACAACACTTGTATCGGATCAGTATCGGACAATACTGAGATTTCAGATCGAAAAACTGGGAACGGTGCATCCCTAATTTCATTTTTCAAATTTGTCTAAATTTACTTTGTTCATTTTAGACTTGATAAAAGTAAAAGAAGAAAGTCAAGAACTGGATGACGTGGAGGAGAAACACCATCCATATCATACATTCAATAATTTCATCACTGGTGAAGAATCTTTAAGTGTCTCAAAGACTGAAAATAATTTCTCATGGAAAAGAAATCAAAAAACAAAAGACGAAAACACGTTTACCTGCACTCACTGTGGAAAGAGTTTTGCACAAGCAGCCCATCTCACACTTCATCTGCAAAGTCACTCTGGATTAAGACCATTTAACTGTGACCAGTGTGGCAAGAATTTTAGGCGGAAATCAAATCTCACGGTACACATCAGAACTCACACAAATGAGAAGACTTATGTGTGTTCTTTTTGTGCAAAGAGTTTTGCTCACTCAGGACTCCTGAAAGCACACGAGATAGTGCATACTGGAGAGAAGCCATACCACTGTACTTCATGTGGGAAAAGTTTCTCTAAGAGAGGATATCTAAATGGTCACATGAAAATCCACACTGGAGAAAAACCTGTCCTCTGCCATCAGTGTGGCAAGAGTTTCAGAGATAAAGGTGATCTTCAGCGTCACATGAGAATTCACACTGGAGAAAAACCCTTCCCCTGCCATCAGTGTGGCAAGAGTTTCAGAGTGAAAGGAGATCTTAAATGTCACATGAGAATTCACACTGGAGAGAAGCCATACTACTGTACTACATGTGGGAAAAGTTTCTCAAAGAGAAGAAATCTAAATGGTCATATAAAAATCCACACTGGAGAAAAGCCATTCACCTGCCTTCAGTGTGGAAAGAGTTTCAGAGATAAAGGAAATCTTCAGCGTCACATGAGATTTCACACTGGAGAGAAACCTTTTACATGCAATCAGTGTGGAAAGAGTTTCACAATTGCAGGACATCTCAAACGTCATCTGCAAAATCATTCTGGATTAAAACCATTTAACTGTGATCAGTGCAGCAAGAAATTTATGTTGGCATCACATCTAAAGGCACACCTGACAACTCATACAAATGAGAAGCCTTACCTGTGTTCTTTTTGTGGAAAGAGTTTCGGTACATCAGGAACTCTGAAATCACATGAGAGAGTGCATACTGGAGAAAAGCCATTCAAATGCACTAAATGTGGGAAGAATTTCACCCAATTAAGTAGTCTAAAGTCTCATTTAAAAAAGAGTTGCTCAAAATGATAATTGTGAGCATGGTTATTTCAGGGTCAACATTTATGTTTTAATGTATAATATAACTTCAATCAGTTTACTAGATCTGTTGTAGTCATAAAATAATTTCAAAAACATGAACCATAAAGGTTAGGAGCAGAAAAATATATGCTAAAATGCATTCTATGCAAAAATCATTTATATATATTATTTTTTTTTTTTTGTCTTGTTTTTCAGTAAAAATATCTAAACATTCTTAAAACAAGATATATTTACTTCACAAGCTAAATGTCATCATTTTAAGTCTTCTTTTGAACTGAATTCGGTGACGTTTAGGCTTAAAACAAGAAAAAATGATTTGCAAATGGGTTAAGAAAAATTAACTTACTAAATTTGGTCAGATATGTCTGAAAACAAGACATAGTTTCTTTAGCCATTTTAGGCCCCGTCTGGCGGTCCAAAGTTGTAGTACTCGGAACCATCATATCCTGCCAGAGATAAGAGTAAGGGGCGAGGAGCCTACCCCCGTGCAGGACGGGACTCAACCTGTGGTGGTGGGGTGGTGGAGGTTGCCGTGTTAGCATGTTGAAACAGCAATGTGATAGATTGGGAGCAGACTTATAAAGCAATGGCTTACATGTGATTGAATGGGAATTACCCAGCTAATGGTGTGATGATGTACAGCTGCTAGTCTTCCCGCTAGAACTACGCTGCGCTTACATATATTGTTTTATGAATACTTCGATATTTTGCTGGGATAGAAAAAAAAACTTGCTTTTGATGATGATCATAACCTTGTAAAAGAGGTATCTACCAGATTGTATATCAATAACATCTAAATAAACAGGATTAACCTTGCATATTAAAATAAAAATTTTGAAATTAAATTGATGTATTATTTATTTTGTCACAATTAAATTGATTTTGATCAGCATGATACAGAAGACCTTCTGATAACATGAAATGAAGGCCCTGACTAACTACCACACATCCAGGGATTAAGATGTATCAGACCAATCATCCGGGTATTGCATGTCATCTTTCCTGCTTCTCGGATCACTGTGTGATCTCTAAAAGCCAGCTATTATCTCGAAATAATTTCAAATCAAATCAATGTTTCATGTCCATATTTACAATGGGCTCTAAGCCTCTAACATAGGACATTGGAGCCCAAACGCGCAAAACTACCAAAACAACATTTATTTTAACATAGATATTGATGGGACTAGAATGTTTTCTATATTTTGATTTTATGAAATCGCCTATAATAAGAAGCTATGCAATTATATTCATATATTCACTTTATGTAATCAGTTTTATATTCATTCATATAATCACTGTATAACTATTATAATATTCATGCTTGATGCCTTGTGTATCTAATGTACATGTCAGATCTAAATGCATGCGTGAGACCAAATTTATACATTTTATTCTCTTGTATATGAGTTTGTTACCCTTTTGACCTCATCTGGCTTCAGAGTTGGAATGAGAGAGCATAGTTTATGACTGTTATTGATTTAAGAAGCATCCAGACATAGACAGTAAATAGTAAACAGGATATGTTTCGAGACACCTGTCCTTGTATTTAGCTGAGATCGGTACATTTACGAGTCGTTTTTGAATAAATAAATGTACGAGTGGGGCTTTAGCTTATTTTTCCACTCAATCTGCAATTTTACACTTCTATATGTCATAACAGCTTGACCTGACACTTACGGTTATTACATCATTGTGCAGAACTTTCTGTACCTAAAAAGGAAATGCTTTCTGGCTCAGTCTCAAGAGGGTATAAAGACCTTAACGAATATCTGCATGTCAGACTAATCACTCAACTCATCTCTGTACTTTAACTTTTTTTTTCCATTCTCTTAGTTAATCAGACAAAGACAAGACTTAGTGTTGTTAGGTAAATAAATATTATTTTAAATATTGTCATGTGAAAAGTAGAAAATAATAACTTGCATCTCCTGTAAACAAATATTTTAAAAAATGTAAATTGAACACTGCTGATTAAGAGCAAGAGCTGGGCTTGGACAGGGCACCTCTAATGGATTAGCAGGCTGTGTATCCTGTTTGCTCGTAGCGTTATAGATGTGAATCTGACTCATGATCACTGTTGCATGTGATTTCCTCTCAGTTGTCTTGTCCTGTCACTCTATATGCACAAGTATTTACTCTAGTTTCTTACTAAGAGACACTAGCATGATTATCTTTTCAGGTTTCAGGCAGGATCTCAGGCATTTAACAATGTTTCCTCCTGAACTGAAAACAAGCTCTGATGGGGAGCTAGTGGCTGGTATGCAGAGAAAATTTTTTGCCACCTTACTTAGAATGGGAAAGTGTACATGATGCTTTCTCCACCGTTCCAGTGGATTTTCCTCACTATCCAGCACGGGGGACACCAAGTAGCTGCTCAGCTCTGCTTCTAGTGTTTGCTGAAGTGACAAAGTTGGTACAGTTGAAGGAGTTGCCTCACTTCCTTTGAAAAAACTTCCTAATGACCTCTTTGGCTTCTTTGCCTCTGATGAAGTTGTAGAGGGCTTTGTACTCCCTGTGGACTGCAGCTGATGACTCCATCTCTGTTTTCACTTTCTCTTGAAAGGTGGGACATGGTGTGCAGAAATGTGTCGTTTTAAATCTGGGATTAACAAAACTGGCTGTTTCCAGTAGCTCTTCTGTGATGGGGTCTGAGTACTTCCTTTTAAGGTACTCAAGGATGCTGGTTTTGATTGTTTTGGTCAGCTCTGTGTCATCTTCATCCTCAGCCAGCACTCGTGAATTGAGGATGTGTAGGATAGGCTTTACGGGCATCTGTGAACTCCATCAATGGGGAAAGAGCTTTGTTGACAGCCTCTTAAGACATCCAAAACAGCCCAAAATGGAACAAGGTGCCTTGATTTTTTATCATCAGTGAGGACCTGTGTGATGGCTTTCTTTTGCTCAACCCTTGCAGTCATCACTTGCATTGATCCCCATCTGGTGACACATGCCGTTTTCAGCTTGTGTTGTGGCAGGTTCAGATATTGTTGCACCTTCACTAATGCCTTCTTTTTTCCAACTATAGGAAAAAGCACTGACTAAGTTTTTGCATACCCTCATTGCCCATGCAACATGTTGATCTTTCATTCCATTTTCTGAAATAAACACACACAAAAAAATGTATTATTATATTATTGACGGTTTCACTTATCCATGAAGCTTTTACAAACTAGCAAAATTAATAAGAGGAGAAAGGCCTCTTCCATCCATCCATCCATCGTCAACCGCTTATCCTGTGTACAGGGTTGCGGGGGCTGGAGCCTATCCCAGCTAACATTGGGCGAAAGGCAGGGTACACCCTGGACAGGTCGCCAGTCCATCATAGGGCCACACATAGACAAACAACCACTCACACTCACATCCACACCTAGGGCAATTTTTGGAGACATCAATTAACCTAGCCTGCATGTCTTTGGATGGTGGGAGCAAGCCGAAGCACCCGGAGAGAACCCACGCAGACACGGGGAGAACATGCAAACTCCACACAGAAAGGCCAGGGCAACCAGGGTTTGAACCCACGACCTTCTTGCTGTGAGGCGACAGTGCTAACCGCTGCACCTATTTCTACTCTAATGATGACTCAATTTAGCGTTTTGTTACATTGTAACATTGTAATATCAAGCACATTGTAACATTAAGAAAGGTGCTATATTATTTTTTATTGTTTTCACTGTATTTATTTTGTGTGCTGAAGTTAAATATTATTTATATAGCACCTTTTTAAACACATGTAACAAAGTGCTTAACAAGAACATCAGCACAGAAAAGAAAAGGAGAATAAAAAACACAAGTCATATACAAACATATAGGCATTATCATTAATGACACATACTAACAAACACAGAAAGAATATAGAAGCCAGTCACCACCCAGATATGCCCAATTAGATGATTGAATATTATAGCATTGTGTTTCTTAAGCTGATGGGCACTTATTGATTGCAAGGTGCAGCCGGTGTTCAAAACACTGCTGCCGTGTCCATCCATTGAGCTGTGCAGGCCCTGTGCAATCACCTCTGATGTGTGATTGACTGGAAAATATGCCATCTCAAGGCATCTGTTGCGCAGCTTCCTTTCATCGTTAATGTAGTGCAAAGTAAGGCTCAAGTATGGGTCCATCGTCCTACTTGACCAGAGATCAGATGTGGCTGCAACAAACTTAAGTTCAGCAGCTACCTTTTTCCCTCCTTCTGATACTGGGTGATTTTGCTTCAGATATCGCTTGGCCCACTCAGCTGGGGACGAGGACCTCCTTCCCTGTCTGTGACATTTGAGAGCCCATGCACTTTCGACTCATTGGCTCCATGTCGTGGACGCTGCGGTGGGACATACACCATCTCTATAACTTTAAACCCTCCAGTCAAAACGCCGCTCCCGCATGAGCATTTTCAGAGTGTCACTACAGCAGCAGTGCTTGCTCACAACTCTTGGTTATTAAGCGCAGCAGCGTGATGCATCCCAGTGCTAAGCTTACGAAATCCTAATGCAGCCCCTTAAGCTTCTTGCTTTTCACACTGCCGCAGCAGTACCTCAGTCACAGCTTTCACCGCAAACACGTCGGTGGGACATGCTCTTTCAAAATTATACTGCCGCAGCAGTACCCAACCCATAGATCCACATGGTGGACATAGTAGGGAGACGTCGGTCTAGCCTAAGCAGCAGGCTCACGACACCAGGTCGATAAACACAGCGGCGAGACACGCTAGCCTTTCAAATGGACTTATCCCCACTTGACACTGCCACTTCAGTGCAAACTCCCGCAATACCTACCGCCAATGCTCAACAATTGCCCTGCTCACAGCTCCCGCAGAAACTAGGCAACCACCATCCCTCATCATATATCTTCATCCCTTTCGATTCTATTTTTTGAGGGGGTCCTTCCGTACTACCAAGCCTAATGATCATCTACATCAATTCAACTTCTAAGCATCCAGCTTGCTGTCCTAAACTCCTCTTGCATTTTTTGGGGGGATACTTCAGAGCTCGAGTTGAAGCTGCTTCATCGAAGCACCTCCGTGGACAGCAAGCCAAATAAGTTTAACCTTAATAGCTTAAAGATTATATGTGCAAACGAACTCGTGAATTGAAGTTCCTAAACTAAATTTTGGGAGGAGCGAGAATCTTTCAATCTAATCTTTCAATTAACAGCCAGAGTATATAAGCAGCTGTTTACCTGTCTTCTATCTGAGCTGTTTCCAGAATCCCTCCACCTCCACAACTCCACCTTTACTTTAGGCATCTTGCCCCATTTAATCATCTCCCATTAATAGTCCCGGGGGGGATACTTCAGAGCTTGAGTTGAAGCTGTTTAGTTTAACCATAATAGCTTAATGGGCAAACAAACTCGTGAACCACACTTTGTTTTAACCTTGTTCCAGCGCTGGAGAAACAAATATAATATGCAGTCTCAAAGTTTGTAGTAAAAAAATCATAACTGTGTAATTTAATTTATGCTACCTCATCTGTCAACATGATACCGGTGTGTTAGACTCTTTGTATGTTAATGTAATTGTTTTGGTCGATGCTCGCGTATCTATGGAGTTTGTGTGTGAGCACGAGCAACAGGAAGCTGGCTGCAGTTCACTTAATGGCCACAGGTGTCATTAATAACAAGGGTTTCGGAATCTTAAATACTGTACCTTTAATTTTTTACAAATTAAAGTTGTTATTCCTTCTACAATTCAAATGATTTATAGAAATAATTTCCATCTGCTGGAACTCACTGCATCAATTTGGAGGTTCCACCAAGATAAAGTAAAAAATTGATCATTTATGATACTTCTCCTGCAAGGCTCAAAGATTAGGAAGGTGAGTTTTCATCTTACATTCTTTTTTTAAATTCTCTGTTGACTGGTTGTTGGTAAAGTCTTGTATGATACTTCCCTTGCGACCAGTTCTCTTAATTTAATTTGCAGACGAAGAGAGAACAAAGACGAAGAGCAATAATCTCCTAACCTGAGGACTTATTCCGGCATGGTCAGTACCATAAATTTGACTCAGTGGCATGAGAAAGTATTTTAGGCACATAAGATGTTTCACAAAAACATTTGTCTTAAGATGGTTATTTATATCTTCAGCTTTATTGTGTAAATAAAAAATATAAATGTTAGACTCCCAAACATTACTTTTGCAAATAGAAATGATTAAAATAGAAGAACAGGGAGCCCTGCAACAGATGTCATGACCCCCACAAAGCCCCCCACTGAACATCGAGTCAGTCTGAGATTACATAAAGAGACAGATGCAACTGAGACAGTCTAAATAGATTATTGAATAGAATCCTCCAAGAAGCATGGCACATCCTATCTGCCAACTTGTGATAATTTCGTTAACGAAAACTATGACGAAAAATGTTGTCAACTACCTTTTTTCCATGACTAAGATGAGACGATAACGAGATGGCACCAACATCATTAAACACTAAATGTGACTATATCATCATGCAATATTACTGATAAAAACAGACTAGACTAAAATGTAGTTTAAAAAATAAATTCTCTCTTTATTTCTGTTGGGGAAAAAAAGAGGAGACAAAATATTATAGTCTGTTTTTTTCCTGAATTACAATCCAAATATCCTGTTCATTGGATGGCATGAGCAGCAGTTTCCTTTCTCGTGCTGTGCGTGGCATATCAAGATTAAACAAACACAATAAGGAGTACCTTTCAAGCAGGGCTGGACTTGTAATCTGGGAGAAGAATCTGTGCTATTTTAAAGGCAAAGGTGGTCATACTGAATATTGATTTAGCTTTTTTATGTTTACTGGACTTTCTGACATTAAGTGATAAATGAAAACTATTTATGTCATTATTTTTAAGACATCCTCACTATGCAACATTTTTGTGCCTAAAGTGCCTAAAACATTTGCACAGTACTGTATTTCGTAATTTTTTTATAATTTCGTGGATGATAAATTGTGTAACCTTACTGAAAAAGAAAAGAAGCCACTGCTGATATGTGGGAATTGCTAGATCTGATTACCGATGGCCCAAAATTGGCTCAGGGTAAAAAGCCAATGGCTGAGCTTATTTTACATCTAAATAAACATTTGCTGTCACAAAATCTTGCTGACAAATTAACCAAATCTCTGTTGGTGGAGGTATACAAATTGCTGCCATTTCAGGCACAAAATTAAGCTAAATTCCTGAAAATGATGAGTGATGAATATGCAAATGAATCCTTACAAATAATCATTTTGGATTCAAATTGGGGTCTGATCAGGTTGGAACCATTTGGGCATGGACATTTTAAATCAAATTGGAGCTGACATTTTATTTACCACAAGGTGAATTTACTGAACTTCCATTTGCCATACCAAATGCTATTTCCAATAAATAGGGTTTCAAAATCGCTGCTGTATCATTTAAGTAAACAGAGAAAAAATCTCTGCTGTAATTCCAAAATTGTAGTTAGAATCAAAACTTGGCCATGCAGGCCTATGCAAAACTGATAGCACTGAATGTTTCAGGTCCATACCATACCCCAGTTTTTCAGGATCCTCGCAGACGAGATGCTGAGAAAGCTGCACAGGACATTTTTTGTCAGTTTAACCTGACAGTAGCTAACATTGGATTAAATTGTGTTCAATGATAAGATTCGGAATGAAATCCAGATTTCAACTTTGTTTATTACAGTGCCAATGGATTTTAGCTATTAAAATGACACTTTTGCTCTTTTGGATTTTTGTTGAACTGTCTGATTATTGTACATTTTTATAAATATAAATTTTTTTTAAGCAAGAACATTTGGCTGTAATGATTCTGAAATGCCTTACCCCCAAACCAAAGGAAGACATTTGTCTTGTACAATTAGTTATTAAAAAATTGCCAAAGGGAACAATACGACAAGCTAGTGGCATGAGGTGAAGACCCAATGATGGGTAAGACACTCCAATGACCAAAAGGGGGGCAACCTAAGGCAGGGCATCACCGCCCTGGGGCCACCTACACAGGAAGGGAGGTGTGAGGTGGGTAAGAAAGTGGATAGGATTCTTTGTTGGGCAAAAAGCATTAAAACAGGGAAACTATAAGAAGTTACAGGAATCTGTCCCAAACGTGAGCTCCACTAAACCCGAGCGCACTAACCACACCCGAATGGCTTGATTATCAGTGATAAACAAACGTTCACAAACTGTTATTATGGTTGTATTTAATGCAAACTAAACTATTCCTGCTTGCTCTTCTATAACTCTACGTCACAGGCCCCGCCAATGCTACAGCATAATGCTGCTACAGTGATAACACTACTTTTCCCGACAGGTCAGCCGAGTGAAAATGCTTTAGGGCGCTGATGTAATGCCTCTCCAATGAAAATGTGATAAAATGAAAAATGGATACTAACTTAAAGGGAAGGGTCATTTCTTTCATGTATGTTTTTCTTCCCCTCTCTTTTTCCCTATCATTCCTCTCCCGTTGCTCTGTGTTTGAGTGTTTTCTCTATCTATATCTATGTAAGAAATTTTACGTATCAATTGATGCTCTCAGGAAACTACAAGGAATTCCTTGTTCAGAGTAGTCCAACACTTGACGTCCGCATCAATACTGTGGAGAAACAACGTGCATGATGTCATCTTGAACAATCCTGCAGTTCTAGCTGTGTCAGTTAGCTGATCTATCCTGACACCATCACTGCCATAATTCAAGAATAAATCTGTCACTGTAGGCAGGCTGGTACTTCTGCCATAGGTGTTTCTCTCCAGGCCCTGGACACCTCATCTACATCAACTGACACTGTGTCACACCCCCAGCACCCAAACGAGACATCCCAGCTCAATATTGGTTTTGTTAGAAGTTTCCTAATTGTGCTTGTGAAAACCAAGATTTTATCCGGTACATTTTTTGTTACTGTTTTCCATTAATTAAGCATATCAATAAAATTAAGGTTATTATCCTCCTCATTATTCTCAGAGCTACTATGCTAGCTTAATCTAATGAGAACAGTCTGAATCTGGCAGCCGAAAATATGCATGTTGACACAAGTAGCGCTGCCCACAAAGATAATTTTGGTGGAAGTTGATTTACCACACTGCACAAAGTATTGGGTATCACAGCCAGGGCCGCCACCAGGATCTATGAACAGGGGGACAACATTTTCCAAATTCAATCCAATTTCAAAATCTCTCATTACTCACTCACCCTCATGATATCTCAGGTGTGAATGACTTTCTATCTTCAGCAGAACACATTTCAATAAAAATAGAAAAATTCCTTGACTCAGTAGGTCCTTAAAATGCTAGTGAATGGAGATTTCTCATTTGAAGCTCCAAAAATCACAGACAGTCAGCAGAAACTTCATCCATATGACTCCAGCAGTTAAATGAATGTCTTCTAAAGAAACACGATCAGTATATTTACTGTAGATATTGTGTGAGTTATGTCTCACTCACAACTGTTGGGTTTAGGAAAAAATCCAAAATGCACATATATTTGAGTTTTGCTGGCAATAGCAAGAGTATCATCTAATTTAAATGTGGTGGTCTACTGCTCAGTTGATTGAAATCTAGTTTGTGTGGTAGACGTTATAGGCTACACACGAAAACTTTCATAGTGCTGCATAATATCGATACGTGCATCGGCATGGAGAACATGACTATGTATTGCCATATTGATATTTTGAACACAGCCCTAGCAAATACACCTATATAAATGTGGTCATTTATTTATTTTTTATTTTGTCAGATCTCGTCCCATGCTGAAAATTTTCCCATCATGATATACATCCCCTTATCACATTTTTATAATTTCACATGTTCCTGTTCAGAAAAACAAGTGGCGAAAGTTTTTATAAAATTCGAGATTTAAAGCACATACACACATATTGGTCTGGTAAGCTTCAGAGTTTCTTGGACTTTCTTGCACCACTTAGCATTTTTTTTTTCCCACCAGGAAAGCAAATCTCACTGGTTTGTTTTAATGACTCCAAGCAGAAATGACTACCAATAGAGTAGAATTCAATAATAATCTAAATATTGCAACTATTGCAACTCTTGGATTTGCTTGAAAGCACAGACACCATCATTTCCTCTTCTCTCATCCAACACCTCAACGACCCGCATCCACGGCATTCCCCAGTGGACTCAATTGGAACTGCAAGATTTGGTGAAAGATTCAAAGGGAAAGAACAGTGTTATTCGCATTGTTAATTTTTCAAACAAAGACTTCTGTAGTATAAAGATCTTAATGCACTAAATCAGAAAGAATTCAAGTAACATTAGATGTTTCATGAAGTCCAAGGGCATTGAGTCTTCTCAATCACTATGCTATGATTAGTATAGCTTATTCTCAATGAGTAAAGCAATCTAGAGTTTTTGAGACATATACCTGTCCTCACCCTAAGCTCAAGCTCCACCATTCACCATAATGGTAACACCCAAAACTCCAACATAACAGAAACTAATTTTAACCTCAACAAAACAAAATATTGAACACTAACAAGTCTTTCCCCTTTACATTCATCATGCTCGAAGACATGTTATATAACACTTAATTCTGACATTAACTCTATCGAGTGCCATGCAAAGTTTCAGCTTACCAAACAAAAAAATATTCATATTGATATTCAAGATATTCAAGAGTCTGAGAAAATGGTCAGCAGTATTTGTAGCACAATAACAGGTAATTATTAGGAAAATGATCAGAATGCTCCCTGGCAGCCTTGAATACAGTCTAGCCAATCTGACTGCAGACGAGACATAATTTATTCAAGGCATTATTATCACCTTTCTCTGGATCCCCACCATTCTCATCATATGTTAGAGTGAAAGGAATCAAGATACTAGACATATTTGCAAATAATTCACTCAAATTTAGCAATACAGAGCTCAATAAACAGTCATCAGTATCAGTAAAGCAGAAGCAAACGTAATTATCACAAAAACTGTAATTAAACACTGGCAGAACCTTTGGGATATGGAGGAAAAACTAGAGGCACTTATACAAAATACAAAGAAATGTAAGCAACAAGGGAACAAAATGATGTTTAAAATACTTGATGACTCCAGTGGTTAAATCCATATCTTCTGAAGCAATATGAAAGGTGTGGGTGAGAAACAGAACAATATTTAAGTTAAATATTGATCTGTTTCTCACCCATTATATTATACAGCTTCTGAAGATATGGATTAATCCACTGCACATTTTATGGAGTACTTTTATGCTGGCTTTGTGTGCTTTTGGTGCTTCCAAGATCTGTCTACCATTTGGACCTACAGAACTGAAAATTCTTCAGAAAATCTTTGTGTTCAGCAGAAGAAAGAAAGTCATACATATCTGGCATGACATGAGTTTGAGTAAATTAATTTTCATTTTTGGGTGAACTATCCCTTTAAATAAAATAAATAGCACCCGACTGGATTATACATACATTGTGGGATGATGGAAAGAGTGGAACATGTCCTGTTTCATTGTAGGACTTAAAACAGAGCAAGACACGTATTGTAGACAAAACTACAAGAAAATTGGATCCAGAATATATGTTTGTAAAATCTTTTGGATAAGAAACAAGGGAGACATGTATTAGAAAACTGTATTGTGCTTTCTGAAAGATTCAGAATCAGCTTTATTGTGAGGTTTGCTTACACATACAAGGAATTTGTCTTGGTGACAGGAGCACAACAATACAATACAGCAACAAGACAGAGATAATAATAATAATAAAAAAAGTGTATATATAGAACACAATAATATATATACACACACACACATTGCAAATGATTGAAATACAAATCTGGTACAGTGCAAGGGAATGTAATGCAGAGGAGGTTGGATGTGTTGGTGAAATATAAAAACACTATAGACTGTGAATTGCACATAATTATTGCTCAATGGGGCATACCTTCTGATGGTCTTTGTTTACTGTTTACACTTCTGGTCTTTGGGGTCTATATGACCCCAACAAATAATAGAGTAATTGTACAAAAAATATACATTTTTAATCATACAAATAATATATCATTTTTTTTGTTTACTTCTCATCTATTCATTAATGCTGTGTTTTGGGAGATATGAAGTACTTTTGTACCCATTTACCACACAATTCCTCAACTACACCATTAGCTTGCATATGAAATATTAAATTTTTATGAAAAAAATCACTTAAATGATGATTTAAATTAAATTAAAAAATTTTCTGGATATTGATCTAGGTGTTAGGTGTAGAAGTATGCAATCTGCTGGTTAGAGATAAACCTAAAATTATTACAGTTTAAGAAATACATAGTTTTGACCAGTAGAGGCAATAGAGAGCCATTCATTTTACTGGATGTGGCCAACTGCTCTATCACAAAGTTTGTGATACATTTTGTGAATTTATATATATATAAACATTAGAAAAGACATTTAAAATAAATATTCTTTCAAATAGTAGATTTCTTTTAAGTTTTTGATGCATTTTGAAATGCCTTTTTTTACAAAATGCCACAGAAATTTGACAGAAAAATGCCACATAAGACACACCTAAAGGACAAGACTTGGAGTCAGATTGTAGTTGCATATTACTGATTTTAATGAACAAAGTGTAAACAAATAATGATAATTAACTTTAGAATACAAAAGAATTGAAATAAATATTATGTAAATAAAACCAACAACAATATGCATATGTCTGTCTGTGTGTGTGTAACTGTGTGTGTGTGTGTGTGTGTGTGTGTGTGTGTGTGTGCATGCATTAGGTCTCACCCTTTTATATCTTTGTTCTGCATTTGTGCCAATTCTATCAAAATGCTCTCTGGGGCAGTCATACATGTGTGTGTTTTTTTTGTGTGTGTTTGTGTGTGTGTGTGTGTGTGTGTGTGTGTGTGTGTGTGTGTGTGTGTGTGTGAGTGAGCATGTCTTTTCTACATCTCATGTATGCTCTAGTACTAGGCCTTAATTTCTGTGTGAAAATTTTCAGATTTATGCTGGATTTATTGACTCTTTTTGACACATGAAGAAATTTTTTAATTTTTTTTTTTCGCATTTCCCATTCATTTCAATATGGGGACCAGAAGTGTAAAAAAATTTTTTACATACCTATAGAACAACCGAATCAAGCCCAGTTTTTTTGTGTGTGTATAGATAGATAATGTAGGAAAAGTCACAAAATCTTATTCCACTGAGATGAAGGGAACCATTTTTATTTATTAAGGAAAAGTCGATTGGGGTCAAAAAGACCCCAAAGACCGATTGAGGGTTGTTCATGAAAGAAACATAAACATCAAGAATACAAACAGGTTAAATTTATGTATGTTTTAATATTTTCTTATGTTTTAAATTAAATAGTTTTTAGGGTTTTTTTTGTTCTTTAGCGTTGACGCTCCAGTCCAGTATGTGTCGGTAATGCAACATGAACTTGTTTTTCGATCCGCCATTACACGTCACAAGAAGAAGTTGTTGTTATTGTGACGTCATAAAGACTCCGCCGCAGCTCCTCCGTCTGTTGTGATTCAGTTGATTAAAGGTTTGTGTTTTTCAAAGCGCTAAAATATATAAAACAATACAACACTTTTACACATAAACAAAATGGTAATATTACTAGAAATAATTTAGTGTTTGTGATATAAAACGAATATAATGTTGTTTAATCTCATTGTTAGTTGGATTAATAATTAAATAAGATAAACACGAAACTCGAAAATAACACGAATATGGAGGATTAAATTAAATAACATTTAGTCATTTAGCAGAACTTTTTATCCCAAAGGGCATATAACATGCTTAAAAACCTATGTGTCATACAAAAGTCATCAATATGAAGTAACACACTTTCAAGTTCCCAAAGGATCTGTATCAGTCATGCAGGAGCTTCATTGTAAGAGAGAAAACTGATTTTTGAAGTGTTTAAAGTTCATTTAAAGTTTGCTGGAAATGTCTGATGTAAAGTTGTAAATGACGCTACATTTATGTTATTTTTCTGTGAGTAAAGTGCTTGCACATTAATGAGGGAGATTTTATATCTAGTCCTAGTGCACACTGCACGACTTCTATTGCCTAGTGCACACTACACGACTCCTATCGCACTCCTAGTGCACACTACACAACTTCTATTGCCTAGTGCACAATACACAATGCCTAGTGCACACTACACGACTCCTAGTGCCTAGTGCACACTACACGACTTCTAGTGCCTAGTGCACACTGCACGACTCCTAGACCTAGTGCACACTGCACGACTCCTAGACCTAGTGTACACTGCATGACTCCTAGACCTAGTGCACACTACACGAATCCTAGTAGTTGCCTTTGGTGCCTTTGAGTCCACGATAGGTCCTCTATGAGGACCTAACAGAAGAGAAGGTTTATAGTTCAAAAAGCTTACATATTGATTTTTTTTTTCACACTGAAAGTGATCCTGTCCCTTTAGAAGACTCACACTGCCTAGTGAACACTATATGACTCCTAGTGCCTATTATACACTACATGACTCCTAGTGCCTAGTGCACACTACACGACTCCTAGTACATAGTGCACACTACGCGACTCCTAGTGCACACTACACGACTTCTAGTGCCTAGAGCACACTACACGACTTCTAGTGCCTAGAGCACACTGCACGACTCCTAGTACCTATTGCACACTACATGAATCCTAGTGCCTAGTGCACACTATACGACTTCTAGTGCCTAGAGCACACTGCACGACTCCTAGTGCTTAGTGCTCGCTGCAGGTTGCCTTGAGTCCACGATTGGTCCTCTATGAGGACCTTACGGAAGTGAAGGTTTATAGTTCAAAAAGCTTAAATATTGATCTTTTTTTCCCCACTGAAAGTGATCCTGTCCCTTTAGAAGACATTAATTTAACCACTGGAGTCATACGGATGAAGTTTATGCTGACTGTCTGATTTTTGGAACTTCAAAAGAGAACTCTCCTTTCACTTGCATTTTAAGGACCAACTGACCAAAAGATATTTTTCATCAAATGTGTTCTGGAGAAGAGGGTAACTCATAAACACATGGGATATTACGAGGGTGAGTAAATAATTGGAGAATTCTCATTTTTGAGTGAATTATCCCTTAAATGTGATCCCAACTAGTTTTAAATGATGCTGATGGAGGGGTTTTTTTTTTATTCTTTTTTTACTCTCCGGACAACAAACTTTTTCAGCAAGTGGCTATTTTAGGTTTCTTCAAAATACTCTTTAAGAGTTCAGTATAAACACACTACAATCCCGAAAGAGTTTTGGAGAGGTGCTTCTTTGCTGGCACACACACACAGAGAAGAGTGGGACTCGTTCCTGATTACCATATAGCAAGATGCTTGGCAAAGTGTTGGTTTAAGAGTTCCACCAGTTCACCAGTCATCACGTTAAATAAGCCACATGTCTGCTTTTAAACCAACTTCTGCCTCTAAGCATGTAGTCATCCGAGCAATGCATGCAGGGCTGGGAGGGTTACTTTTGAAATTAATTTCACTACAGATTACAGAATACATGCTGTAAAATGTAATTTGTAACGTATTTATTAAGGTCAGTAATGTTAATGTATTGTAAATACTTTGGATTACTTCTTCAGCACTGGTCGATTTTTTTCCACTTGTTTTGACTATAATAGTCAAAAGACAAAATACACACGTTAAAAATACATTAACTGAAAAACCTAAATATCTTCTGCAGTGTTGTTTCTTAAACAAGATTAATCAAATTGATCTTGTTTTAAGGATTTTTAGATAATTGTACTGGAAAACAATACCAAAATTATTACGAATTTTGACTTACTAGAAAAAATTAATTATGATTAATCTTGATTTAAAAAAAATATAATCGTGCTGGTAACATGTGCATGTAAAATGGCTAGAAATAGAATTTTAGCTTAGCATAAAGCTGACAGTTCACACTGAAGTTTTATTTCTATTTCTTCTGCTCCAAACTTACTTCAAACTTACTTCATCTTTCTGCTCATATGAATGTCACACATCATAAGAAAATGTTTCACCGCTGTTGAAATGCTACTTGGATTGCATCATGTATACGTATAAATGTTTTCATCTGAAAGGACTACATATTAAAAGAAACAAATGATAATACAATGCAAAGTAATCTCTTCAGTAATCAAAATACTTTTTCTAATTACCAATCATTTAAATTGTAACTGTAGTGCAATACAGTTACTTATATTTTGTATTTTAAATACGTAATCCCGTTACATGTATTCCATTACTCCCAAACCCTGATTGCACGATACTATCCTTAAGCTCATTGTCGCATCTGTGTTGCATTCTTTTTGTTGACAGCAGCTAAGCTTACATTCTTATGGTCATGGAGTCAAGATTCCTTGTGTAATATGTAAACATTTCAGTCTAGGTATGGTTGTACATGGTAAACAGGGTAATGCATTTCCTACAACAAGGTGTTATTGTACAAATTAAGGATTTTGGTCTCTTTTATTTTTTGGCAGATCTGCTCCTCCATATCACACAGTGATCTTGATTCACCCCTACAGTGGAAAAAGGGTTTAATATATCTGGTGTAACCACTGAAGTCTACTGGCATATTATTGCAATAATGAAGTTTGTTAAAGAAGAGAGTGAAGACATCAGTATTACAGAGCAATGCAGAATGAAACATGAAGATACTGAGCAACGAAGAGGTTGGTGTTCACTGAGTCTTCATTATAACTGTTTTGAGGAACATTGAGGTAATAAAGCTTCAGACAGTTTGCAAGATCTGGCTGCTGTAGTTAGAAAATGATAGAATCAGTAAATTTATAGTTGAACAAACAAATAATACCAGAATCTACATGAAAATTACAGAACTAAACTTCAGCATATCAAAGATAACATAAAGTAGATACTTTGCCTTTGTTGCTTTCTGGCATTAAATAGAGGTTCAATTGTATTTCATTTAGGGATGCACTGATCCGATACCTGGATTGGTATCGACTCCTATACTGATGTTTTTAGACCGATCGGGTATCGCTCCGACAAGCCCGATCCAAATCCAATACTGTGTGTTATTTATATTTGTTACTGTCAAGCTCTAAAAATGACATTAAAGAACCATAAATGCACCATTAAAGTAGTCCATATGACTTATATGGCATGACCCATATGGCATTTTATTCGAAGTCTCTTGAAGACATGCAACAGCTTTGTGAATCGTAAAAGGCTGTGTTTAAAAACTAAATATACAGTATGCATGTGAGGTGCGATTTAGTGAATGCCGCTGCTCTGTTGACACACATACAGTGTGGCACGCACAGGCTTTGTGAGGTGACTGCGGCTATTTTCATCCCTCAGGTGTCGCGGCTATTTTCATATGAGAGTGCTGCTCATGAACAGCATCTCAAATGTAGATGCTCAATAGGTTGGTTTACTTTGTTATAATATGCATTTAGAATGGCACCAGAGGAACATTTGACCAGATTTTGAATAAGAAGCAAATTAAGCTACTGTGAAGTAACCCACAAACAGACACTTACAGGACTTCCTGGAGTGTTAGGATCGTCAAAATAAAAGCCTGAGTGTTTTAAAGCTAAAGGTGCATGACTAAAATATATTACTGTTGTATTTTAAAATTTAAATTATCTAGTAGACTAGTGAACATTAAAATAAATTATTGAAATAATGTGTAGTTAGAGGTTTGTGTTACACTCAATTAGTTTCACACAATAATGTAAAGAAAGTCTAAACAAAAAACAAAACAAAAAAAAACAACAACACTGGTATCGGATTGGGATTGGTATCGGCCGATACTGAGATTTCAGCTATCAGAATCGGATCGAAATAGAAAAACTGGGAACGGTGTATCCCTAATTTCAACTATCAAATGTGTCTGAATTTACTTTGTTTGTTTTAGACTTGATAGAATTAAAAGAAGAAAGTCAAGAACTGGATGACTTGGAGGAAAAAAAACATCAATATCATACATTCAATAATTTCATCACTGGTGAAGATTCTTTAAGTGTCTCAAAGACTGAAAATAATTTCTCATGGAAAAGAACTCAAAAAACAAAAGACGAAAACACGTTTACCTGCACTCACTGTGGAAAGAGTTTCACACAAGCAGCCCATCTCACACTTCATCTGCAAAGTCACTCTGAAATATGGCCATTTATCTGTGATCAGTGTGGAAAGAAATTTAGTCGGAAATCAAGTCTGAAAGTACACATCACAACTCACACAATTGAGCAGCCTCATGTGTGTTCTTTTTGTGCAAAGAGTTTCGGTCACTCTGTACTCCTGAAAGCACATGAAAGAGTGCATACTGGAGAGAAGCCATACCACTGTACTTCGTGTGGGAAAAGTTTCTCAAAAAGAGTATATCTAAATGTTCACATGAAAATTCACACTGGAGAAAAGCCCTTCCCCTGCCATCAGTGTGGCAAGAGTTTCAGAGTGAAAGGAGATCTTCAGCGTCACATGCTAATTCACACTGGAGAAAAACCCTTCCCATGCCATCAGTGTGCCAAGAGTTTCAGAGTGAAAGGAGATCTTTCACGTCACATGAGAATTCACACTGGAGAGAAGCTGTACTACTGTACTACATGTGGGAAAAGTTTCTTAACAAGGAGACATCTTGATGGTCATATGAAAATTCACACTGGAGAAAAGCCATTCACCTGCCTTCAGTGTGGCAAGAGTTTCAGAGTGAAAGGAGATCTTAAACGTCACATGAGGGTTCACACTGGAGAGAAGCCATACTACTGTACTTCATGTGGGAAAAGTTTCTCAACAAGAGGTCATCTTGATGGTCACATGAAAATTCACACTGGAGAAAAGCCATTCATCTGCCTTCAGTGTGGAAAGAGTTTCAGATTGAAAGGAAATCTTCAGCGTCACATGAGGATTCACACTGGAGAAAAGCCTTTCACCTGCTCTCAGTGTGGAAAGAGTTTCACACAAGCAGGACATCTCAAAATTCATGTGCAATATCATTCTGGATTAAAACCATTTAACTGTGATCAGTGTGGCAAGACATTTATGTGGGCATCACATCTAAATACGCACATGACATCTCATACTAATAAGAAGCCGCACGTGTGTTCTTTTTGTGGAAAAAGTTTCATTACATCAGGACACCTGAAATCACATGAGAGAGTGCATACTGGAGAAAAGCCATTCAAATGCACTAAATGTGGGAAGAATTTCACCCAATTAAGTAGTCTGAAGTCTCATTTAAAAAAGAGTTGCCCAAAATTATCATTATGAGCATGGTTATTTCAGGGTCAACACTTATGTTTTTAATTTCCAAAGCATAAAATATCCATAAAGGTTAGGAGCAGAAAAATGCATGCTCTGCATTTTGATCATTGGTATTTTTGTCTTGTTTCCCATTAAAAATATCTAAACATCCTTTAAACAAGATATTCAAAATTTCTTAACTTAATTCAGTGAAGTTTAGGTTTAAAACAAGAAAAATCTGTTTGCCAATGGGTTAAGAAAAATAAACAACAACGTTTTCTAAATTTGGTCAGATTTCACTGAAAAGAAGAAGTTTCAATTGCCATATTGCTCGTTAAGTAAATGTATCTTGTTTTATGATTCGTTTTTTGTCTTGTTTCCCAGTAAATTTTGTTTTTATTTTCAGTGTATAAATGATTATAACCTTTTAAAAGGGGTATGTAATTAATATCAGAATGACACAATTAACAATAATGTAAATGGAGTCAAATTAAATTGGGGTTCAATTTATGTATTATTCCTTAGTAACAATTGAACTGATTTTGATTGATATTATACATTAAACCTTCTGATAACATGACATGAAGGCCCTGGTTATACCTGTTATTATTACACAGCGTTCTGGAATATTCTAATTGGTCTATGCTGCCACCAAGTGGAGTAACTACCACACATCCAGGGATGAAGACGTATCAGACCAGTCATCCGGGTATTGCAAGTCATCTGTCCTGGTTCTTGGATCACTGTGCGATCTCTTTAATCAAGCTAATAAAATTATTTAAACTCAAATCAATGTTTCTTGTCCATGTATTTGTTTGGCAAGTAGTATTGTAATAAAGCCAGTGGCTGGGTGAGCAAGAGACGGACACAGTGGATGTGGCGTCAAGCCTCGGAGAGGCCTTTATTTGTGTAAAAGTGATTAATGGAAAGGAGGAGGCGAGAACCGGCTTGACGGTATAAATAATAGTTTAATGAAAAACGAAACAAAAAGACAAACACACAAATGTGTCGGACAGCTGCCCTCTCCCGCACTGCAGCCTCCAGTCTGCGTTTATCCCTCTCTGAGGCTTGATTAGCCTGATTAGGGGCCAGGTGTGCAGCGTCACAACCCGCCCTCCGCCCTGTCACATTCCTCCCGTGGCAGTGCAGGTGTGAAGGGAAGGCGGCCTAGCCTCTAGCCCGTCAGCCACTTGGCATGGTGTTCTCCCCCGCTACACCTAACTCACGCCATGGATCTGAGGAGCAGGTCTGGCAACACATTTATCTTGCCCGAACCATTCCCACTCTGATCCTGGGCCTGCGTGGATGCCAGTGTGTGCACACATGGAGAGAAGAGGCGTGCTCTACGTTTTATTGGTGATGAGGCTAAACACACAATTAGGTGTGCCTCATTTCCCTGCTGCCCAAACGAGGCTTAGTAATTATGTGCCTCTTCTCTCTCCTGCCCACTCCCATCGTCTGAAAGATGGCCCTCAGAGACATGGCGATGATGAGAGGGAGGGGTGGTCATTCTGCCACAAACCTCACAGATAAAATCTGGACTTTTACCTAGAATTCTTGAATCTTAGCTCAGAACCATAGAGCATGGGGTATATCTCCATTCTCCAACTGACATCAACAGCAGATAGGTATGTGTTTTAAAACAGGCATAAACAAACTAAAGGGAGTCCAGTAGAAACAATCTAAAATCCTGTATAAGGCATACCCTGGCATCCGCATACTTTCCCACTCTCCATCATCCAAAACCAAGTTCAAATCTCTTTCCCATAAACTCTAAAGAGCTGTTAAGGCTCTGTCAACCAGACTGAATCAACAAGGAATAATAATAGTACAAAGTAAAGAGCACATCTGTAAATACCCAAAAAATTTAAAATCCCAAATTGCTGTTATATTTTCAAATGATCTCAAAGCTCCAATTTAATAAAGGTCACCAAATGTAGCAACACCCCTCACCATCCATTTTTTCCAGCAAAAGGGGGACTTTTTGGAAACCTTTGTCAATACTGAATGTGAGTGAAATAATGGGATGCATTTTTACTTCTCTTGGTAATTTAATATACATTTACATTTATGCATTTGGCAGACACTTTTATCCAAAACAACTTACAGCGCCCTTATTACAGGGACAATCCCCGTGGAGCAACCTGGAGTTAAATGCCTTGCTCAAGGACACAATGGAGGTGGCTGTGGGGATCGAACCGCCAACCTTCTGCTGAACAGTTTAGTGCTTTAACCCACTACAACACCACCACTAATGGAAAGACTTTGCAATGGTGAGATTGGGGCAAAGACCGCTTGTTCAATGGAAGAGACCAATGGGCCAGATGTCTAAGATTAAAAGCATAGTAATAAAACAACATTTTGAGGAGGCCTTTACCTCCTTTGTCAATTGGTCTATGTAACTTAATGAAATGCAACCGAAGTTGTTTGCCATTCCAAATTAAAATATTTAGATATTCTATCAAATTGTTTAAAATAAAGAGGAACTTTTAGAGAGCGACTGCAGTAGATGATTTAATTTGGGGATACAATATTTTTTTTTATAACATTGACCTTCCCAGCCATAGACAAATGTACTGAAGCCCACCTGTCAACATCACATGAGAATCTCATTAATGGGTCAAAATTATCTAACTAAATCTGTCAAATTAGCTGGAAATAATATCTAAATACCTAATGCCTTGCTTGGGCCATGAAAAATTGCCAGGTTGGAAAGCTATGGTTGGGTAATATGCTGTCAGAGCAAGAGCTTCTGATTTAGACAAATTCACCCTGTATCTTGAAAATTTGGAGAAAGATTGGATAATTCAATGGAGGGTAGGCATAGATCTTCTAGGGTTAGAGATGAATAATAATATGTCATCTGCGTAGAGTAGAAGTTTAAGCACCACACCACCTGCTACATTACCAATGTGGGCGAAATATGGTAGTTAGCAGGGAGCTGAAGTTTGAAAGATACAGCGTTAATTTGATGGAGAATTTTGAAAGGGCCAACATACTTGGGGTTTAGTTTTTTGCATGGGAGCCGAAGATGAAGATCTCTGGTAGATAGCCAGTCCCATTGTCCAGGAGCATAGTTGGGACCAGGGCGGCGATGGAGATTGCCTTGTTCACTTTATTGTTGGATGGCATGTAGTAGGTGGACATGAGATTGATCCAAAATAGCCTCGCTGCATTGGATCCAGTCTTCGACTGCAGGAACGTCGGAAGGTTCTCTGGACCAGGGAAAGAGTGGTGGTTGGAACCCTAAGATGCAATTGAACGGTGTGGTTCTGTGGCAGGTTTGAACAAAGAGTTCTGAGTGTACTCAGCCCAGGGTAGGAAATGGTTTCAGTTGTGTTGGTTGACTTGAGAGTAGGCTCTGAGGAATTTAACCAGTTCCTGGTTTAGCCATTCGACTTGACCATTAGATTGAGGGTGGTACCCAGAAATCAGACTCACATTAATGTTAAGTAGTTTGAAGAAAGCCGACCAGACTCGGGAGGCAAATTGAGGACCACGGTCGGAGGCAATGTCCTCGGGAAGGCCATCAATGCGGAAGATGTAATGGAATAGGCTATCTGCACGTTCCATGGATGAAGAGAGTTTGGGTAGAGGGATGAATCTACATGCCTTAGAGAAACGATCCACCACGATTAGGATGGTGGTGAACCCCTGAGAATTGGGAAGATCCTTGACAAAGTCCACGGCGATATGGGACCAAGGACGACGAGAGGCAGGAAGAGGCTGAAGGAGACCAGACGGAGCTGACAAGGAGATTAAGTGGTGGCACATACTTTGCAGGTTTTAACATAGTCAGCTACTTCATTGGTTAGGTTTTCCCACCAAAACCGGTTTTGCACTAACCTGCATGTAGCTTGAGTGCCTGGATGTCCCGAGAAAGGCTAAGTCGTGAACCCACTGGAGAACTCTATTCCATAAGGAACAGGGACTGAAGACCTTATCAGGAGGGTAGCCATTGGGAGTGGGTTCTGAACTTATCGGCCATGAGATCCCACTGTACAGGAGCAACTATGAGGGTAGGTGGAATGATGGAAGTCACAGGGTTGTTGTCATTGGAGGAATCATAAATGCGGGATAGAGCGTCAGCCTTGGTGATCTTAGACCCAGGTCGAAAGGTGATTGTAAAATTAAATCTGGAGAACAAGAGAGACCATTGGGCTTGACGAGGATTTAGAAGTTTGGCTGATTGAATGTACTCTAGGTTACGATGGTCCGTAATCACTAAAAATGGATGATGTGCCCCAGTGTCTCCACTCCTCAAATGCTGTTTTCATGGCCAAGAGTTCTTGATTGCCGACATCGTAGTTTCTCTCGACCGAATATAATTTGCATGTGTAGAATGCTCAGTTAAGAGGGGGAGATCCTTGTCACTGGGAGAGTACCGCACCTTCTCCAGAGTCAGAAGCATCAACTTCTAGCACGAAAGGTTGAGAGGGATCAGGATGATGAAGAATAGGGGCAGTGGTGAAGCAACACTTGAGATCATCAAAGGCTTGTGTCCAACTTAAGAAGGTTAGACACATAACCCCAGTATTAGTAAACTTCTTGTCATTGTACATAAAAACTCTCAATCAAAAGTAATCTTGCTCCATCCATGCAATTAAAATGCAGTAGTATTGCCCACAGGCAGATATAGCACTCACCCACACCCTCCTCTGGAAGAACACCTTTAATAACAGAACATGTCAAGCGTTTACAAAAACGATATAGCATGATTCACCAAAAATCTGTTGGTAAAGAAAACATTTAAAGAAAAACAAAAAGAAACCATCCTCCACATGTTCCACCTCAGAGACTTCATAGTAGTCAAACATAAGCTCTGCAGCCTGAATGGGACCTAACAAACAAGACAAAAGCATCTCTTCACTGCTCCAAATGACCCCCAGTGCTGAACCCCTTTATATTTATATACTTATCCTTGTCAAAGTGTTCTTTGGTAAACTTTAGAGACTCACTCAAAAAAATGTACACGAGTCAGGTTTGTTGAACTGTCACTGCAAAACTCTACACACACAAATCCCTTATTTCTCATTGCTTACAGCTTGTGGTCACTTAGAAAGCACTAGCATTGAATATTGTTAACTGAAGTCAGCACAGCTTAAGCTCAATTAGCACACATTTACCCAGGTGGAAACACTAAGAGTCAAAATTGATCACACACCAATCAGAACCTTCAATAGATAGACAAAAGGGCCTGAGTCAGTTAATTCAGTTTTGGAACAATGGATCCAGAGAGACATGAAGGAATAGGTCGAGGACACTCGAGAGGAGGAGGAGGAGGAGATGACGACGACAAGCAGTCGGATGAAATTCATGCCACTCTAGTTGACCATGTCCTTGTCCATGTTATGACTATGAAGGATGCTGGGGCAGAATATTTTTTTTTTGTTGTTGTTTGGTATATTGCACTGTACAGCACATTAAGGAATAAAAAATGTGCAAATGTACACTCACCTAAAGGATTATTAGGAACACCATACTAATACTGTGTTTGACCCCCTTTCGCCTTCAGAACTGCCTTAATTCTACGTGGCATTGATTCAACAAGGTGCTGAAAGCATTCTTTAGAAATGTTGGCCCATATTGATAGGATAGCATCTTGCAGTTGATGGAGATTTGTAGGATGCACATCCAGGGCACGAAGCTCCCGTTCCACCACATCCCAAAGATGCTCTATTGGGTTGAGATCTGGTGACTGTGGGGGCCATTTTAGTACAGTGAACTCATTGTCATGTTCAAGAAACCAATTTGAAATGATTCGAGCTTTGTGACATGGTGCATTATGCTGCTGGAAGTAGCCATCAGAGGATGGGTACATGGTGACCATAAAGGGATGGACATGGTCAGAAACAATGCCCAGGTAGGCCGTGGCATTTAAACGATGCCCAATTGGCACTAAGGGGCCTAAAGTGTGGCAAGAAAACATCCCCCACACCATTACACCACCACCACCAGGCTGCACAGTGGTAACAAGGCATGATGGATCCATGTTCTCATTCTGTTTATGCCAAATTCTGACTCTACCATCTGAATGTCTCAACAGAAATCGAGACTCATCAGACCAGGCAACATTTTTCCAGTCTTCAACTGTCCAATTTTGGTGAGCTCTTGCAAATTGTAGCCTCTTTTTCCTATTTGTAGTGGAGATGAGTGGTACCCGGTGGGGTCTTCTGCTGTTGTAGCCCATCCGCCTCAAGGTTGTGCGTGTTGTGGCTTCACAAATGCTTTGCTGCATACCTCGGTTGTAATGAGTGGTTATTTCAGTCAAAGTTGCTCTTCTATCAGCTTGAATCAGTCGGCCCATTCTCCTCTGACCTCTAGCATCAACAAGACATTTTCGCCCACAGGACTGCCGCATACTGGATGTTTTCCCTTTTCACACCATTCTTTGTAAACCCTAGAAATGGTTGTGCGTGAAAATCCCAGTAACTGAGCAGATTGTGAAATACTCAGACTGGCCCGTCTGGCACCAACAACCATGCCACGCTCAAAATTGCTTAAATCACCTTTCTTTCCCATTCTGACATTCAGTTTGGAGTTCAGGAGATTGTCTTGACCAAGACCACACCCCTAAATGCATTGAAGCAACTGCCATGTGATTGGTTGATTAGAAAATTGCATTAATGAGAAATTGAACAGGTGTTCCTAATAATCCTTTAGGTGAGTGTATATATTTGTTGTGTCTTTTGTGTTCATCAAGTGAAAAACTTTTTGAGGGGGAGAACCACAAGCAACATCTTACTGGTTTTTGTAGTATTGTTTTGAATTTATCTCACCAGTGTATGTTTCTGAGGGCTTGTGTGCCATGTCTGAGGGCAAAGTTTGTTTTTTCAGCATGATTGAATGGTTTTGAGTGGAGACCTTCATTTTGAACTGAAAATAGGAAGTTAAGGAAGGGGAATTGGGTGAGAGGTTATGGATTTGTGTTTAGAGTTTCGAGAAAAGGAGGCATAATTTCAAGAAACGTGTTTAAGCAATGGAGAAAAACTGTAATATAACTTCAAATAAACCTGAAATATAAATGGTTGAACTCCTTCCCTTATTTTTTTAATGCTGCAGACACCATTGTACTCCATGTGAACTGCTATCTTATTGTGAGCATTTTAATAGAACCCTTGAGAAACCGTTAAAATTTCACTTTGATAGATGGGCTTTACAGGATAAAAACAATAGACGTCAGCAAAGAGAAACAACAACATTAGCAATAATAATGATTAAATCAGACCGTCGGCACATTGAAAACAATCTGTTTAGCAGAGTCTAAGCCACTCACGGTGTATGATGTCATCCTATGCAGGAGACTCACGGTGTATGATGTTATCCTATGCAGGTCACTCACGGTGTATGATGTTATCCTATGCTGGTCACTCATGGTGTATAATGTTATGCAGGACACTCACAGTGGATAATGTTATCCTATGCAGGACACTCATGGCTTAGTAATAATAATAATATATTCAATAATAGATCACTCACAGATTAATATGTAACATGCATGGGTTTGGGGGGTTGTACTAGCTGACGCAGCTCCCACTGTGCTCCCTGAACCTCGCCCTGATTCCATCTGCTGCCACCAGACCTGAACTGGAAGCTTGACTCCAGACTCCCTGAGATCAAGAAAAAAATTATCCGGGATTATCAAGGATCCGTAGGGGCCCAGACATCCTGGACCAAGCACTGGGACCCAAAACAAGTACACCATCCATTGCTTAGCCAGGGAAATCAAGCCAAAAAAGAAAAACCAGTGTGCAAAAATAAATCACTATTCGATATACATTAAAAAAAAAGGTGTATTTGTGGACTTCCTAAATAGTGAAACTATTGTCCTGCACCAGTGGTCATGTACAATAGCCACACAAAATAAGATGAACACAACAGAAACAAGTAAATAATAAAAATAAAAAAAAACAGCCAGCCACCCTATATTGTCCAGACACAAAAAGTAATCAGGAAAAAAAGACTCCAAACCTGTTCCTGAATATTGTCCCAGTGCTGGTCTGTCCCCACAACATATTTCTCATTGCCAATGGTAGTTTCCAAAGTAAAAATCCAAACAGTAAATGTTCCACTGTATCTTGTTTGTCAAGACTGTGCACTCTGCCTACACACACTCCTCCTGACCTGCACGGTGCAGCATGATCTCTGACAGGTGTTCTGAGAATGTGGTCAATACCCCGGACAGCATGATGTGCACGGTGCAGCATGATCTCTGACAGGTATTCTGAGAATGTGGTCAATGCCCCAGACAGCATGACATGCACGGTGCCGCATGATCTCTGACAGGTGTTCTGAGAATGTGGTGAATGCCCCAGACAGCATGACGTGCATGGTGCAGCATGATCTCTGAGAGGTGTTCTGAGAATGTGGTCAATACCCCAGACAGTATGATGTGCACAGTGCAGCATGATCTCTGAGAGGTGTTCTGAGAATTTTTTCAATGCCCCAGACAGCATGACGTACAAGGTGCAGCATGATCTCTGACAGGTGTTCTGAGAATGTGGTCAATGCCCCGGACAGCATGACATGCACGGTGCAGCATGATCTCTGACAGGTGTTCTGAGAATGTGGTCAATGCCCCGGACAGCATGACGTGCACGGTGCAGCATGATCTCTGACAGGTGTTCTGAGAATGTGGTCAATGCCCCGGACAGCATGACGTGCACGGTGCAGCAAGATCTCTGAGAGGTGTTTGAGAATGTGCTCAGTGCCCCGGAGAGCACGACGTGCATGGTGCAGCATGATCTCTGAGAGGTGTTTTGAGAATGTGCTCAGTGCCCCGGAGAGCAGGACGTGCATGGTGCAGCATGATCTCTGAGAGGTGTTTTGAGAATGTGCTCAGTGCCCCGAAGAGCACGATGTGCATGGTGCAGCATGATCTCTGAGAGGGGTTTTGAGAATGTGCTCAGTGCCCCGAAGAGCACGATGTGCATGGTGCAGCATGATCTCTGAGAGGGGTTTTGAGAATGTGCTCAGTGCCCCGAAGAGCACGATGTGCATGGTGCAGCATGATCTCTGAGAGGGGTTTTGAGAATATGGTCACTGCCCCAGACAGCCCATTTTGAGGCGTGGCGCAGATTTTCAAATTAGGTAACAGACTGATGGCAAGTTTGAATTTACAATGTTGAAGACATCTGGTTGCCTTGTCTGGTATTATGGGCCCTATTAAGCATTATTATTAATAATGTGCCCTATTTAAAATGATTCAATACTGCTTTATTTGTGAAAACCTTTTTATATTTACATGAATTGGTATTGGATTGATAAGTATAGTGGTGCTAACTTTGTCAGCAAACTATGGAAGATTGGAACCTCACAATTTCTTCCACTTAAAAAACAATCTTCACAATTCACTGCCTCGAAGCAGTGGTCCTACCATTCAGTCATTCGAGGAGGTCATTCATCCTATCTTGATCATTTGGTTGTTAGTAGCTTATTGATCCCAGAATCTCAGGCATCAAGAATCAGGCAACTTCTTGAAAGATCCCAGGCTGTCAGCTTCAACGACATTACTGGGTTCAACAACTTTACAGGTCACCGCTTCTTTGTTCAAGACTGAATAGATTAAATTCTTGTAGCCTGTCGGCATATGACATGCCTTTTAAATGTTTGTATACAATAATGTGATTTAAATGTTCTGGTATACAATAATGTGATATCTTGTAAAAAATTGTAAGTCGCCCTGGATAAGGTCTGCTATGAAATAAATAATAATAACATGTAGTGACCGGTTGGCGGAGGTCGAATCCCAGCTGCCTCCGCGTCTGAGCCCGTCAACCTGCGCATCTTATCATGTGGCTTGTTGAGCACATCACCACAGAGACATAGCACGTGTGGAGGCTTCACGCCATCCACCGCGGCATCCACGCTCAACTCACCACACTCCCCACCGAGAACTAACCACATTATAGCAACCACGAGGAGGTTATCCCATGTGACTCTACCGTCCCTAGCAGCCAGGCCAATTTGGTTGCTTAGGAGACCTGTCTGGAGTCATTCAGCATGCCCTGGGATTTGAACTAGTGAACTAGCTGAGCTATCCAGGCCCCTAATTGTTCAGTTTTAACATTACTTCCCCTTGATTTAAATTCAACACTTTTCACAATCCTCAGAAGGGTGGCGGGCTTCTCCCATTGGGCGAGGAGCTCAGTCATCCGTGAGGAGCTTGGAGTAGAGCCGCTGCTCTTTTGCGTCGAAAGGAGCCAGTTGAGGTGGTTTGTGCATCTGGTAAGGATGCCCCCAGGGCACCTAGGGAGGTGTTTCAGGCACGTCCAGCTGGGAGGAGGCCTCGAGGAAGACCCAGGACTAGGTGGAGAGATTACATCTTCACACTGGCCTGGGAACGCCTCTGGGTCCCCCAGTCATAGCTGGTTATTGTGGCTTGGCATATGGAAGTTTGGGGCACCCTGCTGGAGCTGCTGCCCCACGACCCGACTTCGGATAAGTGGTTGAAGGTGGATGGATGGATGGACTTTTCACAATATATCCAAGCATTTTGTTGGCCTTTTTTATAGCTTTCCCACATTGTCTAGATGAAGACATTTCTGAGTCAACATAAACTCCTAGGTTTTTTTTCATAGATTCCTTCTTCAATTTTAGTATCTCTCATATGATATTTTTAATGCATATTTTTATTGCTACATGCAGTACCTTACACTTTTCTCTATTAAAGGCCATTTTCCATGTGTTTACCCAGTTCTGAATCTTGTCTAGGTCATTTTGAATTACCTTTGCTGCTGCAGCAGTGTTGGCCACGCCTCCTATTTTTGTGTCATCTGCAAATTGAATAAGTTTGCTGACTATACCATAATCCAAGTCAATGTTGATTAGTAATAGCAGAGGACCTAATACTGATCCCTGTGGTACTCCACTGGTTACCTTGCTCCATTTTGAGGTTTCTCCTCTACGCAGTACTTTGTGTTTTGTACATGTTAACCACTCCCTAATCCATAAATTGAGTTAAGCAATTACCGGTATTTGCCTAATGTTTGTGTGCACCAGAATTGGTGTTTATACAAGAGACGGTACTTACAAAAAACACTGTTGACATTGACTCTGCAGCCCGCAGAATGACAAATGCAGACTGTATATATATTTAACATGCAGTAATTATCAAATAAATAAAAAAGGGTCATTTTTTGTCATATGTTTAAATAATTTTTTTTTTTGTAAAAAAAAAAAGAAATGATAATAATAATCATGTACTATTGTGTTTAAGATTGTATTATTTATAATTACACTGAATTCTACAGAGATTGATACATAGACAGATGTAACTGATGCATGTCCAGTCACACAGAGCAATGTGTAGACAGACAAACAGATACACGTGTAGACAGATATATACATATTTTATTACTAAATTAAAATGGAAGAAAACCCTTATGAAAAATACTTCAGAGGACAAATTTGTTACATTAAAATACATTTTCATTTTATAACTGATTAGCCATCCATCAAAATAACCAAGCATTTTTTCCAAGTGTTTCCTAGCATTTTAATAAATTAACTAACAAGATTTCTTCATTTGGTTTATAAACAGCATATAAATTGAGACATAATTATGTCCAATGACTCAGTACTCGTAAATGTTCAATAATAGCTTCAAATTAATCACAGAAACTATTAATCATAGCCATCAATTACATTTTTTAATGAAAGTTCGTTATCAAGTACAAAAGTTAGTATGAAACTGCTTCAAGACATAGGCCTGGACCATATCAAAACATTGACCCACCCACTAATCGCAAATTACAAACCTAGTACTGAGGATGGCATCATTTTTGTTGTAAGAATGTTATTCCTTCTATTCCAGAGGGAAGCCCCTCACTGCCATTAAACCAGGATTTGTAATTTGCGCTTAGCAGGTGGGTCAAAGTTTTGATTTGGTCCAGACCCTAGTCTTTGCTGAGATCACAACAACATGTATCTCATGATAAATTAATATGAAAATCTATGTTTTACAAAAAAAGTTTTCAATGGAGAGGCTGCTTTAACACAACTAGACTCTGGAACCATATTTTATTAAGAGATTCACCCTTGGGGCTCCTGTGGGGCATCCAGTAAAGTTGCTCGTCAGAGTGCAGGATGCACCCTATAGACAGGGGATTGGAGGCTATGGTCAATTGCCATCCGGGGAAGTGGAGAGGGCTCAAGTCTGCTGGAGAATCCCTGTCTCCCTGCGCACCAGTGACACCTGTGTGTGGCCGGGCAGTTTCAAGCCAGCTGTGATGTAACTAGGTCTCCATAGTCCTCCGAGGGTAAAATAATTGTCGATTCCAAATATTAAAAAAAATAGCATGGACAGGACTCCAATGAGACCCCCTTGTGAAGCAGCAGTTTTAACATTTCAGATCGCAATGCTGTGGGTCTCATGTAGGAGTATCCTTGTCTGATGCTATTATTACAAACAGCGATTTCTCCATCAATCTCCTTCAGATCATACTGGAATTCTGAAATCAGCTGTTTGGGGATCTCGATTGTGAATTGCTCCTCTGGGTAACCCTCCAGTTTAACCTGGGAGAGAGGACATTAGGAGTTATATCAAGGATGGGTAATCCTGGTCCTGGAGGGCAGGTGTCCCTCTTGGCTTTTGTTCCAGTGTGCCCTAACTTATTTGATTAGACCAATTAAGTAATTTAGGACACAGTTGGAACAGAAATCAGGAGGGACACTGGCCCTTCAGGACCAGGATTGACCACCCCTGAGTTACATCACTTTCATAGAAATTTACGTAATAAACTTCACTTAAAAAATTGCATTTCCATGAACCTCTGCCACCCGTCCCAATGGCGGTATGTCGAGAAATGCAATTAAAAAAAATCTGTTCTCTCTATGTCAGGGATCTCCAATCCTTGTCTTAGAGGGCAGTGTACCTTCTGTACCCTAAATTACTTAGTGGACCAGGGTTAAATTAAGTAATTTAGGGCACAGTTGGAACAAAAACCAGGAGGGACACTCTAGCCCAGGATCGGGCACCACTGCTCTATATACTCTTTAGTCAGTGTTTCCCAAATCCAGTCCTGGGGACCCCCTGTGTTTGCTGGTTTTTGTTCCAAATGATCTCTCAATTACAAAAAAAAAACATTATTTAACTATTTTTCGAATCTGAGCATTTTAATTATTTTAAAGAGATGGAGATTTCAAGTTATAAAATTGTATAATTGTTAATTCTCTTTTTAGAAGCTAAACAATTTAAAAAGTCAAATGATTATTTCAGTTAAGTCATTAAGAGCTCAGTCAGAGCAGAAACCAGCAGGACTGGTGTTAGAAACCAATCCTTAAATCATTGTTGTTTTTACACCAATGATTTCAATGCTTTACATGTTGTTTTATCTGGGAAGTCTTCATAAGTGTGGGATTGGGTGTGCTCAGTGAGCTTTATCATGTTGCACCGCTCCAAATGTGTGCCAGTCCTAAGAGGAGCATAGGCCATCGACAAATGTTTTACAGCTGACCTGACTTTGGTCTATCTTTTCTTTTTCCTTCTTTCCAGTCTTTTTCAGTTCTGCCTCAGTGTCTCCAGGTGTTTTTGGGTCACCCCCTTTCCCTCATTCCCTGGGGGTTCTAGGTTAGGGAGTATTCTCAGATGATGTTATTTGAAGGTGTTCGCAGCGTTTGAATATCCACTCTCATTTTCATGCAGAGAATCTCTTGTTCGATGTGTTGATGATTTCTTGAATTTCCTGAAAAAGAAAGGAAAAAAGAATGAGAAAAGAAAAATCTGTGCTTGTCCGTGTAAACCCCACAAATGATTGTCTTTACAGGACAGAATCTTTACAGAATAGATAAGTGAAGTAAAGTTATGAAACCATGTGTAGCGTGACAGAGAAAGGATGTGAATAGGTGATAGTAAAAACAGCTGAGTTCAGTTGACTGTTGAGCAACTTGATTGTGATAACAAATTTTATTTCAAAACCTTGCTTCAGAGTACAATAACACGCATCTACCTCCTAAACACTGCATGCACAGCAAGTGTCAGAGTCGAGGATGAGGAGCAGATTGGAGGAGAGAGAGCATGATCAGTGACGTACAGGTTCATGGTGAAGTTCCAGTTGGACACAGGATGCGAGTCTGAACTATAAATGTACTGGGATATTTCTCTTCTGTCAATTCTTGCCTGTGCCTGGGAAGAAGAGCTGCAATTTTTAAGGAAATAAAGACTTGCACTGTTTTGACATAATCCAGAGTTTTGCTCAACTTATTTCTTTACTTGCAAGTGTACACCGAACTTTTGATAAAGAAGTGACTCTACAGATCAACCATCTTTAGAGGTGAGAAGGACATTAGTTTCAATTTAAACTATACCAAAAGTAGAAATATTTCAGGAATGTGAGTAAACTTCACAGTGTTACAAACTTACGATAAGCAAGAGGCTTGGAGAATGCTGCTCCCGAACGCAATGATAAGTCTGTTACTCATACTGTGCTGTACTTCATACTACAATGCTGAACAAACCTGCCCTGGTAAGTACTGTTACTTCATTTAAAATGTCACTTCAAGTACGCATTTCACTGCAGTATACTTTAAATATGGTGATTATAAAAAAGAAGAAGTTATACATGTATTTGAACCAGATCTGGGGAAATTCATTATTTCAATTAACTAAAATATTTTTCGCAAATGAAATATCATTCGAAAATATTTCTTTAATAATAATAATTCCAATAATAATTGGAATAATAAAAATGTGTACAATAATTGATTATATATATATATTAACATTTTAAAATTTTCACCAAAAGTTGCTGATTTTTATAACCTGATTGAAGACTTATGTTTTTATAATTTATAATCGTTCACATGTTAAGATTAATTAATGTTACTATTATGATTATTGCAAATTTATTAGTAGATGCTCCCCTTCACCCAGGGCAATTTAAAGTTATGACAAAAAATACATATTTCAAGTATCACAGTACAAGTCTTGTATATATTAGAAGCAATGGCTCCTCCTATTCTCCTCTCTGAATCTGCACTCCTCTCCTGTGTTCCAGAGGTGAAGCTGGTGGGTCTGAATGACAATGAGAGGCTGACATTCCTCCAAGGGTGTCCAGGACTTCCTGGGGTGCCGGGGACCAACGGCATTCCTGGAACCCCTGGCAGTAAAGGGGATCAGGGTCTTACAGGTACAGTAACACTGTTTCATCTAGTATTCTTGTAATTTAATTCTATTGTAATTCTATTCCTGATTAATGTTGTGTACCGGAGGAGTGCAGCAGCTGCACTTCTAAAATGTCTTGTATCAAAATGTATGTGACTGAGAAGCAGTCAGTCTTCTGTTCCTAGGCAGTAGCTTGAGTAATCCCAGTATACAGTAAAGAGTCCAGTGCTGTACTTCTAAAATGTCTTGTATCCTTTTATAGGTGTGAAAGGAGATCCTGGAGTACCTGGGAAGATGGGTGCAGTTGGTGACAAAGGTGAACAGAATCATTGAATTGTATAAAATTGCACGTCGTCACATTTAAATTCCTCCTGAAGAGGTGCCAGGTGTGCTGTTCAAGTCCTCTCAGGCCTCCCTTCATGTCAACATTTCTTCTGTTTCATTATCGCCCTGAACAGAGGCATGTTAGGTGGTCCAGAGAGAGCATCAGGTCTCTCTGTCTGCTGAACTCTTTTATTCTGTGTGTTTTTAGGAGTGAAAGGCGACTCTGGACCCATTGGAAATCCAGGCCCAGCAGGAACCAAAGGTAGATCTATTCTATAGGAATATTGAAATGGCTAATGCCTTTATCAGTGTATCATTCATAATGTGATCTATCAATTCAATACCAATCAAATACAACTGCACAGAAAGGATACTGTAAGTGTGTGTAAATAATATTAACATTTCATCATACTATCAGTGACTTGATTCATGTTTTCCGCAGGGGAAAAGGGAGATTGTCTATCCACAATTCAAACAGGTGAGTGGAGATTAAAAACACAATGGAACTCATTCACTAAATACTTTCACCAGTGTATTCTTTTATCTAAGGCACCCGGACAGTTGTAACAACAACCAAGAGATATGAACCATGTATTGCAGACTTGCACTGACTTGCTGATTTTAAGATGCTGCTCCTGACATATAAAGCTCTCAGTGACTGTGGTCCTCTGTACCTAAAGCCCAAAGCACACCGCAAGACTGAAGCTGTCCTTAACAGCACTGCTGAGAGCATGTGTCTTGTGAGTCGGCCTCTTGGGTCACAGGATGCAGACTTGCTCAACAATCCAAGAGGACTGTACTGTATATACATGGTGATTAGAAAGTCCATGTGCAGCTTTAAAGTTTAATAACTTTGGATGTACATGAAAGAAGCACACTGTGAACAACATATGAAAGCACAATTCATACAATTTTAACTTAATACAACAGATTTCTAAGTTCCAACATAACCATCCTCTCACACCACCTTTCGTGATGATACATCGTTCAACAACCCAATGATTTTCCAACTCAGTGTTGAAGATATCCTCCAGTTGCGGTGAGTGATTTCATGAATTGCTCTTTTGATCCTGGCCCTGCATTAACAATAACAAGACGTTATGAATTCTGCTTTCAAATACCCTTCACAGTTTGCTTCCATCATGTGTACATCCAGTTATTAAACTTAAAGATGCACAGGGATTTTTAAATGGCTTGTTTATTTTTGACAGACTGTTTGCTATCAATGCAGGTGCTGTGAGCTGTAAGGAGCTGCTGGAGCAAGGAAACACACTGAGTGGCTGGTACACGGTGTACACAGCCAGCAAGAAACCCATCAGTGTGTTCTGTGACATGCACACAGATGGAGGAGGCTGGCTTGTAAGTGATCTCACAAACCCCTTCCTCTTTCCTCAGCTTGTAGGGTCCCAAACTGTGGTCTGGGGTCCAGTTTAAAACAATCCCCTATTTTATTGAGTGTGTCCATTTAAATAGGTTCAGAAACCTATTGAGGAATTGATAGAGGGACTTTTATTCATTTAAAATATTGAATCAATTTGTATTAATTTACTCATGCAGGTATTTCACTGCACTTCTTTCTCAAACGTGTTATTGATGCCACTGCAGGTATTTCAGAGACGTATGGATGGATCAGTGGATTTCTTTCGGGACTGGAATTCATACAAGAGAGGGTTTGGCATGAAGCAGACAGAGTTTTGGCTGGGAAATGAGAACATTCATTTATTAACAGCAACAGGTAAATTCACTGCACTCGCTGTGTGTCTTTTCATTTTGACAATGTGCATCTAATCTAAACTCCATACAGCTGTTCTCTGTCAAAATGTACATTGAGTAAAGAAACCAGGAGTAGACTGTGGGAAACAAGATCAGTGAAGGGAACGTTTGTAAGCTTTTGCAGGTTCAGAAATCCAATCTTATTAGAAGCAGCTCTGTGGCAAAAACTGAATTAAACAGAACTTGTATAATATCAAACTTATCTCTGTTTCGGTAATCTTATTTCCAGAACCCATCAATAAAGCTTCTTTGTTAAGTGTAGTTGGGTGCACATTGCTCCTAACATTGAGTATTGTTTTTCTTAAAGGTTCTCATGAATTACGCATCGATTTTGAAGACTTTGACCGTGTAAAAACTTTTGCAAAATACGAGTCGTTTCAAATCTTGGGGGAATCTGAGAACTATAAACTCCTCCTAGGAGAATTTACAAGTGGTACTGCTGGTAAGTTCTGTTTTATTTTCTGTTTATCCATGAAACTCCTTGACAATACATAAATACTTCCTATGGAAATCATTTAATCAAAATGCAATGCTCTAGATCCATAATAATACTTGTATATAGCATTGTGACTTCTGCACTTAGTGTTCGATATTTGGTCTCTTTTAATAGATAAAACACTTTGGTAAACACTACGTATGTATTTTACATTCACTGATAGATCATGTTCTCAGTGAAAACTCAAATCTTTATTCCTATTACTGGCCACAATGACATATCAAGAACGCAAAAACAATAGGAGTTGTATGTTGGAATAAATTATTTGCTTAAGTTAAAGTGCCATTGATATTGTGCCTGATTCACGAAGATTTGCTGAATTTATGTGTTTTTAAGGTCCTGGTTTAATTTCACTGGAACACGTCTTTCATTTTGTTCCCAGGTGACTCTCTAACAAATCACAAAAACAACTTCTTCTCTACTAAGGATCACGACCTAACTGCACATCGGTGTCCTGATACTTATAAAGGAGCCTGGTGGTATACTGACTGCCATAAATCCAATCTGAACGGTCTTTATAAAAATGGACCCCATGAAACATATGCAGATGGGATCAACTGGCTGTCAGGGAAAGGATACAATTATTCCTACAAGTACACTGACATGAAAATCAGACTAAAAAAATAAATAAAAAAACATAAGAATATAAGATGAGAAATTTCGCAACAAGTCCTTTCTCTACTTGTTCACTATTACTACTAGTGTGATCCAGTGTCATAACTCAGGACAGGATTAACTACCCTCCCCAACAGATTATTGTTAGTAAACAAAATACATGTTTATCTTAATGCTACAGTGATTAATAGATAAATGTAGGAAGTTATATTTGTGCAGAGTTCTGCAGATTTTCTGTCTGAGAAGTTTTGTCTCTATAATTCTTTATGTTTAGTCCTTTAATGCGCTGCTGCTACAGCCATCAAAGTATTGTTTGTTCACTGTGAGACATTAAAAATCCTCTGCTGTGATTAATGTTCCTGTTATTATGCATAATTAAAACGTTTATTTGAGAGGTGTTGTGGAGCGTATTTGTTAGAAGTCATTACTATTGTCACATTGATCATTTTACAACATACAAATAGAGGCTAAAGAGTAAACTTGTTCAAGAACCATTTCTGGGGCTGGACAGAATTACACACACACAAGACAATTCACCTGTAGTCCCAATGTCATTGCATGATATTTGCTTATGCATCGTCTGAGAGCATATGCAGCATTCTCATAGACAAATCTATTCTTACAACCTGCTCCCAGATGACTGACAGGGGGAAAAAAGGTGAGAACTCACCAACTTCTGAACAAATTAAGCAAATCAGACACATCTCTGGCATTTCTTTCATCTGTTCTTCAAAGTATAATCTGGTGTGATTCCTCAAGCATGTGTCTTTGTGTCTATCAGCATTTCTTGTCAACAGTGATGGGTAAATGTGCAAAATTACCCGCCCCTTCGCATGAATACCGTGGCTGTTAGATTAGAAATTTTGGGGGCTGCGTGTCATGTAGTTTACAGCATCCAACAGTTTGATGAGCCTTTTTACAGCTAAACTATTTATTAAACCAGTGTCAGATAGAATATGCAGAATAGCCTACGGTAATATATTTTACTGTATTTTCCAAAATAACAAAATTAGTTTAAGTTAAAATGAAATATTGTATATATTTATTTTTTGAATACAAATGGACACAATTCAGCCTTATACATGGGTTCCTTTGCACTACTAGTCACCTATCTCAGACAATGCACTGACTGGTCAATTGATAGTTTTGCATATCCCTACCTTTTACCTGTAAATTATATATTACTTATGCCTTCCACGGCTCCATCTCCTTATACCAAAAAGAGTTTTCAGAGCAAAATTAAAGCCAAAAAGCATTTCTTTGCAGAATATTTGGTCATCAAATTGATTGTGTTTACTGTATCACTGAGGAGGAAACATCTTTGTCAGCCGATGCCAGGGGAAACACCCAGAGACTGGATGTTCAGAAATAATACAAGTTTTAACACAGAACTGTTTTGGAGAAATCTGGCAGGATGGTCAGGGGTTAAAACTCAAATAGATCCTTATCCAAGGGAAGGTTCATTTAAAACCACAGACTTGGCTAGCATGAAATCTATGGTCACGGGAGGCTGGGAAGACCCAGCGTGGGATTATAATTGTATGAAAACTTCATTTTCTATATGGAAAGACATGAAGCCTTTTTGGGAGAAGGGCCCTGAAAAAAAAGGACAGTAGTCTGAATCAACAATCAACCTCTGGGTCTTGTGCCCAGCACGCTTCCGCTGCACAAGTTGCTCTAGGTCTAACCTCTCCGCCAAGTGCCCCTCCTTGTGTCTCTCCCCCTCAGTGCACGGAGGTGGGAGACACACAGGATCGGCCGCCACAGTATGTTGTAAAACAACAGCTGTACCCTAATCTAAGCAGGCTGTTGGAAAGTCAAAACATCTCTCATAAGATATCGAGTGTTGAAAAAATGCTCCCTACGCAGACAATGGATCCCCCACCTGTTAACTCTGTCCATGCGTTTACATTCGTTTCCAAGTCACAAATGGTTACAAAATATCTCCTCTCTCAGTGACAGAAGCAATGGCTATCTGTAAAGAACTTCCAAACCCCGTTAAGAACCCACATCAGTATATGGCAGTGCTTAACCTGTTGTTCCCCTTCTGTCACTCACTCGACGTTGTGTCGATTGTAGTGACACAAGGGGTCTTCCAACTTGAGAAAAGGCCAATGAGAAATTGGCAGACAGAATTTGCATGTCCCGCCCCTGGACATATGGGTATAAGGGGAGCGGATGTGTGCCTGTCAGTCAGACTTTTTCTTCGGAGCTGAGCAGTTGTGCAACAGTAAGCTGAGTTCACCACTGTTCCACTCACCTCTATTGGCAAGAAGCACTGCTGTTGGATCTTACGGCGCATTTCCAGCTGGCGTTCTCTCTCTCTGCACGCTGTGCAGTACACACCCCTGTGCGCTTCGACAGCGCTTTCACTGCCTAAAAGAGTGTTTTCCCCTCCTAAAAGAGTTTGTTTCTCTAAAAGAATTTTCACTCATGAAAGAGCAATACACAGCAGGCGTTGAATGTCCTTTTTGTGATGCATCTTTATAAAGATGTCTTTCCTCCTCTGTGTAGTTCCTGGATGTGATCGATTTCTCTCCACTTCTGACGGTCATAAACGCTGCCTCACGTGCCTGGGCTGTGACCGCAGGCAGTGTTTTATGAATGGTTCATGTTCTGTGGCTTATTTTGCTTCTAGCACGCATCAGCCTGCTTGCACCTGTCTCAGCAGTTCACGTAACATGGTTTAGTGCATGCCCTTTTTAAATGGGACCCCTTGTGTCACTACAATCGACACTACGTTGAGTGAGTGACAGAAGGGGAACGTCATGTTACTGTTGTAACCTCCGTTCCCTGATGGAGGGAACAAAACGTTGTGTCCCCCTTGCCATGGCACTATTCCTAACACTGTAACGTGCTGTATCTTATTCTCGCCTCCTCAGTGCAAAAACCTGACTGACAAACGCACATCTGCTCCCTTTATACCTGTATGTCCGGGGGCAGGACATGCAAATTCTGTCTGCCAATTTCACATTGGCCTTCTCTCAAGTTCAGAGGTATGCGAGGCTCCCAAGGAAGACCCCTTGTGTCACTACAATTGACACAACATCTCGTTCCCTCCATCAGGGAACGGAGGTTACAACAGTAACCATGACGATACACACCCCCTTTTTGAGCACAAACCATGAAAATGATATACCTTAACTTAAGTGGTTGTATTTACTGGACCCTTTGGAGTATGGGAACAGTTGTAGTATCTTTTGAAAGGAGACAATTTGGGCTTTACTTCCCAAGATTCAGAATTAATATATGTTGTTATTTTTTAAAGTTAGAGAAGCTGAAGTTTATTGTAATGGAAATGTTTTGTGCTGAACATGTTATTATAATCTAAAAAGAATAATAATAAAAGTACCAAGACAACCCAGAAATACAATGTTCTTAAAGCCACAAGTCTAAAGAAGTTGTGTTTCAAATTTTAAGATGATCTAACAAAAAATTCTGCAAGCTTTTTTCTCTATAAAATCGCTGGCGGGTGTACAGAGTAAAATTAAGGCTCTACCTTTCAAGAAGACATAAAATCTGACTGCACTGCTTGGCTATAATGAATAAAACCATGCCCCATTTTTTTAAAATAGACTTTGAAGACAGGCTCATTTTGTTTACAGGACCCTAATATATAAGATAATATACAGTATTACAACATGAATGCTGCTCAGATGGCATAGTTTGTTGAAGAATGATGACAAAGGGTAATTCTTTCAGGCGAGATCTTATGTAAACAATGGAGAGTACATCAATGTTTCTCAGATTTATCACTTTTTTGGACAAAAAGTGCTATTGGATGTTTTTCAATGAACGCTTGTCATGGAAAATTGACCCAAGTGTGGCGAACTGGATTAATCAGGCGATTGCGCATAACAAATGTATGAAGTCCCGTTTTGATACTGAATGTTTTCATTTGTACTCCTGGCATAAATAACAAAATTACTGTTTCTGGAGCATGGCTATCGTGAAAAAGAGATCGGATATCAATGTTGAATCCTAAGACCTTTGAAAAGATGTATAATTTGTTAACATTAATTACAATTATAGACAGTACATTTTATATAAAATGTAAGCAGAGTGACGTCACTACCGCGTGAGGGGGATTGCATATCAACAGGTTAAACGTCTGACTTCCTATAGTCAGCTTACAGGCAGAGCCTATCAATTCATACTCTCCAAAACTCTCCCTTCGGAATACAATGAATGTGAGTTGATAAAAGAGGTGTCAGCACTAGATCCAAAAATTACAGATTTTGCAACTAAACATAAATTTTTTTTGATGCAGTTGCAAAGGGACTTCCTGGTAGTCTATGGGCAGTGGCTGCCACAGCTATCATGGTACAAGATGCTGAGCGTCATCTTATCACACCCCATTGTGGTTTTACATGTCTCATTAGGTAGGTGCTATTATGCATAACATATCAACTCAACATATGACGGTGCAAAGAAGATCAGGGTATGAAGCATCTTATTAGCTACTGCAAATCTAACCCTAAAACCTACATCCATTGTGCATGGCCCTATTGTACATTTACATAAACATTTGACTGAAGGTGAATTTGAGTGTGACGAGCATGACTGCTTGGAGAGTCCAGGTGTGACGAAGGGGCAGACGAGGAGTGAGGATCTACATGCAGCTTTATTTAAAATTGACAAGGCCAAACGACTGAGAACACAGGAACAAACAAAACATCCACGATGGGAAAAAGATGTAAACACGAGAAAACATCCACGACGGGCTCAGGCATAAACACATCCAACATTACATTTACATTTAACAACTGACAAAAGACTGATAAAAAAACAGGGCTTTTATACACAAAGGATAAATGAAATTAAGCACAAGTGAAGACAATGACAGACAGATGGCAGTGATGAGAGCAGGGAATTATGGGAGGTGTTGTCCGGGAGAGATGACAGGGGAGAAACACAGGCCAGACAACAGTGGAATCGTGACATACCCCCCCTCAAAAGGAGCGGATTCTAGACGCTCCTAAAAAAAACTAAAAAACAAATCATCCAAGGAGTGAAGGGGGGTTTGGGGCCGGCAGACCAAGGGGGGCACAAGGGGCAAACAGGCAGTCCAAGAGGGGGGGCACACGACAGTGACTGGGTCAGAAGGTCGGGGAGGCGGCCAGAGGACGGGGAGTGGGTCAGGAGGCCTGGGAGGTCGGCCACAGTACGGGGTGCTGGGTCAGGAGGCCTGGGAGGCGGCCACAGGATGGGGACTGGGTCAGGAGGCCTGGGAGGCGGCCACAGGACGGGGACTGGGTCAGGAGGCCTGGGAGGTGGCAACAGGACCACAGCCAGGGAGAACTCCGAGGGCGGAGCTGTGGAAGGCTCTGAAGGCGGAGCCATGGAAGGTTCAGGAGACAGAGATTTGGAGGATGGAGCAGTGGAAGGCTCAGGAGATGGAGCCGTGGAAGGCTCGGGAGATGGAGCCTTGGCCTTGGAAGACGGAGCCGTGAAAGGCTCTGAAGACATGGAAGGCTCAGGTGACTGAGCCATGGAGGATGGAGCCGTGGAAGGCTTGGGAGGCGGAGCTGTGGGAGGCTCAGGAGGCGGAGCCATGGAAGGCAAAGCCGTGGAAGGCTCTGGAGGCAGAGCCGTAGAAGGCTCAGGAGACGTGGAAGGCCCTGGAGGCAGAGCCGCGGAAGGCTCTGGAGGCAGAGCCATGGAAGGCGGAGTCGAGAAGGACTTCTGGGGCGGAGCCGTGGAAGGCTCAAGGGTTAGAGCCATGGATGGCGAAGCCGAGGAGGACTTCAGAGGCGGAGCCGTGGAAGGCTCAAGGGGCAAAGCTGAGGAAGGCGGGGCCCTGGGAGGTTCGAGAGGCGGAGCCCTGGGCGGCTCGAGAGGCTGAGATCTGGGAGGCTCGAGAGGCGGAGCCCTGGGAGGCTCGGGAGGCGGAGATCTGGGCTGCTCGGGAGGCGGAGCCCTGGGAGGCGCTGGCTCTTGGACGGTCGAGGCGACAGGCGCTGGCTCTGGGACAGTCGAGGCGACAGGCGCTGGCTCTGGGACAGTCGAGGCGACAGGCGCTGGCTCTGGCTCTGGGACGGTCAAGGCGACAGGCGCTGGCTCTGGCTCTTGGACGGTCGAGGCTACAGGCGCTGGCTCTGGCTCTGGGACGGTCGAGGCTACAGGCGCTGGCTCTGGCTCTGGGACGGTCGAGGCTACAGGCGCTGGCTCTGGCTCTGGGACGGTCGAGGCTACAGGCGCTGGCTCTGGCATGGTCGAGGCTACAGGCGCTGGCTCTGGGACGGTCGAGGCTACAGGCGCTGGCTCTGGGACGGTCGAGGCTACAGGTGCTGGCTCTGGGACGGTCGAGGCTACAGGCTCTGGCTCGCTGACCGTAGCATGCGTGAGTTCTGGTTCGCTTAACGTGGAAGGCGGAGACTGGAGGTCGGAAGCCTTTCCTCTTCTCCTCCTTCTCCGGGCGGATGAGGCTGTCAACACTGGCTCTGGGACGGTCAAGGCTGGCAACGCTGGCTATGGGACGGATGAGACTTCCAGCTCGATGGCCGTGGCAGGCGTGGGCGTTGGCTCGTTGGCCGTGGCAGGCAGAGACTGGAGAGCAGAAGCCTTTCCTCTTCTCCTCCTCCTCCGGATAGACGAGGCTGGCAACACGTTGGACGTGGCAGGCGTGGGCGTTGGCTCGTTGGCCGTGGCTGGCATGGAGGGACGAGTTATGGAAGGCTGGGGGGTGACCACTGCGGGAGGTGAGGTACAGCACTCTTCTAAGAGTCTCTTCTAAGAAGCTTAGGAGCATCCAGCAAGGAGTCACTGGTGGCAAACGCTCCCTTAGCGAACTATTGAGATTTCCCCTGAAGAATGACATCAAGGGAAACTCTGGGAAGTCCGAAATATTAGCCAGCTCCAGAACCTCACGAATGTGATCCTCCACTGGACGGTCCTCTTGTTTGAGGCAGAGAAGTTTATAGTTCGCTTGTTGAACTGCTAGATCCATTGTCGGTCAGTTGTTCTGTGACGAAGGGGCAGACGAGGAGTGAGGATCTACATGCAACTTTATTTAAAATTGACAAGGACAAACGACTGAGAACACAGGAACAAACAGAACATCCACGATATAAACACGAGAAAACATCCACAACGGGCTCAGGCATAAACACATCCAACATTACATTTACATTTAACAACTGACAAAAGACTGATAAAACAACAGGGCTTTTATACACAAAGGATAACGATGAAATTAAGCACAGGTGAAGACAATGACAGACAGATGGCAGTGATGAGAGCATGGAATTATGGGAGGTGTAGTCCGGGAGAGATGACAGGGGAGAAACACAGGCCAGACAACAGTAGAATCGTGACACCAGGATTGGAGAGTGCCCGCAGGCCAGATGTTTTTTAATCTGTCCTGGAGAAAGGGAAACACTGGTATGTAGACGGGTCATGTTCAAAACCTAATGATAATGAATACTCGTGTGGCTATTCAATTGTAGAATTGCTAAATATCATAATCAAAGCAGTCATTACCATATAAATCTGAACAGGCTGCTGAAATAACGGCATTAACCAGATACACTGATTCTAAATACACATATGGTGTAGTGCATGATTTTGCAAAATGATGGGAAGAGAGAAGCTTTAAAACTTCAGGGGGAAAACCAAATGCTAATCATAGCATAGTGGCCGACCTTATATCTGCAGCACAGTTGTCCTTTAAGTTGGCAGTAGTCAAGGTTGCTGGACATGCTGCAAGGGACACAGATGAGGCAAAGGGAAACAGATTTGCTGACGAGGTTGCTAATTGGGCAGCTAAAGTCCATTTCTGGTCAAAGCAGGCACGGATATATCTATAATCCATTCTATGTTAACTGAGGATTTAGACATTAAAGTTTTACAAGCAAAACAAAGTCAGATTGATTTAGAACATTGGGCTGCAAATGATGTAAAACCTGATGCACATGGATTTTTGAGAGACAAACAAATTAGACTAGCACTCTCAAACTCTGCTCTAGTAATGTTGTGTAGACACTATCATGGTATATCACACGTTCCCAAGGAGAAAGTTGTTCAAAACATTAACAAACTGTACTGTATCCTGAATGTGAGAAAGATTGTCTCTTTTACGCTAAATTCCTGCTTGGTATGAGCCTAGACGAATAGGCATAAATCAGGGTCCAATGAATCCCTCCCACATCCAGAACTGCCTTTCCAGCATCTACAGATAGACACACATGCCACTCATGGCAACAATAAGTATATGCTTGTGACTAACAGAACAGTTAAGGAGAGAATAACTAAAGCCTGCTTAGATACGGGATTAAAGTGGGTAGATGTACTTGCTATGGTGTTAACAGAGATAAGAATGACCCCATCTTTAACCACAAAGATGTCACCTTTTGAAATATTAATGGGAAGACCTTTCCTGACCTCATGGGTCAAAGGTCACACTGGCAATTGTGGAGGTGCTGATATCAGATTATGTGGATTCCCTAATTAAAACTTAGAATGGAATCAATGGTGATGTTTCTTTGTCTCTTCCTATGCCCACAGAAAAGCCGACTCATTCATTTGTTCCAGGACAGCAGGTGTTGGTGATTTATTTGAAGCCCACTATGGTCGAAGAGCCAAGGTACCTGGGACCCACGACTGTCATTGCTGTGACACAGACCAGGGTGCTGACTGACTTACATAGCCTCAGTGTATCAATGCTGGATGTGTAAACACAGCCCCAGGAGAGAGAGAGAGCCACTGAGATTGGGAGAATCTGAGTTATTTTCAATAAGCCATGAGAATAATAGCACTCCAATAAGTGAATGAATCATAATTCACTTATTAAAGCTAATTCCTAATTCCTGTGTCTTCCCTTGGGCAGAGTTCTGCTCTGCCATCAGAGCTCTGCTGTCGCTGTGCTTGTGGAGCTCCTCCCTTCCATATGTTGTTCTCTCCATATGTTAACCTCCCATTGGGCAGAATGTGATCACAGCAGTGTCCTTTATCCATGGGAAAAGGAACACCTTCCCCGCCATGAATTCATCTTGGTCCCAGCTTAGTGAATTTTCTTTTTTTTTTAAAAAGAGAAAAGGTCAAAACAGCTATTGTAGCCTATTCCCACTGTAAGTATGTCACTCTTGGTGACTATGCAACTTTTGTGGTGCGTTGGGAAGGTAACAATGGGGCTGTGTGCACTTGTTACTAGGCATGCTGTAGCCTGCCTGATCCTGCACCGCTGATCCATGTAACAGTTCAGCTGGTTGTGGCATTTTGCATAGGGACCCCTAGTGTCACTACATCGACACAACTTCGAGTGAGTGACAGATAGGGAAAGTCTTGGTTACTATTGTAACCTCCATTCCCTGATGGAGGGAACGAGACATTGTGTCCCTCCTGCCACAACACGGAACTACCTGCTGAAATGGCCGGGACTCTGTCTCGGCTCCTCAGCACAAACCTGAATGAGTGGATGCAAGCTGTCTCCTTTTATACCCATTTGTCCGGGGGAGTAGCATGCAAATTCCACTCGCCATTTCTCATTGGCCTTTTCTCAAATATCAGAGGGCTCCCAAGTTTGGGGCTCCCAAGTTCAACCCCTAGTGTCACTACATCAACACAAAGTCTCGGTCTCTTCATCAGGGAACAGAGGTTACAATAGTAACCAAGACATGGTTGTAGTTGTTTATTATCATAATAATAACAATAAACAGGGTTGGGAAGGTTACTTTTGAAATGTATTCTACTACAGATTACAGAATACATGCTGTAAAATGTCATTTGTAACGTATTCCATTAGATTACTCAAGGTCAGAAACGTATTCTAAATACTTTGGATTACTTCTTCAGCACTGGTAGATATTTTCACTTGTTTTGACCATAAAAACTCATATTATCAAGAATGTTTTTTGCCTTAATATCAAAGTTCTTACTAGAAAAAAGATTGGATAATTGGATACAAAAATATGATCATGCCTGGTAACACGTGGATGTAAAATGGCTAGAAATAGCATTTTAGCTTAGCGTAAAGCTGACAATTCACACAAGGTTTATTTCTATTTCTTCTGCTCCAAACTTACTTCTCTGTCAGCTCGTATAAATGTAACTCTTCATAAGAAAGTGTTTCACCGCTGTTCAAATGCACTTTGGATTGCATAATTTATATGTATACATTTTTCCATCTGAACAGACTAAATATTAAATTAAACAAATGACAATAAAAAGCAAAGTAATCTCTTCAGTAATCAAAATACTTTTTTAATGTAACTGTATTCTAAATACCAATGATTTAAATTGTAACTGTAGTGGAATACAGTTACTTATATTTTGTATTTTAAATACATATTCTCGTTACATGCATTTCGCTACTCCCCAACCCTGACAATAAAACATTATCAAAATGTATTATTCTATTAATAATAACTACTGAAGTGAATATTAATCATGTTTTTCACTGAATTCATCCATCTGCTCAACAAAATGACTCACAGTATTGTCATTCTAATCTGAGATAAACAGTTGGTTCTCCCTTTGACTAAAAGCCATTGCGAACAAACTGACAGTTCATCAAGACCGCCACTAGGGGTGAAAATTGAAAAGTGTTGGCTGGCAAACAACTTTCTCCAATTAAACGAGTATAAGTCAGAGTTATTTTTGATCAAAGGGGATGTGAGGTAAATTTAGATAGCAATTTGTCATTGCTTCCTATGTGAAAAACCGGGGTGTTATTTTTGACTCTGAGCTCAAGTTTGATCAACAAATAAATGCGGTTAGTAAAAAAAAAAAATTTCCATCTTAGATCTATAGCAAAGTTGAAGTCCATCCTCTCTTTTGATGATTTTGAGAAGGTTGTGCATGCCTTTGTGTCTTCTCTTTTGGACTATTGTAATGCTTTGTATCTGGGTGTGAGTCAGGCCTCTCTCTCTCGCCTGCAGCTGGTCCAAAATTCCGCTGCTAGGCTTTTAACTGGAACAAGGAAAAGAGACCACATTACCCCAGTATTGATTTCCCTACATTGGTTACCGATTAAATACAGAATCTTGTACAAAGTGTTGCTGTATGTATTTAAGGCTCTCCATGGTCTTGCACCAGAGTACATCTCTGCTTTAATAAGCTTGCATCAATCTTCAAGGTCTCTCCGCTCTGGTGATCAGCTGTGTCTGTCAGTCCCTCAATCTCACCTTAAAACTTAAGGTGATGGAGCTTTTGCAGTGGTAGCCCCTATACTTTGGAATGAGCTTCCATTGGTCATAAAATCATCTCCGTCTCTAGTCTCTTTCCAGGGGGCCTTAAAAACGTATTTATCCCTAGTTCCCTAGATTTTAATTAATTGCAATATAAATTGTACTAGGTCAATTTGATCTTATCCTGTTTTATTGGTTTTAAATGCTTGTTGCATTCTTAACCCTCTGGGGTCTGAGGGTATTTTGGGCCCTGAAGAAGTTTTGACATGCCTTGACATTTGTACTTTTTTTCAGTTGCTTTAAAAACATATTTTTAAATTTTTTAAATTTTAAGTCTGATAACACTGTATTCAGCACAAACAGGGCTACAATAATATGTGAGCAACATAAGTGTACAGGTTTGTATTTTTGAGAAAATAACGTTTATGCATAGTTTTTGAAAACACAAAATTTTAAGTCACTGAAATAAGGTCATATAACACATACTAAACATTTGTCCACTAGACTTTTGAGTTCTGGATCTTGTAGCCTAGAGTTTTTGCTACAAAATGATATGAAAACCATCCTGATCACTCATTCACACAAAACAATATAGTAATTGAACTTTTGTAAGACAATTTTAGTGTTGAAAGGTAATATGTGAGGAGGCGTGAACGATCATGAATATTGATTGTAATTCACACCTGAGAGAAAAAAGACCCCTCCCCTGGGCCTATCAATGAGGAATGTGACAGAAAGAGAATGAAGGTGAGGAGACTTAATGATCAAAATCAGGTTTTAAGTTAAAAGAAGTAATCTGACTATATATTTTCTTTACATAAAGACTTTACTTAATTTTAGACCTACACTACCGTTAAAAGAAGTCTCTTCTTCTCAACAAGACTGGATTTATTTGATCCAAAATACAGAAACAACATTAATTTTCTGAACTCTTTTTACAATTTAAAAGAAAAGTTTTCTATTTAAATATATTGTAAAATGCAATTTGTGGTCAAAGCTGAATTTTCAGCATCATTACTGCAGTCTTCAGTGTCACATGATCATTCAGAAATCATAATAATATGCTGATTTTCTAATACAGGCATATTTAAAGTGCATTTTACTCATTTAACCTGAACACATATTTGCAAGCACAAGCATTGATGATAATGAGGCAGCATAAACACTAGATAAAATATATTCTAAACATTCATATTATTTTTATATCATATTACATATCACATTTATATTATACAGCATACAATTTAAATACCTGCTTTAGCCAAAACAGCATTTAAATGTAACTAAGTCTTGCTTATTAGGACATATTTCAAATTCCAATACTCTGAATCCTGGCTGGCAAGTCTGGAAACAGTCCCACTAGTAAAATATGTACATGTTTATATAAAACAACATGTCAACTAATGAAAACTAATTGGCTTACTCGTCCGAAATTGTATCCTCGGCTGGATCAAGTCTCTCTTCAAAATACGTTCATTGGAGTCCCGCTCTTCTTCTGAGGAAAATGTTAAATCTTCCTTACAATCCTGGAGCTTTCTCACTTGTGTATCGTTGCAAACGCACAGAAATCTGAATGAATTTTGTTTACATTATAACTCTCAGTCTGGGGGTGTGTACATTTGCATTGATCGTCTCAGAACATTATTCATTCCAACACTCTGCTGGTGGGTGAGATCACATTACAGATAATTAGATGAACCGGTAAAAACTGTACATCGCTTTTTTTATACAGATTGCATTGCAGGAGAATATTGTTTTAAATTTGAATTGGTTTTTTAAAATTTAGACATTTTAAGCTTTCTTTAGACATATGTTTCATGTTTGTGTGATAAGTATTCGCAGAGTTTCAGTTTATTTTTGTGATGTGTTTCAGATATATGCTCGTGAACACAGAGACTGCTGATAGCTCACCCTTTTTATTTTCTTTATTTTACAAAAGCACAATGTTTCATTGTTAATATGAGTGTACACAAATAAAAGTAGACATAGTATATTATATTAGTATAGTCTCTAATGAAGTCTTACACTTATCTGTATACCCAAAAATTATGGAGTATTTTAAGTTGTTTCTGCTGTAATGATGAAAATATCCAGCAGGACGCGCCGACACGTCCGTCGACCCCAGAGGGTTAAGCTGTATGTATGTGATTTGATTAGATTTTTTGTAACTCCATGTACAGCACTTTGGTACCCAGTGCGATTTTTGAAAGTGCTCTATAAATAAAATTGAGTTGAGTTGAGAATTTAGTTGAAAATATGACCGTCGGACATGAATGAATACCTTAAGTGATGTTGTAAAGCGGCTCAAGTGTTTTAATCAAACACTGAAATCAAATCAAATCACTTTATTGTCACACTACTGTGTACACGAGTGCAACAGTAGGTGAAAGTCTTGTGTGCAGTTCCGAGAAACATGGCAGTAATGACAGTGACGAGACATAAACCACTTTACAATAAACAACATATTTACACAACACAATTTACATAACAAATGTACACATAATTACACAACAATTTACATATCAAATGTAGACAATACACACAATGTAGAATACACATACACTAGATAAGGGTATATAAAAATATATATACACTAATTGAATTGGGGAGAATATATTTGACAGAATGAAGATTAATAAAGTGCAGTGCTGATTGTTGATCGTGAGAGATCATGTGTTCAAAAGTCTTATTGCTTGTGGGAAGAAGCTGTCATGTAGTCGGCTGGTGCAGGTCCTGATGCTGCGATACCGCCTGCCTGATGGAAGCAGTGAGAGCAGACCATAACTCTGGTGGCTGGAGTCTCTAATAATCCTCCGAGCTTTTTTCACACACCGTCTGTTATATATATCCTGGAGGGAGGGAAGCTCACCTTCGATGATGTTTCTGGCAGTTCGCACCACCCTTTGCAGGTCTTTGCGGTTGTGGGTGGTGCTATTGCCGTACCAGGCGGTGATGCAGCCAGTCAGGATGCTCTCAACAGTGCTGGTGTAGAACCGTGTGAGGATATGGTGGTTCATTCCAAACTTCCTCAGCCATCTCAGGAAGAAGAGGCACTGGTGAGCCTTCTTCACAACGGCCTCAGTGTGGACGGACCATGTGAGTTCCTCATTAATGTGGACACCGAGGAACTTGGAACTGCTGACTCTCTCCACCGGTGCTCCATTAATGGTGATGGGGCTGTGTTCTCTGTCTTTCCTCCTGAAGTCCACCACAAGCTCCTTGGTTTTACTGACGTTGAGGGAGAGGTTGTGCTCCTGACACCAGCGTGTCAGAGTGTGCACCTCCTCTCTGTAGGCCGTTTCATCATTGTCAGTGATCAGACCTACCACCGTCGTATCGTCAGCAAACTTAATTATGGCATTGGAGCTATGTGTCACCACACAGTCATGTGTGTACAGGGAATACAAGAGTGGGCTGAGAACACAGCCCTGCGGGGCTCCAGTGTTGAGGGTCAGTGATGAGGAGATGTTGCTGCCCATTCTAACCACCTGACAGGAAGTCCAGGATCCAGCTGCACAGCGAGCTGTTTAAGCCCAGAGCCCGGAGTTTCTCATCAAGCTTGGAGGGCACTATGGTGTTAAATGCTGAGCTGTAGTCTACAAACAGCATTCTCACATATGTGTTCCTTTTTTCCAGATGGGAGAGAGCAGTGTGTATTGTAGATGCAATGGCATCGTCTGGACCCGCGGCTTTGCGGATATTCACCCGTCGAAAGGATCGGGTTACATCCGCAACAGAGACGGAGAGTGAACCAACCTCTGTAGTATTGGCTGCGAGTGCTCTCTCCGCGAGGGCGGTGTTGTTGTCCTCGAAACGAGCATAAAATGTATTAAGCTCATCCGGGAGAGAGGCAACGGTGTTCATGGCGGAATTTTTATTCCGTTTGTAGTCTGTGATGGTGTTAATTCCCTGCCACATACTTCTAGAGTCAGTGGTGTTGAACTGTCCTTCAATTTTGTGCCTGTACTGGCGTTTGGCTGCACTGATGGAGTTACGGAGGGTATAACTGGCTTGTTTACGCTCCTCCGCGTTCCCGGAATTAAAAGCGCGAACATCGCCGTTAACCCAGGGTTTCTGGTTGGGGTAGATCCGTATTGTTTTTTTCAGAACAAAGTCCTCTACGCACTTCGTGATGAAACACGTTACGCTATCAGTGTAAACCTCGATGTCATCATCGGAGGCGGACCGGAACATCTCCCAGTCCGCGTGATCAAAACAGTCCTGTAGCGCAGAGTCTGATTGGTCCGACCAGCACTGGATCGTTTTGAGGGTGGGTGCTTCCCGTATCTGTTTCTGCCTGTAAGCGGGCAGAAGCAGAACGGAAGAGTGGTCGGATTTGCCATATGTAGGGCGGGGGAGGGATTTGTAGCCATCCCGGAAAGGAGAATAGCAATGATCCAAAACCCGGTCCCCTCGTGTGTTGAAGCTGATATGTTGGTGGTATTTGGTGCTATTGTTTTAAAGTTGGCTTTGTTGAAGTCCCCGGCAACAATGAACGCGGCCTTAGGGTGCGCGGTTTCCTGCTCACTTATACCCCCATACAGTTCCCTGAGTGCCCGGTCTGTGTCGGCTTGTGGGGGGATGTACACAGCTGTGATAATGAGAATCCAAATTCTTCATCAACGGAGTAGGGCAACATAACTTTGGCAATGAACACCCTAAGCACTTTAGTTATTGTTATTTCAAATTAGCACTTAGTGCCCGCTTAAAAACGGAAGGGAGTCCCAGACCTGGCTGAAGTCACTCAGCATGCCCTGGAACTGAACTTGCCACTCCAGGGGTGGTAGTCATTAGCTATACTCATTGAGTTACCCAGGCCCCAGCTTGCCATTTTCAACTACATGATGTATTCAGAAGTGTGATGTCACCTAACTACTGAACATGTAAATGGACATGAAATATTTATTTACATTGAAATGTTATGTAAGAAGAAAAAACAGCTAAAATTCCATCTCAGGTGTGCTCTGATAGGATGACTCGTATGCATTATGGACCACTCTTAGCTGAAGAAGAGCAAAATTGTACAAGAAGTGGAAATATGCAATACAGATACACTGTTGCATTGTTTCACAAATCCAGTCCTGGGAACCCCCTGCATTTGCTGGTTTTTGTTCCAAATTAACTCTCAATTACTTAAAATTTTAATTTAACTCTTTGTCTAATCTGAGTTTTTAAATTATTTTAAACAGTTGGAGATTTCAAGTTTTAAAATTGTATAAGTTAATTCTTATTAACTTTTTTATAAGCTAAACAATTTAAAAAGTCCAATTAAGCAAATTATTAGTTCAGATAAGTCATTAAGAGCTCAGTCAGAGTAGAAACCTGCAGGACTGGAGTTGGAAACCACTTCTTAAGTGCTGTTTTTTTTTACAGCAATGATTTCATTTAAACATGTTGTGGCACAGGGTGGCAGAGGCATTGGGCATCCAGGCAGTAAAGTCAAAAGGATGAGTACAAGGTGTGATGGGGTTAGATTAATATTACTATTCTGAGGGGTACAGTGTGTGGTAGTTGCCCTGCAATGGACTGGCATCCCATCCAGAGTGCAGTCCCGCCTTGCACCCTGTGTCTGCCTGATTAGGCTATGGCTCATCATGGCCAATGATAAAGCAGCTATGGATAATGTATGTGTGTTCAGTGTGTGGTAGGGTTAGATCACCATTACTATACTGCGGAATACAGTGTGTGTAGGTAAGTCACTTCCCCTAATTTCTTCCCACTTTGCTGATTAATAATCAACACAAACTCTTGCATCTGTTTTTCAATTACAAGTGTCAATCACACTGTAGTCAGTGTGGTTCTGTACTTCTCCCAGAAACACCAGCCCAATACTCAATTGATCATGTGGCACCTCTCCAAATGTGTTCCAGTGGAAATAAGGCATTACTTATGCCTATTGTCCTAAGAGGAGCATAGGCCATCGACAAATGGTTTACAGCTGACCTGACTTTGGGCTATCTTTTCTTTTTCCTTCTTTCCAGTCTTTTTCAATTCTACCTCCAGTTGTTTTTGGGTCACCCTGTTTCCCTCATTCTCTGGGGATTCCAGGTTAGGGAGTATTCTCAGATGATGTTATTTGAAGGTGTTCGCAGCGTTTGAATATCCACTCTCATTTTCATGCAGAGAATCTCTTGTTTGATGGGTTGATGATTTCTTGAATTTCCTGAAAAAGATGAGCAAGAAGAGAAAAGAAAAATCTGTGCTTGTCCGTGTAAACCCCGCAATTGATTGTCTTTACAGGAAAAGACCATTCCAGAGGGTTGATTAGATAAGTGAAGTAAAGTCATGAAACCATGTGTAGCGTGACTGAGAAAGGATGTGAGTAGGTGATAGTAAAAACTGCTGAGTTCCGTTGATTGTTGGGCAACTTGTTTTTTTATACGAAATATTATTTTAAAACCTTGCTTCAGAGTACAATAACACGCATCTACCTCCTGAACACTGCATGCACAGCAAGTGTCAGAGTCGAGGATGAGGAGCAGATTGGAGGAGAGAGAGCATGATCAGTGACGTACAGGTTCATGGTGAAGTTCCAGTTGGACACAGGATGCGAGTCTGAACTATAAATGTACTGGGATATTTCTCTTCTGTCCATTCTTGCCTGTGCCTGGGAAGAAGAGCTGCAATTTTTAAGGAAATAAAGACTTGCACTGTTTTGACATAATCCAGAGTTTTGCTCAACTTATTTCTTTACTTGCAAGTGTACACCGAACTTTTGATAAAGAAGTGACTCTACAGATCAACCATCTTTAGAGGTGAGAAGGACATTAGTTTCAATTTAAACTATACCAAAAGTAGAAATATTTCAGGAATGTGAGTAAACTTCACAGTGTTACAAACTTACGATAAGCAAGAGGCTTGGAGAATGCTGCTCCCGAACGCAATGATAAGTCTGTTACTCATACTGTGCTGTACTTCATACTACAATGCTGAACAAACCTGCCCTGGTAAGTACTGTTACTTCATTTAAAATGTCACTTCAAGTACGCATTTCACTGCAGTATACTTTAAATATGGTGATTATAAAAAAGAAGAAGTTATACATGTATTTGAACCAGATCTGGGGAAATTCATTATTTCAATTAACTAAAATATTTTTCGCAAAGTAAATATAATTTGAAAATATTACTTTAATAATAATTGGAATAATAAAAATGTGTACAATAATTGATTATATATATATAACATTTTAACATTTTCACCAAAAGTTGCTGATTTTTATAACCTGATTGAAGACTTATGTTTTTATAATTTATAATCGTTCACATGTTAAGATTAATTAAAATTACTATTATGATTATTGCAAATGTATTAGTAGATGCTCCCCTTCACCCAGGGCAATTTAAAGTTATGACAAAAAATACATATTTCAAGTATCACAGTACAAGTCTTGTATATATTAGAAGCAATGGCTCCTCCTATTCTCCTCTCTGAATCTGCACTCCTCTCCTGTGTTCCAGAGGTGAAGCTGGTGGGTCTGAATGACAATGAGAGGCTGACATTCCTCCAAGGGTGTCCAGGACTTCCTGGGGTGCCGGGGACCAATGGCATTCCTGGAACCCCTGGCAGTAAAGGTGATCAGGGTCTTGCAGGGGGTAAAGGTACAGTAACACTGTTTCATCTAGTATTCTTGTAATTTAATTCTATTGTAATTCTATTCCTGATTAATGTTGTGTACCGGAGGAGTGCAGCGGCTGCACTTCTAAAATGTCTTGTATCAAAATGTATGTGACTGAGAAGCAGTCAGTCTTCTGTTCCTAGGCAGTAGCTTGAGTAATCCCAGTATACAGTAAAGAGTCCAGTGCTGTACTTCTAAAATGTCTTGTATCCTTTTATATGCGTGAAAGGAGATCCTGGAGTACCTGGGAAGATGGGTCCAGTTGGTGACAAAGGTGAACAGAATCATTGAATTGTATAAAATTGCACGTCGTCACATTTAAATTCCTCCTGAAGAGGTGCCAGGTGTGCTGTTCAAGTCCTCTCAGGCCTCCCTTCATGTCAACATTTCTTCTGTTTCATTATCGCCCTGAACAGAGGCATGTTAGGTGGTCCAGAGAGAGCATCAGGTCTCTCTGTCTGCTGAACTCTTTTATTCTGTGTGTTTTTAGGAGTGAAAGGCGACTTTGGACCCATTGGAAATCCAGGCCCAGCAGGAACCAAAGGTAGATCTATTCTATAGGAATATTGAAATGGCTAATGCCTTTATCAGTGTATCATTCATAATACCAATCAAATACAACTGCACAGAAAGGATACTGTAAGTGTGTGTAAATAATATTAACATTTCATCATACTATCAGTGACTTGATTCATGTTTTCCGCAGGGGAAAAGGGAGATTGTCTATCCACAATTCAAACAGGTGAGTGGAGATTAAAAACACAATGGAACTCATTCACTAAATACTTTCACCAGTGTATTCTTTTATCTAAGGCACCCGGACAGTTGTAACAACAACCAAGAGATATGAACCATGTATTGCAGACTTGCACTGACTTGCTGATTTTAAGATGCTGCTCCTGACATATAAAGCTCTCAGTGACTGTGGTCCTCTGTACCTAAAGCCCAAAGCACACCGCAAGACTGAAGCTGTCCTTAACAGCACTGCTGAGAGCATGTGTCTTGTGAGTCGGCCTCTTGGGTCACAGGATGCAGACTTGCTCAACAATCCAAGAGGACTGTACTGTATATACATGGTGATTAGAAAGTCCATGTGCAGCTTTAAAGTTTAATAACTTTGGATGTACATGAAAGAAGCACACTGTGAACAACATATGAAAGCACAATTCATACAATTTTAACTTAATACAACAGATTTCTAAGTTCCAACATAACCATCCTCTCACACCACCTTTCGTGATGATACATCGTTCAACAACCCAATGATTTTCCAACTCAGTGTTGAAGATATCCTCCAGTTGCGGTGAGTGATTTCATGAATTGCTCTTTTGATCCTGGCCCTGCATTAACAATAACAAGACGTTATGAATTCTGCTTTCAAATACCCTTCACAGTTTGCTTCCATCATGTGTACATCCAGTTATTAAACTTAAAGATGCACAGGGATTTTTAAATGGCTTGTTTATTTTTGACAGACTGTTTGCTATCAATGCAGGTGCTGTGAGCTGTAAGGAGCTGCTGGAGCAAGGAAACACACTGAGTGGCTGGTACACGGTGTACACAGCCAGCAAGAAACCCATCAGTGTGTTCTGTGACATGCACACAGATGGAGGAGGCTGGCTTGTAAGTGATCTCACAAACCCCTTCCTCTTTCCTCAGCTTGTAGGGTCCCAAACTGTGGTCTGGGGTCCAGTTTAAAACAATCCCCTATTTTATTGAGTGTGTCCATTTAAATAGGTTCAGAAACCTATTGAGGAATTGATAGAGGGACTTTTATTCATTTAAAATATTGAATCAATTTGTATTAATTTACTCATGCAGGTATTTCACTGCACTTCTTTCTCAAACGTGTTATTGATGCCACTGCAGGTATTTCAGAGACGTATGGATGGATCAGTGGATTTCTTTCGGGACTGGAATTCATACAAGAGAGGGTTTGGCATGAAGCAGACAGAGTTTTGGCTGGGAAATGAGAACATTCATTTATTAACAGCAACAGGTAAATTCACTGCACTCGCTGTGTGTCTTTTCATTTTGACAATGTGCATCTAATCTAAACTCCATACAGCTGTTCTCTGTCAAAATGTACATTGAGTAAAGAAACCAGGAGTAGACTGTGGGAAACAAGATCAGTGAAGGGAACGTTTGTAAGCTTTTGCAGGTTCAGAAATCCAATCTTATTAGAAGCAGCTCTGTGGCAAAAACTGAATTAAACAGAACTTGTATAATATCAAACTAATCTCTGTTTCGGTAATCTTATTTCCAGAACCCATCAATAAAGCTTCTTTGTTAAGTGTAGTTGGGTGCACATTGCTCCTAACATTGAGTATTGTTTTTCTTAAAGGTTCTCATGAATTACGCATCGATTTTGAAGACTTTGACCGTGTAAAAACTTTTGTAAAATACGAGTCGTTTCAAATCTTGGGGGAATCTGAGAACTATAAACTCCTCCTAGGAGAATTTACAAGTGGTACTGCTGGTAAGTTCTGTTTTATTTTCTGTTTATCCATGAAACTCCTTGACAATACATAAATACTTCCTATGGAAATCATTTAATCAAAATGCAATGCTCTAGATCCATAATAATACTTGTATATAGCATTGTGACTTCTGCACTTAGTGTTCGATATTTGGTCTCTTTTAATAGATAAAACACTTTGGTAAACACTACGTATGTATTTTACATTCACTGATAGATCATGTTCTCAGTGAAAACTCAAATCTTTATTCCTATTACTGGCCACAATGACATATCAAGAACGCAAAAACAATAGGAGTTGTATGTTGGAATAAATTATTTGCTTAAGTTAAAGTGCCATTGATATTGTGCCTGATTCACGAAGATTTGCTGAATTTATGTATTTTTAAGGTCCTGGTTTAATTTCACTGGAACACGTCTTTCATTTTGTTCCCAGGTGACTCCCTAACATATCACAAAAACAACTTCTTCTCTACAAAGGATCACGACCTAACTGCACATCGGTGTCCTGATACTTATAAAGGAGCCTGGTGGTATTCTGACTGCCATAAATCCAATCTGAACGGTCCTTATAAAAATGGACCCCATGAAACATTTGCAGATGGGATCAACTGGCAGTCAGGGAAAGGATACAATTATTCCTACAAGTACACTGACATGAAAATCAGACTCAAATAAAAATAAAAAACATAAGAATATAAGATAAGAAATTTCGCAACAAGTCCTTTCTCTACTTGTTCACTATTACTACTAGTGTGATCCAGTGTCATAACTCAGGACAGGATTAACTACCCTCCCCAACAGATTATTGTTAGTAAACAAAATACATGTTTATCTTAATGCTACAGTGATTAATAGATAAATGTAGGAAGTTATATTTGTGCAGAGTTCTGCACTAACAGATTTTCTGTCTGAGAAGTTTTGTCTCTATAATTGTTAACGTTTAGTCCTTTAATGCGCTGCTGCTACAGCCATCAAAGTACTGTTTGTTCACTGTGAGACATCAAAGATGCATGCTTGAGGAAACACACCAGATTATACTTTGAAGAACAGACGAAAGAAATGCCGAAGATGCACGTGTCTGGTTTGCTTTCTCGATTAGAAGTTTTTATATCAAATCGTCAAATCGCAATACTTACAGAATCGCAATATCACAATACATATAAAATCGGCTAGGAAATATTATTGTTATATCGAATTGCCAACAATCATTCATGCGATTTTCTAATCAGTCAATCATGTGGCAGCAGTGCATAAAATAACTCGGATATGGGTCAGGAGCTTCAGTTAATGTTCACATCAACCATCAGAATGTGGAAAAATAAAAAACATTAAAAACTCAGTGGTTTGGACTGTGGCAAGATTGTTGGTGCCAGATGGGCTGGTTTGAGTACTGATCTCCTGGGATTTTCTCACACAACGGCCTCTAGAATTTACTCAGAATGGTGCCAAAAACAAAAAAATATCCAGTGAGGGGCAGTTCTGCAGATGTAAATGCCTTGTTGATGAGAGAGGTCAATAGAGAATGCCCAGACTGGGTCGAACTGACAAAGTCTACTGTAACTCAGATAACCGCTCTGTAAAACTGGTGAGAAGAATATAATCTCAGAATGCTATTCTAAGTGAATAAACATATCAACAATAATGATAGTAAACAAAGAATAAAGACACTCAGACAAAAAATAATTCCGTCTTCGTACATAAATTTATAAATGATAAACATCCAAGAAAAGTTTAAAAAAAAAATAATAATCCATCCATCCATCCATCCATCCATCCATCTTCAACCGCTTATCCTGTGTACAGGGTCACGGGGGGCTGGAGCCTATCCCAGCTAACATTGGGCGAAAGGCAGGGTACACCCTGGACAGGTCGCCAGTTCATCGCAGGGCCACACATATACAGACAACCACTCACACTCACATCCACACCTAGGGCAATTTTTGGAGACACCAATTAACCTAGCCTGCATGTCTTTGGATGGTGGGAGGAAGCCGGAGCACCCGGAGAGAACCCACGCAGACACGGGGAGAACATGCAAACTCCACACAGAAAGGCCAGAGCAACCGGGGTTTGAACCCACGACCTTCTTGGTGTGAGGCGACAGTGCTAACCGCTGTGCCACCGTGCTGCCCCAAAAATAATAATAATAATTATTATTAATGTTTTCCTTATTGCAATTCATGATTTTTTATAAATTCAAAAAATATAATCCTTTAAGGTATAATACATTTTTCCAGTTGATCAGCAGGATAATTGAAGTGCGAGAAATATTTTTCAGTACATGGAAATGAATCGTTTAGCAAACATAAATTTAACAATTTAGCTTCATTTTTCTTCAATTTCAGATTTATGGGAAATATACCTAAAATACAAAACTTGGGACACAGGGTTCCTTTTTCTTGTGTTATTATTTTAGAAATTATATCAATTAATTCTTTGCAGAACTGTTGTATTACTGTACAATTCTAGACACAGTGAATTAAGTTACATTTAGATACATTTTATTTGATGCAAATATCATATATGTAGAGTTAAACTTGTTTAATTTTTCTGGAGTAATGCAAGTTCTCATTATCAGTTGTATTGTGTTCATTTATGTCTGGTATTCATTGACAATTTGTGTGCTTTTAAGCAGACAAATCATCATTCTTCATCTGTAATTTCTATATTAAAATCATCACACCATGCACTTCTCTTAGATTCTGTAGATATCTTTGCTTTACCCAGAAGTTTACCATAAATAACAGATAGCAGTGCTTTATATGTGTTTAATGTTTGTCTAATTTTTCTAATATTGTTAATTATGGATATTGTAAAGCAGCTGTTTTCATAGCAGAGTTAATATAACTACTTAGTTGGAGATATTTAAAGAAATAAGATTAGGGAATGTCATTTTTTTCAGGTAATCAAAAGAAATAAGAACGTGTAAGGTGCCAGCGAGTCTGGGCTATTCCTCGACAAAACAAAAGGCTCTCATGAGAATCAACATTTGAACTCTCTCTTGCACATGTAACAGCAACATCCGAGACGCAGCCAGCAGGGGCTCGCACCTCCCTTCTACCGTCTGATTATCTCCCCCTACTCCCCCCTCTCCTCCTCACTTAGAACTCACCAAAAACCTATACAATGTCAAGTGTGTACAAAAAGTAACTATAACATGTTTGGTATCATTTTAAGTGTCTCAGTGTGCCTGGTAAACTGGTCTCATCCTCCCAGCCATAATGAAAAGCTAGAAGAAGTTATAGATATGAGAGATGTGGTGTGCCCCTTAAAGGTGTGCCCTCCCCAGATCCTCCATACAAACTATATGTAAATGTACAGGAACCCCCTCAATAGGGGACCCAAATCTAATTAGAAGGACAGACACCACCATTTGGTTAGCATATTGAATTATTTGGGTATTTAAGGAGATGTGGCACATCGTTCGTGGTTCTCTGTAGTCAGACGATCCCACATAGTTTACTGTGTGCAATTTATATCTGGTAACTGCGATGAACTTGTTATGTTACCTGGTCAATAAATTGTAAACATTTGATTTTATTCTGACTGACTCTGAAATTGTTTTCCCAAACAGATTGAGCGATTCGTATGTTACCGCAAGTCTGCGTCAGATTAGTGACGACTAATATTTGGCATCAGTTCAAGTGTACCTGGTTTGCAAAGACAGAAAGTGTGTTTCCATTTAGAACAGCAGATGCTGCTTGACCAATCTAAATTCAGGTGTGTCTTACCTCTGTTTTAATTTGATGTTTCTTCAGATAAGTGTATGCGGGAAACCACAACATGGCCAATCCAAAGCTATTATAAGAGAAGTTATGTTGGTAAACTTATATCTGTAATAGTGGCCGTGAATTCTACTGAAGAAAACGTTCAGTTAAATTCAAGTGTATGCAATTCCATGGGGGCTATACTGAAGTATCTTTGATTGTGTATACATGAACGTGACCGATCTCAGGTATATAGCAATTACCTCTGTTTGATGATCCAATACTGGCTGCTTGTGATCGTGAGACCCGCAGAGTAGAGAAAACACGCGAGGACCTCAAAGCGACATAGTTTCCTAATCTGAACAGGTAAAATATAATTAAAGGAGTTAAAAAGAATAATCAAACATTCGCTCACTTTTAATGATACTCAGATATCATTAAAACCTTTTTCATTTATGGAGTCAGATGAAATAACGAGGTAATACATAAGAGAAAATGTATTTTATTGAATCTTGTTGTGTTGCGTAAAAGAAAGACAGTAACGCGCAGAGACCTTCACCCGTATTATTGGAGACCGCCATTGGACCGATAAACGGGCTTACAAATGTTATACATATATAGATCACCAATCTTAATTATACCCTTGTAGTACCGAAGTTTGAAGCCCATATCCTGTTTGCCTGGAACAAAGTTCCCTTTTCACCATATAGGTGAAAATAATTATATTGTACATTTTTCACCCAAAGCCATATGTGCTTCATACCACATCTCTATAGTATTCCTAACAAATGGGTTTTTCGTATCTTTCAAGAGTATTTTGAGAGAATCTGAATATAGATATACATCAAGACTATTGGTAATTTGAGTTTCCAACTCTATCTGTACCCAAGGTTCGGTAACAGAAAAAGGCACCCCTTAACTGAGCTACCCAAAAGTACAACCGCAAATTCGGCAATTTAATCCCCCTGTGTCAAATGCAAATTTATGCAGTTCTATGAGCACTGGAATAGACTTTTTGAAATCTGTTCGATTAAAAGAACTAGGCTGATCAAACAGGCATCCTGTCAGACATGACCAATCGACCCTATCAAAAGACTTTTCAGCATCTAGGGACAACATACATGTGTCCCTAGATCCTTCTCTTAAATATAGTAAATTTAATACATATCTAATATTGAGGAAAGCTTGACGATTTTTAACAAACCCGCATTGGTTCACTTCTATTAAAGAAGGAAGATATTTCTACATTCTTAATTGATTCTCGTACATAATTTCACCCATTTCTCTCGCTGCAACTGTTGCCTGTTGCAAAAATTCAGAAACTTCATGATGAGTACACTTGGATGAGCCTTCTCTAGGTTTACTGGTTTGAAAGACCAGGTCCAAACTCCAGGCATGAGCTGTCAGTCGACAGCACCTGTATGTCACCTACCTGTCTAAATGAGGCCAGAACTGACAGGAGTGCGTTCTTTACCTAAAGCACACGCAACTCCATAGATTTCAATGCACTAGGTTTAGGTCCCAAGTCAGCACTATAGCAGGGAAAGGTGGGTTCAATAACCTCACTCCTCTAAGGAACTTTATGACTAGATTATGTCTGCCTACAGATTATCCAGCCTCTGTGGCATGAAATGCAGAGATAGCTGCAACATAAACTGTAAGGGTTGATTGGGTAAGATCAGCATCTAATTGCTCTTGAAGCAATGTAAGGATCTCAGCCATGGATCAGTTCACTGGGTTTTCATCACGTGAAGAGCACCAATTAGCAAACACCTGCCATTTCAGTGCATAGAGGCGTCTCGTGGACTGTGCTCTAGCTTGTAAGATGGTGTTTATCTCCTACTGTGCCAATTCCGCCTAGTTCGATGTGCTCCATTCAGGGGCCACATGTTTATCTTCTGCAGCTCTGGCTATATATGCCAAATTGTGCCTTAATCTTGGCCCATTTCAGCATAATCAACAGAACTGTTTCCTTGTCTTCTCTGACATTGCTGATGACAGAATGGAGGTGTACCAGGGGAAATGCATATTTGCATCTGGCCGACCATTTGTGGGCCAATGCGCCAACACCCAGAGGGGCTGGGGACATGGAGTACCAGAGAGGTCAGTGGGCAATCTCAGCTAAAGCAAATAGGTTGACTTCAGCTTTGCAGAATACTTCCCAAATCCTCCCGGTGGGCTCCCTGGCATGACAACAGATTCCCTCCAGAGACATATGTTGCACGTAGGGAGAGGAGATGACGTCTGCTCCATTGGAGGAGGCGTTGTGTCATGTTCATCATTTGTGGAGGTTGGATTCCACGATTTATGTACGCCACTACTCTCGTGCTGTCCAAACGAATCAGGGCATGGTGATTCATAATGTCGGAATGGAAAGCCTTCAAGGCTAGAAAGACAGCCAGTAGTTCTAGGTGGTTGATGCTTCACATCTGTCCAGGTGCCGAAAGCCAGGTGTCCATCACACCAGTGTTGGACATGTCTGTGGTCACTAGTTTCCATCTGAAAACTTGACCCAGCATAACACCTTGCTAATAGAAGGCTGAAGCTGTCCAAGGTGCTAAAGAAGCCAGACAATGGTGAGTTATCCCAATGTGCATGCACTCGTGGCAACAGGCTTGTTGTGGAACATGTCGTTTGAGCCAATACTGGAGAGGTCTCATGTATAACAGATATAATGGTTGATGGTTAATGTTGTCACCATAAAACCCAGTATTTTCAGAAGAGACTTCAGTGGAAGTGTTTTCCCAGCCTTTCCCCTCCCTGAGGTGATAATGTGCGCTTTTTTCGCCCACATGAGTTCCCGGGACCGGCGTACCCTGAATGTCATTCCTCCCCCCAGCAACCTGCAGCAGGAGAATTCGGCAGAGGAATTTGAAAGCAGGCCCAGTACTCGTGAATTCAGGTCAACCCCTGTACTTGGGATAGGTGCTCCATATGTGGTGGTTCCCTGTTGATACACTATTGCTATCTGGCCTTTTCACACACATATCTTACCCTTACAGATTTTTAATCATAAAATATTTAACTACCTCATGAATTACAGTGTGCCACTATAAATTAAATGTACAATATTACACTCAAAAAAATGTTGGGTTATTTTTTCAACCCTAACACTGGGTTAAGCCGTTTGGGTCATTTAATTGGGTTATTTTCTCAGTGTTGGGTAGTTTTATGTGTAACCCAGTCGTTGGGTCATTTTCACTGACAGTTGAAACAGTGCAACCCTCCCCCACCCCGAAGTATCAGCCCAACGTCTAAAATCTGACGCGCGGGCTTTTGAATCGCCTCAGGAGGGAGCAGTTTTCAGCGAGAACAATTTAAGGTTTGTATCGATGATTTTTATCTATAAAACTATTACTTTACACTAGCAAATGCAAAAGTATGCAAAATAGGACAGTTCACATGACATTAACTGTTATTAAATGTAATGCTTGCTTCTTCAGCTTTGGTTTGCTGTAATGCTCACTGGATCGTTATTACGTTTGTTATTCTGTTTTTTTTTTCTTCTTTATGAATGATTCAAACGTCTCATTTTGTCAAATTTCGACGTTTTAGTCTGAAATATGTGACCTATGTAACTGAGTCATTAAGCTCAAACTCGATTAATACCTGACACGAGCGTCCCGTCAAAAGCAAACACTTATAGCAAACACACACACGTATATATATATTTGCTTTTGACGGGACGCTCACGTCAGGTATTAATCGAGTTTGAGCTTAATGACTCCGTCCGTCAAAAGGCAAAAGCAAACATATATAAGTGTTTGCTTTTGACGGGACGCTCGCGTAGTAACCAACCGCCGACCGTTGCGCCGACAATTGAAAAACTACTCTTCTACTGGTGAGTTTTTAGCGGAGGTGAGCTCACAAACAATACAACAAGACAGAGATAATATAAAAAATAAAAATTGAATATAAAATAAAGTATATATAGAATACAATAAGACACTAATATATATAATATATTATAATATAATATATAAATATATATATATATATATATATATATATATATATATATATTATACGTAGTGTACATACAAATTCAAAAAACTACATACTGGTTCTGGTGCTCAGAGCACCAGTAGAGCTTTGGGCTGTGTTTATACTCCAGATACGTCATGGTTGAGGGGCGTGTTCTGTCGTGCTCCTCATCCAATAAGAGTTGAGAGTCTGATCCTTCAGAATTTCACACATAGGTGTAAAGTGGACAAGGCTTCATGGGATCTGTAGACTGTTTTGAACTCCCTTTGTTTGATTTTGTCACGTTTGTTGTAGTCAGGCTTTATGACTGTATATAGGCCTGCCTTTGTCTTATATCTGAGTACATGAGGCCCAACATGAGTCAGTTGCTCTGTGACATATTTGTAGTTTTATAAGGTGCACTTTTTGTCAGTCATGGATAATAAAAAACGTGTGTGCTCAAAGTCAAGTTAAGTGTATTGTATCATATTTTCATCTGTTTCATATACAGAACCTTTTGTCTCATGTGTGATGCCCACTTAAAACTCACAGCTCGGCCTCTTTGTCCGTCTTCCCACAGACAGGGTGCAGAATAACATCTAATGGATAATTTTGTCCAGGAGAAGCTGAAAGAATGGAACTTGGAAGTACTGATACCACGCTTTAAAGGTAAACTTTAATTTATCTCGATAAAATGAAAATGCACTTCTCTTTATCTATCTTGTAATATCCAGAGTTATCTGTGAGATTTATAATGAGGCATATCAAAGCATTTTTTTTTTCTGATCCTCAAAAGTGCCACACTGCACTCTGACCCTTGCCCTAAAACACTGGGTGAAAAAACAGGACATTGAAAAAACAAAAAGGCAGTATACAATAAATTATATGTTGCAATGCTTTCCTGAAATTAAAATGTATTCCTCTCTTCTCGTCTCTTCTCTTCCTCTCTTTACAGATGAACACATCGATAAAGAATCTCTCCTGCTACTTGATGACATCTCACTCGAAACAATGATACCAAAGATAGGCCTACGTCTGAAATTTAAAAAGCACCTGAGAGCTGCTTGTTGTGAGTGAAGAAGTTTACTTTTAAGATGGGATATATCTGCTTTATGTGCAAAAAGACTGTTGGGAACAATGTTCGCTTTTTGTTTTCTCACCTAAGGAGAATGCATAATGTACATAGTTCATCAAGTTATTTTAAGTGTTGCCAAGCTGGGTGTCACAGGACATTTAATTACATCAGATCATTTAAGCGACACCTGCTCCAACACCATGTAGAGGCTGAAGCAGAAGAATCCATCCAGCCAACACACCTGCCTGGGACATTGACTGACAGCAGACCTCTGATTTCTGACAGTCACCCCTACGAGGAGGAAGACAATGCTGCTAATGATGACATGGGATGGGATGAGTTAGAGCAGAACACTATCACAGACAGAGTGGCTTTGTTTTTAGCAAAGCTGAGGGCAAAATCATCTATGACTTTATCTACTGTCAACTTTGTTGTTCAGCAAACATCTAGTTTGGTCTTTGATATTGTTGGTGGTTTACAAAGACAGACCATGTCATTCTTACAAAGGATTGGCCAAAGTGAGACTCCTGATGGCCAACAGCTGAATCAGCATTTTGCAAATGCAGCTAAACCTTTTCAGTGCTTGGAGACTGAACACAAGCAAATGAAATACTTTGCTCAAACAGGGTACCTAGTTCAGCCAGTTGAGCAGCCTCTCCCTGGTGTCTCATACACCCAGCAAAGGGACTCAGAGACAGGGACTGTAAAACAGGTGGCAGTGCAGGATACTTTCCAAAGGATTCCTTTGCGTCCATTACTGAAACTCATTCTTGAGAGTCCAAGGACAATGGAGAAGATAATAGAGTGGAAAAGGAAGCTTAGTGACTCGAACGGTCTGGATGACACCACTGTGTTGAAAACAAGTTCTGGTTTTCCCACTGAGCCCTCTCTTCCTCTTCTGTTGTATAATGATGACTGTGAAATGGTTAATCCACTTGGCTCCAAGACCTCAGTCCACAAATTGGGATTCATCTATTTCACTATTAAATGTCTTCCTCCAGAGTGCCTTTCAACTCTTGATTCTCATTTTCTTTTGGCAGTGTATAAATCAGATGATGCCAAAACCTATGGTATAGATGCTGTCCTGAAGTCAATTGTTGATGATATCAATGACATGGAAACAAATGGTGTGGAAGTAGACACAGCTCACTTCAAAGGCACATTGAAGGTTTGGGTTGTCCAAATTTGTGGGGATAATTTGGGGCTAAATGCAATCCTTGGCTATACAGAGAGCTTCTCTGGGAACAGCGTTTGTCGCTGGTGCCATGTGAAGAAACCGGTAATGCGAGCACAAACAATAGAAGATCCTTCACTACTTAGGAATAAGGGTCTTTCAGATCTGGTGCAAAGTAATCCAACAGAAACTGGCCTAAAAAGACAGAGCATTTTGAACAACCTGAAATACTTCCATGTGACAGACAATGTAGCACCAGATGTCATGCATGATATCCTAGAAGGGGTAGGTGTATATGAAACCAAATTGGTGCTAGGCTCTCTTATCTCACAAAAGTTAATAACCTTAGACCAGGTTAATTATCGAATTACAAGTTATGATTATGGCTTCTGTGACCGTGCCAACAAGCCATCCACAATCCGACCCCATGAACTAAAAACACCTGACAGTGCCATGAGGCAGACAGCAGCACAAATGTGGTGCCTGTTAAGGCTACTACCTTTGATGATAGGGAATCTCATTCCTGAGGGGAACAAACACTGGGAGCTCCTGCTGCTTTTGTTGACCTGCATGGAATATATTTTTTCTCCAGCCTTAACAGAAGAATCAGTGATATTTCTCAGATGTCTCATTGATGAGCACCACAGCCTCTTTCTAGAACTGTTCCCTGACAGACATCTTAAGCCAAAGCATCATTTCATGTTACATTATCCTGGTGCCATAAGGAGACTGGGCCCTCTGGTGCACTATTGGTCTATGCGTTTTGAGGCCAAGCATGGCTTTTTTAAAAGGCTTGCCCATGTCACATGCAACTTCCGCAACATTTGTAAAACAATGGCCTTCAGACATCAGATGTTGCTGTGTTACAATGTTTTGTCTGATCACATGTTTACACATCACAAAGAAGTTGGTCCTGGTTGCAGCACTACACTTTCTTCCATTGAGGAATTTGATCAGGTCCAGCACAGATTTGAGCATACTCCATTATTGACTGAAGTGTACATACCCTCTTGGGTGATGTGGAAAGGGACAGAATATCGGCCAGGGATGACTCTCCTTATGTCTCATTCTTCAGAGGGTGAACCTCAGTTTGGAACAATCCAGAGGATTCTGGTTTTCGAGTCTGTCATCAAGTTCATTGTTAGGAAATGGGACACAGTAGGATTCGAAAGACACTATTTTGCATGCTGTGTCTCTCCCAGTACTGCCATTGACTCTGTTGATGTTGACTCCATTGATGATTACCATCCTCTGCATGTTGTGAGGTCATACAAGGAAGGGGACAACAATCACTATGTGTCCATGCGCTACCGGCTGTTTTAAATGTCCCCTTTTCAACTTAAACTCCCACGTTCCATGTTTTTTTCTGGAGATGCAAGCATTTTTATTGAATAAAACTACCTGTGATTCACCTTTGTGTGTGTGTGTTTCGCAATGCTCTGTGTACATATATGTAGCAGATGTTACAATACATCACTATTCACAAATTAAGGTCATATCCAAAACTTTCACATGTAGAATAAATGCCATGTATATTAAAAATGCCTATCATACTGTAGCTATTCTTTTGTTACACAAAATGAAACTGTGTCCATGATGGTAACTTTTTTTCATGCAGTTTTATATAAGCCAAGTCCAGAGCAGACCCAAAGTGGATCAACTACTGGACCTCCTGTGGACCAACAACATGCAGCAGAAAATCGAATGCCAGTGGAGGAAGAGCCAACATTTGTATGTGTTTTTGCCTCTCTAAACGTCAACTTAATTTACATAAAATTAAGTGCATTCAGGTGCAACACAGTTTAGTCACCCCTACAAAAACTAACCATGGTTTTACTAACTAATTTATACACTTATTTTATTAACCGTTTGAATAAAAACATGATGGTGAACATAATGCTTGGTCACCATATTGTTTTCATAGAATAGCTTTTTTGGAATTATTTTTACATTGGCTATTGAAATACTTATTAGCACCAAGAGGATAGACACAGGAACTATTTATTTTACTTTGTACTAGCAGTAGTATTTAGTCAATATTCTACGTGGGTCTAAATAATACAAGTATGTAAATAAAGGGGCATGGTCAATGAAGCAATCTAGTAGTTCTTGTTTTTTTGCAGACATACTTCAAAATGTTTAGGATCTGCAGCTGGTTTTGAAAATAATGCTTCTTTGTCTTTTACAACAGAATATTTGTGAGGTCCTAATGAGCAGCCTCGAGGGCAAAGACATTTTGGCCAGTCTTGAGCAGAGCACTTTATCTTTAAATCAGCGGAGATGCATGGTCAGAATACTAGTTTCACACCTGATGGACCGCTTTGGAGAAAAGTATGTATGTATTTTGACCATACATTACAAGTGCCAGTAATAAAAAGTATATTTTATTGCATATACGTTTTTGTGACCGATAGTGAATTTGGGCCATTTTAAGGGTTCTTTCATGTTAGAGGTGTCACTGAAACAAAAGGATACAAAACAGACTTTTTCATGTATCAATAAGACCACTGCATAAGTGCTGCCAACTTGACTTGGGACAGCTGCATGAGCTCCCATAGTGGATTATGTCTGTCTATTGCTGATAATCCCTTCATATCTTTATTGTAATGATGTGTGACCTTTGTTTGAATTCTTTATTATTTTTTCTAGCCCATCCGCTGAAAAAAAAATATATTTGGCTTCATCTCTTGTTGAGCAATTTCCTGTCTGAAGGACTCCCAGGGTAAAGGCTATGTGAGTACAAGTTTCTTATAGCCTTATTTCTAAAGCTGCTCATTCTAAAAGGAACAAAGGGATCTATGGCCTTGTAACATTCACAGGATACTAACGTATTCTGTGTTTTTAGGAGGCATGGTACAGCCCAGGGCGTAGAAATCGTCCAGCTACTGGCTTCCTGGAGGAACGCTTAAGAAATGTCAGGAAGAGAATACGCCGTGAAAACGGCACAAACCGTGAGAAGGATGATACTCAACCCATGAGCAGCATCTTGGTTATACCAGGTACAAATTTTAGATTTCTTTTACTAAAAACAAAAGTTCTATATTTTGGGAAATGCCCTTATTTTCTATTTTGCCTCTAAACTTATCACATGGTTTCACTGTGTATGGGTTATCTGTAAATACAGTTTAATGATTGCTTGTTTGAAAATGTTTTGTTTTACTTGTAGAGCCAGGTATTTCATCTGACAGGGCAGTACAACTTGCCGAATGGCTCAAAAACAATATGTGGCCAGCTAACCAAGTTGCTGAGTACATGAAGGAAACAGCCATCCACAGGGCTAAGTGGATAAGGGATAACGGGGCTAAATCTATTGAGGAGATAACTCGTGAATTCCCTCGACTCCTTGATACTCCAGGCATGGTTGGTCCAAATCTGTGCATCTTTGTTCAGAAAGTCCAAATCCCTTTTGTCAGTGTTATGCCCATTACACAGCAAAACAGTTACACATGTGGCATTGCCTGTATTTTTATTCACTTTGCTAGAGTGCACAGCATTTTTGCATAGCATTTCAACCTGTCCTCCACAGAATGTAAACACACCCATGACATCGTCGCACAATACAAATAATGACATCATCATAAGTGAAGGGCTATAGCAATATAAAACTGCCTCTTCTATTTGTGTAACTGAACAGCTATGCAATGGGTTAAACACACTCAATAAAGGCTGAAGACAGGGGATTGCCTCTTAAGTTTTTAACTGGAAGTTAATGCATTATTAATTTGTCATTTTCAGATTTCACAAGACTTCATGGTGTTGTTCCCCGACCATGCAGAGAAGTTATTTGAAACTTGGACCTTGAGCTTTAAAGACAAAATCCTGCACTTTGCCAGCCAGGAGAGAAAGGCTCAGGAGCTTCTCTCCAACATAGACAGTTTGCCTCCAGGTACAGTTGAGAAAACAAGAGCTGATAGATGTTGCTTAATATAATGACAATAAAATTACTAAATGATGCACAATATTAATCTGCACAGAAGCCCAAGGTGATATTGCACTTAGACTGCTTCCTGTGATCTTGCCAACTCCTGTCTACAAAAATGGGAATAAAATGTTCAAACCAAGTTTGGAAGAAAATGTGAAGTCATTCATTGAATTCAAGCATGTAAGTATGTAGTATTGCTCACTTTGCAAACCATACTAACAGCAAACTAAAATGGCTAAATCAATACTCATCTCAAACTACCTTGGGCTAAGTGTCAAATGCTTTACTTATCACAGCTCAGAATCAGAACAGGACTCAAAAGCAATACTCTGAGACAGGCAGTATAGATCAAAAAAGTACTTTACTATAGATCATCAACAGGTGTTCAGTCAACGAAGGTGAACAAATCAGGCAAGGAACGGGCAGATAGGAAGTAGGAACAGGCAAGGTCAGAGAACAAAAGGAATGGGCTGGTGTGTGTGTATATAAACTCAGCAAAAAAAAAAAAAGAAGTGTCCCTTTTTCAGGACACTGTATTTTAAAGATAATTTTGTAAAAATCCAAATAACTTTACAGATCTTTATTGTAAAGGGTTCAAATTTTTTTCCATACCTGTTCAATGAACCATAAACAATTAATGAACATGCACCTGTGGAACAGTCGTTAAGACACAAACAGCTTACAGATGAAGGCAATTAAGGTCAGAGTTATAAAAACTTAGGACACTAAAGTGACCTTTCTACTGACTATGAAAAACACCAAAAGAAAGATGCCCAGGGTCCCTCCTCATCTGCTGATTGTGTCTTAGGCATGCTGCATGGAGGCATGAGGACTGTAGACGTGGCCAGGGCAATAAATTGCAATGTCCGTACTGTGAGACGCCTAAGACACACTACAGGTTGACAGGAAGAACAGCTGATTGTCCTTGCAGCGGCAGACCACGTGTAACAACACCTGCACCGGATCAGTACATCCAAATATGCGGGACAGGTACAGTATGGCAACAACTGCCTGAGTCACACCAGGAATGCACAATCCCTCCATCAGCGCTCAGACTGTCTGCAATATGCTGAGAGAGGCTGGACTGAGGGCTTGTTGGCCTGTTGTAAGGCAGATCCTCACCAGACATCACCTGCAACATTGTCGCCTATGGGCACAAACCCACCTTCGCTGGACCAGACAGGATTGGCAAAAATTGCTCTTCACTGATGAGTCGTGGTTTTGTCTCACCAGGGCTGACCATTCCACAGATGCATGTTCATTAATTGTATATGGTTAATTGAACAAACATGAAAAACATTGTTTGAACCCTTTAAAATAAAGATCTGTAAAATTATTTGGATTTTTACTAAATTATCTTTAAAATATAGTGTCCTGAAAAAGGGACATGTCTTTTATTTGCTGAGTGTGTGTGGTGGTCATTCGGAAATGAGAGACAGGTGTGCAGATAGGTGAGATCAGGTGGTGCAGGGAGCAGGAAAACTGGGGTTACTGCATGGTAGGGGGAAGTGGTAGGATCTGAAATGATAGAGGGAGTTAATGGCATGAAGAGACTGGGTATATGGAATGATGGACAAGGTGATGCAAAAAAGACTGTTTATGCAAATTAAAGTAGAAGGTAATTTGAGTCAGCTGATGACTGATTTTGTATAATGCTGCATCAATCATGTATAGTGTGTTGTATGTTCTCATGAATTCTATGATTTTATTCTGTTTTTAACAGGTTGGGACCAACATGGTTGAATACTTGGGGGAGGCTGAGATTGCTAAACCCTTCCCCTTTGTCCTTGGCCTCGGAGACAACAGTCAGTGCCATCAAGCCTTTGTTGTTGTCGGCAGACAGGCACTACAGCAAAACACTCTCCTTGGTGCTGTGGACATTTGTTTTAAACTTTTTTATGTTTTGGACATTCATTTCCCAAAGCAGTGCGCACCAGTGTGGGAGTTTCTGCAGACCGTTGTCTACAAACTCCCAGGAACAGAATCACCTTCAATAAAACTGCTGCGTGGTTATTTGTCTTGCTAAGCAGTACTACAAAATTTGTTAGCTGATAATACGTTTTTTTATGCTCTTTCCACTGTGTTCTTGTGTCACTCTTGTTAACTTTAAGTTGTAATGTTTATGTACTTTTGAAACAAAACCATTTATGAAATTTTAAGGATTTGTGAACAGAAATTGTATGAATTAAAATTGTTTATATGCTGTTTTATTGTTAATTGAGAATGAAAATATACTTATTCTTTCTCTATGAAGTATGCTTTCTATTTTTTGTCTGTATATAGTTACAATAAGTGAAGGTAGTGAAATATAAAACTATGACATACTCTGTAGGAATGCAATGAACACCCGAGAAAATACTGATATGGTCCTTTCAAACCCTTTATAAACAGCTTGAAACACATTACCTACACATTGGGTTGTTGTAACCCAGCAAAAAGTTATCACTACACATAAGATGGGTTAAACAATCAACCCATAGAGTTGGGTTGGTTGTACAACCCAACATGTTAGGTTAAAATAACCACGGTTGGGTTTGTCCATATTTGACCCAGCCATGGGTTGCAAAACAACCCAAATTGGGTTCTTTTCAACCCAACATTTTTTAGTGTGTAGAAACATGCACGTACAGCCTTACAAGCTTGAAATCTTTTTTCTGTATCTTTCTAATGTTCGTGTACTTCTCCCTAAACCCCATCCTTTCCATTCAATACTCCTCACACTGATCCACTATTAACATTATTTACAGGCTGTAGAGCGGAGGAAGGCAGGGCTGGGCTGGGCTGGAACAATGCATGCCCGGTCTCCAATCAGCCTGATGGGGGCGCGCGAGGGATAAAGGCGGCCGGTGATGACAGTTCGAGAGGGAATGACATGTTTTTCATTCAGTTTATTATTAAAACTATTATTTATATTGTCAAGCCGGTTCTCGCCTCCTCTCTTCCCTTAACCCGCTTTATACAAGCACCCAGATAGCAATGAGTCGGCGGGCCGCTGGCGGTGCTCCGGAGGCAGTAGAAGCGGCAGAATGGCGTTATCGCAAACACGTTTGGCGGCGCACCGCCGGCGGCAGCCGCTTTTTAACTATCATCTATCTAAACAAATAAGGGACAATAAATAAATAATGACTTTACATTACAACTATATAACAGGCTAGAAAAAATACATTTATTAATTGTAATAACTTTGGGGGCGTGTTGAAGCGGGTGTCGCACAGGGCACCAAACAAGCTAGAACAGCTACTGATTGTATATGTTGAAACTAGACACCGCACAGGAAAGTGAACCGTTAGATCGGTTTCATGCTGAAGTAGTTTTTTTTAATATTTTTTTTTCTCTCTCGTAAATGTAAATGATTGTAAATGGCAATATCATCATACATGTCGAAAGGATTGAACTTTGTCATGCTTTATATGAGCTCATTTATATAATTAAATATCTTTCTGCTTTTTGATTCCATCCATTAGTCTTCTGTAAATATTTAGTATATACGTAGGGTTATGTTCAACCTATGTTTAATGGTGCAACCCTCAAATATTTAATAGTGAGTAAATTGTGACTTATTGCTCATTTACGCCACAACTAGGCTAAGTTGTATCTTGCATATAGAAGGTGCAACCGGACCCAGTGTCCTAAATTCCCCAGTTCAATATTCTGTTAACACACTTTAACCCTCCTATTGTGTTCGATTTAAATTGGACCCTTAATTATTTAATTAATTATTTGTTAAAAAAAGAAATTGGTGGGAGCTCTGCATGTGCACATCTCATATTCTTTTTTGGGGCTGCGCCCCGGATGTTTTAAATGTCTAAACACCCCTGGTGTGCCCATTTTTCACCCCTGCCCCTAAGAAAGTCTTTGCATGCCACTTAGGGCTGTCATAATATCTACTTTTGTTGGACGATATATTGTCCCCGAGAATAATTGGGATAAACAATATTTTTATCATTTTAAGACCATTATATGCCACTGATATAATAATAATATTATAGCATAATAATGCATGTACACCCTTTCAAAGAGTGATGAACTTTTAATTCTCCAGATTATTCAGACATTGGAATCGGAATGTCAAAAACAATTAAAGTCGGGAAGGCCCCTCTCCATCTCCAACTGTGTTTTTTTTTTTTTGTTCCCAGCTCGGAAAGCAGTGTAGAACACTGTGCAGAAAGATGGTAAATCATTACTCGCACTCAAGCCTGTATGAATTTCTCTCTTCTGAAGAACACTAAATTAGATTTTTAACAATGAACAATATTTGACAGAATTTATCAATCTTAGTTAATGTTAGTTACTAACAAAATACAATTGTTCATTGTTAGTTCATAGTGCATAAACTAATGTTAACATGTACAACTTCTGATTTTAATGTATGAAAATGTATTAATATAATAATGTTTGAATTAACATTAACCAAGATTTATAAATCATATAAAAGTGGTGTTTATTGTTAGTTCATGTTAACTAACGTTAACAATTGAAACCTTTTTTGAAAAAGTAGGGCTGCAACTAACGATTATTTTGATAATCGATTAATCTAACGATTATTCAACTATTCGCAGATTATTGCAACAATTAATCATTAGCTCTTAACCGATTATTCAGCTTGTGTCCCGACTTAAAAGGTTGGATTAAACGTGCTTACTAACAATAAAGAGGACAAAATCATCTTATCAAAATACCTCTAAAAGACATTCACTGAATTAAAAGGAAAAAATACTTTTAAGTTTTAATTCAGTAAAGAAATTCACTGTGAAAAAATAATATTGTTATCAAGTGTTTTTGTCTTGTTTTCCATTTAAAATGGTCTAAACATCCTTAAAGCAAGATACATTTACTTGAGAAGCAACATATAAGATCTTAATATATCTATAAGATATAGATAATGTATCTTAAATATCAGTGTATTTTGTATACAAGTGTATTTTTTCACTTGGTTATATTCTGCAAATGCAGTAAAGACAAAATATACTTTTATTCAAGATACATTCTCTAAAAGCAAGTCTAAATGTCTTATATGCTGCTTCTAAAGTGAATTACATTTATTTATACTTTTTTTAAAAAGGATTTTTAGATATTTTAAAATATTAGCATTTTTAATATTCTATTCAACATTCTCAGTTAACATTTTTTTCTTCTGCAGTATAGCTGCTAAAGAAAATGTACGTTGTTTAAAGGAGTTTTATATTTTTATATTGGAAAACAAGCCAAAACAAAAACAAATCAAAAATGTATTTTGTTGCAGTGTATAATGGGGCGAAGACTCGCTCACCTTTCTGTTCACGTCAATCCATCTTTAACTCACTAAAAAACAAACTCCCTCGTATATGCCTCGTATGGCATTTCCTGCAAAAATGGGATATTGTATATAATCGCTCTCCGATGAAAAATTGCACAAAATCTCTGTTTTTCCATAGACTGAATGCGCTGTGTGACCACTTCCTACTCTTTGAACTGTGTATCGAAATGACCAATAAAAAGATGTTTAATCAGGCTTTTTAACAAGTACGTATTTTGATTGGCCTTGAGAAGTGTCCATCAAAACCGCGTGTCACACCCTTATGTTTTGAAAATCGTCGACTAATTTTTCTTCAGCTGTCCAGCTGTCGCTTGAAGCTGGAGTAGGCCTGCTGATCTATATCACTTCCACCAAAATAAAGTATCTACTGAAAACAGTTAAAATATGTTAACTTAACATTCTAATGACAAAAAAGCTAATTTAATGCACCTCAAGACTAGAAACCCTAGTCATAAAACTGATTTCGATCTAAATTAATAAATGAATGCTCAGATTATATCTGAAAATAACTTTTCTAGCAATCGATAACCTACGAACTGAGTTCTGGGAACACAAACAGTTAGACTCAAGCCTGTAACTGAACGCGGCTCTGGAGGCGTGGAATACAGAGCAGGCGGAGCCGTGGAATGCAGAGCAGGCGGAGCCGTGGAGGACACAGGGGGCGGAGCCGTGGAGGACACAGGTGGCGGAGCCATGGAAGGCTCAGGAGGCGCAGGAGGCGGAGCCCTGGAAGGCTCGGAGGCGGAGCCGTGGGAGACTTTCTTCTCCACCTCCTCCGGACGGACGAGGCTGGCAACGCTGGCTCTGGGACGGACGAGACTTCCAGCTCGTTGGCCGTGGCAGGCGTGGGTGTTGGCTTGTTGGCCATGGCAGGCGTGGGCGTTGGCTCGTTGGCCGTGGCCGGCGGCTCGTTGGCAGTACCCTCAGAAGCAAACGTCTCCAAAACCAAATTCACGTACCTCTCCCACGTGCAATCACCAGTCTCCAGCAACTCGATCCATCCATGGGCAAGGAGGCCGAGCTGGTAAATGGACTTAAGATGACCATCAGAGAAACCAGTGCATTGGGCAATGGTGCTAAACAGACGTGAGTATTCAGTTAAAGGGAGGTTCACTCGGCTCAGCTGGAGGAGGACTGCTGCTAGATCCATGTTTGGTCTGTTATTCTGTAATGACAGGCAACAAGAGAGGATCTAAGTGCAGCTTTATTAACTCCAAAACAAGAAATAAAGAAAACCACGGGGAACTTAGCGCAAAACATAAAATAACAGACAAAAGGACAGGGGGAAACAAGGGCTTAAATATACAAGGGGAAACAAGGAACACCTGGGAAAACATTCAGGGAATGGGAATCAATCTGGGGAAAACCAATAAGAAAAAGAAACTACAAAAACCAAAATGGAAACAGGAACAAAACAGGAACTTCAACATAAAAGCACAGAACAAAAGTCAACAGAATGTGACACTGTATCACCTAGATATAATATAGAGACTCCATCTGTTCCATGTTGTTCCAAACACAAACCACTCCTTAAATAATTTATAAAGAATTTTATTAAGGTAAAACTTGAAAATAACAAAAAATAGAAGATAAACATCATATGTAGGTAGCTACTAAACATTAGATCTCTTTCAACCAAAGCACTCATTTTAAATTAAATTATTACAGATGAAATTTTGGATGTGTTCTGTTTGACTAAATCCTGACTTGACCGGATTAATATATTCATTTAAATGAATCTTCTCCCCCAGGTGATTGTTATAAACATGAGCCTCATCTGAAGGGCCGAGGAGGAGGTGTTGCTGCAATTTACAGTGAAGTGTTTTGGTGTTACTCTGAGGACAGGATATAAATTTAAGTCTTTTGAACTAATAATGCTTCATGTGACACCGTCAGATATTTACATTTTACAAAATCAAAAATCGACCATTAGAATTGAAGTGCGTGCCGATATAATCATTGTTAATACTAGCCATGATTTGTGTGCCAGTAGATGAAAATTGATAAACATTACTTTTTTCTATGCATATAAAAGGAGCGTTTCGCTGTCAATTAAATGTGCCCGACATTCATCAAGGATGCGGTTAATGCACAAAAGAACGTAAATTTAAATGCATCTAATTCATTGCATACAGTCCATTCACACTACCAACTTTTTATGAGTGTGCTGTCTTTGTTTATATAGCTGGTGTTTGTGGGAATTAACTATATAATAGGACGTAGAAGGAAATAACCGGAGAAGGACCTCAGAATTAAATTGCTCTTGTTCCAGCACATTTCTGCGTTGTATTAACGATTTTGCTAAAGCCACTTGTGCCTAGACTTAGAGACTACTTGCATGAAAATACCAAAACTTCATGGCCATGCCCATTGGCTTTGCGCTTATGACTTGTGGCATAACACTGCGCTTAACACTAGCACTCTTAAAATAGGGTACATTAGGTGTGTTCGACTTGATGCAGTGCTGTGTAGATCGACTGGTAACTTGAAGCAGTGCATGTCAGTTAGAAATGTTGCCAGACTCACAACATGACAACAGTGATGTGTTTTTCATAGACTGCTTTCACAATTGCATACTTCACATACTACTCTTACTACTTCTGCTGTGTCAGTCTGTGGCAGAAATAATAGTAGTATGGTAGTATGCCATTACCATGGTATTTATTCTGACACCTCCAGTTCAACAAAAACTCTCAACAACCTATCTTTCTTTTCTTTTTTTTTGATAATAGTGCATCATTTTTATATCACATTGTGTTTGACATAGTAAAATCATGTTTATTCATAATAAAAAAAAGAGACTTCTTTATAGGGCTGCATGTTTTGGACAAAATCTCATATTGCAATTATTTAAAAAAAATATATATTGAGATTGCGATTTGAAATGTGATAATGATTAAATGTTTTTCACATGTTCAACTGCCAAAAGGCTGCTGGGGTTTTCACATTTAAGTCCTCATAAAATAACCTTTATTTTATTTTTTTTTCAATTCAAAATTTTCAACAACAAAAAAACACTATGTACTTCATATTAAAATTGTACTTGTTTTTGTCAATTTTATGACTGGGTTTCAAAAATCAATGACAATGATTTGTCTGCTGAGACCCTGTAAACTTGAATATAAGAGATGCTTCAATAAGGATTTTAACATATGACTCCGATCTCCAATTTTTTTTTATTTAATCGTCCGATGCTGATCATTCAACTGTAAAAAAACTGGTTATATGTAAGCTTTCTTCTTCCATTTTAAACTTAACTCTAGGCTTTAAAAACAAGTAGGCTTATACAAACTATTCTCTACTGTATATAAGATGGTCCTAAAGAATGAGGCTATTAATGTCAAAATTAAATTGAACTGATAACCCATTGGTGTAATTAAACTTAAAGTGAACGTTTTGGTTAGTTTGTCACCATTTAAAGTAATTATTTTAAATCATTATCATATTTTATTTAACAATGCATTATATTATAGATTTCTATGTACGTTCCTTCCTTTTTATTTTGTTGGATGTTGGTAATATTAGTTCAGTTTCACATGTTGCCACTGGGAGTGTAATAAGGGCAACTAACACTCACTATCGTGAGATTAACAAATGACAGGAGAATGGAGGAAGAGCGCATGTTTCTGGACTGTACAGTTGCTACTGTTTATGCTGTTTGCTCAGTCATCATTTAATAAAGCTGTTTAAATTACTCCCCATCTTGTATTCCACGTGATTATTGTTCCAACGGAGACTGGGATGGTGCTACCACTTCACACAGGATGCGCTGGTTTAGTGTAAATAAAGTGATAGTGCACGTAAGTGTCACATATTCCCTGTTTTCGTGCTTAGACTTTTATTTTGAAATCCTTGTTTAGTTCCCACGTTCCTGTTAGTTTTGTAGTCTTTTGTATTTTCCTTTTATGATTGATCTCCCCCTGATTGTTTCCCCTCGTTCCCTCGTTCCCTTTTTTCCCTTGTGTATTTAAGCCCTTGTTTTCCCTGGTTTCTTTGTCAGTTTTCTTCACATGTGTTGTCATGTTCTGTACCTGGTTCCCTGTTTTGTTTCCTTTTATTCTGAGTTACCATGTTTATATTTTGTTTAATTAAAAGCTGCGTTTAGATCCTCATTCCTCGTCTGCCTCGTCACAGTAAGCAAACCGTACTCTGAGCACTTTGAGATGGAGTTGTGGAGCACAGAATCGCTCTAACTTAATATAGACTGGACAGAGCAGTACAAATAAACTTTGAAGTGAGCAGACCATTTATTTAATTAAATCGCAGCCCATTGTGATTTAATAATTGCACAAGGTCATATCGTGGTATCGATTTTACTTTGATTAATTGTGCAGCCCTTCTTTATTGGTATTAAAATAATATAAGCTTTTAATGGACTTTCTTCTTGTACACACAGCAGGCACTTTCTCTAAGCAGCATATAACCTTTTCAAATGAACAATGTTCAAAATTCAAAACATCTGTCTATCTGAATTTCACTTCATCTGTAATAGAATAGAAAACAAACATCACGTGAACTGCCGGGAGTAATGTAGGTTCAGCACACGATGGTAAGCTCAAAAGTGTCTGGCTTGACGGCCCTATTTTCAACTCATCCCCAATCTGCAACTGGAAAATCTCACAGATCGGCATTTCTAGATGCAGTTCAAGTCGAACACACCTGGTCTCTACTTCCTCCACATTGTGATGTCACAATGTGGTAGAAATTTTGCACCTGACCGCCTCCACAACAACCCATCAATGCCTACTTTACCTTATCACTTCTGTAGCGGTGAGAAGTGAGATGGCAAGGAGAGAGAGCAAATCTGTCAAAAGCAGAGCATATCACAACATTGGGCATTTACTGTCAAGTCTTAAAGGAGAAGCAGCACCAAAAGCAAGCGTTTCTGACAGGGTCAGAATGAGCCTGGAAAATGGTCATGTTTTACTAATGTATTTCCCATAGAATTACGTGAAAAAGTAAAGTGAAGCCAGTAGCCCTGTAAACCACCAGATAATTGCTGGGGGGGATGGCAAACAGCACACCTCACTTGCTGATTTTTCCAATAATTTTCATATGTTGGCTTCATTAACATTATCACCTGACAGAGGGAGTCAACGCACACATTTGTGCCTCTAAGCGGGATGTGTTAATCACTGTATTAAACCAAATACATTTTTACTCAATGAAGGCTGCATATCAAATTGCACAATCATGCACTTTCAAACAGTCTTCACAATCTTGTCACTCTTTTGGATAGCAGCAGAACAGACACAGGTAGGATGGCTTCAGCAACTTTTTGCCAGATAAAAACAAGGTTTCACTCTTTCTGTGTGTGCAACTGTGCAGAGCGAGAGCTCCTTGACCGTGAGTACAGGTACTTTTCAATGCAGGAATTATGCAAAAGCAACTAATGTCGGATACAAATAACCTGACATTTTACAGTTTTGGTGCTTTTTTTATTTCAGTTTTTTAAATATAACCTTGTGAAAGCAAGGTTTGGTAGTAACAACTAATATACACTTTTAAACAACTAATACGGTACATCCGAATATCACACCTGCGGGACAGGTACAGGATGGCAACAACAACTGCCTGAGTTACACCAGGAATGCACAATCCCTCCATCAGTGCTCAGACTGTCCGCAATAGGCTGAGAGAGGCTGGGCTGAGGGCTTGTAGGCCTGTTGTAAGGCAGGTCCTTACCAGACATCACCGGAACAACGTCATCTATAGGCACAAACCCACCTTCAATGGACCAGACAGGACTGGCAAAAAGTGCTCTTCACTGACGTGTCACGGTTTTGTCTCACCAGGGGTGACGGTCGGACTCACGTTTATCGTCGAAGGAATGAGCGTTACACCGAGGCCTGTACTGTACTGAGATTGATTTGGAGGTGGAGGGTCCGTCATGGTCTGGGGCGGTGTTCCACAGCATCATTGGACTGGGCTTGTTGTTATTGCAGGCAATCTCAACATTGTGCATTACAGGGAAGACATCCACCTCCCTCATGTGGTACCCTTCCTGCAGGCTCATCCTGACATGACCCTCCAGCTTGACAATGTCACCAGGCATACTGCTCGTTCAGTGCGCGATTTCCAGCAAGACAAGAATGTCAGTGTTCTGCCATGGCCAGCAAAGAGCCCGGATCTCAATCCCATTGAGCAGGTCTGGGACCTGTTGGATCAGAGGGTGAGGACTAGGGCCATTCCCCCCAAAAATATCCGGGAACCTGCAAGTGACTTGGTGGAAGAGTGGGGTAACATCTCACCGCAAGTACTGGCAAATCTGGTGCAGTCCATGAGGAGGAGATGCACTGCAGTACTTTATGCAGCTGGTGGTCACACCAGATACTGACTGTTAACCCCCCCCAGGTACACATTGTTCCATTTCTGTCAGTCACATGTCTGTGTAACTTGTTCAGTTTATGTATTAGTTTTTTAATTTTTTTATGTTCATACAGATATTTACACGTTTAGTTTGCTGAAAATAAAATCAGTTGACTGTGAGAGGACGTTTCTTTTATTGCTGAGTTTATATCAATTGATATCAACAAATAAAATATATTATATTATTATATAAACAATATAGACATGTTTGGTATGTAATTTCATTATAATTAAATTATACGATTATGTTAAATTTTATAATTATGTATTATGATGTATCATTGTTTTATTGATGAATAACCATTGTTTTACAATTATCATATATTTTATTACTATGAATTATGATTTTATGTTATTTGCTTATTTTCCATGTGTCTATAAGATGTATGTCAATATATAGGCTTATGTCTTGGATGTCAATAAGACATTTAGCAGATGTTTTTGAGACGTTTATGATTAAGAATGTTTGTAAATCTGATCTTTTAAAGATATTTAGCAAATGTTATTTAGATTGTGATGCTTTTCACATGAAAAAAAATCTAAAACACACATCTTGGAGATGTACGTGTGCTATCTGGGAACTTACACCAATAAAGAAAAGCTGCTTATTGCATTTACATGGCCACACACATTGTCAATAAGTATAACTGGTGTAAGAAAGTGCATGTATACACGCTTAGTCATGTGAACTTTGAGTAATGAACACAATTTCAATACGTTTTTATTTAATGTCTGCATCTTAGTACATACTGTAAGTTTCAAAGCGAAGTAATGGTCTCAAGCCTGTTAATGTTTTTTATTTCCCCTCATGGGTGCAATATGCATCCCTTCCTCCAGAGGGCGATAACCAGTGAGTATTTCACATAGTTGTGTAGAAATGTGAGATAGAAGAAGAAGCACAAGCAAGTATTGTTGTATGTTCATGTTGATTTTGTCAATTCATCTAAAGTCCTGATTGAGGAAATGTATTTTGTTCAACTCTTATGTAAGTGGATAGTTAAAAATGTTAAAACTCGTATGAATAAATTTTTTTTGTATTGTTTAATCTCTTTTTCTCTTGTGAGTAACTGTGTAAAGGAAATGTTTGTTTTGTTCAGGATTGTTTGAAACAGCTTTTGATGTTTGTTAAATTCACTCATGTAGTTTGTATTGGGACTTTTTTCTGTGTATGACTGGCCTGTTGCAGACTTTTATTCTTGAGGTTTAATTGGATTCTAAAAGACCTGCTAATTATATTCATCAACATTTCATAAACTTGAACCCATTTAAATCTTGCCTGCATTCATGTATCCATTTTAAATGAGCTATTTGAGACTGCACTATTTTTAATGCCAAATTCTGTTACTGTTTTGTAATCTTCAATATCAATTTTGTGTTGAGTTTGTTTAAAGTCTGGATTCATGTTTTTGTTGCAAATTATATCACTAAATGTCTAAAGATCTACGTCTGCTCATTTGTTGAATAATATTTTCTATGAATGTTGGATAATACCACTTTTAATTGTTGAAGGTATTCTAGATGATATAAAGGCGATTAAAGCCTAGCTATGGGTATACATATACAGCATGATTGTATTTGTTACAACAATGGAATATTGTATACATTTATGTATTTGGTTCCTTTTTTGGCAGTCATACAAGCGAAGAAAAAAAAAGTATACAAAGAGAAACAACTCCAAGTGTAAACGCTGAAGTCTACTGACATACTTTTGGGGGAGAGTGAAGACATGAGTGATCCAGTGCCATGCAGAATAAAAGATGAAGATACTGAGGAACAAAGAGGTTGGTTTTCATTCTTGATCATGATTGTTGAGGAACATTAAGGGTGTTTTCACATTTGGCTCATTTGGAACGTTTGTTTTGGAACCTTTTGCGTTTTGTCCCTTGTTTGGTTCGTTTAGACACATGTGAACACTGCAATCGCACTCGGATCTGCACCAAAACATTTAGTCTAACCAATTGCAAATGCACTCTGGAGCAGTGTTGCCAACTATTTTCAATGGAAAGTAGCTAAAGCCTGCTCGAAAAGTCGCTAGATGACGTCACACACTCATTAATATATTCATAACCTCATCGCGTCTCATTTGCATTTTGCATAGTGTCTGCACTTCACATGTGTTTGCTTCTCTGTGCTTACCGTACATACTGTAATACCCTATTAATTCCCTATATCTATCAATCACTCCTAGCAAAAGAAGCATTTAGTGAAGATGAACTGTGAGATTGCCTGCTTGATTGAAACTTTCCACACTGAGCACAGGTGAAAGGACTCGCTCCAGTGTGAATTCTCATGTGATCGAGAGTTTAAAAGCAGAAATGTGAAGCTTATAATTTTTTAAAAGCAGAGTTTGATGACTACGTTGTAATGGCAATGAAGTGGTAAAATTGGATACAACTTTACACAGAAGTGTTTTTATCACACTAAAATCATGTTAACATGCATATTGTTTATGTATTGTGGCTATACTTTTGAAACGGTATTGAACAAAAAATAAAAAAGCATTAATTTCCATTGTAAGTGCCTCAATGTAATCTTGACCACTTGAGCCTAACTTGAATTGAACCCAGAATATTCCTTTAACACAGTTTAGATTCGTTTTGAAATGTGCTGAACCAAGTGAAACGAATAAAAGTAGAAAACGCAAAATTGCAGCAATTGCAACAAATCAAATGAGCTACAGGTCTAAAAACACCCTACAGTATCAAAGCTTCATACAGTTTGCTAGATCTGGCAGCTGTAGTTAGAAAATAATAGAATCTGTAAAATTACAGTTAAACTAAACAATAATACCAGAATCTATATGAAAATTTAAACTTTCAGCATATAAAGTTCACAAAGTAGATACTCAATAGTGGCTCAATTGTATTTCTTTTTTCACATGTCTCAATTCACTCTGTTTTGTTTTAGACTTGATAAGAGTGAAAGAAGAAAGTCAAGAATTGAATGGCGTGGAGGAGAAACCGCTGTATCATACATTTGATACTTTCAAGACTGGTGAAGTATATTTTAGTGGTTTAAAAACTGAAAATAATTTCTCACAGAAAAGAACACGAAGAGCCAAAAAATCTTTCACTTGCTCTCACTGTGGAAAGAGTTTCACACAAACAGGAAACCTTAACACTCACTTAAGAATACACACTGGAGAAAAGCCTTTCACATGCTCTCAATGTGGGAAAAATTTCACACAAAAAGGAAGCCTTAATACTCACTTAAGATTTCACATGGGAGAGAAGCCTTTCACCTGCCTTCAATGTGGTAAGAGTCTCTTATGTCAAAGAAACCTTAAGATTCACATGAGAATTCACACTGGAGAGAAGCCTCACACCTGCCATCAGTGTGGAAAGTGTTTCTCTGTGATTGCAAACCTTAAGAGTCATCTTCGACTTCACTCCGGAGAGAAGCCTTTCACATGCCTTCAGTGTGGAAAGAATTTTACACAGAGAGGACATCTTGATGTCCACATGAAAATTCACACTGGAGACAAGCCCTTCAAGTGCCATCAGTGTGAAAAGAGCTTTACAATTAATGGAAATCTTCAGCGTCACATGAGAATTCACACTGGAGAGAGTCCTTTCACCTGTGCTCAGTGTGGAAAGAGTTTCAAACAAGCAGGCAATCTCACAGTTCATCTGCGCTATCACGCTGGATTAAAGCCATTTAAATGTGATCAGTGCGGCAAGAAATTTCCGCTGGGATCACAGCTAAAGGTGCATTTGAGAACTCATACTAATGAGAAGCCTCATGTGTGTTCTTTTTGTGGAAAGAATTTCAAAACTTCAGGAAACCTAAAATCACATGAGAGAGTGCATACTGGAGAGAAGCCATACCACTGCACTTCATGTGGGAAGAGTTTCAGCCACTCAAATAATCTACAGACTCATTTAAAAAATCATTGTCCAAAACGATTATATGAACCAATTTAATTTCAGGGCCAATTATTATTTAATTAAGCACTTCAGTCTTAACTAGTCAGTTCAACATCTGTCTGTTCACTAGATCTAGTGACTGAAAATCATTAAAAAAAAGAACCACAAAAATGTTATGCACAGCCAAATGAGCATATTTATGCAGATAAATGATAACCTTGTATAAACAGTATCTACTAGATTTAATGTTAACATTAGAACGACAGAATTACCCTTTAACATGTCACACAAAAAATAGTACAATTAAACTGTCATATTTATTTTGTTACGAATTGATGGAAATCAATTAATTGACTTTCTTTTTTTGTTTACAACTGTTGTGGGTGACAGAGGTCTATTATAAATGTTGAATTAGGCTTCTACAAGTACTGTCCTGTAAATCTTTATAGTTTTATGAACTTAAAACACATTTATTTAAGCATGCTTTTTGTCAAGGACACTCATAAACCGATGCAGCCTTATTCGCTATTGCGGGTGAAGACTGCTTTAAAATCCTAGTTCAAAGTTAATAAAAATTGTAAGTGTCATTTTTGATTCATGTCTTTTTCCATGTTGACTCATTGATTTGGTGCTCTGTTGAGATTGCCGTTCTGAGTTTACCAGCAATGCGTGTAAATATTTCAAACTCCGCATTGAGTGAACCACGAGTAAGCAATGGGTGGTTTAATCAACTTAAAATCTAAGTTTGTTAATGAATGGGAGAGAAACTCCAATTATCTTCTTGGCTGTCTTCACTATCTTCTCTAAGGACAGAGACAGTACAGTTTCCAAATCAAATGTTGATGCAGCTGCAGAGAAATCTCTTTATTGTTGCAGTAGAAGGTGGTGAGAATGGGAGAAGGGAGGGTGGCTTTTTTCATCCTGTGCCAGAAGTGAAGTTGCTTTTTGGTGATGGTGGTGTCGATTGTCCTGGTGAGATCATCTGTAATGTGCACACCCAAGAGCTTAATACTGCAGACCTTCTCCACATTAGAGCAGTTGATGTTTAGAATATAGACAGCAGAGGTCTTTCTGAAGTCAACAAGCATTTCTTTTGTTTTCTCAACATTTAAAAACAGGTTATTGTCTTTTTCAGATAATTTTTTTTAAAATTGATTCTAACCATTATATATAAACACAGAATCAAACATTATCTCCCTTCAACCCCCATTAACTCCCCATCCCCCTCCCAGTCACTGACCCCCAACACAGTGGTCAAGGCCCGAGCCACACACGTACAAAAAATACACAAATCATCAAATAAAGAGAGAATAGGAATACAATTTCAACCACAATCATGTTTCTCTTTACACAAAGAGCCATTCAGAAAGAAGGTAATTGTACCATTTATTACCATATACGACCAATCTGCCAAGATGTATATTTTACATCTTTTCAAATGCCACCACCCTGCCCAATTCATTGAGCCATTATTGAAATTCGGAAGCACCTTTGACTTCCATCCTCTAAGAATTATCTGTCTGCCAATCATTACACTCGTTTGGACCCAGCTTTTTGTATATTTGTCCCCTACTTTAATAACCGCTCCATCCCCCAATATACGTAGTCTAGGGCAGAATGAAATTTGAGTATCTGGAGCCTCAGATAAAATTCTGGACTCTTATCCAGAATTCTTGAATCTTAGCAAGGAACCACAGAGCGTAGGCTATGTTGCCATCCTCAAACTTACATCACCAGCAGGTAGGGGTGTCTTTTAAACCAAGCCTAAACTATCTAGAGGGAGTCCAGTAGAAACTATGTAAAATCTTAAACTGAATATGGCATATCCTTGCATCCCTAGACTTGGTTTTAACATTTTTAAATTCTTTCCCGCTCCCCATTCTCCAATAAAAATTTAAAATCTTGTTGGTTGATTTAATTAAGGTCATAGCTTGTCGTGTGCATGTGAACGTCTTAAGTCCATACTTGACATAAATTCTCATCTTAGCCGGGTAAAGCAATGAGAAGCTCACATCCTGTGCATGAAGTAACTTCTTACACTCTTTGAATCTCTCCCGTTTCGCTTGTGTAGCATGGCAAAGTCCGGAAAAAACAATATTGTAAACCTCCCAGCACAATTTGCCTTTATTCCTTGCTGCACTTTGTGATTACGGGCATGATGGGCCGGTAATTTAAACCGGAAACAGAAACTGACTTTTAGGTCCTGTTGCAGAGTGCAGTGAGATGTCTAAAGATGTCAATGAGAGTGCCTGCCAGCAGATCAGCACATCCCCTGAGCACCTGACCAACTATATCTGCTCTAGCAGATCTACGTAGGTTAACTCTTCGGGGTGTGTTGTTTACCTCAGTTGTGGATGGACAGAGGATCAGGTCATTGGAAGGAGGGTTGGTCTTCCTTGCAGGTTCCTTATTTTGTCCCTCAAAACATGCTAAGTGAAAACCCGGCAAAAGTGCAAGGGGAAGCCCAGTCCGCAGCTGGGCAGATGTCCTCTAGAAAACCTGTGGTAAGATGGCACCAGTGTGTGGCTGGCCGTTTGTTACCTGGTCTGTTTGCTTTCATCCTGTTTATGTCTCCTTTTTTCCAAGATATATCTGCTCTGTTTGTTTACAATCGTCAGACACTCATTAACATCATAAATACTGTTGATAAGCTGTTTAAACAAGTATTGTACACCTACATTCCTCCCATTCTGTTAACTATACCATAATGTCTACACCTGATTGTGCTCTTCACTGGAGAAAACATCAGAGAAGACGAGGAACGCAAGGCAGTATATCTGTTAAATCTTTCTCTGACTGATCCTGTGTTGTGTGTGGTGTGTTATCGCTCACTTAAATTCAATAATGATTTTATTTAAGAGTTTTTTTTTTAACTTTTTTGTGGGCACTCTTGCCAAAATATGACAGACTTTTAATTCTGGGAGATTTTAATATTCATGTTTGTTGTCCTTTAAGTCTTCTGGCCAATTATTATTTTTTTTATATATATATATATATTTTACATTTAATCTTGTTCAACTGTGAGGGGTCCTACACATGAACATGGATATACATTAGACTTTGCTGGTCTTGTTTTAATTTTGTGAAAATTAGTCATATGTCATAATCTCTGGCATGGAATACAGAGAAAGACAATTAAAATTACTAATTGGTAGCCTAGTCTTTCTCAGACTTTTTTACATTTTCTCACAGCCGATACCCCTGAACCCCCGAAAAGTGTCATTCCACAGTCACAAGGGTTTCTATTACCCATACTTGGGTATCTGAATGTAAAGAAAAATAACAAATATATAATTTTAATGTAAAAATATTCAAACAAATACTGGACTGCTGACATTATGCTTCAAAACAAACAGATGATCTTTTAACATTCATATTCAACTTCACTTGATTGATAAACTATAAAATATTGTAATATTTTGTTAGAAGATCCCTCAGACACCACTGCTTTGGCTGTCTCTTTATTTAATACATGCACTACACATTTGTTTATATAAATCGATCAAACACAACTTTTTAAACATAAATTAATTCAGATTTAAATAATTTATTTTCAGTTTGCGTTATAAAAGCATTTAGTGGGGCAAACTCATGTGTAAATATTTCTGATTAGGTGCAGGTGATTGTTATTAGCGTCAGACTGTGTGAGGGCAGCGTCGCCTTTGGTTTGGATAGATGACACGTTCTGAATGACTGATATTTTTGAGCCCTACCACACGAAGCTCTCACTCTGAAGGGTAAACCCTCTGAAGGGATTAGGGCACAGGGATGAGCCCTTCGGAATAAAATGCAACCAGGGCCAGTCTCTTGTCCATGCAAACAGAAGGTGGCGGAAATATATTATTTTGCAAAACGCCGTTAAGAAGAAGAAGAAGTTGTTGCTGTTATTGTGACGTCATAAGGACTTCGCCGCAGCTCTGCCGTCTGTTGTGATTCAGTTGATTAAAGGTTTGTGTTTTTCAGCGCTTTAACTAAAATATATAAAACAATACAACACTTTTACACATAAACAACATGGTAATATTACTTGAAATCATTTAGATTGATCTATTGTTTAGGTGAATTAATCATAAGCTTAACTCATGGAAGATTAAATTAGCTTTTAACTGTTTAAAAAAAAAATATTTAAGATAGCATGTAATTTTTGTCTTTGCAGCACAATACTGAAAACTGAGTTAAAGAGTCTGGTATATTTTTCACGCAAAGCTTAACAGGGGATTAATGTTTTCGCTTGTGAAAGATTGTACTTCTTTTATATTTAGGCATACAGCAGAACTGTTTATCCAGAAGGGCAACATGCTTTAAAAGTATTTTGTCATACAAAAGTCATCAATATGCAATAACAGTCCTGCAGGAGCTGAAGCAGAAAGGGAAAATTACATTTTTAAGTGTTCAAAGTTATTTTCCAGATAATGTGTTCAAACCACTGATCTTCACGTCTACATTTAATTAAGTACTGTATTAATGTCACTGTTGTCTGTTAAAAACCTTTATTTATTTATTTATATGTTCATGAAAAATGTGAGAAAATAAAACCTGTGCTTATTTTGTAATATTTGATCAAATAATTGTTAGACTGATTGTTAAAAAATATCAGGATCATTTTTATTTGGATTCTAGTCAGGGAAAATGGATATCAATACAATACATTGATTCCGCATTAAGGGCCCGTTATGGATAAACATTGAACCATGTGTATGTTAGAAGATGCCTTCATTTCTGAAATTATTATACACTGATAAGCCAAAACATTATGACCACTCACAGGTGAAGCAAATAATGTTGATCATCTCCTAACAAGGCCACATGTCAAGGTCTGTGTAGATTAGATGGTAAATGAACAATCAGTTCCCGTAGTCAACATGTTGAATGAAGGAGTAAAGATCTGAGCGTCTTTGACAAGGGCCATATTGTTATGGCCACACAACTGGATTAGAGCATCTCTGAAATGGCTAGGTTTTTGGCATGCTCCCGGTCAGCAGTGGTGAGTGCCTACCGACAGTGGTTCAATCAGGGACAAATTACAAATGGGCAACAGGGTGTTGGGCATGTAGGGTATTTGGTATGCTAAATTTAGAAGGGAACCATTGAAGTGCCCTCATTCTCACACCATTATATGTAAGGGAATTTAGGGTCTTGAAATATGTGAGCTATGAACTAAATTAAATTGTCCTTATTCTACATTATTACGTAATGAAATATATAATGTAATTTGTCGTGTTCTAAGTAACTAGATCATTTGTCTGAATAAAATTCTCCACCATTAAAATCGTAATACTTTGTCTCGTATCCGCTCACAATTTCTACTGTAAGGAATTAACTTTAGTAAGGGACTTGTGATTAATTCTCTTTTTGGAGTAATATTTTTCTCATGGCTTATTGAAAATAATGTCACATGTATTTAGGTACAGCTTTGAAGCAAACTCTTTTAGAAATAGGGATGAGATTATTTATCAAAATATACCACAGTCAAATGATCTTTGAATACAGACAAACTTTATTGCAATTCTAAAAAAAAATCTAATCTAACACATATACATGAGACAGGTTGGTGAGAAGAGTGACATAATGTGAAATAAATGATCAATACAGTGAAAATGAACTTAATGGAGTTTGTTGACAATGCCTTAAAAACCATTTAGCCTTATTTGAGTCTACATCGATTTTCTATAGAATTACCCAAAGTATTTACACTAGCACTTTTAGCACAATACTGGAGATGTACTTTGCCTGCCATGCTGTTTCCTTGCATTCTTTGTGTTGCTTGGTTCTTGGTCAAGTTCGTTTTCATCGATGATTTGGACCTCTGTAAGATCGGATAGTTATTGTCTGTAGAGGTCTTCTCATGGAGGATCCGCGACTCCCGTTTGGCGTGTGAACCGTAGAGAGTGAGAGGCTTCCTCGCTACTTCGAGTCCCGAGCTTCCTTGGACCTCACATGGCATGGATCTGGTTCCAAAGAGATCCAGAGAAGACCACGAGGGAAGAGTCAGAGCAGAGAGTGCAGTGGTCAGAAGAAGAGACAAGAGAAGAGGGCATGTTCATCCTGTTTGGAAACATTTGAACTGAAATTGGCCACATCCCCAAAGGTGTCCTGTGCCAATCAGAAGTGACTTTTCAGAGCACATGGTCAACTGGGCTGTCTTTTCCAACAGTTAATTTTATGGTTCTTTGTTATGGATTCTTACAAATCTCCCGCTCAAAAATAGTGCAAATTAATCATGAACTTTTATATCTTGAGAATGGTACAAGAGACATGATATTCGTTGTCATCACCTTCGCGTTTGCATACCAAATATGACATTCTTTCATGGATATTTTACGTGTAGGTAACAAAACATGAATATCCCTGGTTACAAATCATACTGGGTAATTCATTGGTTATACAACATGGATAAAATATTACACATATTTTAAAGGGGTATATCAGGCTATAATCATTAATTTGTCAGTTATACAAGTTACCACAGTTCAAAGCAATTTTCAGAATTACCTAGCAAGACTAGGTATTGTATAAATCATGGATTTAAAAACATTCTGTACATTTTAGAAGGTTAAATCGGTAAAGTACTATGACTGTGTAAAATGTTCCTGGATTAAGATGAAATGTTTTAGTATTAGAGTCGTGCAAATCTGATGGTCTTTTGGAAACCTTTCAAAGAAAAGTCTGCTTTAACTCTGTGTGGAAGCTCAGAAGGTCATGCTGAGGGGCCTTTCTGACCAATGTTGATGCCTGGCTTTTCATTTATGGCATTGAAGAATTCCAGGGTTAAAATGTTGGGTTCTTCCCAAGTTCAAATCATGTTGCTGCAATTCTTCTGCATGTTGAATAATACAGGCACCTAAGGCTTATCAGTGCATGAGGGCAACGAAGACAATCCCGTCTGGTTCGAACTGGCAGAAGGTCTACTCTGGCACAAGTCACAGAAAATGTTAATAATGGGAAGAATGTGTCAACACAAAGTGCATTGCACCATGTTGCGTATGGTGCTGTATAGCTACAGACCAGTCAGAGTACCCATGATTATCCCTGTCCACCACCGAAAGCACCTACAATGGGTATGCAAACATCGGAACTGGACCTTGGAGCAGTGGAAGAAGGTCGCCTGGTCCGATGAGTATTGTTTTCTTTTACATCACATGGATGGCCATGCACATCTCTACTGTTTACCTGAGGAAGTGATGACACCAAGATGCACTGTAGGAAGACGACAAGCCAGTGGATGGAGTGAGATGCTCTGGGCAATGTTCTGCTGGGAAACCCTGGGTCCAGCCATTCATGTGGACATCAATTTGACACATGCCACCTACCTAAACATGGTGGCAGTCCAGGTACACCCATTCATGGCAATGGTGTATATACTGATGGTAGGACAATGTGCCCTGCCAGACTGCACACAGTGTTCAGGAATGGTTTGAGGAACATGATAAAGAGTTCAAGGTGTTGACTTGGCCTCAGTCCAATTGAGCATCTATGGGATGGGCTCGACCAACAAGTCCAAACTTGTTCCAAGTTCACAGATTTTGTGTGTGTGTGTGTGTGTGTGTGTGTGTGTGTGTGTGTGTGTGTGAGAGAGAGAGATATATATATATATATTAGCACAAACTCAACCTACATCAAATACAGCTGATTTCAAATATATCTTAAGAATCTTAACCCCTCAGATTCAGTCAAATTCTTTCCAGACTCAGGTACTGTAACACATTTGTAACATACGGTTTAATAAAGCTTTTGTTTCCAATTTAACAGAATCGGTCGTGTTGCTAGAAGAGAAGTAAAGGCAATACAATCACTATCTCTTCTTGAAAGAGTGGTCTTTTTGCTAACTGCAGCAAAAATGGCTATTAGAGGGTTTGGACTAATGTTCATACTGAATATTTTAGAATAAGACTCAAAAATCAGTGCCCAGAAAACAAAGAGTCTGGTACAAAACCAAAACATATGGGCAAGTGTAGCAGGAGACTGCTTGTATCTTGTACAGATGGGGTCAATGGAAGAATACATCTTTGCCAACCAAGCCCTAAACAAATTAATTTTGTGTATAACTTTAAATAGTAAAAGACTATGTCTGGCACAGATAGAAGACCCATGAACCCTACAATTAGCCTTATGCACTCGCTACCTGTCTCCCGTAGCCTGCGACACAGAAGTGCAGGCGCTCTGTTTCTCGAAGCAGAGACAAGCCAGATATCTTCGATGGCTTAAACTTTAATAATGTGAAAATGGCATGAAACGGTGCAATCAACGAGCATTGACCAATGACTGCTTCTGTAAAATCTGGGCAATGAGTGATGACAGCAGATTAGGCACCGGCCCCTCCCGTTTCAGCAGGAAATCGATAAAAGGGCAATATACAAAAGAAATGGCCAAATAATTTTTTTTAGTATTAATCTCTGCATTATTATAATAATAATAATAATAATTTGTTTCATTATAAATGTGTGTGTATGTATATATATATATATATATATATATATATATATATATATATATATATATGTGTGTGTGTGTGTGTGTGTATGTTTACGTTTTTATTAATTGGTAATTTTTTTTTTGATGATAAAATATATGATTTTCATCTATTTGTCCACATGTATATAATTGATTGCTCAATTGATTTATCGATTTCTAAGTGGATTTATTTATTTATAAATTGATTATTGTATGTCACATATGGGCCCCCATATGCAAAAATCATATGGCCCTAGTAATGGTATTTTCTCTGTGTTATTGTACAAATTTTTGTAATTGTCCTTTTTGTTTGACAGATCTGCTCCTCCATACCACACAGTGATCATGATTCACCCCTGCAGTGAAGACACTCCCACTGCAATTCACCAATAAATGCTGTGATTGTTTCCACCATCCGACAAGCGAAGAAAGAAAAAAAGTGGTTTATAAAGAGGAACAACTCCAAGTGTAACCACTGAAGTCTACTGGCCAATTATTGCAAAAAATGAAGTTTGTTAAAGAGGAGTTTAAAGAGGAGAGTGAAGACATTAGTGATCCAGAGCCATGTAGAATGGAACATGAAGATACTGAAAAACAAAGAGGTTTGTGACCATTCTTGATTCTTCATGGTGACTGTTTTGAGGAACATTGAGGAACACAAAGCTTCAGATTGTTCACTAGATTGTTAGAAAATCTTAGTAGCAGCTAGTGTTGTCAATAGTACCGGTACTACAGTACCAATCTGTACTAAAAATTTATTAATACCAGTGTATTTACAGTACCGGAACCAAGAACCAACTTAATTCGATACCCGCACACTGTCTGATTCACACACGATTGCTTTCAAATTCTCCCACATTTATTTGAGTGTGTGCTCTGTTACTTCTTTTACACTGAAACTGACAATTAATCAAATTAAAATAGTTATATATCCTAATGTTATTAGGCTGCACTCTTAGTCTGCATTGGAGCTGTGTGCTTTAAATAAATGTATGAAGCTCATACATTAGAAATTACAGACATGAATCATTTGTATGAGATGACAGAGCAGAGCACTAAGCCGCTGTGAAGCGCTTATTACATTTAGATTATAATACACCGATCAGCCACAGCATTAAAACCACCTGCCTAATATTGTGTATGCTGAAAAACAGCACCAACCTGCTTCTCAGAATAGCATTCTGAGAGTCTATTTTTCTCGCCACAATTGTAAAGAGCGGTTATCAGAGTTACCATAGACTTTGTCAGTTTGAACCATTCTGGCATTTCTCTGTTGACCTCTCTCATCAACAAGGAGTTTCCACCCACAGATCTGGATGTTTTTTGTTTTTGGCACCATTCTGAGTATATTCTAGAGACTGTTATGTGTGAAAATCCCAGGAGATCAGCAGTTACAGAAATACTCAAACTAGCCCATCTGGCACCAACAATCATCCATGTGATTTATCTAATCAGCCAATCGAGTGGTATAGTGCAGTGCATAAAATCATTCAGAAACATGTCAGGAGCTTCAGTTAATGTTCACATCAACCATCAGAATGGGGAAAAATGTGAACTCAGTGATTTGGCCATGGCATGATTGTTGGTGCTAGGCGGGCTGTTATTTATATAATTATATCTCGGCATTTGCGTTTTAACGATCACACTGGGCCATGTAGCAAACTGTTTATCTGTCAGAAGAACTGAAGCTTCCGTCAAAACCACACCTCAAAATAAATGTACGATTCAAAATAAAATCTAGGTACCTGAAAGAGAAGGAATTGCAACAGAAATATGAACTGTGTATAAAATGTAATATTCACTGTAGTAATTGTTCATAATTATGATAATAATATTAATAATAGTTAAGCAATACAGTATATAACAAGCAAGAGTGCGTTAGTACTGAAAAAAAAATATTAAAATGCAAGGGTATGTTGAAAAGTAATTGTTCTATTTTTTTATTGTTTTTAAAGTAATGTTTTAAATGTTTTAAGAATCGATTTGATTATTAGGTCATTTTGATGATTAAATTAAACTTTAAAAATTTTAATTCTGGAAAACTTAATTTGGAAATAAAACATATTTCAGTAGAGCCCTGCCAAAAAATAATTAATGCATGCCTAATTAAGAAATTTCATATCTTTTAAATGTATTATTTACATTTAAATGTAACTTTAAATAGGCTAGGAGTGTGTTCAATAACTAATAACCATATTAGCACGTTTGCTGCAATATCGAAATTGGTATCAAAAAGCATTAAATTTAACTGGTTTCGATATTGACTGCTGAAATTTTGGTATTGTGACAACACTGGAAGCAGCTACATTACTGTTAAACAAGCAAATGTTATCAAAATCTACATGACAGTTACAGAACATAACTTCATCAATTCAAAGATAACTTCAAGTAGATACTTGGCCTTTGTTGCTTTCTGGCTATAAATAGGTTTTACCTTTATTTGTCTCAATTTACTTTGTTCATTTTAGGCTTGATAGAAGTAAAAGAAGAAAGTCAAGAACTGGATGACGTGGAGGAGAAACACCATCAGTATCAGACATCTGATAATTTCGTCACTGGTGACGAATCTTTTAGTGGCTCAAAGACTGAAAATAAATTCTCACAGAAAAGAACTCTAAAAGCAAAAGCCACAAAGTCTTTCACCTGCTCTCACTGTGGAAAAAGTTTTACACAAAAAAGAAACCTTAATGCTCACTTAAAGCTTCACACTGGAGAAATGCCCTTCACATGCCATCAGTGTGGAAAGAGTTTCCTACTAAAAGGAAACCTTGGCAATCACTTAAAAATTCACACTGGAGAAAAACCTTTCTCATGCTTTCAATGTGGAAAAAATTTTGCAGTTAAAAGAGACCTTAAGTGTCACATGAGAATTCACACTGGAGAGAAACCTTTCACATGCCTTCAGTGTGGAAAAAGTTTCACGAAGAAAGGACAGCTTGATGTTCACAAGAAAATCCACACTGGAGAAAAGCCCTTCGCCTGCCATCAGTGTGAAAAGAGTTTCCGAGAGAAAGGAGATCTTAAGCGTCACATGAGAATTCACACTGGAGAGAAACCTTTTACATGCAATCAGTGTGGAAAGAGTTTCAAACAAGCAGCCCATCTCACAGTTCATCTGCAGTATCATTCTGGAGTTAAGCCATTTAACTGTGATCAGTGTGGAAAGAAATTTACGGTGGCATCACAACTAAAGGTACACCTGACAACTCACACAAATAAGAAGCCGCACGTGTGTTCTTTTTGTGGAAAGAGTTTTGCTAACTCAGGACACTTGAAATCACATGAGAGGGTGCACAGTGGAGAAAAGCCATACACATGCACTTCATGTGAAAAGAATTTCACCCAATTAAGTAGTCTAAAGACTCATTTAAAAAAGCGTTGCCCAAAATTATCATTGTGAACAAAGTTCATTTCAGGGTCAACACTTATTTAATGTAACAACATCAGTCAGTTCACTAGATCTGTTTGAAAGTAATAAAAGCATTTATTAAAAGAAAAAAGAACCTTAAATGTTAGGAACAAAAAAATCCTAAAATGCATAAATGACCATAATTTTTTCTAAGAGGTATCTACGATATTTGATGTCATTAGAATTACAGGATTAACCTTTAGCATATCGCATATAAAGTGAAATTATTTATGGCATATGACATAATCTTTCATTTCCATTTAGCTGTCACTTTTATACAAAGCGATTTACAAATAAGGAATGCTGTGATGGTTTCAGCAGATCATGTGGAGGTTGGAAGCTTATTTCACCACAGAGGAAGAGAGAAGGTAAATGATTGTGATTCCTGAGTGCCTTGGACTACTAGAGCATCTGAACAGAATACTCCATATCCAAAGAGCACCAGTGGGTATTATTATACACCCAAGTAGCACACCTTGCATGCTGTGTTTGACTGTGTTCGTGAAATAGACTTTGTGCCTCTATGTGACTGGACCATCAGGCACTGCTTGTTCGTTGATCACAGAGAGTGAGTTGGGACATGGACCTGGAGGAGTGAATTGAAGTAAGAGGGTGCTGTTCCAAAGGCTGTCCTGAAGGCAAGAGTCAAAGCCTTAAATTTGATGTGGGCAGCTACAGGTAACCAGTGCAGTTACATCAAGAGTGGGGTGACGTGAGCTGTCTTTGGTTGATTTGTCTTTGGCTGACGTGCTGCTGAATTCTGGAACATCTGCAGTGGCTTAATCGTGTTAGCTGGGAGGCCAGCCAGAAGCACTGCAGTAGTCCAGTCTTGAAATAACCAGAGCTGTGCAGCATATTTAGACAGGAAAGTTATGATTTTCCGAATGTTGCACTTTCATGGTGCAAATTACAAAAAAGCTTAAACAACTTATTTTACTTTGAGAAATAGCCTTGTTTTCTTCTATGTGTTTGAACTGCCTCTTTCCTCTCACTTCATCAGTCTGTTGATGCATTTGGCCCTTGTCACCAGCAGCTCGTGGATCTCTTTGAGGATATTACTCCCTGCCTCATCTCTGATAAACCATTCTGTTTAATTGCTTGGATTTAATATAGCTGGCAACTGATTGACATTTTCAGTATAGAAAAGCATACATATTCATGTGGAAGCACAAGAAATGTAACGCATTCTGGGAGGAGTGGAAAATGAGTGCCTGGATAGTGGACAAAGCGGCTTGGCACAATCTTGTGAAATGCGCTCCTCGCTCCTGTGAAATTCTGATCACTACGATCAGCTCGCATGCTTTGATAGCCGCAAGAACACACAGAATGCTGTGGCTTGTACATTTTCACGTGCACATTGGATGTTTATGCAAAAAAACATGCAGTTATAGATTAGAGACATTCAAATCAAAAGAAGCTTATTGGTCCCTTGAAGAGAACTCAAGAGCCCGCTCCGACAATAGAAAGATTTTTTTTCTGTCATTCTTGATGTCCTTTTCCAGGTGCTGGAACCATTAACTCAACAGGGAGTCCTGACCTTCAAGTGATTAACGACCTCCCGCTGGCAGATGCCAGTGCATGATCCTTCTCTCACCTACTGGCCATTGATTATGTTGATGAAGCTCACACCTGAAAATCACTGGAAAAAAAATCTGCTGCTCTTATGCCATCTAAAGGGACAAAAACTGCAGGCGGTCTTGGATGGCTTTTAGAAGAGATGGGGACTCCCTCAATGTGCCGGAGCTATTAATGGTTCCCATATCCCGGTCACTTCCTGTGATGCAAAGGACTATTTTAATTATAAAGAAAGTTACTCCATCATATTATAGCGGATGCAAATAAGCACTACTGGTGAGTAATGTTACACCATAACACATATACATAAATATGAATGAACAGCAAGGCTATTTGTATATCCCAGTAAGGTAGCAAGTCCGTTTGTTGACTTGTTTGTCGTCAGTAGGTTTACCAATATCAATGTGGGTTGGGCTTACAATCTGCATGATGCAAGAGTGCTACGAAACTCCACCTTATTGCAGCTGACAGAAAATGATGTTCTTTTCTCATTGTTAAGACATCTGTAGGAGCTAGAGTTTAACAGATTATGATCTTATTCACTTTTAATTGCTCTAAAATGGGTGAGGGTCATGGTTCAATACCTAATTTGTGTCTTTCTGTTTCTCTATGTGGTCACATGGTAAATTTAAGGTGTACAGGTCCCTATTTTGCTTCTAGGCGACCATGCATATGCTTTCTGAGCTGGCAGATGAAGGGATTTCTAGACAATTGACATCTAACCAGAGAAGAGAGGCACTTCAACTACCAACTGAGCCATGCACACATTACTGTTGAATGTGCTTATGAATGGCTAAAGGGGAGATGGAGGTGTCTGCTGAAGATGGTGAAAGTGGCAAAAATGCCCCCTAAATTCAAAATATAGGAGCAAAAATTTCCACCACAATTAATTTCTCTATTTAGGTCTAATTGTACATATTATTACATTATTACAAGCTGGTATTGATTGAATTTCATGGGTAAGAGGTCATCAATTCTCAATCTAGTTATTTATATTGAGAATTTATGTGAAACATGGACATGTCCCCCTCACTTTCAAGTTCATCCCCCACACTTTTTCACAGGGTAAATGTGTTTGAGAGCGTTTGTGTTTAAATGTATCAATTGAGAGCCTTAAAAATGATATAGATATATATATATATATATATATATATATAATATAATGTGTGTGTTTGTCTTGAGCTAATCTTTCTGTCCCCCTCACTTTTGAAATGATTGCTATGCCTCTGATTTTAATCGTTTGATTAAATGTAATTATTTGACTTAAAATGCCACCTTGTGTTTTTTTCTTTGGTTAGAAAAAAATTCCTTCTGAAAATCAAATCCAGGGGGCGAGTATCACCCCTTAAGGGAAGTTATTTTCTGACCCCGATGAGTGTATATTTTATTTCAGATTTTGCTTTAATCATTTTAGCTTTTTTGAAATGTTAAAATTTTACATTCTAAAAATGTATATGATGTCATAATTTTTTATTGTTGTTATCTGTTGTCACTATTTTACATTTCATGCACGTTTAATACAAAATGTTCACAACGTTGTATATGAAGTAAATCTGTAGCAAAACTGGACAGCTTGTAGATTTTAACTTTAGAACTTGTACAATAAATATTTGTACTTTAAATTTACTCTGGTAGCCCTGATTTGAAAGCTCGTAAAATAAAAATCGAAAGACATGCAGAAAACGTTAGGTTAAATTGGCAGGCTGTTCCGCAATCGGATGTTTATGGGTGGGTGAACATGTAATGAGAGAGAAGTTGCGTGGTTGTATTTACTTCATCGCATTTGAGTATCAGGACGCTCAAATATTCATGTAAAACATGAACTAATATGACATTAAAATGTGTTGTCAATGAGTTAATGCTTCATTCTATGTTTAGAATTCTCACGATCAGTAAAAGCTGTTTTAACTACTCGATGATGACAAGCTATATGCAAACAAAATACAGATTACCCTGTTATTGTAATCTATGATGACACTGATACTACTGATGGGTGTATAAAAAAGTGTTAATGGGTAGAATACAGACATTTGGGCAGATGTGTTTATTGCTTTCGGCAGCAGACAGCACATGAGTGAAGCTGCATATCAAACAGATTAAATGGGCACTAAGAGTATATGAGTATCTTTGATTACTTTTGTAGACTAATTTAAAAAAAAATCACTTGACATGATTTTGGAAAATGTCTATACGTGAACGATCAAGGTAAGTTTGTATCAGCTCGCTAATAACGCTGCACGCCAGTGTGTTAATGTTAACTGATCTTAACAGACTGAACAACATTCTGGAATTAATTGTTTGCATCAAATAAGGTGGAGCTCCAGGTCACACTTACCGATGCTGTGGACCAATGGCAGTAAGAGAGTGTTTAGCAGCCAGTACCAAGTTGTCCTGAAAGTTCACCCTGGAGAGCTGTTACAAACCACTGAAATGCGAAAACACCTTTTGATGTTTTGGCCAGATTTTGCTTTAAATTATGTCCACACGTTTGTTCTTCGACATGGTATGAAGTGTGCAGAGGCCTTAAAGTAACTATGACATATAATGGCTTAACTAAAGCGATGGTGTCTGTTGATGGTGATACTGTTAAATCTACATTCTGGAACCTTCATTATCTACTTGTGGATCTCGTAGAGTTACAGCACCCACAATCTCTGAAAAGGTGTTGTTCGATGCTTGAGAGGTTGGAGTCCAAATCATTGCCCTCAGCAGGGCAAAATGACTGTTTGTCTTTCAAAACCTCATCAAATTCATCATAAAATGGATACCCTTTCCATTCTAGATTTACTATTGTTGTCCTTCGCCCTCCTGTGAGCAAGCTTAAGGTATTTTATTTTATGTTGACACAACAATCGGCTGTATCCGTATTTTAAAAAAATATATATTTTATTTTTTTAAATCATCTTGAATACAACCCGATTACAATACGAGTCCACAAGTTTCCTTTGGAATGAGTCTTCAGCTAAGTTAGGCACCTAGTTTTACTGCTGTCCAACCACAGAGACCCATTGTTTCTCTGTTTCATCATCTTGGGTTTCCAGTGGGCAAAGTTTAATTCCTGTGCTTTGGCACACTGTCGTTCAATAATTACCTGTTAGGTGAGTAAGGGGTCCTTTGCCACATTTCGAATGCATTCGACCACATGAGCACTTACACTTCAAATACAATGTGGTCACATGCGTAGGGCTGCACAATTGATCACAATCAAAATGAAATCGCAATATGAGCATGTACAATTTATTATGTGCATAATATCTATCCAAAATCGCAATATGATGCGTAGGTGATGAGTGGTGCCTGGTTTTCTCCTGACATGACACTTGTAATTGAGGCCAATATCAATTCCAAGTTCAATCTTTGATTCATCAGACCAGAGAATCTTGTTTCTCACAGTCTGGGGGTGCTTTTTATCTAATCCCAAGAAGGCTTTCATGTGTCTTGTACTGAGGAGAGGCTTCCGTCTGGCCACGCTGCTATAAAGCGCAGATTGGTGGAGTGTTACAGTGATGGTTGTCCTTCTGCAAGTTTCTCCCATCTCCACTCATGATCTCCACAATCAGGTTTTGGGTCACCTCACTTACCAAGACCCTTCTCCCCCAATGAGGGTTAAGCACAACAAACTTCCGTATTCTGTATAACAGGTCATTCTATGTTCTATTCTGACATGGCGCTGTTTTACTCAAGATGTCTTCAGGAACTTCCAAAGATGAGCATTACTGATTTCCATCGCTGTGACACGGTGGAGGGCGGGGCCGGGTCGTGATTCAACATGCCTGGTCCCGTATTAGGCTAATCAAGCCTCCGAGAGGGTTAAAGGCCGACCGCGGAAGACGGGCACGAGAGAGAGATCGTTCACGGACATGTCCGTTGTCTTATGTGTTTGTATTTTGAGTTTTGCCTTAAACCTTTAGTTTGTATGTCAAGCCGGTTTCTCGCCTCTTCCTTGCCCGTGAACATGAACTTCTTTACGTTGGTGCCAAAAACCGGGAAGGAAGAGGGATACGCCGTAGCGGAGTTCTCGCCACTACCCCAATGAAGCAGCCGCGGCCATCTGCCGGGGGACGAGGAGCCCAGCCGCCTGGACACAGAGGAACGGCCGCCGACCGCGAGGGGAGGAGGTGCTCCTAGCCGACCGCCTGGAGCGGTCAGTGCTGCTGCCAGGGGCGGAGGATGCCCCTACCAGCCGCTGAAACGCAGAGGGGTCGAGGGAAGACCGCCCTCCGCGAGCGAGGAGGGGATCGCGACCGACCGCCTGGAGCGGGAGAACCGCTGCCAGGGGCGGGGGAGTCCCCTTTCGGCTCCCCGAGAACGCGGCGGGGCGTTCCGTCCGCCAGGGGCTGGAGGACTGCCTCGGATCCGCCTGGAGAGGCGCGACTGCCGTTCGGTAGAGGGTGGAGGAGTGGCCGAGGAACAAACTACGGCGTATCGGAGAACTGGCGAGTAAGGTTCTTTTTTTTTTTTTTATCTCTCTCTCCTCTCTCTCAATATTGTAGAAGTTGCCCAGAATGTCAAAAAGTCTCTGCACGTGGCCCTTGTCGGGTTCCTCTCCAGCCGCTTCCAATCATTGGCACTCCATTTGAAAGACTGGGAATGGATGTGGTTGGGCCTGTGGAAAGAAGTTGCTCAGGTAACCGATTTATGCTTGTTGTAACAGACTATGCTACAAGGTATCCAGAAGTGTTCCCATTGAAGTCCATCAAAGCAAAGTATGTGGCGACTTGTCTTGTGCAATTGTTCTCAAGAGTTGGGTTTCCTTGTGAGATCTTGACAAATCAAGGGACTACCTTTATGTCCACCCTTCTGAACCAGGTATACAAGCTGCTGAGTATTAAGAGTTTGAGAACAACTCCTTACTACCCCCAAAACGGATGGGCTTACAGAAAGATTTAACCAGACACTTAAACAGATGCTTCGCAAGTTTGTCTGTGATTCAGGTAAAGATTGGGACCAATGGCTTCCCTACCTTCTGTTTGCCTATAGAGAGGTGCCACAATCATCTACTGGTTTTTCCCCTTTTGAACTCTTGTATGGACATGAGGTAAGAGGTCCTTTGGCCTTGCTTCGAGAAATATGGGACGGGGACCAGAGAAGGGATGAGCCGATGAATGTTGTATCCTATGTGGTGCAGATGCGAGAGCGCTTGTAAAAGATGACTTCATTGGCCCAATCTCACCTAGCGGAGGCACAAACCCGCCAGAAAACGATGATCAGTCTGCACGTGAGCGAAGTTTGGTGATGCTACCCAGTAATGAAAGTAAACTGTTGGCCAAATGGCAAGGCCTGTTTGAAGTCCGAAGGAAACTTGGGCCTACCACCTATGACATTTCAACGTTGGGTAAAGAAGGACCTACCCAAATTCTGCACATTAATCTCCTTAAGCAATGGGTCCTCCGTCCTGATCCGATTGTACAGATCTTGATGATTAGGCAGGTGGAGGAAGAAGAGGAATTGGATGACCAATACTTACCCCAGCCTGCTCTAGGAGATGTCAGTCTGCATAATTTGTCAGCACAGTGTCAGCATGAGGTGAGGGCCCTTGGTCTAGCTGGGGTTTTCTCAGAATATCCTGGGTTTACAACTTTAATAGAACATAATATCGTGTTGAAGCCTGATGCTGTTGTAAGGAGAATGAGCTACAGGGTCCCAGAGCGTCTCCAAGAGTCACTAAAGAAGGAATTTGATGCTGAGGCTGGGGATCATCGAGCCATCCAGAAGTGAATGGTGCCATCCTGTGGTCCTGGTTCCAAAAAAGGTTGGCACCATAAGATTCTGTATAGACTTCCGTTACCTCAATTCTGTGACAAAATTTGATGCTTATCCCACTCCACATATAGATGGCCTTATCGATCGCCTGGGTAACTCACAGTTTCTGACAACTATCGACCTTTCAAAAGGCTATTGGCAAATCTCTTTGACTCATGAGTCCTGAGAGCTCACCGCGTTCAAGACCCCATTGGGTTTATTCCATTTCAAGATCCTTCCTTGGGGGGCACCCACCAGTTTTCAAAGACTCATGGACCAGGTATTACGAGGATTAACCTTTACAGCTGCTTACCTGGATGACATTGTGATTTACAGCAACACGTTGGAGCAACATCTGAAACCCATCCAGGTGGTTCTGCAACATCTCTAGAGAGCTGGTTTTATGGTTAACCCACAAAAATGAAAGGAGAAAGGAGCTGCGTTCATTCCTGGGCATGGCTGGATTTTACAACAAATTTATCCCCAACTTCTCTAGCAGAGCTGCAGTATTGACAGACATGGTGGGTTCAAAGTGTCCAAATCAAGTTCGATGGACGAAAGAAGCGGAAGCAGCATTCAAAGACCTTCGAACTGCCTTGAGCAGGAATCCTTTATTGCATAATGCTGATTTTAACCAACCTTTCATTCTTCAGACAGACGCTTCTGATAGAGGCCTAGGATTGGTATTGTTGCAGGGTGCTCCTGATGCCCGACATCCCATTGCTTTCCTCAGTTGCAAACTCTTTCCCAGAGAAGTTCGTTATTCCATCGTGGAAAAGGAATGTCTTGCTGTAAAGTGGGCTTTGGACTCCCTGAAATATTACCTCTTGGGAAGGGAATTTGTACTGGAAACGGACCACAAGGCTCTGCAGTGGCTCCAAAAAATGAAAGATACCAACAGTCGAATAACCCGTTGGTACCTGGCCATGCAGCCCTTTCGCTTGTCCATCCAACATGTCCCTGGTAAAGAGAACCTAACGGCAGACTATCTTTCCCACTGTGCCAGTGACATGTGTGAAGGGGGGGGGGGGAGTATGTGATGGCCCACGAGGCAGCCGCACATCAATGAGCATTACCGCTGTGGTGCTGAGGAGTGGATGGCTAGAGCTGTTGGCTGTGAATAGTGGTCGGCGAGTTTCCGGATTCTTGGTCCGAGTGTTTTAAGGACCGGCATGGTGCTTCGACCTCTGCTTTAGTTCCGCTTGCCGCTACCAACCAGCAGATTGACTGTGGGGGAAATGTGGTGGTTGTGTTTTTGAATTTTCTTTTCTAATTTGTTGGTTTTCTTTGTTGTTATTTGTTTATTTCTTCAAGATATGTATTTAATTGTATTCTAATGCTTTAACTGGCCTTGTTATGAATTTTGTAATTGTATATGAAGCTTGATAGTCACACTGGACATGGCCTGTAAGTTTGAGGCTGCCACAAGTGAGCAGGCAGCAAAACAGGAGTGGCATAAGCTCTGTACATTTTAGAGAGGTGTGTTTTGTCAGGGGAGTGAGTTCTGCAGAGTCTCTTGCAGAAATTATCCTCAAAGGAACACGGAAGACAGCAGAAATGAGAAGAGGTGCAGACATGGAGTTTGAGGCAGAAGTGGAGTACCCGAGGATGAAAAATGTCAACTACACACCCTGTGGCCTCATCATCCACCCTGATACCTCTTGGCTTGGTGCCTCACAAGATGGCTTTGATTTATGATCCATTTACACAGCCACCATTTGGACTAATTGAATGCCCCAATGTGACGAACTATGTGGACTGTAAATACATTCAAATTCAGTATGGTACTTTAGCACTCTGTGAAAGCCACTTGTATTACTGGCAGGTGCAGGGTCAACTGATGATCACTGGCTTGCAATGGTGCGATTTTTGTGATCTGTGCCCAGGATGACATGCTGGTGCAGCGTACATATGTTGACCCGATGATAACAGCAGTCATCAGAGAGAAGGTGGACCAGTTTTATTTTAATGTGTATATGCAAAAGTACCTGTCTTTCTCCAAAAGGCTGTAATGATTGATGCAGGATTATGTGAATTGTAAAGTAGGTTGCTTGATCATTTTAATTTTTCCTATTTGTTATAGACATTTCTTTTTTTGAGCGCTCTTATGGATAATTTTAATGTTTCATTGAATGATTTAGATTATTAAAAAGTATGTTCTTCAAAAGGTTACACAGTAAATGTACTGTATATATTGCGATAAACAAAGAGACATTTTTTTCCCCACACAGATTTATTTTTCTGTGACAAAATGTATTAATACTCATTACAAATAAAATATTGGGTGTTATTGGGTTCCCCTTATAAAAGAGTTGCCTCATTGGTCACCCAGTATAAATAAAGGCTATTGAATGAATGAACACAATCTAGGTCTGCATCAAAATCATTTCCACAGGGGTATGCAAAATGAATATCATGTGACACAATACGTACCTGGTATAGAATCTGAAGTCATCGTCCGATGCTGAAAACCTCTCTAAGCCAAATGCTTGCTTCAGTGTTACCTCTTTCAGCCTCTTTCTCAGTTCTTCTATCATCTGCTGTTGCACTTCTATTATCTCACATGCTATATCTAAAGCTGATGGTTTTGGTTAGGCATCGTAATCGTGGCACTGAAGCAAAACTTCAACATACATGTTTTCCTCCTCAATTACTTCATCCTATGGCCGTTGTGTTCTCCCCCAGATGCTTGGTCTTGCTGCCAGTAGAGAGAAGTCATTCCAGGCAAACAACACAGGCACAGCCCCCTCTTTTAAGCGTTGTCGCCCACCGTGAATGACATCCGTGGAGACTAAATGTCAACTACAGGCTGTAGTGGTCCTCCAAAATCTCACATCTCACATTACGTATCTATATTTTCCTGCTTCTGGTACTTTTATCAGTTTTGACAAAGACATTTTCTTCTCACTAACATTCAGATTTTAAAGTTAAAATTAAATGTAAAATATTATTAGAATAAGGTAGGTTAGCAGATTACTGTTGCTTTTCCGGCAAGCGAATGTGGTGAGATCAGTTTTTCGGTTTGGTCCACTGATGTTCGACATATACCCTAATGCTCAGTTTGGCCTGGCGGCCAGCTCTAGGAAGAGTCCCGGTTGTTCCAAAATAAACAAATTGTAGCCTTCCCCAGATCTGTGCTTCAACACAATCCTTTCTCTGAGCTCTGCAGGCAGTTTCTTGGACATCATGGCTCGATTTTTGGTCTGATATGCATTTTCAGCTGTAGGGCCTTATATAGTCAGGTGTGTGCCTTTCCAAATCATGTCCAATTAATTTGGAATTTGACTTAGGTGGACGCCTATACCAAGTGTAGAAAAAACTCAAACATGATCCAGAGAAATGGGATGCACCTGAGCTAAATTTCAAGTGTCATAGCAAAGGGTATTTCCAGTTTTTTCTTTTTAATAAATTTGCAAAGTTATAAAAAATCTGTTTGTTGCTTTGTCATGGGGTATGGAGTGTAGATTGATGTGAAAATAACAATAATTTAAAGCATTATTAGAATAAGTCTGCAACATAATAAAATGTGAAAAAAAGGAAGGGGTCTGAATACTGTCTAAATGCACTGTATGTGATCTGCATGTGTCTAAACAGCATATTGTGAGTAAAAAGTTTGGAAAGACAAAGCAGAAATACAATGATTCTGATGCTTTGTCATCTAAAGAAACAATGAATGAAATAAAAAAAAGATATGCTAAACATATCCTGCATTATTGAAGTCAAGAAATTCAAGTGGTATGACAAAACAAAGTACGTGAGAGCAAAAAGCATGATGAGTACTTTTTGAGGAGGCACCTTATGCTTTTTTATACAGTAAGAAAACACTGATTAAGCTGTAAAGTGCAAAAGAGACATCTTCAGCCAAAAAAAAAACCCAAAACAAAAACATTTTTACATTGAAAAATAACAAAAGATGAGACGCTTGTTGCTTGAGGGATGTTTTATTGGAATCATTGTAAAATAATAAGAGTAATAGAGTTAATTTTCAATAGAGCTGTTTTATAGGCTACCAAAATACTGGGCAGGGCCGATTGTAGGATTTAAATCTTAGGGGGCTCAGCCCCCAATGACATTGTTAGATGTGCAAATTTAATGTATTTCACTCTATAGCATAGATAGTGTTTCTCCCCCCCACCCCCTTTTTTTTTTTTTACTGTGTTTACATCATAAGCCAGCTAATATTCATTTAGAATACTGTAATTTTCTGTAATAAAATTAAAATTCCATTCCTCCAACCTCCAACGGACGACAGCCGTGCCTCCCCAGATGGATTGAAGGCAGTCTTCCGGCCCCTGGCAGACGCAATGCCCCGCTGCGTTCTCGGGAAACAACGGGTCTCCCCCGCCCCTGGCAGCGGCCAGGAGCCCCTCCACACGCATGGTCAGTGGTCTCATACCCGCCACGTTTCAGCGGCTGGCAGGGGTCTCCTCCACCCCTGGCAGAGGCCCTGACCGCCCCAGGCAGTCGGTTAGGAGCCCCTTCATGGTCGGCGACCATTCGTCCGCACTCGGGTGGCCAGACTCCTCCGTCCTCCGGTGGATGGCCATGGCTACTCCATTGGGGTGGATGGTAGTGGCGAGGACTCTACTATGGTGCATCCCTCCTCCTTGCTGGATTTCGGCACCAGTGTAAAGGGATTAATGAAAAGGAGGAGGTGAGACGATATATATAATATTTTAATTAAGAAATAAACAAAAAGACAAACACACAAAGGTGTCAGACAGCTGCCCGTAAATCTCTCTCTCTCTGTCCCACTGCAGCTTCCAGTTGGCCTTTATCCCTCTCTGAGGCTTGATAAGCCTGATTAGGGGCCGAGTGTGTAGCATCACGACCCAGCCCCGCCCTCTGCCTGTTGTGGAAAACTGTTGAAGAATCTCTCTCTCTTTGCAAGAAAACTCTCAGAGTCCGGGGTTCCAGATGTCAAAAGTAAAAGTTTATTGAGCAACCAATAAACCTGAGAAAGCCAGCTGTCTGTTCTGAATACACAGTTATATCCTTCCAGCTTTATACATTTTTGTTATCTTTCCTGAGTCTGTTAATCTTTCAATTCCACTATCTCCAACCAATGGGTCCACACTTTGCATCCTTTCAGCTTGCCACCATTATTTTCTAAGCCATCTGGTTTTTATTTAATGGTGGAAACTTATCAACTTATCTATTTAAAAAAAAAAGATATTTGTTTCTATAGAATATACTTTCCATGACTCATGACTGTTGTTTATTGACCTTTGGTGTCCTCGTCTTGATACTAAAGTAAGCAGTTTTGTACTTGAGACCTTATTTTTATGATCTTAGTCGTGCAATGGATTCAACCCTCTCCAGGCTCTGTCTTGACATGGACTCAAACAAGTGTGGAATCTGACTTTTTCCTGAGACCAGTCGAGGCCCTTAAAAAATCCCTCTTGTCTGGTGGCCGCTTTACAGCATGCATGCAAGAAGAGTGCTCGCGACTTGCCATTGCGGCTGTGTGTGAGACGTGTGTGTGTCTCTTGTGAGATATTGAAAGCTGTGTCTATATTATACAGATGTGCCTGTGGAATTTACAAGCTTTAAGACACAATGCAGGCCATTAGTGGATTTTGTAAAACACTTTTATGAAGACAAGATGCCATGAATCTCCCATTTGGGCATATTCAGAAATGATGTTTTTTCCTCATAAGCTCCCTTTTTTTAAAAACAACCTGCTGATTTCTAAACTAAGATAAAAATCACATGATGTAACAATTATATGATATTCAAATGGTAAGCAATGACATTTAAATACAGAAAGCCGATATGGAGTAAAATAGTGTGTTTTATCATGTTTTAAATTGTACAATGTTAAAAGCATGCATATTCTGCTCTCTGAGTGTACCTGAGTACTAAAAGTACCTTTTAGTTTTGGTTCCAGTAATATTGAAATATATATTTTTTATCAATAGCAATTCATAGATGCAACATTTAAACTATTATTATTATTATTATTTATTATTATTATTTAGAAAAGACATGAAATGTAAAAAAGTGTAAAGTTGTTATAAATTATATAGGCACTTTTATTTTAATTGTAAAGGATTTAGGTATTTAATGCAAGCGTTGGATTAATTAAATAATATGTAGTTTATTTTAGATTTTTTTTTCTGGTTCCCATACTATCCTCCTCCCGCATGCTTTCAGTGATCATCACTCCAGTCCAGTATGTGTCGGTAATGCAACATGATCTGGTTTTGTGATCCGCCATTACACGTCACAAGAAGAAGTTGTAATTGTGACGTCATAAAGACTCCGCCGCTGCTCCTCCGTCTGTTGTGATTCAGTTGATTAAAGGTTTGTGCTTTTCAGCGCTAAAATACATAAAACAATACAACACTTTTACACATAAAAAAAATGGTAATATTACTTGAAATAATTTAAAGTTTGTGATATAATACGAATATAATGTTATTCAATCTCATTGTTTAAGTGAATTAATCATTAAAACAAGCTAAACTCATAATCACACGAATATGGAGGATTAAATTAAATTACATTTAGTCATTTAGCAGAAGTTAGAAGATTTTTCATACAACAGTCATCAATATGCACTAAAGTATCTGTAACAAGAGCTGAAGCAAAAATTAGAAATAGACAAAGTGAAAATAAAATGCATTTTAGGAGTGTTTAAAGTTACTTAATAAAGTTATTTTCCTGATAATGTGTTCAAATCCCAAACATTCATCTACATGTTATGTACAGTATTAATGTCATTGTTGTCTATTAATAACCTCATCATGAGAAATGTGAATACAAATTAAACCTGTGTTTATTGTGGAGAAATGTTTGTGATAAAATATTTATTTGAAAGTCTAAATATACATTTTTGGCTGAAGGAGTCTTTTATTTAATTTACCTTCTCTATCCATAAAATCAAAAATATCCATGAAAATATAAAGAATATAATATTAAGCTATCTGGGATCAATTTGAAAATATTAAAAGCTTATTCAATCCACAAAGGATGAATGCCACCCAAACCTTTTCTTTCACGGGCTAGAGATGAAAATAAAGTATTTCACAAAGTTCAATATTAGTGCTACACAAAATACATCTAAAAAAAGAACAAATACATCTAGTTATTGCCAATGATTGAAACCTCTCTAAGTTATTTTGAGGTTCAAACTAATTTCTTTATTGCTAAATCAATATTGGGTATAACTGCCATTCATATTATTTCTGTTATTTAACATGTTTTGTTATATTTAATCTATTCATGAATATTGAGTGTTGATGTTAACTAGGAACTAAAGTACATTTTGCGTTGCACACGGACACTTTTAAGGTGCAACAGGAAATATACATTTTTTTGGTGATAAGTTATTCTCCGTGTATGGACCATTCAAGAGTTAAGTTTGTGTTTGAGCGAAGAAGTAAAGATGATGTTTTTTGTTTTTGAATCTGGTATTTTCAAGTGAACTCATTTCCCTCTTGGTTATATGCAGCCAGCGAGGTATGTGTATTATGTTTGTAATTCCCGAGTGTATTTGTATTTACCTCTTTAAAGTGTATGTTAACGTATATTTTACATTGTCATACTGTAGTTTGACGGTGGATTTCATTGACGGTGAATGTGATGACGGAGAAAGGGATGACAAGTGCAATAAATCCATCAGTAACCAGAACCATGGTGTTTTTTATTTCCTGGAGGGAGTGATAGTCAAACTCGAACCTGCGTCAACGTTCCCGCATCTGCTGTGTCACAGCTCGGCAAGACGGGATGTAACGTTACACAGATAAGCCCACGTTTACCGTTAAGGACCTGCAGTTCATCAGCGTTTCATTAAGACGTCCATAAGTCAGACACATATGCTTGTGTTCTGAAAGGTGACAATAAGTTTGAACACTACAAGGGACTGTGTGTAACCTTAATTATAACTGTGGTTTAAATTGTATAAGGGGAATTTATTTATATTGTCTATTGAAGAAAGTGATAACTTGAAAAAGGGAGAATTATTTGTGCACATTTATGCAAGTCAATATCTATTGTTTTTTGTAATTTATTATTTCCTAAGCATGTTCACTTAAATGTGACCATAAGCATCTTGTCAAGTGTAATTGACCATGCAATATTACTAAGCCTTTACAATGTTTGCTTTAATTGAAGGGTTGATCTAAAGGACATTGACGTAATTTAATTTGATTGGTCGCCAAAAAAAAAAAAGAGAGAAAAAGGGAAATTCTGCTGTTAACTTCACAGCTAATGTTAAGTGTGTACAGGCAATTCCCAGATAATGTAAGATGTCACAAACAAGTGAAAAAGAACAAGTGTCAGAGAAGTCTGTCATTGTACAGCCTGCAGAGCCTCGTAGAAGTGAAAGAGATCGAACATTAACAAAAAAGGGAAAGGAATTTCAGAAGGAAAAGGTGAAAGGATTATTACTTCGCTTTGACAGTATTTATGAACGCTGGAAGGTTTTGACTAAGGTGGCTAAAAAATCTGTAATCAAACAAGATCCCAGTGATATCCTCCAAGAACACATTAAAGGTATTCAAAGAGAAGAATCTGGGCTGAACAGTGTTTATGATGAATACCGAAAGATTGACAGCCCAGCTCATGACATGAGACGCAAGTTGGACAGATGTGCATCCGTCACCAGAATTGTAATACAGAATGCACAGTCTCAAATTCAAGGAAATGAGGAGGAGATTATTTGGCCTGATGCTTCATCTGTATTCGCGTCTTCAACCTCCAGTGTTTCATTTCAGGGCAATAATTCTAAGTCTAATTCCATTCACTCTGCTGTATCCTCATCCAAAAGACAAGAAGCTGCTGCTGAGTATGCACATACACAGGCTGTATTGAAGATTATGGGTGAGCAAGAAAGCCACCAAGCAGAACTGCAGAGACTTGAAGCTGAGGATAAGTTGATAGTTGCAGACCAAGAAGCAGCTGCATCAACTCGCCGTCTTCAAAGAGAAAAGGAAGAAATCGAACGCAAGATAGAAAGAGAGAGACAAGAGGCTGCTCTGTTAAAGAGACAGCATGGAGAGAATGCTGCAAGAAAAAGGTCAGTTGAAAATTTGAAAAGAGAGCTTGAGCGTTTGGAAGAGCTAAAGAGGTTTAATGCAGCCAAAGCAAAGCTTCGAGTGTACAATGCAAATGAGTTCTATCCAACCCAAGACTTTGTACCACAAAACTTTGAGGCTGAGTTGCCTACAGATAAGCAGATAATTAATCAAGCGAGTATTGCTGATCAGCATCCACCACCGCTCAGAGATGTGACTCCAAGAATTGAACGCCAAGATGACATGCGAGAGCTGGTGAAGGTCTTAGCTGAAGCTATGACAGCAAACAGGCTACCCATTCCAGAGCCTTCAATCTTTAGTGGGGATCCACTCAAGTTTAATCATTGGAAATCATCCTTTCAGACACTTATTGAGAAAAAGAATATTCCAACCGCAGAGAAAGTCTTCTTCCTTCAAAAATATGTCGGAGGAGCTGCTAGAGAAGCTTTAGAAGGTCATTTTCTGGCTGGTTCAGAAGATTCATATAATGCAGCATGGGACCTGCTCAATGAAAGATATGGCCAACCCTTTGTAATTGCGAAGGCTTTCCGAGACAAACTACATACATGGCCAAAAATAGGTTCAAGAGAGAGTGCTGTGTTGAGAAAATTTGTGGACCTTTTACGCAGTTGCGAAAGTGCTATGGCTAACAATGACAGTCTCCACATTCTTAATGATGGAATTGAGAATCAAAAACTTACTGCCAAGTTACCTGACTGGTTAAGTTCCGGATGGAACCGAAAAGCCACACAATATCAACTTGAATACGGAAGGTTCCCAAACTTCAGTTATTTTGTGACGTTCCTTTCAATGGAGGCTAGCATCGCTTGCAACCCCATTACATCCTTCCATGCATTACAGCAAAGTGAGTCTGATAAAGCAAAGAGTAGGAGCCAGAACATTATGACCTCCAAGAACCAAACCGTAAGTGCCAAGATCTTCACAACAAACACCAGTGAAAGGAAAATAGTCACGTGTGTGTTTTGTAAAAAACCAGGACACAGCTTACACAAGTGCTACAAATTAAGAGAGAAGCCAGTTGCTGACCGTGTAAAATTTATGCAAAGTGAAAAACTGTGCTTCGGCTGTTTGAGCCCTGGCCACCAGTCTAAGAGCTGCAGTAACCGGATGGTCTGCGATTCTTGCTCAAAGAGGCACCCCACATGCCTGCACGAAGAACGTTCAAAAGGGGTTCAAGAACTAAAGAAAGAACAATCTAAGGAAAGAACTCAACCACAAGACGTCACAAAGGAAACAACCTCTAACAGAGTTGTACAAGATAATAATAGTACACAGACATCAGCAATAGTACCTGTCTATGTGTCAACGCCAAGCGATCCAGACAAGGAAGTCCTCGTCTATGCTCTGTTAGATTCACAGAGTGACTCTTCATTCATTCTTGATGAAGTGGCAGGTGTTCTTGATACAAACACTGAACAAGTGAAGTTAAAACTATCTACGATGTCGTCAAAAGGGACAATCATTCACTGTAAAAGACTTAATAGCCTACAAGTAAGGGGCCTATTTTCCTCCAAGAAGTTAACAGTGCCGACAGTTTACACTCGTGACTTCATCCCTGCTAATCGCACGCACATCCCAGTGCCTGAGACAGCAAAGGCATGGCCTCATTTGGCGCATCTTGCTGACCACATCGCGCCTCAAAAGGATTGCGAAATTGCGCTGTTGATTGGATACAATTGCCCACAAGCTCTAATGCCACGAGAAGTCGTTTGTGGAGAGGAAAGTCAGCCGTTTGCTCAGAAGACAGACTTAGGTTGGAGCATAGTGAGTTGTGGTGACCCAGGTGAACACTACGGTGATGCAATTGGAGTAAGTCACCGCATCATCGTAAAACAAGTCATGCCTGAAGTGAATGCAATGGTCCAGCTTAAAGGAGAAGTACACTATGTTTGCCATACCCAGGTCAGTGAAATGGTCACTCCAGGTGACATAATTAAAATGTTGGAATCTGATTTCAGTGAGAGAGGTGGAGAAGAGACAACCTTCTCTCAAGAAGATCTTCACTTCTTGACTAAGCTGAAAGACGGAATCAGACAGAAGCAAGACGGTCATTTTGAAATGCCCTTACCTTTCAAACAAGACAGACCAAATCTACCAAATAATAAATCATGTGCTGTTCAACGCCTAATGTCCTTGGAACGAAAGCTCAGGAGAGACCAGCAATACTGCGTTGACTACTTGGGGTTTATGAAAGACATCATTGCTCGTGGCGACGCAGAAAAGGTCCCTGAAGAAGAACTCGACAATCAACCAGTCTGGTATATTCCCCACCATGGCGTATACCACCCCCAAAAGCCTGGGAAGATACGAGTGGTTTTTGATTGCTCAGCAAGGTTTCAACAAACGTCACTGAATGACCAACTTCTTACTGGTCCAGAGCTCACAAACACCTTGGTGGGAGTCCTTTGTAGGTTTCGCAAAGGCCCGATTGCCATCATGTGTGACGTGGAAAAAATGTTTCACCAGTTCCATGTAAGGCCTGAGCACCAAGACTACCTCAGGTTCTTATGGTGGGAGAACGGTGATCTAGATTCTCCACCCTCAATTTTTCGGATGAAGGTTCACCTATTTGGGGCAGCCTCCTCACCTGGATGTGCCAATTTTGGACTTAAGCATCTAGCCGCTCAAGGTCAGGATAAATTTAACCCAAGCACTGTTAAGTTCATTCAAAGGAATTTTTATGTTGACGATGGACTGGTGTGCACAACATCTGACGCTGAAGCAATCCAACTTATTAATGAAGCTAGAGACCTTTGCAGCACAGGCAAGCTTAGACTACACAAATTTATCTCCAACAGCAAGGAGGTATTGAAATCAATACCGAAGGATGAGTGTGCTGAAAGTGTCAAAGATATGAATATGGTTTTGGGAGAGCCACTCATGGAAAGAGCTCTTGGCGTTCAATGGTGTGTATCTTCTGATGATTTCCAGTTCAGAGTGACTGTCAAGGAACACCCAAATACCAGAAGAGGAGTACTTTCCACAGTAGCTTCCATCTACGATCCATTGGGGTTCGTAGCGCCTTTTATTCTCCGTGGAAAGCAGATCCTACAAAAACTGTGTCGAGACAAAGTAACTTGGGATGAGCCACTCCCACAAGAGCTAAGAGCACAGTGGGAAATCTGGCTACAAGATCTTCAAAACTTATCTAATGTAAGGGTCAGAAGGTGCTATATCCCAGACAACTTCAAGGATGTCAAGCAGTACGAACTTCACCACTTCTCAGATGCTAGTGTCATCGGTTATGGGGAATGTACTTACCTCAGAGCAGTCGACATCAAGGGAGATGTTCACTGCACGCTAGTCATGGGAAAAGCACGTGTTGCTCCTACCAAGGTAACCACAGTGCCACGGCTTGAGTTGTCGGCTGCAGTTGTAGCAGCAAGAACAAGTGTTATGCTCAGAAATGAGCTTGAAATAGAGGGTCTTCAAGAACATTTTTGGACTGACTCAAAGGTCGTCCTCGGCTATATAAACAATGATGCCAGACGGTTTCATGTGTTTGTAGCGAACAGAGTCCAAAGAATCAAGTCCACTACAGATCCTGAACAATGGCATTTTATAAGATCTGAAGATAATCCTGCGGATCATGCGTCGAGAGGTCTCTCCGCAGATCAGCTTGTTGCTTCAAATTGGTTCACTGGCCCAGATTTTTTATGGGAAAGAGAGCTACCCAGAGGAGATGTTATGGTGGGAGAAGTCTATGATGATGATCCGGAACTTCGAAAGGCCCTGGTTCTCAACACCAAGGTGAGGGAGGAGAGGTCATTGTTAGACCGTCTTACAAAGTTCTCTGACTGGAAAAGAGCCGTCAAGGCTATTGCTCTTCTAAGGCGCCATGCTAAGCAAATCAAGGGCATCAAAGATAAAGTAAGTGGAGCTACAAGTATTGAGGAAAGACAGGAAGCAGAGCTGTTTATAATCAAGTTGGTTCAGAGGGAAGCATTCAGCAGTGAAATGAGAGGTATAAAGCAAGGCAAGGAAGTAAAACCCAAAGACAAAGTAAACAAACTACAAAAACTGAGTCCGTTTGTAGATGAGCATGATGTGCTTAGGGTTGGAGGACGTTTGACAAGATCTGTTCTTCATCCGCATGTCAAGCATCCTGCCATTGTGCCAAATAAGAGTCATGTATCATCGTTGCTTATTAAGCATTACCATGAAAAGGTTCATCATCAAGGAAGAGGAATAACTGCCAATGAACTGAGATCCAATGGAGTATGGGTTATAGGATGCAGCAGTGCAGTTGCCTCACATATTTACAAGTGCACAACATGCAGAAAGTACAGAAGGAACACACAAGATCCAAAAATGGCAGATTTGCCAGAAGAAAGAATGGAAATGACACCTCCTTTCACATATTGTGGCATAGATTGCTTTGGACCGTTCTTTGTGAAGGAAGCAAGAAAGGAACTAAAGAAATATGGTCTTCTTTTCACCTGTATGTGCTCTAGAGCTATACATATTGAAATGCTTGATGACCTCACTACCGATGCCTTTATCAACGCATTGCGTGCATTCATTGCAATACGCGGACATGTAAGACAATTGAGATGTGATCAAGGCACTAACTTCGTAGGTGCAAGAGGAGAGTTCATGAAGGCAATGAAGAACTTGGATCATGAACAGTTAAAGGAACGTGGATGTGAGTTCATAATGAACTTCCCATCATCGAGCCACATGGGAGGCGTATGGGAGAGACAAATAAGGACGATCAGAAGTGTTTTAATCGCAATCCTTGACCAGTCTGCTAAACGACTCGACAGTGCCTCGCTCAGAACCTTTCTATATGAAGTAATGGCTATTATAAATAGCAGACCTCTGACAACTGAGCATTTAAATGATCCAACAAGCCTTGAACCTCTCACACCCAATCACATTCTTATGATGAAGTCTAACATAATATTCCCACCTCCAGGTGAGTTTGTGAGTCAGGATCTATACTTGCGCAAAAGATGGCGCCAGGTGCAGTTTTTGGCAAACGAATTTTGGACAAGGTGGAAGAAGGAGTATCTCCTTAATCTTCAGCAAAGACAAATATGGCAGAAAGAGAAGAGAAATACGAAGGTTAACGACATTGTCATCCTGCAGGAGGACAGTTCTCCACGTAACCAATGGAGATTGGCTAGGGTGACAGAGGTGTATCCTAGCACTGATGGAAAGGTTCGAAAGGTGAAACTGTTAATTAGTGACTCGACCTTAGACAGCCAGGGAAGACGCATTTCCAAGTTAGTCTACCTTGATAGGCCTGTACAAAAGACAGTTTTACTGCTTGAAGCAGAATAAGGATTATGGTTGCCATTTCATGAATACAGCATTTTATGTTACTGTAAGGTTTAAGGCTTACCATATGGTTGAAATTAAGGTGTGAAAAGGTTTAATTTTGAGGTGAAATGACAAAATAGTCATTTGGTGGGAGTATAACTGCCATTCATATTATTTCTGTTATTTAACATGTTTTGTTATATTTAATCTATTCATGAATATTGAGTGTTGATGTTAACTAGGAACTAAAGTACATTTTGCGTTGCACACGGACACTTTTAAGGTGCAACAGGAAATATACATTTTTTTGGTGATAAGTTATTCTCCGTGTATGGACCATTCAAGAGTTAAGTTTGTGTTTGAGCGAAGAAGTAAAGATGATGTTTTTTGTTTTTGAATCTGGTATTTTCAAGTGAACTCATTTCCCTCTTGGTTATATGCAGCCAGCGAGGTATGTGTATTATGTTTGTAATTCCCGAGTGTATTTGTATTTACCTCTTTAAAGTGTATGTTAACGTATATTTTACATTGTCATACTGTAGTTTGACGGTGGATTTCATTGACGGTGAATGTGATGACGGAGAAAGGGATGACAAGTGCAATAAATCCATCAGTAACCAGAACCATGGTGTTTTTTATTTCCTGGAGGGAGTGATATTGGGTGTGACCACCTTTGCCTTTAAAACAGCACAAATTCTTCTAGGTACACCTGGACACAGTTTTTCTTGGTTGTTGGCAGATAGGATGTTCCAGGATTCTTGGAGAATTCGACACATTTCTTCTATCTAGTTAGGCTGTCTCAACTGTTTCTGTCTTTTATGTAATCTCAGACTGACATGATGTTTAGGGGGCTCTTTGTTGGGGCCATGACATCTGTTGCAGGGCTCCCTGTTTTTCTATTCTAATCTTTTCTATTTGCAAAATGAATGATTGGGAGTCAAACATTAATATTCCAGTTGACACACTAAAGCTAAAGATATAATTAACCATCATATATATATACACACACACACTGGTGGCAAAAAGTTTGGAGTAATGTACAGATTTTGCTGTTTCGGAAGGAAATTAGTACTTTAATTCATCAAAGTGGTAGTCAACTGATCATAAAGAAAAGTCAGGACATTACTGAAGTAAAAACCAGCACCATCACTTTTAAATTTATATATATTTTTTTTTATCAAAACCAAACAGGCCCCATTTCACGCAGCCATCACTCCAACACCTTATTCTTGAGTAATAATGCTAAATTGCTAATTTGGTACTAGACATTATATCAAACACAAATGAAAGCTATTTGGTTTGTTAAATTAAGCTTAACATTGTATTTATGTTTGTTATTGAGTTGCCACATTATGCAATAGACTGGCATGTCTTAAGGTCAATATTAGGCAAAGAAAAAGAAAAAAGAAACAGCTTTCCCAATCATGGTGGTGGAGGACGAATCTCAGTTTCCTCTGCGTCTGAGACCATCAATCCGCACATCTTATTACATGGCTTGTTGAGCACTTACTGTGGAGACAGCGCGTGTGGAGGCTTCATGCTATTCTCCGTGGCATCCATGCACAACTCACCACTTGCCCCACGAGAGCAAACCACATTATGGTGACCAAGAGGAGGTTACCCCATGTGACTCTACTCTCCCTAGCAACCGGACCAATTTGTTTGCTTAGGAGACATGGCTGGAGTCACTCAGAATACCCTCGATTCGAACTCGCAACTCCAGTGGTGATAGTCAGCATCGCTGAGCTACCCAGGCCCCCAGTCAATCATTGTTTTGAAGAATGAAGGCTATGCAATGCTTGAAATTGCCTGAAGATGTCATACAAAGGTGTACAAAACAGTCTTTAAAGACAAAGGAAAACTGAATCTAACAAGGACAGAAAGAGATGTAGAAGTACATCAGAGTCTCTAGTTTCAGAAATAGACCCCTCACATGTCCTCAGCCGACAGCTTCATTGAATTCTATCCACTCAACACCAGTTTCATGTACAACAGTAAAGAGAAGACTCAGGGGTGCATTGCTAATTCTCACGGTGTCTCCACAGTCCACACTCCCTTTCGATTTCCTCATTCTTAATTTTGATTAATACTTTGCATTTATTTACATTATAAAGTTTGCAACTTCACTAAAACAATGTGAGAGCTCCATAACCTCAGGCCTATTGCTTAATTCACAGATTCCCAAACCAGCATATCACAAAGTGCATTCTGGGTTGAGCGAGTGGCACTGAGCAGCCTGTGAGAGCAGCGTGGAATCTTCAAAAAGGCGCTCTCCGCTCAGGTGTATTTATCACCGCTCCGCTCAATGCTCCGCTCACATGCTCTGTTGCTTGCACATGCTTTTTCAGTTCTGCCCATCTGATTGAGGTCAGGGCTTTGTGATGGCCACTCCAATACCTTGACTTTGTTGTCCTTAAGCCATTTTGCCACAACTTTGGATGTATGCTTTGGTCAATGTCTATATGTAAGACCCATTTGCGACTGAGCTTTAACTTCCTGGCTGATGTCTTGAGATGTTGCTTCAATATATCATAATAATTTTCCTTCCTAATGATGCCATCTATTTTGTGAAGTGCATAAGTCCCTCCTGCAGCAAAGCACCCCCACTTCATGATGCTGCCACCCCCATGCTTCACGGTTGGGATGGTGTTTTTCAGCTTGCAAAAATCACAGACCAGACAGTAAAATACTCCCACACTACCGACATTTTCTTGCACTTATTTGAAAACAAACCACACGTGTGCACGTCATCCGTTGCCCTCTTTCGTCATGCCAGAGTCGTGTCCAACCAGTGGCTGTGGGTGGTATTATAGTAACACCTGTTGGATCTTCTCCGAAACTGCAGCTGGGTAGGCAACTGTTGTCTAAATCGACCGCAAATAAACAAGACATATAAACAGATAAACATGCCCTGCCACTGCCATCGGTGAATGACATCGTATTTGCCGATATGCCAAAGTCAGTCAACAAGGCGAATAACGGCCGATACCGATATGTCGGTGCATCCTACTAAATAAATAGGATCACTTGGCACATCATGTTCTGCACAATAGAGGAGGTTGAGCAGGCATGGGAAAAGATGTTTAGTAGAGGGGCTACATCACGCTTTAAAAGGAATAATTCACCCAAAAATGAAATTTCTCTCATAATTTATTCACCCTCATGCCATCCTGGATGTTGACCCACAATATCTCAGAAAGTTTCTGTTCTTTTAGTGAAATGTTTTTCTGTCAGCTAAAGACTTGTCTCTGAATTTCTGAACTTTTTTAGGGTTTGGGCGTTTTCTATTGGACATTGGGCCTCATTCAATAACCATGCAGATGCACGTATCTGTGCATGAAATATGCGTACAAAAGTTTTCACAAATCAATCATGATTCAATAAATCTGCTGTAAAATTTACTGTAAGTTTACTAAATAAATTGAACCAATTGAAACCGCACATATGGAAAAAAGCATTAACTAAACATTAAATAAAAAAATTATAAAAAATGTCCACGCAATAATTCATTATGTGCACTTTAGCTTGAGCTGGGTTCTGGTTCTGCCTGTTCACGCTCACTGATAGAGGGCACTAACCATGTCCCTTTTTTGGCAGATCTTCTCCATATTACACAGTGATCATGATTCACCCCTGCAGTAAAGATACTCCCACAGGAATTCACCAGAGGAACAACTCTTAAGTGTGACCACTGATGTCTACTGACATACTATTCCTAAAATGAAGTCTGTTAAAGAGGAGTTTAAAGAGGAGAGTGAAGACATCAGTATTACAGAATCATGCAGAATTAAACATGAAGATACTGAAGAACAAAGAGGTTGGTGTTCATTCTTGATTCTTCATAATAACTGTTTTGAGGAACAATGAGGTAATAAAACTTCATACAGTTCACTAGATCTGGAAGCTGTAGATAGAAAATCACTGAAGCAGTAAATTTATAGTTAAACAAACACAAAATACCAGAATCTACACGAGAATGAGAGAACTAATCTTCAGCATATCAAATATCACAAAGTAGATAGTTGCACTTTGCTGCTTCCTACTATTGAATAGTCATTCAATTGTATGATTTATTTTTAGTCAAATTTGTCTCAATTTACTCTGTTAATTTTAGACTTGACTGAAGTAAAAGAAGAAAGTCAAGAACTGAATTACGTGGAGGAGAAACACCATCAGTATCAGACATCTGATCATTTCTTGATTGGTGAAGAATCTTCTACTGGCTCAAAGACTGAAAATAAATTCTCACAGAAAAGAACTCGAAGAACAAGAGACAAAAAGTATTTTGCCTGCTCTCACTGTGGAAAGAGTTTTGCCACAAAACAAATCCTTAATGTTCACTTAAAATTTCACACTGAAGTAAAGCCTTTCATGTGCCATCAGTGTGGAAAGTGTTTTGTACAAAAAGGAGATCTAAAGCGTCACATGACAGTTCACACTGGAGAGAAATCTTTCACCTGCTCTCACTGTGGAAAGAGTTTCACACACGAAAGAAACCTTAACACTCACTTAAAACATCACACTGGAGAGAAGCCTTTCTTGTGCTTTCAATGTGGAAAAAGTTTTGCAGTTAAAAGAGGCCTTCAGGGTCACATGAGAATTCACACTGGAGAGAAGCCTCATACATGCCCTCAATGTGGCAAGAGTTTCATAGAGAAAGGAAATCTTCAGCGTCACGTAAGAATTCACACTGGAGAAAAGCCTTTCAAATGCCTTCAGTGTGGAAAGAGTTTCAAGCAATCAGGCTCTCTCACACTTCATCTGCGTTCTCACTCTGGGTTAAAGCCATTTAACTGTGATCATTGTGGCATGACATTTATGTGGCCAACACAACTAAAGGCACACGTGTCAACTCACACAAATGAAAAGCCTTACGTGTGTTCTTTTTGTGGAAAGAGTTTCGTTTCATCATCAATTCTGAAAGCACACTTGAGAGTTCATACTGGAGAGAAGCCATTCAAATGCACTTCATGTGAGAAGAGTTTCACCCAATCAAATCATCTAAAGTTTCATTTAAAAAAGGGCTGTCCAAAATTGTTCTTGTGACCAAAGTTAGTTTTACTTTCAACACTTAGATATTTGATGTAGCACAGATTCAGTTTACTAGATCTGATTTAGTTTGAAAGTTTAATAATAATAACAAATAAAGAACCACAATTGTTAGGAACAGAAGTATGCCTATGCATACACTGCAAAAATATATTTTCTTAATTAGTATTTTTGTCTTGTTTTCCTGTAAAAATATCTAAACATTCTTAAAACAAGATATATGCCCTAGGAATATGCTAGACGTGCTGACTAATCCAAACTGATGCTGCTTGATACTCATTGACACCAGAATTACTAGTCGTAATTGTATTTTTCCCCATTAAACTGTTGAACATTTTTAACATTTACATTTGGCTTTATATTTTTACAAAGGCTGTGCTTAAATTACGGTCCTATTAATGTTACATTTGAAATATAATTAATAATACCATAATTAAAAAGAGGATATCTGGAGCAGAGTGTAATTTAACAAAGTGTAATTTCACCTCAGCCCTAGCATGTTCCTTTAATCTCTCACTCATGGCACATGCAGGAAAATGTCCTCTCGCAAGACGAGCAGAGTAGCTATGGCAATCAATTCGGTGGTGGTGCAGGAAGAGGATTTTCGAAACGTTGGCTTGCAAAGTTGCCATGATGTTTTCACATTTGAGTCTTCTCTACATCTGTGCGTACTTGCAAGTTATTATAACACTGAATGTGCTTTTTCAAGTGCAGGATAATTGCCTCAGGTGAGCCAGGTCCCGTCTTTCACCTGACCATGTTGACCTGTCTTGAAATACGTGCAAATTTTCAGCACATTTAATTCTCTCTCGTAGATATGGCTTATGTGAAATATTTTCAATAATGTCCTGACTGTTTTAATATGCTAACTAACTTTTACTTGGTGAATTCAGTTTAGAACAGGCTATTAGGTCTGCTCTATTAGTCCTGCACTAGTCATTCAGTTGTTTTCAATAAATGCCTAGCATTGATTCAGTCAATGCGTGTAGTTCTATATTCAAAATACATCATAATGCAAGGCAAGCACATTCCAGATAAATGTCCCTTTTCAGCATAATATATTGTCGGATTTGGCTGTAGGAATTAATTAAATATTTTTCACGGGTCCCATAAACACACAATGTTTTTTGACTGTGTTCTGAGGGTTTCTTCCTTTTAGACTAGTCAGCTAGTCGACTCCAAAAATGTACATTTAAATGTCAGTAAAATTAGTCATTCTGCACATCACTAATATTTGCTTGACATGCAAAATGTTGTAAGATATTAAGTCTTGTTTTAAGAGAAATCTGACTGGTGAGAGCTTACTTGCCAATGAGGTAGGGAAAAAAAATTAAAAGGAAAAACAAGTGGATTTTTCTGAACCCATTGGCAGATTTTTTTCTTGTTTAAGCATGAAGTTTACTATTTAGGCTGAATGTCTTAAACTTAATTTCTTGTGCCATTTTGCTTGTCAAGTAAATGTTTTATGAATGTTTAGATATTTAGCATTTCACATAAAATTTGTTAATTAAATTAGGGTTCAATTCATGTATTATTAATTTATCACAAATAATTTGATTTTGATCAACATGATACAATTGACCTTAATGCATTAATCAAAGGCCCCGTTTTTATCTGGTATTAATATGCGTTTTGGTCTGCCCGGTCTAGGAATGTCAATTTTCAGACACTTTCATAATCGATCAATGTAGAAATTAACGATCAGTTAATCGATCATTGTTAACGTTAATATCGCAATATGCACATGGAGGCACAAATCGTATGTGCATGTAGCCTACTGTTAAGAAATTATTATATTTTTAATAAATTATAATAAATATTGGCATTTTCCAATACTAAGATTCTTACGATATATCACTTGTATACGATACACAAATTTCAAGGTAAGATGCATAGCCTCACGATACAATACGATACAAGCACCCACAAATGTTTTGCTAGAAAAACTAATATGAACTCACAATTTTTATGTTTTTTTTTTTTGTTGAGAAAATAAGTTTGTCTTCACTGTAGTCATTAATATTCGTATAGCACTTTTCACAAAACACATGGTTTCAAAGCAGCTTTATAAAAAATCATGCCCTGTCTGAAAGCTCCAGTGAACAAGCTGAAGTGACTGTAGCAAGGGAAAAAAACTTCATTGAATGTTATTCAATGGTAAAAAAAAAAAAACTTGAGAGGAACGTGACCTCAGGTTTTACAATATATGTACATTATTTTTAATATGTACATTATCATTAGTATTTAGCAGCTTAAGCAAAAATCAATCGGAACACATTTGTATTTTTTGTTTTGCCCTGTTTCCCTTTGAATGTAAACTTTTCCGGCATTATTCCCGGCTTATAACATGTGCGCACATGTTGCACCCAAAGTGGTACCGAAATCAAAAGCAGATAATTATAAATCGCAGGTTTCTTACGTTGTCGGGTTTTTGAATAAGCTGTTTTTTTTATAATTATGTCATGCTCATTGTTGGCTGGGAGAGGCAGCTGTTAAATGTACCACTGCTGTTTCTGCCTCACAAATCCACAGATTTGTATGGTGATGCCGGTATAAATAAAACGATATTGTAGAGCAGATGAGGGCTGGAACAACGCATGCCCAGTCCCCAATCAGTCTGATGGGGGCGTGCGAGGGATAAAGGCATCCGGTGACTACGGTTCGAGAGAATTACAGTTTTTTTATTTCTTCATTAAATTATTATTTATATTGTCAAGCCGGTTCTCGCCTCCTCCTTTCCCTTAACCCACTTTACAGACATGTTTGATGTAATGGAGCACCAGGATATGGCATCATTGTGTGGCAGATTTGACAAGCTCTACCGCTACAGTACAATCTACTTGCCATTTGCCATCGAGCTTCAATATTGTGCTGATTAGTTTTAATTACACTATATTGTGTTTGTTTATGAATCGTAAGCGTTATATCATACAATACAATATTTTTTTACACCCCTACTGTATACTGTACATAAACTTGGCAAAAAAGAAACCTCCCTTTTTCAGGACACTGTATTTTAAAGATAATTTTGTAAAAATCCAAATAACTATATTGTAAAGGGTTTAAACAATGTTTTGCATGCTTGTTTAATGAACCATAAACAATTAATGAACATGCACCTGTGGAACGGTCATTAAGACTCTAACAGCTTACAGACTGTAGGCAATTAAGGTCACAGTAATAAAAACTTAGGACATTAAAGAGACCTTCTCCTGACTCTGAAAAACATAGTTACACCTAATAGGTATGATAAATCGTAAAATATAATGTTATCAAATGCTATAACTTACTCTCGCCTGGTTACCCACTGAAGCGAAGTAAGGTTGAGCCTGGTCAGTACCTGAATGACCAGGCAATTTTCAGATTTTCTCGACTCACGGACACGGCCATCATCTGTGCGATTCATTGCTGCATGTGCAAGCCATTGACTCCACTGAGTATCACTAGAGTATCACAGAGAAGTTGTAGTGGGCATTTGTCAAACGCGTTCGTTTTTGCTTGCGGTCAGAAGAGTTTGCTCACAAAGGCAATGCGGTCAACCAGATGTGAGGCGATCCGGAACACGCAATTTTCCTGTTGGAAAAGCTGTCAGTGAGGACAGCAGGAGGTGCTCACACTGCAATCTGTGTGGGTCCAAATGCCCCAGTAAATTGATGGGAACACTATGCTCTAAAGAGGCACTGTTCTTCGGATGAGACATTAAATCCAGGTCCTGTCTCTCTGGCCAAATTCCTCCCATTGACCCTTCTCAATCATGGCCTCCTAATAATCCCCATCCTTCAATTGGCTATTTCACTCTACTCTCTCCTCTCCTCCAACATCATCCAGGTGGATGCTGCACACTGGTGGAGGTTGAGGAGAGTCCCCTGTTCACAATATAAAGCGCTTTGAGTGTTGAATCAGAAAAGCACCATATAAGTGTATCATTCATTCAATAATAACATGAATAGTATTCATACCTTGGCTTTTCTCTGTCAATGTTTTAAATCTGCTTTTGAAAATAGTTGATATCATCAATATAAATAACCCTAGACCATTGTTTTGTGACAAACGCAGGTGAGGCACTGTCGATAAACACTGCCATATCGACTCTGTGAGGTATCAGCACTATAGTGCACTTTTTTTTTTTTTTTACAAATGTAATGCTTTAAACATCACATTACCCGCCAAGTACATATGCAGATGCGAATGACAACACCAAAGAACAGAAATTAAAAACAGGCAAATCGTGGAACACTTCTTCATGCAGGAAAAAGGTGGATATTCCAGGATGTTATTTTGACAGGTAAAGCCATATGAGCAGTGTTAATGTACAAGAAATTTAAGTTCTACAATTTGCAACAAGTATTTAAATCATTAGTATGTATTAAAGAAATGGAAACTGAAACAAAAGATAAATAAGTGAGTGCAGCAACATTTTAGAAATGGAGAGAGGAAAATTTTAGAATATAGCAGTCTACGGACACAGAGCGCTTGAGGTTGGATTTTTGTGTGGTATAAAGCTTCAACAGGTGAGTAAAGCACTTAATCAACAAACATTGAAGATATGTGTAGGAAATTTCAATCTTTCATTGCTGGACTCCTCATTCAACTTAGAAAATCCAGTGAGTGGTTTTGAAATATGACTTTCCATTGTATTCACCATCTTTTTACTTACCAATTGAAACCTGCACATTAGCCTTTATTTCAGAAGTGAGCATATTGTCTGTGTCGGAAGATTAGATTTTATCCCTTTTTACCAGGTTCAGTGTTCCTTCTTTTGTTGGCATTCATCTTGTGATATTAGTAATTATTGGTAAATTCCTCCCAGTTATTCATGGTCACACAGTTGGGAATTTATCCAGATGTGTCACTGTATATGTACTACAGTATATTGCAGATATTGAAATAAGTTTAAGGAGCAGTACAATTTTCACAGTCTAGCAGCAGTATGTCGCCATGTTGAATCTGCCTGTGAGCTCACACCTGACACATGCCCCAAACTCACGCCATTAGTTGAGCCAATGTCGCTGCGACCTGTTTATTCACAAACCATTTCTGACCTTACACCAATAAAGGAAAGCCGCTCTCATTTACACCACACATGTTGTCGGCTTATTAAGCTTAATCTGTGTAAGAACATGCTCAGTCAAGTTCGAGCGCTTTAGGGTTAAGATGAACTCAAGTTTAAACTTTGATTTAACAGACTTTTATCACTTTTGACTCTATCTATTTTTGTCAACCTAAACTTACTCTACAACTCTGAGTTTGTTATGTTTTCCCCCTTAAATGGCACATACATGTACTGTGTAGAAAAGTTTTGAGTAACTGTCTCAAGCATGTTAATGTTTGTTTTTTTTCTTTCTCAAAGATGTAAGACTCCTCCCTGCCTCCAGGGGGCGATAAATAAGAACTATTTCACAGAGTTGTGTAGAAATGTGAACTAGAAGAAAAGTGAAGCAGATGCACAAGCAAGTATTGTTGTATGTTCATGTTGATTTTGCCAATCCATCTAAAGTCTTGATTGAGGAAAGTTATGTTGTATTTTTGCATGGAAATGTTTGTTTGGTGCAGGATTTTTTTTTTAAAAAAAAGAAGAAAAAAAGCTTTTGATACATGTTAAATTGACTTGCATGGTTTGTATTTTTATTTTTTTGTCAGATCATCCTACATGTTAAGAGAAAAAAGGTGGTATATAAAGAGGAACAACTGAAGTTTACTGGCATACTATTATAAAAATGCAGTGTGTTAAAGAAGAGTTTAAAGAGGAGAGTGAAGACATCAGTATTACAGAATCATGCAGAATGAAACATGAAGATACTGAAGAACAAAGAGGTTGGTGTTCATTCTTGATTCTTCATAAATACTGTTGAGAGACATTAAGGCCGTTTTCACACCTGGCTTGTTTGGGGCATTTGTTTAAGAACCTGCTGCATTTTCTCCTTTAGTTCGGTTTAAGCACATGTGAACATGGCAATCACACTTGAAACTGGTCCAAAAAAACCACATGCACAAGGTGGTCTCTGACAGATTACAAACAAACTTTGGATTGTGGTGAGAATGCAATGCCACGCAATAGACCAATGAAGCAAACAATATCCCTATATAAACCACAAGCATACCTGGTGGATCTTTGGAGAAGACATGTGCAAGTCTGCATGTCACTATAACAGATAATCAAAACACGTTAGTATTATAGACTTTTGGTGACCACATTAGATGTAATTTCACATATAGATGTCTTTTGTATAGTGGCAGTACAAAAACATGTTGGACAGTGATGCTTAGCATAACTGACACAAATTCTCTAGAAAATATAGGTTGACAATTTACAGGTATATAAATTTAACTGGTATATTGATGGATGAGCTAAATCCCAGAACTCCACGCAAACATTCTGACACTGCACTTCTGGTGGATTAATCGCCTAATTTGAGTTTAACTGCACATTGCCTGTATGTGATCATGACTGGAGCCGGAGTCATAACGTGCTATTTTCCTGTTGATATTATGTTATACGTTAAACACTTAATATTACTAATATTAAGTGTTACTTAATAACACTCTTATTTACAAATTTGAATGATTTTATATTTTTACACTTAAATCGCTTTTTTGACACTACACTCAAAGCACTTTTAAATAGAGAACAGGGGCCTCTCAGTCTCCACCAGTATATCTTAATATGATTTTTCAAGTGTTTTACCTACTGTTAATGTTTGAATTGTACTACAATTTTTAATTTAAGAGGATACAATTGTGATATGGCTTATATGAGTTCAATAGAGGATTTTATTATGTTTATACTATATTGTCCAGCCTCATATACAACAATAATATGTCTATGCAATGCACACAATAACACCGTAAACATAAAACAATGATTCAATAATGATGGGAATAAAATATACTTGGTTAAACGTAAAAATAATATGCTTAAATATGCAATTAACAATTACAAGGTCAATTTCAGAAGTCATACATATAACAGTAACTTCAACAGACAATATAGATGCGTTGTGATCGATTAACACACAAGCAAGTGGTTTGATTCATAAAAGCATGACAAGCAATATAAGCCAAATGGCTAACAGATAAACAGGTTAACAAGACTGCAACGATGCTGTCCTAAACTGTGTGAACTGAGCTGGACAGCATTTTGCAAACTGACTGTTGAAGTACTTAATCAATAATGGCAATTTGTTCATTGTTAATCAAAAAATATTACATGTGTAGTGCTGCTTTAAAAAAAAAATAATAATAATACCAGAATCTTCATGAGAGAATTTACTTTCATTATATAAAAGATCACAAAGTTGATGCTTACTGCCTTTAAACATTGGTTCAATTTTATATAACATTTTTTAATTTTCAGTTTTCATTTTAGACCTGACAGAAGCAAAAGAAGAAAGTCAAGAACTTGATGAAGAGAAAGATAAACGCCTTCAGTATCACACATTTGAATATTTCAAAAAGAATGAAGAGCCTTTAAGTGGTTTAAAGACAAAAAATAATTTCTCAAAAAAAAGAACTAGAAGAACAAGAGTAAAAAATACTTTCTCCTGCTCTCACTGTGGAAAGAGCTTCACACACAAAGGAAACCTTCAAACTCACGTAAGACTTCACACTGGTGAGAAGCCTTTCACCTGCCTTCAGTGTGGAACAAGTTTTGCACAAAAAGGAGATCTTAAGGGGCACATGAGAATTCACACTGGAGAAAAGCCTTTCACCTGCCTTCAGTGTGGCAAGAGTTTCTCAGTGAGAGCAAACCTTAAGAGTCATCTGCGTCGTCACTCCGGAGAGAAGCCTTTCACATGCCTTCAGTGTGGCAAGAGTTTCTCAATGAGAGCAACCCTTAAGAGTCATCTGCGACTTCATACTGGAGAGAAGCCTTTCACTTGCCTTTGGTGTGGAAAGAGTTTCATACAGAAAGGACATCTTCAGCGTCACATGAAAATCCACACTGGAGAGAAACCTTTTACATGTCCTCAATGTAGAAAGAGTTTTGCACGAAAAGGACATCTTCAGCGTCATATGAGAATTCACACTGGAGAGAAGCCTTTTGCCTGCTCTCACTGTGGAAAGAGTTTCACACAAGCAGGCAATCTTTCAGTTCATCTGCGCTATCACTCTGGATTAAGACCATTTAACTGTGATCAGTGTGGCAAGACATTTATTGGTGCATCACAGCTGAAGTTACACCTGATATCTCATGCAAATGAGAAGCCTCATGTGTGTTCTTTTTGCGGAAAGAGTTTTATTACATCAGGACACCTGAAAGCACATGTAAGAATGCATACTGGAGAGAAGCCATACAAATGTTCTTCATGTGGGAAGAGTTTCACTCAATCAAGTAGTCTGAAGATTCATTTAAAAAAGCGTTGTCCAAAACTGTCATTGTGAGCTAATTTAATTTCAGTCTTCAATAGTCAGTTCAACTTAATTCAGTTCACTAGATCAAGAAATGTCCCCCCCCCCCCCCCCCAGATATTCCACGATAAACTGTAAGTGGTATTATTGCAAAGTGGAAGCGTTTAGGAACCACAGAAACTAAATTTACAGAGCGTGGTTGCTGAGGTGCATAGTGCATAAAAGTTGCTAACGCTCTGCTGACTCAATAACTGCAGAGTTCCAGACCTCCTCTGGCATTAACATCAGCACAAAAACTGTGTACCGGGAGCTTCATGGCATGGGTTTCCATGGTCAAGCAGCTCTATGCAAGCCTTATCACCAAGCACAATGCCAAGCGTCAGATGGAGTGGTGTAAAGCACGGCGCCACTGGACTCTGGAGCAGTGGAAACGTGTTCTGTGGAGTGATGAATCATGCTTCTCTATCTGGCAGTCTGATGGACAAGTCTGGGTTGGCAAATGCCAGGAGAACGTTTCATGCCTGACTGCATTGTGCCAACTGTAAAGTTTGGTGGAGGAGGGATAATGCTATGAGGTTGTTTTTCTGGGGCTGGCCTAGGCCCCTTAGTTCCACTGAAGGGAAATGCTAATGCCTCCGCTTACCAAGATATTTTGGAAAATTCTATGCTTCCAACTTTGTGGAACAGTTTGGGGAAGGCCCTTTTCTCTTCCTGAAAAGGGAGTGGTATAAAGCATGGTGCCACTGGACTCTGGAGCAGTGGAAACGTGTTCAGTGGAGTGACGAATCACGCTTCTCTATTTGGCAGTCTGATGAACGACTCTAGGTTTGGCGAATGTTTCTTGCCTGACTGCATTGTGCCAACTGTAAAGTTTGGTGGAGGAGGGATAATGCTATGGGGTTATTTTTCTGGGGTTGGCCTAGGTCCCTCATTTCCACTGAAGGGAAATGTTAATGCCTCCGCTTACCAAGACATTTTGGAAAACTTTGTGGAACAGTTTGGGGAAGGCCCTTTTCTCTTCCAGAATAACTGTGCCCCAGTACATAAAGCATGGTACATAAAGGCATGGTTGGATGAGTATGGTGAGGAAGAACTTGACTGGCCCGGACAGAGCCCTGACCTCAACCCTATCGAATATGTTTGGGATAAACTAGAATGGAGATTGTGAGCCAGGCCCTCTCATCCAACATCAGTGTCTGACCTCACAAATGCTCTTCTAGAAGAATGGGCAAAAATTCCAACAGACACACTCCAAAATCCTGTAGAAAGCCTTTCCAGAAGAGTGCAAGCTGTTATAGCTGCAAAGGGTGGACCAACTCGATATTAATGCCTATGGATTTAGAATGGGATGTCATAAAAGTTCCTGTAGGTGTATTGTGTAGGTGTACCTATACTTTTGTCTATATAGTGTAGCTATAAATTATATTTTCTTTTCCAAAACTAGCCTAGATGGGACTTATGATTGAAATCAATTGCCTAAGTAAGGTGCTATTTAATTGACGCTTGATGCTCTGTCACGCATCGAGATGGCTCCATGATTGCTGTAGGAAAGCGGATAGCCACAGTTGGCTAGCTGATTAATATTTTGGAGGATGAGAGTTTAAGAGATTTAATGTCCATTGCAATGAATATGCAATCTATGGGGAGACTATTTCTTTCAATTAGTCAAACTCCCACTTAGATGAATTGGTGCTATTTTAGTGCTTTCTATCTTTATACTGTGGAAGGATATGTTTGGAAAATGCATTTTGACAGGAAAATAAGTAAATATAGTGTCAAATTTAAAAAATACAAAAAAATATGTGATTAATCACAATTAACAAATTTAATCAACTGACAGCACTAATTCTGAGGTTTCTGGAATGCCCACATTAGTCTATTCCGGAGTCTCTAAGCCAGACAACGACTTCTTATTTGTAGTTCCTGTTGTCTTGTCTGTAAAACATCCATACATTCCCCATTCTCTGTTATATATGTACATTTACATTTATTAATTTGGCAGACGCTTTCATCCAAAGGACTTAAAAAGAGGAATAATTCATCAAAAGCGATTCATCTTGAGACAGCGGTCGAAAAGTGGCTTTTCCATGAATGCATGTTTAAGTGCTATTTTTTTGAAGACAGAGAGTGAGTCTGCTTCATGGATGGAGTTGGAAAGCTAATTCCACCAATGAGGTACAGTGAGATCGAAATTCAGGGAAAGTGTATTGTGCCTCTGTGTTGGTACAACAAGGCGCCGCTCATTAGCCGACCGCAGGTTTCTGGTGGGTACATAGCTCTGCAGAATTTATATTAGGCATGCTGGAGCAGACCCAGTGAATTTTCTGTATGCCAGTATCAGAGCTTAGAATTTGCTACGTGCAGAAACTGGCAGCCAGTAAAGGGAGGAAAGGAGTGGTGTAATATCCACTCTCTTTGGTTTATTAAAGACTAAATGTTCTGCTGCATTCTGGATCATTTGCAGGGCCTGAATCGCTCATGAAGGGGTCTGCAATGAGAGTGTTACAGTAGTCCAGCCTTGTTATGACAAGTGACTGAACAAGAAGTTGTGTGGCATATTCAGAGTGGAAGGGTCTTATTTTCCTGATATTTTAAAATGTAAATCTACGTGATCATGCTGTCTTTGAGATGTGGTCTGAATTGAGTTGGTTACCCCAAGATTTCTGACAGTTTTGAAAGGCATTATTGTAGTTGATCCCTGCTGAATGGTGATTTGTTCAACTGCAGGGTTGGCTGGAAAGACGAGGAGCTCAGTCTTTGCTGGGTTAAGTTGCAGGTGTTGTTCCTTCATCCAGGCCATGATCTCTGCCAAAAAGGCAGAGATTCGAGCAGTCACTGTGGTGTCGTTGTGCTGGAAAGACAAGTAGAGCTGAGTGTCATCAGTGTAGCAGTGATAGGAGAACCCATTTGCTTGAATGATGGGTCCCAGAATAATGCCTGTAATAAGAAGAGATGTTGATTATTAGGGATGTAAATCAGACATTTCTTCATGATACGATTTTATATCGATTCTCTTGGCCTGCAATCTGATATCTGCTGCAAAACAATTTTTATTTGATTAGATTCAGGGCCCTGCAATCGATATTTCGATATTATGTGCATATTTTACAAAATCGATTAAAATATTTTTGCCCTCAAATGCAAGGACCCACACCTTGTGGGGGGATATGTCACTTTTTTTTGTGTTTGTTCATGTCTTTTATTTTGAAAACTAATTTCCTTGTTCCTGCCATGCTTTCATGTGTTTTGTTCTTATTGGATCCTTGTCATGTTACCGTCATGTGACTCTTTGTTCCATTGTTTATTAGTCCTGTCTCTTCATTGGTCAGTGTTTAACAGTCTTGTTATCAGTTCTGTTTTTTCATTGGTTTTTGTTTCATTGCCTTGTTTTCATGTTCATTAGTTTAGTCTTGTCATTGGTTGTCTCTGTCTTGTAGTTACCCATGTTCATGTATTTAAGCCCTCACGTTTACCATTGTAATTTGTCAAGTATTGCGTTATTGTAAAATTGTGTCAAGTCTAGTCATTTAATGTTTGTTTTGTTTTTTGTATATCACTCATAAATAAACTGCACTTGGATTCTCACGCATCATTGTGTTCGTCTGCTCCTGTGTCTTCAGCCTGCCTACACGTTACATAAAGGAAGGATAGACATCAAATTATTATTTTAATTATTTCAAAATAAACCCTATTACATCAAATTATTTATATTTGAACTGTTCTTAAACTGTTCCTAAATGGTTAATACAATCTGCAACTCAAAATCGATCGCTCTCTTTATAATTTCTTCTCCAAACAAGTACATTTGTAAATACATTCAAAGGCTGTATTTAATGTAAGCATCGTTGGCAACATTCAAAACAGTATAGTAACAGTAAAGAGTTATACAGCGGCCCCTCAGCAAAATTGAGCAGAAGGGAAAAAATGATGGCTGAAACTTTACTTGGACTGATACTTTATAATCTGGAATCATGTGCAATGGTGCAACAGTCAAATAAAGTCTTCTTTGACACCTGAACTTCTTCAGAACATTGAATCTTAGTGACACCAAGGAGTGTAGCTAGAACCTGGCTGAAGCCCCAGATGTTTTTAAGTGAGGCTTAGCCTAATGTTCATTACATCAGGGCACAAAAGCAATAAGGCAGCCTGAAATTCTGGCTTCAAATGTAAATTAATTCCCCACTTGCTTTAATTGGCCATTTTGACTTTTTTTGGCTGTTAGTGCTTAAGTTCATCAGAAACATTAGGAACGCCTCGAGTGGGAGCTTTCTATTTTCTCTCAGAGGTGTGCAGCTTTTCTGTATCGGAGGCATTATAGTTTAATTAGGCAAGCCTTATTTCTAAATATATAAGCTATAAGCCTCTTTGTAATCTTCGTTGTTTTTATCAATCTATACACCAAGTTATTAACAACATTGTAGCTTTTGGTTACATAATTTTTTGTCCTCTCAGGACCTGGTTAGCTTAATAAATACATAAAATCAGACAGGAGTACATGAGCCGATGGGCAGGAAAGTAGGATATAGCACTGGGAGCGATATAGTGTTACTCACTAGGACAGTAGATTTTGAATGAAAGGAGAAAAGGTTCCATTTAGCTATGGAGCACAACAGCGAACTGATGCGGAGTGAGAAGCAGAGTGCTGTCTGTGCATGTTTACGGTGTGAACATCCGCCACTGACTCGGCAACATTTGCACAACTGGCCGCACGAAACAAATAATGTTCGTCAAATGAAGATTGTGATGTAGGTATTGGGAACTAGTCCTTTATCAGATGTTTTATCCAACAACAGGAACTCTTTGTGGGGGATTTTTTTGCCCCATATTTTAAATTTAGGGTGCATGTTTGTCCAGAGCCCCCATTAATTTTCATGCCTCGAACACTAAAGAGATGAAGATGAGAGACGTAACAGGTGTTTAAGTGTCTCTCTTCACCATGCAGCTGGTACACCAAGCATTTTTTGAAATTTTTTAAGCATTCATAAGAAATGAATGTCATCAGAACTATAGATTTTTCCAATGTCAAGCGCTTGCAATGTTAGCAGCCTTAATAATTATATAGTTTTATATCGTTGCTTGCTAATGTAGATGGCATTTGCATGTCGAATTGGTTTTGAAAGGTTTATAAATCTATAACATCTTAAATTCAGCATCTGAGCGACATAAAGCTTGCTCACTGCACGCGCTCACTCTAAACTCCTCAACGCACTGTTGCGTGGGAGAAAGGGAGAGATAGAGTGGATGTTTGCGCATCTTCTGGAATTACAGTTTGATACAAAAACAAGTTTGATTGATTTGATTTGTTCATTTGTATTTAATGTTTAAATAATTTGCAGCTGGAATGTAAAGTGAATAAAAGTGTGTGGGAATGACCCACGCTATGAACGTGGAACTTGCGGGAATGATTAAAACTGAGTGCAATACCTGCAATTCCGCTCAGAATTTCAGGCCCTGCCATGGAAGGAAGGATTCTTGTGGTCTTAGCTCCAGATGTCACTAAAGTCTAGCGACGCCCCTGGTGCCACCTGTGCTTAAAAAACAAGCTAGACGCAGCACAAAATGAAACAGAATGCAGGTGTCTTGAGGTGCATTTTTAAATATGGACTTATGTTAACTTGACACAAGTGTCTAAAATCCATAAATTCTGCACAAGACTCTAAAGAAACCGCAAGACGCGCTGCAGCAGTGAAAGATGTCTGGCACATGATTCCATCAGAAAACAGTTGGAACAGTTGCAGACATGCGTAAAAACACGTTCGGTGTGAACAGAATCTCTCAAACATGTATATCTATGTTGCCGTGTCAAGTGCTTTAGTTGGTACAGTACTTGTGCTTCGGATCCGCATTTGTCATAAATTTGTAGTATTGGGGATATTTCCATTTAGTAAAACAGCCTCTGGTATCTTCCGATCTCATTTCACTTGAGCTAACATGCGCAGACATTGCCAGTGCTTTTAAAAAGGCTGCGTTGAATTTGAAAACAAATGTTATAAAAAATAGACGTTAAATTCCGATTTTAAATTCAGTATTGTTTTATATAGAATTGTTGAAATTCTATACTGTATGTAACTCAAGTACATCATAACTAACTAATTAAATTATTACAAAATGAAGAGTAATCCCAACCAAGAAAAAAGTTATTTAAATACAGTAATGTGTTACATTGTAATGAGTTACTCCCAAAACAGATGAAAAGTAAACAGGCCTGAAAATTTGCCAAAATTATACAAGACCTTAAAAAAAGACCCCTCTTCGAGTTCCTTTTTTATTATTTTAGTTTAGTTACATTTGTAATGTAATTGTGCCAACTGTGCATATTGCATACTTTAATATGTGTGCCTTGTTTTATTGTTTATTCATTCTGCTTGAATTGCCATTACAAATGTATTTCTTATTGTGATTCATAATTGGAAGTAAAATGAATAAATAATAAAAATATTAAAGAAGACGTTTGGGTGTATTTCTCATCCCCACCTCCAGAGGGCGATAACCAGTGAGTATTTCACATAGTTGTGTAGAAATGTGAGATAGAAGAAGATGCACAAGCAAGTATTGTTGTTTTATGTTCATGCTGATTTTGTCAAATCATTTAAAGTCCTGATTGAGGAAAGTTCTTTTGTTCAACACTTTTGTAAGTTGATATTTAAATATATTAATACTCTTTTTGACATAAGATCTTTTTCTGTATTGTTTAATCTCTATTTCTCTTGTGAGTAACTGTGCTGTATAATGGAAATGTTTGTTTTGTTCAGGATTGTTTGAAACAGCTTTTATGTCTGTTAAATTGACTTGTGTAGTTTGTATTGGGACGTTTTTCTGTGTATGACTGGCCTGTTGCAGACTTTTATTCTTGAGGTTTAATTGCATTATAAAGGACCTGTTATTTATATTCATCATCATTTCATCTTCTCCTTCAACATACTTAATGCCTGCCCGCATTCATGTATCCTCTAAATCCAGACTTGAAACAAACACATAGCACAAAATTGACTTTCAGTCCCAGAATTTGCCATTAAAAATAGTCCAGTCTCAAATAGCTCATTTAAGAGCTATTTGAGACTGGACTATTTTTAATGGCAAATTCTGGGACTGAATGTCAATTTTGTGCTATGTGTTTGTTTAAAGTCTTGATTCATGTTTTTGTTGTAAATTATCATCACTAAATGTCTAAATAACTAAGATTGCTCATTTGTTAAAGGTGGGTTGTAACTGAAGTTTACTGGCATGCTATTATAAAAATGCAGTGTGTTAAAGAAGAGTTTAAAGAGGAGAGTGAAGACATCAGTATTACAGAATCATGCAGAATGAAACATGAAGATACTGAAGAACAAAGAGGTTGGTGCTCATTCTTGATTCTTCATAAAGTCTGTTGAGCGACATTGATGCAACAAAGCTTCACTTACAAAAAAAGAAAAGAAATTCATTATTTTCACATGAGCTTGTGATTTGCCAAAAATGTGTGCCAGACATTTGCAGGTCTTCACCAGTAGTGGTGAAACTGCAGAAAACCTTTTGGCGACAATCAAGAATGTGCCACAAAGCTCATTTGCATGTGAAAATAAAGTGGTGAGTTTGTAGAAAGTTTGCCAGAACTCTTAATTTTTGCCAGGTTCATACAGTTCACTAGATCTGACAGCTGAAGTTAGAAAAGAATAGAAGTGGTAAAATCAAAATCTACTTGAGAATTACAGAACCATCAGCATTTACAATATCTTAAAGTATATATGTGGCATGACTGGCATGAAATTGTACTTCTTTTTACAAATGTCAAATTATGTTGATTTTAGGCTTGATAGAAGTGAAAGAGGAAAGTCAAGAACTGAATGACATTGAGGAGAAACATCAGAATCGAAAGCTTATTGATGTCAAGACTGGTGAAGAATCTTTTAGTGGCTCTAAGATGGAAATTAATTTCTCACAGAAAAGAACTCGAAGAACAAGAGCCAAAAACTATTTTATTTGCTCTCACTGTGGAAAGAGTTTCACACTAAAAGAAAACCTTAATGTTCACTTCAAACTTCACACTGGAGAGAAGCCTTTCCCCTGCATTCAGTGTGGAAAGAGTTTTGCACATAAAGGAGATCTTACACGTCACAATCAAATTCACACTGGAGAGAAGCATTTCAGCTGTTCTCAATGTGGAAAGAGTTTTACACAAAAAGGACATCTTAAGCGTCACATGAGAATTCACACTGGAAAGAAGCCATTCAAATGCCATCAGTGTGGAAAATGTTTCAAGCTATCGGTCTATCTCACAGTTCATCTGCAGTCTCACTCTGGATTAAAGCCATTTAACTGTGATCAGTGCAGCAAGACATTTATGTGGCCATCACAACTAAAGGTGCATGTGTCAACTCACACAAATGAGAAGCCTCATGTGTGTTCTTTTTGTGGAAAGAGTTTCGCTCACTCAGGACTCCTGAAATCACATGAGAGAGTGCATACTGGAGAGAAGCCATACCACTGTACTTCATGTGGGAAGAGTTTCACTCAATCAGGTCATCTACTGACTCATATAAAAAAGCATTGTCCAAAACTGTCTTAGTGAGCAATGTTAATTTCAGGGCCTAAATGTAATACAATGTCAGTTCATTAGAGCTGGTTGTTGTTGTCTGAAAGTAATTAAATAATTTGATAAGAGAAACATGTAGCTCACTAAATAAATAAAAAGGCTCAAGTGTGAATGTGGAGGTGCAGAGATTTAGAAATAAGGGATGGGCATTTTCGAGTAATTTTGTTTTCAAGTACTCTAACCCACAAAAATCTATGTCTTGATTATTCATAATTTATTAATACAATAAAAAAAAACTCAATAGAAACATATAGACAAAGATATAAACAAAAACAGACCTACGTACATAATGACATCCTTTTTTTATATTACTCATAAATTAATAAAAAATTTTGGGGAAAATTTTTTTTATTTAAATACTCGTTATTATAGAATATATAGAATACACACTTTATAGAGAAGCGAGCATCAACCAAAACAATGACGTGCAAAGAGACTGAACGTGATTCGCTGGCATCATGCTGACAGATGAGGTAGCATAATTGAAATTACACAGAAATTATTGTTTTACTACAAACTTTGAGACTGTATATTATATTTGATTATCCAGTGCTGGAACAGGGCGAAAACAATGTGTGGCTATAGGTCTGACTATGCGAGACTGTAGTTTGAAGTAATCACTTTTCTTTGCATGAGACATTGACAGTATTTATATGATAGCCAATGTCGGCATTAGCTAGCTAGCCAGCTTTATCAATAGCTGTTAGCTAAATTTGGTGGATGATGACAGTAGCTCTTTATAAAATAGACTGTACATTATAAATATGTTGACACAATTCAGTATTGATGTGATTCCATTACAACTGTCATTTTGATATATCGATGCGCCATTGTTTTATAATAAAATAATGTATATATTTTCTGTATAACCAAGTTACGTTACACTAATGAATGGAGTTTTTTGCATTATCTTGAACATTGTCTAGCATTCATTTCTTGTGTTATTGTAGTTTAGCTAAAATTACACTGATCAATCCTTATGGCACTATATTTCACATGATTTGCTTTTATGTAAGTTTACCTGTCCAATAAAAAGAATGCCAATTCAGGGTCGGTTTTGATCCCCAAAACCAAACAAAGGTCCCTCCAGGAATCAAATGCCCTGTCGATGTTCACTCTAGTTTTCACTGGACCACGATCACGTTCCCGCTTAGCCAGATTTTTTGGATTCAGTAGATAAATGTTTTTTTTTTTTTTTTGCTTACTCTGAGTTTGTGTAGGAGTCTGTGTTGTGCTGGGAGCTGGATGTTTGCCGGATTCCATCTCTAAGATAATGTTACTTAGTGTTGCTGTCTGTTGTCACTGTTGAATAGCGGGAGAGAAGCTACTGTCTGAGGCAAGGCTCTTGGCAACACGCATAAACGTCACATCATTTGGATTTTCCTGGCAAATCTGACCCGCTCCTTTCACATGAAATTCAGTCTACAGGCTTTAATAGGCAGCCTAATTTTTTAAGTTACATTACAAGCCGTTCACACATTAGCAAAAAAAAAGGTGCATATTACATGAATATTGTTACATATTGCACTTTTAAGTAAATGAAAGAACATGCATTCATAAGGTTCCCCGTCTGTCGCTCGAAGCGACACTAGTGGTCTCTCTTGAGCACCGAATATGCCTCTGATATTCTGAAAAAAGGCCAATGAGAATTTGGCAGACAGTATTTGCATACCCCGCCCCCGGACATACGGGTATAAAAGTGGGGAAATACGTCAAGTTCATTCAGAAATTTTCTTCGGAGCCGATGGTAGTGCATGCAGTCTGCTGCGAGTCACACACCCATTGCTGCTTTCTTCCTCTGATGCTCTGCTTGCTGTTGGCTCTACGCCGCACTACAGCGGCTTTTCTCTTTCTCTGCACGGCAGTGCAGTTTGCCCCTGGGCGCTTCGAAAGCGCAGAGAAACTTAAAAGAGTGTTTTAAAAGACTGATTTCTCTGATTAAAAGAGTATGTTCCTTTAAAAGAGCATAATACACAGCGGCGTTGAACGTCCTTTTCAGGATGGCTTTGTGGATGGCTCATGCTCTCATTGCGAGGGCATGACTATGGCAACGTTGCGGTCGCGGCTCGCTTTCAATAGAAAGCACGCCACTCAAGCTGCCCCCCGCATTGCTCCTTCTTCCCACGGGATTGATGACGATGCGGCTGGCGATGCAGGCGATCTGGGGATGGCAGCGGGTGCAGCTCCGCCGGGTATGCCCTCTCCACCGTCACAAAGCCACTCGCTCATCCGCTCTCGCTACCCTCGACGGCGGAGTACACGGCGATTCCCCAGGTGGATAGAGCTGTTGTGCTCCACCTGTGTCCCGGAAACCCTACCACCTGGTGGGGTCGCCTTGTGCTCCCTTCCAAGGCCTGTAGGACAACATCCTCGCAACTGCGCCGCCGGACATGCAGCTTCCGCCCTGCACGCCATGGCCCTCCTGCAAGTCCACCATGCCAAGGCGCTCAAAGATCTGCACGGGGGTAGCCCTGATCCCGATGTGCTGCAGGAACTCGTGCAGATCGACCTCGCACTCAGAGCCACGAAAGTCACAGCGCAGTCACTCGGGCAGGCGATGGCCATGCTCGTGGCCCAGGAATGTCATCTGTGGCTGAACTTGGTTGAGATGTGTGAGACCAACAAGGCTCGCTTCCTCAACGCCCCTGTCTCCCAGTTCGGCCTCTTCGGCGACACCGTCGAGGACTTCGCCCAGCAGTTCTCCACGGTGAAGAAGCAGTCGGGGGCCATCTCTCACATCCTGCCCTGCCACAAGCCTGCTGCCATGGGCCATGCCCCGTCTGCTTGCTGAGGGCATCCTCCTGCGGCTAAGAAGCACCCTGCTCCGCCTCAACCCGGGCTCAGCCCCAGCGTCGAGCAGACGCCCACCATCTCACGGATCCCCTCGAGGACCCGGAAGGCTCCCAGGCGCTCCTGAGACATTCAACCCAGAGGCCGAGATGTTAGCTCCGGAGCTGGTAAGACCACTCCGTCCCCCAGTGGAGGGCCGGGAGGAGAATCTTTTGTTGAATTTATTTCATTTGCCGCCCCCCCTACATGGGGCTGCGATACCCACCTTCTCAATAACAGAGCTATTTCCTTTGTCTCTGGGTCACCTGGTCCACAAATGCCATTCTCACGGCACCCTGCCGCCAGATCTCTACAGTCCCGGCATGATGGACGCTGACCCCCCGCCTTCAGCCCCACGACTGTTCCACGGCCGGCCGGTTCTGACGAGTCTAGAGGACGCCTACACTGGACATCCTCCTTAGTCACTAACCCGCCCCCTGCCGGGTGTGCGGAGCAAGGTAAGAGTCTTTTCTCAGCACTAGAGCCTCGGGACGCGTCTTTGCCTCCCGATGCTGTACTACCTGCTCCACCCCGCTGCGAAGCCCTGCCGGGTACGTCAAAAATAATCATCCCCTTGGTGCCCCTAGCACGGAGCTTGAATGCATGACTTTCACCCCGCCCCCCTTCACGGGCGTCCGCTTTACCGGAGCACATGGCAAGCATGTCAAATTTCTGTGCGTGGAAATTGCTACTCTTTTACTAAACAAAGACGCGATAGAGCCTGTCCCTAAAACCGAAATTAAGAAGGGTCTCTACAACCCTTACTTCATTGTACCCAAAAAAGGCGGCTGCTTACGACTAATCTTGGACTTGCGAGTTCTCAACCGGGCACTGTTCAAACTCCTGTTCAAAATGCTCATGCAGAAACATGTCTTAATTTGCGTACGGCATCCAGATTGGTTAGCAGCGGCAGACCTGAAGGACGCATACTTTCATGTCCCAATTCTGCCTCTACACCGACCCTTCCTATGGCTCGTGTTTGGCGACCAGGCGGATCAGCACAAAGTCCCCCCCCATTCAGCACGTCTCTGTCCCCTCACGTCTTCACGAAAATCGCAGAGGCTGCCCTTGCCCCGCTCTGAGAAGCCGGCATTCGCATACTCAATTACCTCGACGACTGGCTTATCTTGGCCCACTCCTGAGAGTTATTATGCGCTCACAGAGACTAGGTGCTCAGGTACCTCAGCCATTTAGGGCTTCAGGTCAACCGAGAAAAAAGCTAGCTCGCCCTGGTTCAGAGCATCTCTTCTCTCGGCATGGAGTTAGACTCAGTCTCAGTGTCCGCACGTCTCACCAGCGAACGTGCACAGTCAGTGCTAAAATGCCTCGCCGCCCTCAGGCCGGGCACGACGGTCCCTCTAAAAGCTCCTGGAGCATATGACATTCTCCGCGGCGGCCGCGCCGCTGGGGTTGATGCATATGAGACCGTTTCAGCACTGGCCCCAGACACGAGACGAGCATGGCGCTGCGGCAAGCACTGTGCATCTATCCCCCCCGCCTGCCGCTAAACATCAAAACCCTGGACAGACCTCTGCTTTCTGCGGACAAGGGTCCCCTTGCAGCAGGTGTCCCGATGCATCCTGGCCACGACCGACGCCTCCAAACTGGGTTCAGGTGCCGTGTGCAACGGGCATGCAGCCGCGGGCTGTTGGAAAGGGGCCCTGCTGTGCTGGCATATCAATTGCTTAGAGTTGCTGACTGTTTTCTTTGCCCTGCGGAAGTTCCTTCCGTTAGTTCGAGACAAACATGTCCTAGTCAGGTCAGACAGCACCACAGTGGTAGCGTACATAAATCGCCACGATGCCATACGCTCCCGCCACATGTCACAACTCGCCCGTCATCTCCTCCCTTGGAGCCAGCAGCGACTCCGGTTGCTGCGTGTCACTCACAGCCCCGGCAACCTCAATGTGGTAGCAGACGCGCTGTCATGACAACGCTTGCCCTGCGGAGAGTGGAGGCTTCACCCCCAGTCGGTCCAGCTGATGTGGGAACAGTTTGGCAAGGACCAGGTAGACCTGTTTGCCTCCAGAGAGACCTCCCACTGCCCGCTCTGGTATGCCCGAACAGAGGCTCCCTTCGGGGCAGACACACTGGCACACAGCTGGCCTGCGGGGCTGCACAAGTACGCATTTTCCCCAGTGAGCCTTCTTGCACAGGTGCTGTGCAAGGTCAGGGAGGACGAGGAACAAGTCACCCAGGTGGCTCCTTCTTGGCCTACTCGGGCCTGGTTCTCGGACCTCGTACTCCTCGCGACATTCTTAAATCAGCATCTCTACATGTTTGGCAACCATTCCATTCCAGTGTCTGTTGACTCCTACTTGATTCTTTGAGCCAGGAGTGGCATAAAATCACTCAACAGCAATGTGAAAAACTGGTGGAAAGAATGCAAAGACACATGAAAGCTGTGATTGAAAATCTGAAAAGCTGTGACACAAAAAAATCTTTGGAAAGGGTTATTCCACGAAATATTGATTTCTGAACTCTTCTAAGATAAAACATTAGTATTGTGTTGTTTAATTATTGAATATGAGTATTTTAGAATAAATACTAAATTAGTGGGGCCTGGGTAGCTCAGCGAGTATTGATGCTGACTACCACCCCTGGAGTTGCGAATTTGAATCCAGGGCATGCTGAATGACTCCTAGGGAGGGTAGAGTCACTTGGGATAACCTCCTCGAGGTAGCGATTAGTGGTTCTCGCTGTAGGATAGTAGGTGCAGAAAAGAAAACAATTGCTGGCAATATGACTTGAATCTTGAAAACCCAACCTTTTAATCCTGGAATTCCTCAACATCATAAATTAAAAGATTCAGCTTACTAGGCATTAAGAAGCCTAGCTGAAGCTCACATCTGGCCAATAAAATGAACAAAAGAGGCCATTGGCCAGAAGCCCCTCAACCCATGGGATGGTGACATGGAGCAGACTCAGCATGACCTTCTGAACTTCCACACAGAGCTAAAGCAGGCTTTCTTTGAAAGGTTTCCTTGTTAAAGCCCCTTGTGTTTGCACAATCCTAATAACTGATTACTTTTATAACTGACAAATTAATGATTATAGCCTGATGGACCTTTTAAAATATGTGTAGTGATTTGTTATGACTTATAACTGACAAATCGATGATTATAATCTTGTATTATTCATCTCATTCTACTTAGAATGGTAACTATTCAAGGCTTAACCTGATAATATACCCTGACAATCAGGTTTCTCATAACGTGTAATGTATTATCCATGTTGTAAAACCAACAAATTAACCAATATGATTTGTAATCAGAGATTTTGTTATTTACACATATAATATTCATAAAAGTATGTCACATTTAGTGTGTAAATGATTTCTTGTTTACATAACGAATGTTGATGACAACGAATGTCATGTCTCTTGCACCATTTTCAAGATATAAATGTTCATGATTAAACATTTACTAGTATGAGCAGGAAGTTTGTAAGAATCCTCCACACAAAGGATTGTAAATCATCTTTGAAAAGGACAGACCAGTTGACCATGTGACTCAGAAAAGCCACTTCTGATTGGCTCAGGACACCTTTAGGCTACCGCCAATTTCAGCTGAAAAGTTTCCCTTATTAAAGCTAATTCCTTACAATAGAAATTGTGAGCGGATACAACGAGACGTTGTCAGTTTAATTAAATTCCTAGCTCACATACTACATCGCTCTCAAAGTGGCGCGTGGTGAGTTGTGCGTGGATCAAGGAGAATAGCATGAGCCTCCACATGCTGGGAGTCTCTGCGGTGTCATGCACAGCGAGCCACGTGATAATGCGTGGATTGACGGTCTCAGAAGCGGAGGCAACTGAGACTTGTCCTCCGCCATCCGGATTGAGGTGAGTAACTGCACCACCACAAGGACCTACTAAGTAGTCGGAATTGGGCATTCCAAATTGGGGATAAAAAAGGGGATACAAAAATGTATTATGTGAAATTAGATACATGTGCGATTTAAATGAGGCATACGTGGCTTCATTCTCTCACGCATTACGGTACATGGCTCTGGTGTCTGCCGGATCGTTCTGTTTGTTTTTCTCTCTCCCTTGTGTGTCACAGGTGGAGCTGGTGAGCGTAGTCAGCATCTCCATGAGAATACTATCGCTCCCGAGGAGGCACTGAATATTGTAATGGTTTACTCACCCACTCCACCAGTCTTCCTCTGATTACACTCCATATTTCTTCCCTTGTGTTTTCCCTGTCCCGTATTGATTAATATTTGCTCTACCTTAACATTGCTCTCTTGTTTAGTGTGGAGTTCTGTTCTGTTGGTTGCTTTTGTCTCGGAGTGGTGTGTGCCCTTCAGATCACCGTTGCACTGGTGATCACGCTGGAGGAGGATTCCTTGGATATTATGCCCATGTGTCAGAAGACTTGCTTTTGTGGGCTCTGCTCCGCACCACACCTTCCTGCTGCAGATTGTTCTGGCCTCCACAGCACTACACACTGACAAACACACATTCCTTGCCCCAGTGGCTTCCTTATTGAGCTCGACCGAACTGGAGCAGGAGTGCTTTTTTGTTTATTGAATAATTAATTACTTTGTGATTTATTCCCTCTGCTCTTGGGTTCTTTGTCCCTACAAATCATCTGACAGAATAATCCAGCCACGCTATGGACCCAGTGGAGGAGACCACTATTCGTTCTGCCCTGTCTCAGCAAGTGGCTCTGCTTGGTCGACATCAAGAGCAGATATCCACATCTAACCTTGCCATGGAGACGATGGCCTCGCAGCTCACTGAGCTTACGATGCTGGTTCAACAACTCCACCTCCTGATCATAGTCCGGCACAGGATTTTCCTCCTTCCTCAGATCCGATGTGTGAATCCTTCCCCCAGCTCCATACTCGGTTGAGGGATCTGTAAGGGCTTTTCTCTCTCAATGTTCACTCTTCTTCTCCATGCAGCCCACTACTTTTACCTCCAACACCATGAAGATTGCATATGTAATCACGCTCCTTTCTGGGAAGGCTGGAGAATGGGGAATGGCGATGTGGGACAATGTCATGCATGCTGCTCATCCTATGAGCCCTTTTCTATGGAGCTCTGCCGGGTTTTCAACCACACCGCTCAAGGCTGGGAGGCAGGGAGAGTGTTATCTGACCCCCCCCCCCCCCCCCCCCGATCCTTGTCCTACTCTTGAACCCATGCAGGTGGGCAGACTCCCAGTGTCACATAAGGAGAAGCAGCGTCAGCACCTCAAGGGTTTGTGCTTCACTTGTGGCCAATCTGGCCACCTCTTTGCTATCTGTCTGTTATCTATCTGTGAGTGGTATGAGCTGTCATGCTATCTTGGCTCTGGTTGTTTCCTCCACTGAGGGAAGTTTTATTAACATGGACTTAATCTTTAAATTCTGGCTTCCCAGATTCCGACTGGACAAACCTATCACTGCACACACACTTAGTGGAACTAGTCTGTCATCACCCCCTCTACTAAGCCTGTTACTATGGGTTCCGGGAATCTCTCTGAACAGCTGTCATTCTTCCTCATAAAATCTCCAGCTACCTCAGTTGTGCTTAGACACCCTTGGTTGGTAACACACCCTCACATATATTGGGCAACCGACTCTGTTTTCTCTTGGAGCTCTTTCTGTTCTTCACACTGTCTTAACTCTGCTGTCTCCTCTGTCCAGTCTTGTGTTTCATTGCAAGATGAGCCGGCAGATGTTTCGGGTGTTCTTCTGGAGTATCACGACTCGAGGGCGGTGTTCAGCTGATCACACGCCTCGACCCTCCCTCATCATTGCTCGTATGACTGTGCTTTTGAATTGCTTCCTGGCACCTCTCTACCTCGAGGTCGATTGTATTCACTCTCGGCCTCCGAAAGGGAGGCCATGAACAGGTATATAAATGATTCTTTAACACCAGGTCTCATTCGCCTGGGTCTTTTCATGCGCAGTCAGTTCCATTTGGGGTCCACCGTTTCATCCAAGGGAGTGCGTATGGACCTGGTTAAGGTTAAAGCCGTCGCTGAGTGGCCAAACCAGATTTTTGCAAGGCTTTGCAGAAATTTCTTGGGTTCGCTAACTTTTATCGGAGATTTATAAGGAATTATGGCCAACTCGCCGTGCCCCTGATGGATCTCACCTCCACGTGCACTGACATTTCTTGGATTTATGCAAAACTCAAATCTGTAATGCTCGTACTCAAATGCTCATTACACTGCATTTTTGGTGGCCATCGTTTGTGCTGGACGTTCACTGGTTCGTATGCTGCTTGTCCAGTTTGTGTGACTAATAAGACAGCTTGTAGTTCCCTGGCTGGGCTCCTCCAACCACCTTTCAAGAGCCTGGTCGCACATAGCCATGGATTTTGTAATTGGTCTCCCCCTCTCCCATGGCAACACAAGTCATTTTGACTGTAGTGGACTGGTTCTCGAAGGCAGCTCATATTATTCTCCACCCCAAACTACCCTCAGCTGGCCTCCTGGTGGATGTGGTTTCTGACAGAGGCCCCCAGTTTGTGTCACATTTTTGGGCAGAGTGTGGGGGGTTACAGTGAGTTTGTCCACTGGGTTTAATCCCCAGACTAATGGGCAAGCGGAGTGAGCTAACCAGCAACTGGAAAAGACCCTGCGATATGTGGCCTCCCAAAACCCTTCTTCTTGGAGCAAGAATTTAGATTGGGTCAAGTGTGCACTCAACTCATTGCTATTGTCGTCTGTGGGGTTATCACCCTTCCAGTGTAGCCTCAGTTACCAGCCCCCCTGGTTCCCTCCCAAGAGCCCGATACTTGGGTCTCCCACTCATGTTTTTTTACAGAGGTGCCGATGCACCTGGAAAGCCACCAGAGAAGGACTGTTACAGACTGGTGGTCATGTTAAAAGGTCAGCAGACTGACACCCGTCTAAACCCCCTACTTACATGTGTGGGTAGAGGGTTTGGCTGTCCTTCCATGACATTCCACTCCATCTCCCATCACATAAGCTAGGACCCAAATGTATCAGTCAATTTCCCATCGCTAAGGTTATTAGTCCTTGGTGATTGAGTTCGAGGAGGATTCCTTGTATATTGTTCCCAGGTGACGGGAGAGTTGCCTGTCTGGGCTCTGCTCCACACTACACCTTCCTGGATTGTTCCGGACCTCCACAGCACTACACACTGAGGAACACAATATCCTCGCCCCAGTGGCTTCCTTATTGAGCCAATATTTATTTCATTTTTTTTACAGTTTATCTCTATCTTTGACCAGCTCCAATCAGTAGGTGGCTAAATGTGAAAGTAACTTCCACACCAGTGTAGAAATCTACCTGAAAGTGAAGATTTACTGTTAAAAAGGACTTCTATTTATCTGTTTCTCACCCACGCTCCATCTTATGCTTCAGAAGATATGGATTTAACCACTGGAGTTGTATGGATTACCTTTATACTGCCTTTTAGACCTTCAAAGTTCAGGTCACCATTCACTTGCATTGTGAGGACCAACAGTGCTGAAATATTCTTCTAAATATCTCAGTTTGTGTTCAGCAGAATAAAGAAAGTCATAAACATCTGGGATGGCATGAGGGTGAGTAAACTATGGAATAATTTTCATTTAGAGCTAACTATCCCTATAACATAATACTGTTATGTTGGACAGAATATTTTGCATAAAATACTTTGACAACAAAATACTCTGAATAGGCTACTTTATAACGCTACCGTCTTGATGACTTAATGAGTGATGTTTAATGTTTGTGTGTAATGTGTGTTATGGTGTGCTGTGGCCCTCCAGGAACTGAGTTTGACACCTGTGATGTAAAAGTAGCTTTGGACTATAAGTCGCAGGACCTTTAGGAAATTAGGAACACGAAAAAAATAAATAAATGAATGCAACTAATTCCAGAAAATACATAATGTAGACCCTATATTTTTTATATGGTAATATTACTTCCAAAATAGGATAAAAAATCAGGTTAATGTTTATTGACTTAAAAATACTGATCAGTGAAAATAGAAATGTAAAGGTCAGTGTAATGTGAATCCTTTTAACAAATTAACAAACAAATGTATGACAAATGGTTGGAAATGAAGTCTATGTGGATTATGAAATAATGTTCTGTTACAGAAATATAATGTTTTGTTAACATTTGATTTTAAATGAATGTTTAATGTTTTGTGATTAATTTAATTTTATTCCAATTAAAATATTGAAATGGTAATATAATGATATAATTTAAATTGTTATTATTAAATAAAAGTTCAAATTTAAAGGAAAAGAAAAAAAACAGAGGGGGTTGCGGTTTGTCAGGGGGTCCTTGAGACATGATGGGGGGGTCCAGTCCTCAAAAAAAGTTTGACAACCACTGGACTAAAGTCTATAGGAATTACTCCACTTTCACTGCAGAGTATATTACATAAGGATTCAACAGTATATACTGTAAAACTCTGCAAATATATTTTAAGGATACAGTACATGTTTGAGGAAGTAAACAAGTACATTTGTATTTAGTTTGTACATAGGCTGTATTTCATGTAAGCATCAAAGGCAACATTCGCAACAGTAGGCTATAGTGACAGTAAAGTGTTTTACAGCGGCCCCTCAGCAAACCGTATTTCACGTGCTGAAACTTTACTTGGACTGAAACTTTACAATCTGGAATCTTGTATAAAAATGCAACAGAAACATAAAATCCTCTTTGACACCTGAACTTCTTCAGAACATTGAATCTTAGTGACACCTGCGCTAAAAAACTAGCTAGACGCAGTGCAACACGAAACAAATTTTTTAATATTGACTTATGTTAACTTGACACAGTGTCTAAAATCCATAAATTCTGCACAAGACTCTAAAGAAACCGCAAGACGCGCTGCAGCAGTGAAAGATGTCTGGCACATGATTCCATCAGAAAACAGTTGGAACAGTTGCAGACATGCGTAAAAACACGTTCGGTGTGAACAGAATCTCTCAAACATGTATATCTATGTTGCCGTGTCAAGTGCTTTAGTTGGTACAGTACTTGTGCTTCGGATCCGCATTTGTCATAAATTTGTAGTATTGGGGATATTTCCATTTAGTAAAACAGCCTCTGGTATCTTCCGATCTCATTTCACTTGAGCTAACATGCGCAGACATTGCCAGTGCTTTTAAAAAGGCTGCGTTGAATTTGAAAACAAATGTTATAAAAAATAGACGTTAAATTTTGATTTTCAATTCAATATTTTTTTATATAGAATTGTTGAAAGTCTATACTGTATGTAACTCAAGTACACCATAAGGAACTGTAATTAAATGACTAAAAAATGGAAGACATGAGTAATCCCTTCCAAGAAAAATTAATTTAATTACAGTTAAACGTTACATTGTAATGTGTTAATCCTAACACTGATAACAATTTTGTATTTATTTATTTTTTGTGAAAGAAATTAGAATTGGCTGAGGCATAATAGTTGGATAGACAGTATTGAACAAAGAACCAATGCTTTCCTCAATGCAGAACTCTGCAATCGCAGTTAAACTAGCATCCCCTTTCTATGTAAGTTCTATGGTTTCACTGTGGACCTGCATCAGCATTGTAGTTAGTGAAAACAGGGTCATGCAAAGTTCTGAATATTTGGTGTAGCCAGCTAGTGTAGCATTGTTACATTTTATAGCAAAAATTCTATATACAGATGTTCAACCATGCTGGTTAAGCAATTGTGCTAACCATTAATACATGGTTAGGCTTTATCCAGTGGCACATATAATACAACTACTACGCCTATAGTGTAAGGGGATGGCCTCATTATAACAGATTCTCATTGCTGTATCTAAGGTAACCTGTAATGAATATGGCTCCTCGCACTTCCTCATTGACCAATAACACCTACACCTCACAATAATCTCCATGCTTATCACACTTTACACTGAACATTATATTCAAAAGAGAACAATCTCTTTCATATTTAATAACTAACATATCTGTTTGCATTCTTATCTGGGTTGAATTTCTCTGCCTAAGATCCTTGTGATATAAAAGAGTGTAACTCACAATTATATTTATTTAAAAAACTTGCATATGACAATTTGTGGTTGATTACTTACCTTCGTAGTTGAATATGACATGTGACCTTATCCTGAGGTTTGGCAAAAGAAAGTACAGGGCAAGTATTGACACTAGAGCGAACTCTCACCTTGTACACAGACTCAAATTTTTCGGTATCCTCTTCTCCCTAATTGTTCCAAATAATCTGGAAGGGATGGCCCCAGTTCTAAGGCACTTACGTCCATTGGACCTAGTATAGTCAACTTTGTTGACGTGCCGGTGTTCTGTCGAAGACTGTTTCCCCTATGTTTCCCCTTAGGTTAGTGTTCCCCTTAGCGCCATTAAACATAGGGGGAACAGACTTCGACAGCACTGTTAAACATTAAACATAGGGGGGAAAAGATTTCAAAAGAGGGGAAACACAGGGGGAACAGACTTCAACACAACACCAGCTATACACAAAAGTACTACCTCTGAGAACATTAAACTTCAGACCCTGAATACGTTGAATTGCATGAATCCACTGCTTTTCTCTTATTACTGTCCCCTGTACGTTTATACGTTTTGTTCTAAAAATTCAGAGCATGAAAAAGGTCTACTGGGGGAAAAAAAAAAATAAAAACATTAAAGAAGAAGACTGATGTTTCTCATGGGTGTAATACTCATCCCCACTTCCAGAGGGCGATAACCAGTGAGTATTTCACATAGTTGTGTAGAAATGTGAGATAGAAGAAGAATGAAGATGCACAAGCAAGTATTGTTGTTTTATGTTCATGCTGATTTTGTCAAATCATTTAAAGTCCTGATTGAGGAAAGTTATTTTGTTCAACACTTTTGTAAGTTGATAATTAAATATGTTAATACTCGTTTGAGTATCTTTTTTGTATTGTTTAATCTCTGTTTCTCTTGTGAGTAACTGTGCTGTATAATTTAAATGTTTATTTAATGCTGAATTGTTTGAAACAGCTTTTATGTCTGTTAAATTGACTTGTGTAGTTTGTATTGGGACTTTTTTTGTGTATGACTGGCATGTTGGAGACTTTTATTCTTGAGGTTTAATTGTAATATATGTGACCTGTTCCTTGTTTTCATCATCATTTCATCTCCTTCAACACATTTAACGCCTGCCTGCATTCATATATCCACTTTTAATTAGCTATTTGTGACTGAACTATTTTTAATGTCAAATTCTGGGACATGATTTTATTCTAATCTTAAATATGTCAATTTTGTGTTGTGTCTGTTTCAAAGTCTTTTTGTTGCAAATTATCATCTCTAAATGTCTAATGAAAAACATGTGTGAAATAATTTTTATAATGAATGTTGAATAATCCCCCTTTTACTAAGTGTAATTGTTGAGGGTATTTTATATGCTATAAAGATGGTTAAAGGCTAGCTTTTGTTATACATGGTAAACCTGGTTATGTCATTTCCTACAACAATGGAATATTGTAAAAATTATGTAAAGTCTTTTTTTCTCTCTCTAGGCAGATCATCCAACAATTGAAGAAAGAAAAGAAGGGTTCCTGCAATCCTTAAAAATCTTAATGTCTTAAATTCAGTTTTCCAAAATTTAAGGTCATAAAAAGTCTTAAATATCTTAAATTATACAACAAATGTCTTCATTATCATTTAAAGAGGTCTTAAATTTGTGGGCAGAAAGACAGGAAACGTGATATGACCTAATTTGATTATCAAACTTCAAAAGAATACAATTTAATTAAATAGATGCATGTGCTACGTCCTTCAGAGTGAAAAAGTGACGCTGTTGTATTTTCCCCAAGCACACAGGAGTTGCAGAGCAGTTCACAATCATTAGACTATATTGGAAATTTGTTACAAGAGATCACTAATGATCAGTTGTTGAAAATAATATAGTGTTCTGATGGAAAAATAACAATATTTACTTTTGTTTTATATTGTAAAAACTGTAGATTATTGTTGGAGTGCACATTTTATTTCCATTATCTGTTTGAATGAGTAGCTGGAAGCAGTGAAGCACAAACATTTCTAAATAAGAGTCATCGTGTATTTTAGCCTTTTAAAGTTAAAAGTTCTTTGTTTCCCCCCTGGTTATTGGTATTTTGGTTGCACCATAAACTGCATCTGGAATTTAATTAAATGTGGCCTCTGTCTGACCCTCCCAATCACAGGATTGAATGACTAGGAACATTTATATAGGCTACTAATTTTAAAAAATATTCTTTCAACACATTACCATAGAAGCAAAATCCAATATTGGAAATAATACATATATAATACATCCATAAACCAATTTTAATGTGATATATATATATATATATATATATATATATATATATATATATATATATATATATATATATATATATATATATATATATATATGTTATGTGTGTGTGTGTGTGTGTGTGTAAAACATCTAGAGTATTTAAAACTTGCATCTATCCTACCCTGTTTTACTGATAAACAATGTTAAGGCCATGCTGAATGTGTGTCCCTGCCTATTTAAGTAAGAATCTGTGATAGATAATATATTTTGAGATTGTGTGGGTCTGTTTTGGTATAGCGATACAGAATTAATTTTATTTGTTCGGGTATGAAAAAGATGTTAAAAAATCTTACATTTGATTTTAAAACTCTGCAGGAACCCTGGAGAAACTCCCAAGTGTTTCAGCTGATCTGTTCTGACATACTATTGCAAAAATGAAGTCTGTTAAAGAAGAGTTAAAAGAGGAGCATGAAGACATCAGTATTACAGAGTCATCCAGAAAGAAACATGAAGATACTGAAGAACAAAGAGGTTGGTGTTCATTCTTGATTCTTCATAAAGACTGTTGAGGGACATTTTTTACAGCTGTCTTGTTTAGAGGATTTGTTTCATAACCTGGTGCATTTTCTCCCTTAATTCGGTTGGTTTAGGCACATTTGAACAAGGCAATAAGAGGCGGATCTAGAATTTTTTTATGGGATGGCACACAGACTATGAGGGGTCACAACACCAAAGCAAGCACCCATGCATGGGTCTTATGGATGAAGTTACCAAGCTTCATTGCAACATGTACTAGTTCATTGATTGGAGTCACTATCAAATTACAAATGTCCATGATTTTGCAATACAACCGCATTTCCACAGGAAGCACATAGTAACCATTTTGCTACTGATTTGCAGACATTAAAAAAATAAAATAATATTTGCAGGTTAACCCAACGTGACTCTACCCACCCTAGCGACCAGGCCAATTGGTTGCTAAGGAAGCCTAACTGGAGTCACTCAGCATGCCCTGGATTCGAACTTTTGACTCCAGGTGTGGTATTGCACTTTTTTAAATGAAATAAATATTAATATAATAAAATATATATTCCCATTTTAAAATCAGCTGATTTTTAAAGTGACGTTGATTCCTTGGACGACAAGAGGATGCAATAAATACATAAACCATTCAGCACCGTTATATTATAGCATAGAATATTCCTATCCTGGCTGTTAAAAAAGAGAATTTCATTTTCAACTAATGTGCATAAAATAAATAAAGTTTTAATCTGTCCATATTCAAAAATGTTAAGTCAAAAGTAAAATGAATGGGGTAACGCTTCAATATACATTTCATATGGTGTCACACTTCACTGATTCCTACTACAGCTGTAGCCAAAAGTATTGGCAGTGACATTTTGTGTTTCGCAGTTTTCTGCTTCAGTTGTTGTGTTGTTTCACATTGTTTCTAGATTTTTGTGCAGAGTGATCAGATGCATTTTCAATAATTGCAAAAATCTTCATTGACCAAAAAAATGAACTATCACAAAAAACAACATTTCACAGTTTTTTGGCCCTGGCACAAAATGACCAGCTAACATCATTTCACTAATCATATCAGCAGCACCTGGGAAAGTATGAACGAGTACTAGTCAGTTGAAATCTGTCAGACTGATTGCTATAAAAGGAGGGAAGAAGTGCTTCCAATCATTGTGTTCTTGTTAGAAATGGTTACCTCTAAACAAAAACATGCAGCCATCATCGCTTTGCATGGAGAGAGGTTCAACTGCAGTGAAGAAGGCTTCAGGATGTCCCAGAGTGTCCAGCAAGCGCCAGGACCGTCTCCTCCTGAGGAGTCCGCTACGGAATCGTGTCACCACCAGTGCAGAGCTTGCTCAATATTGGCAGCAGGTTGGTGTGAGTGCATCTGCACGCACAATGAGGTGAAGACTTTTGGTCAGTGGCCTGGTGTTAAGTGCAGCAAAGAAGCCACTTCTCTCAAAGAAAAACATCAAGGACAAACTGAAATTCTGCGGGAAGTACAAGGATTGGACAGCAGAAGATGGGTTAAAAGTTATTTTCTGTGATGAAGCCCCCTTCCGACTATTTGGGACATCTGGAAAATTGATAGTCTGGAGAAAAAAGGTGAACGCTACGAGTCCTGTGTTGTGCCAACAGTGAAGCATCCTGAGACCATCCATGTGTGGGGTTGCTTTTCATCCAAGGGAGTGGGTACTTTCACAATTCTCACATGAATAAAGAATAGTATCAAAACGTCCAGGAAGAGCAACTTCTCCCAGCATTCCAGGAGCAATTTGGTGATTATCCGTGCATTTTCCAGCATGATGGAGCACCATGTCACAAGGCAAGAGTGATAATGAAGTGGCTTGGAGATCATTGCATTGGAATTTTGGATCCGTGGCCAGGCAACTCCCTGGATCTTAATCCCATAGAGAACCTGTGGTCAATCCTCAAAAGGCGAGAGAGGACAAGCAGAAGCCCACAAATTGTGATCAACTCCGAGCACTAATAACTCAAGAATGGATTGCCATCAGTCTGGATTTGGCCCAGAAGCTGATATCCAGCTTCAAGGGTCAACACTGTAAATACTGTCTCTTTGCATATATTGAATGTTTTTGCCAATAAAAGCCTTTAAAACTCATGAAACGCTTATCATTGTTTTCCAGTATACCATATAAACATGTTAAAATATTATCTATAAATACTGAAGCAGCAAACTTTGCAAAACACAAAATTTATGTCACTGCCAATACTTTTGGCCACGGCTGTACTCCAGAGTCAAGCTTCATAATAACAGTGAAATACCACATATATTTTTATTCAGTACAGATGTATGTAGAGTAGCAATATTCAAAAATAGCTGTGGTATTCGGCTGAACTCAGTGGGGAAGTGGCTCAGAATATGAGCCCAGTCCAGGGGCTGTTCAGACAGACGGAACACAACAGACTGGAACTGAATGCAAGGATCACGAGACACATATTTCCAAGATGAAAATCTATGATAAGTTTGTGGGCAATGGAGGAGTCAGGAGGCAACGAACTGTCAGTGTGAGTATTTTATTACTCTTCAGCGTCACACAAAAACTTTAACAAAAAAAGGGCACTTAGTGGCCCAATATACACACAAGTCTTTGTTAGTCAGACCACAACTCTCTGCTGTCTCTCTCTCCCACACTGATGCTCTGGCGTGCCTTATCAGGTCTCCCTCCTCCATCAATATAATGAGAGACAGGTAATCACAATTTGGGTGAAGAGCCTTACCACTCTTCCTCTCCCGGAGACGGACACATTTTTGTTTATTCAGCATCTCGTGCAGGAGCGCATTTTAGATGATGTGTCTAATTAAAAAGAACTTTAAAAGCAAAAGCATATTGAGATATCTGCTTTCTGTTAAACTGTATTTGTTGCGATGTGTCTAGCCTTTTTTTAGCGCACGAATGTGTTTGATCTTAAGTCATCGCATTACAGTGAGGATACTTTTTAATCGGATGCATTTCTGATTTGTTTATATGTTTCTCTCAGCTGCATGAAGATATTTGCCTTCTCACATCAATAGCTTTAAATATGCAACTTAGCTGGCTAACAAATGCATAAACGTGACCAGCTGGATATAAACTAGTGCAAATAGATTGTAACAATCATGACATTTAAACATTTTGGTAGGACTTTGGTAGGTCACATTGTTAATGTTAGTGTCCACTCAGTCTTGTCAACAAACGTACTGTTTTCTACTAATGCAGCATCTAGTCAACAAATGAATTACTTTATAAGGATATGACAACATGTACTGTATACATATATTTTCTTTGTTTATTTTTTAAAATCTGCATCTGAAGTGTTCCGCTCCATACAGTGTTTAGTCTCGCATGTCAAAAAAAAAACCCCAAGGCAACAGTGAAGTGAAGCTCTCACGCTGTATAACGACAGCGGACCCTTCACAGCTGCTCCAGCACCGGAAGCAATGGGGAACAAATTGTGTAGATTTTTACCAATAACCGATAGTTCCAAAAATCTGTTATCGGTGCCAATTAATCGGCAAACCAATATATCAGTCGATCTCTACTGAGAATGCAGTCAGACCCAACAGACCAATGAATCAAACAATATCCCTATAAAAACCACAAACATACCTGATGGATCACTGGAGAAGACATCTATAAGTCAGCATGCCACTATAACCGATAATCAAAACATGGATATAGCCTTTTAGCAATTACATTAAATATAATTGCACATTTAAAATAAGAGTTGTTTATAATTCCTGAGGTCATTTTTAGTATGATCGCTTCCCTCTTTTGGATAGTGACAGAACATAAACATATAGGACAGTGTTTGCAACTTTTTGACTGATAAAAACTATTAACTCTTGACTCTCTTTCTGTGTGTTTGTGTGTGTGTGAGAGCGAGAGAGCTCTTTGAGCAGAACTTTTTAAATAATAACCATGACTGGAATTTTACAACTCCTATCCTTCAGACTGACTGATAATGTTTATTTGCAGTGCTACTTTTGAATGGAACATGCATACTGTACAAAGCGACAGAACTTTGCATAACATAAACACAAACTGTACTCTAAAATGTGTATAGTTTGACAATTTTTTTTACAAATGTAATTTTAACTGGTATACCAATGGATGAGATAAATCCCAGAACAGCCCACAAACATTGTGACAGCTTGCTCACATTTGACTTTGCATGAAGAAAATGCAACACTAAATATTTTATCCCCTATTTTGGAACAAATCAAATGGAACAGGTCTAAAAATGCCCTAAGGTATCAAACAGTGTTTCCATTATTTACCTAGATTGTGGAGGCTTGTAATGAACTGAAAATATTTTTTATTTCTCATAATAAAATAAGATCTCTTTTCTGTTTTGTGCCGTTGCTTTGGCAAAGCATCTCTTACTCCCAGTCAGTCAGCTTATTCTGCTGTTGAAAGTAATCAAAGAGCACATATTTTTATAATTTACAAGCAATCTACTAACCGCTGTGCCCTTTGATTGACAGGTGGCATTGTGCATCTGCATGTTCCAAAAATGTTTGCGCTAACCTATGCCTGAATGGTCAAATACATTTTAAAATTATGCCAAAATAACTGTCTTGGTAAGGTATTCATATAAATGCAATGAGTTGTGTATAAAGTGAATGTAAAAAGCAGATTTGTATTAAAATGTCAGACTTGTAAGTATAAATGTAAGCTATTTGACCTGCTGCTGTCTAGCATGTCATTATAATAATCAAACAACCATAACAAAAAAACAAAACAAAACAAAAAAAACAGAGAAAACACCCACTGCTCTTGAGTGAGTGACATTAGTAGCTTTAAAAAGTAATAATGTATTCTAATCATACAGTGAAGACCAGTAGTAGTTTTATGTTGCATTTCATTCAAAATGTTTCATTGAATACTTGATGGCCTACTGATGTTAAACACTTTTAAAGCGGTGAAAAAAGCACTGAATTATTTTTTAACTGAATGTTTACTAGGCTTGAATAATTACTTAAGAACTTGAAACCATTTTTCCATAATTAACATACAGTACTGTGCAAAATTCTTAGGCACATAAGATGTTTCACAAAAGCATTTGTCTTAAGATGGTTAGATATATCTTCAGCTTTAGTGTGTCAATAGGAAATATAAATGTTAAACTCACAATCATAAATTTTGCAAATAGAATAGATTAGAATAGGAGAACATGTAGCACTGCAACAGATGTCATGGCCCCCGCAAAGACTTCCACTGAACATCATGTCAGTCTGAGATTACATAAAAAGACAGAAGCAATTCAGACACCATAAATAGACAGAAGAACTGTTTAGAATTCTCCAAGAAGCTTGGAACATCCTATCTGCCAACAACCAAGAAAAACTGTGTCCAGGTGACCTAGGAGAATTGGTGCTGTTTTAAAGGCAAAGGTGGTCACACCCAATATTGATTTAGCTTTTTTATGTTTACTGGACTTTGTATGACATTAAGTGATATATGAAAATTATTTCTGCCATTTATTTTTGAAGACACACTCACTATGCAACATTTTCCCCAAGTGCCTAAAAATGTTTGCAAAGTACTGTATTACTTCTGGTGGTGTTGAGAATCATCAAATTTCACTACCGACTACTGAAATTTTGGTATTGTGTTAATTTAAAGCCTTTATTTTACATGGGAGGTCTTGCTGCAATAACATGATGAAAAAATAGATCTCATTCCATAGAGCTAGGAGTACCCTGCTGTAAATTATGGTGATGGAGGCTTTTCTTTATTTGACTACCATACATAACATAAAATAATTATATGACAATAGCCTCTTCCCCAGTGTAGTTCACATATATGTTGCAGAGAACTGAGTTGATTGCATATGTACACTTATTAGGTTGGGCATCGGTCATAATTTTAGGGTGCTTTCACACTGGCAGATTAGTTTGAAACACATCACAGTTCGCATGAAAAATTGGTAATGGGAAAGCTGTCATGCGGACCAGGGTGCGCATCACGGTACCGAATGCGAGACTACCTGTAGGAGGTGGACTGAGTTCAGTTGCAATGGAACTGTAGCGCAATTCAAGTAAATGTGAAAGCAAATGTGACTGGGGTGCGCACTCGTTCAGGAAGTAAAGTAACCTGCACGTGCGTTTTATCCGATGACTACATCATTGGTTTCAACAGCACACAAGGATCCACACATTCCGGAAAGTCCCAACAGGAACAATCGCACTCGGAGTGCAAACATGCCCAGTGTGAAAGCCCCCTTAGAAAAATATATAAACTTTATCATGTTACTTGAGCATGTAACTTAAATGTTCTTTTTTTCTCTCCGGACAAGCAAAATGTTTTACTCCGACAAGAGAATGACCAATTTACTTGTCCGGAGGACAAGCCCATGATGATGCTTAATGTTGAGCCCTGACTCAAATGTATGCTCTAGTCAAATTTGTGTTTTTACCATTTGTGAACCACGTTAAGCTCGTTTTCGTTTACCATGCTTTGTGGGTGTGAATTTTTTGTCATGTCATCACTATTCATATCTATACAACCAATGTGTTTGATTAAATTATTACTAGAACACAAAATTGTTTACAAGAGTACAAAGTTCTTTATAGATTTAGCCTCTTAATTTTGCTCTCAAATTGCACCAGATTGTTGCATTTAACTTTTAATATGTACAACATATTCTTACAGGGAAGCATGCCCCCCGACACCATTAGAGAGTCAGAGGTCCACCTACTACAGTCAAATCAAACAAAACAAAATCCTGTGGGAAACAAAGCTTAATACAGTTCACTAGATCTGACAGCTGTAGATAGGATATCACATAATCTGTATACCAGAATATACTGTACATGTTTAAGCATATAAAGCAGATTTCAGTTGTATTTTTCACATTTTCTATGTTCATTTTAGATTTGATAAAAGTGAAAGAAGAAAGTCAAGGACAGAATGACGTGGAGAAACATCCCGATTGTAAATTCGATAATATGACTGGTGAAGATTTTAGTTGCTCAAAGACTGAGAATAATTGCTCTCAGAAAAGAACTCGACGAACAATAATCAAAAATCCTTTTACCTGCTCTCAATGTGGAAAGAGTTTCACACTTAAAGGAAACCTTAAAACTCACTTAAGACTTCACTCTGGGGAGAAAACTTTCACCTGCCTTCAATGTGGAAAGATTTTTGCACATAAAGTAAACCTCAGGTGTCACATGAGAATTCACACTGGAGAAAAGCCTTTCACCTGCTCTCAGTGTGGAAAGAGTTTCACACAGAAAGGACCACTTGATGTTCACATGAAAATCCACACTGGAGAGAAGCCGTTTACATGCTCTCAATGTGGAAAGAGTTTTGCACATAAAGGAAGTCTTAAGCGTCATGTGAGAATTCACACTGGAGAGAAGCCTTTCACCTGCTCTCAGTGTGGAAAGAGTTTCACACAGAAAGGACCACTTGATGTTCACATGAAAATCCACACTGGAGAGAAGCCTTATACATGCCCTCAATGTAGAAAGAGTTTTGCGCATAAAGGAAGTCTTCAGCGCCACATCAGAATTCACACTGGAGAAAAGCCTTTTACATGTCTTCAGTGTGGAAAGAGCTTCACACAAGCATGCAATCTCAAACTTCATCTGCGCTTTCATTCTGGATTAAAGCCATTTAACTGTGATCAGTGTGGCAAGAAATTTACACGGCCAACACATCTAAAGGGACATATGACAACTCATACTAATGAGAAGACTTATGTTTGTTCTTTTTGTGGAAAGAGTTTTGTTTCATCATCAATCCTGAAAGCACACGTGAGAGTTCATACTGGAGAGAAGCCATACAAATGCACTTCATGTGGGAATAGTTTCACCCAGTCAAGTAATCTAAAGTTTCATTTAAAAAAGGGCTGTCCAAAATTGTCATTGTGACCAAAGTTAATTTCACTGTCAACACTTGGGTATTTAATGTAGCACAGATTTAATTTGCTAGATCTGATTTAGTTTGAAAAAGTTTTAAGATAATAACAACAAATAAATAAAGAACCATGCCTATGCCTATGCATACACTGCAAAAATATATTTTCACATTTATTTTTATTTTTTTTAACTTATTATCCTGTAAAATATCTAGACATACTTAAAACAGGATATATTTACTAGGGATGTGCTAGACTAGTTGACCAATACCAAAAAAGTTACAGAAGTACTCAAACCAGCCCATCTTGCACCATCAATCATCCATGCGATTATCTAATCGTGCATAAAATCATGCAGATACAAATCAGGAGCTTCAGTTAATGTTCACATCAACCATCATAATGGGGTAAAAAAGTGATCTCGGTGATTTGGAGTGTGGGATGATTGTAGGTGCCAGATGGGCTGGTTTGAGTATTTCTGTAACTGCTGATCTGGGATTTTACTCTCTAGAATTTACTCTAGAATACTTAGAATACTCTAGAATAGTGCCAAAAAAAAAAAAAAAACATCCAGTGAGGGGCAGTTCTCTGGACAGAAATGCCTTGTTGATGACAGAGGTCTGGCCATTCTCTGTTGACTGGTTCAAACTGACAAAGTCTATGGTAACTCATAACCGCTCTGAACAATTGTGGGGAGAAGAATATCATCTCAGAATGCTATTTTGAGATGCGGGTTGGCGCTGTTTTGCGAGGGGGACCTACACAATATTAGGCAGGTTGTGGCTGACCGGTGTATATAGTTGAATAATTTTTCTTTGTGTTGTAGTTTATGTGACCTGTGTGATGTCTCATGATAACTAGAAGATGTTCGGATTAGCCAGTTTGTCTGCTTCCTGAACTGGGCCCCAGTTAGTCATACTATCACTGTTAAGACTATGAGCCATATTACTAGAGAGCAGAGTGGCACCATTCCTGAAGGGATGGAGGGGTCAGGTCTATCCCAAAAACTCTTCCAACTGTCTATAAATCCTATGCTATTCTACATGCATCACTCAGACATACAGCCGTTCAGTGACACTAATATACTATAAACCTCGTCACCATGACGAGCAGGGAAGGGGTTTTTGCAAGTTCCACATCTCTTTAACATTATCTTTAGTGATCTCTGACTGGCGACACTGGACATCATTAGTGCAGACATGAATAACAATCTTTAAAAACTCTACATTTAGCATTAGCCAACACTTGTAAATTTGATCTGATGTCAGACACTCTGACACCCAATATGCATTTAACACTAGTGGCGGGAGTCACTATTTCCACGTTTCTTAAAATAGAGTCACCAATAACTAGGGTGCTTTCACATGATTCTCAGTGGGTGCATCATTGAGTGGGGAGAATCGATTGGCAATCCTAACAGGAATGGGAGAGGGGTGTTTTGCCCTACATGTATGCTGCCAAGACATCACCCAAAGGGTGCTCTACAGCCAGAACCAAATTGTGTGTGTTGCTTTTTTTACTACTTGCATCTGAAACAGAATCTACTGGCTTCTCTTTCACACTGACCTCTACTAGCTTTCGGATACATCTCTCTAACTCATTAACCTTCTCTGTCAGCCTGAATAATTGCTTAGATTTTTCACATTTGACAAAAATTACATTATTTTCCAAAAGCTGCCTAACACACTACAGCACCTCTGTTTGGCAGTGATAATGGACGCAGTTGATCATACAGTCACTCTCTCTCTCGCCCTCTCTCTCTCTATCTCTATCACACACACACATCCATCCATCCATCCATCCTTGTTTCTCCAATAAATTGTTATAAACAGCCCAAGCCATGATACTAGTTATAAAGTGACGTTTGGCTTGTTCGCATCATTTGGACGAACCAGCAATGGTAGATTCTGATCCGTCACATAAAGAAGTAGTTCCATGCACAAATACTAATTTAAAGGTGAAAATGAAAATTGGCTGGTAATTTACTCACCGTCAGGCCATCCAAGATGTATATGACCTATCTTCATCAGAAAAGGATTTAAGATTTTTAGGAAAGTTTCTGATGTTTTAGCTTCATCCAATGCAAGTGAAAGGACAGCCATTTTTTATGGTCCAAAAAGCATATTTAGGCAGCATCAAAGTCATCCTCATGACTCCACTAAATCAAGTAATGTCTTTTGAAGAGAATCGAAACGTTTGTGTGAAAATCTAATTGCTAACTGCATCTGCAGTCATGTGTATTACTTTGCCCAAATGGACAATGACCCCAAGCAGACCTCCAAAGTTGTTGCAAAATGGCTTAACGACATCAATGTCAAGGTACTGGAGTGGCCATCACAAAGCACTTACCTCAATTCGATATAAAATTTGTGGTCAGAGCCGAAAAATTGTGTGCGACCAAGGAGGCTATATACCTGACTCAGTTACACCAGTTCTGTCTGAAGGAATGGGCCAAAATTCCAGTAACTTATTGTGAGAAGCTTGTGGTAGGCTACCCAAAATGTTTGACCCAATTTAAACTATTTAAAGGCAATGCTACCAAATATACTGTCAAGTGTGTGTAAACTTCTGACCCACTGATGAAAATATATAATGAAAGAAATAAAAGCTGAAATATATCATTCTCTCTACTATTATTCTGACATTTCACTTTCTTAAAATAAAGAAGTGACCCTAACTTACCAAAGATGGAATGTTTTCTATGATTAAATGTCAGGAATTGTGTAAAAAAAAAAAACTGAGTTTCAATGTATTTGGCTAAGGTATGTAAACTTCTGACTTCAACTGTGTGTGTGTGTGTGTGTGTGTGTCACGATTCCCTGTTGTCTGCCCTGTGTTTCTCCCTTGCCATCTGTCCTGGACTACACTTCCCACAATTCCTTGTCCTCATCACTGCCAGCTTCATTGTTATCACCTGTGTTTAGTTTAATCATTATCCCTGTGTATTTAAGTCCTGTTGTTCCACCATTCACTGTCAGTGGTTAAATGTAAATGTATGTTCTTGACCGTGTACTGCCCATGCCCTTCCTGAATGTTTCTCGTTTATATCTTGGTTTTCCCCTCGTGGATGTCTTATTTTGTTCCCTGTGTTTTTGCATATTCTGAGTTAACCTGTTCTTCTTTTGTTTTCCCATTAAAACCTGCATGTAGATCCTCACTCTTCGTGTGTGTGTGTGTGTGTGTACATAGTGGTGGCCAAAAATATTGGTACGCTTGGTAAATATGAGCAAAGAAGTCTGTGAAAATGTTTTTATCAATTGTTTATCCTTTTGAACTTTAATTCAAAAAATAAACAAAAATCTAACCTTTCATTTAAGCAAAACATTTGAAAGAAATACATTGGCCACAATTATTGGCACCCCTTGAAATTCTTATGAGTAAAATATATCTGAAGTATATTCCCATTCATATTTTACATTTTTGTAGTACACCTGGGTGACTAGGAACGTGAAATTGTTCAGCCATGACGCCCTGTATCACGGGAGTATAAATATGAGGTAACACACAGGCCAAATTCCTTTAATCAACAGTCACAGTGGTTTAGACTAAAGAATATAGTTCTGTTGTGTGGCAAAATGTTGTTGAGCTTCACAAAATGGGAAGTGGCTATAAGAAAAAAGCCAAAGCATTGAAAATACAAATTTCCACCATCAAGGCAATAATTAACAAGTTCCAATCAACTGGAGATCTTGAGAATCAGCCTGGAAAAGGACGTGTCTATATTGTCTCCACGCACAGTGAGGCGGATGGTTCACGTGGCCAAAGAAACTCCAAGGATCACAGCTGGAGAATTGCAGAAATTAGTTGGGACTTTGGGGTCAATATCAAACATCAAAATCAACACAAACATGGTTCACTGACCACAAAATCAAGGTTCTGCCATGGCCATCCCAGTCCCGACCTAAACCCCATAGAATATTTGTGGGGTGAACTGAAGAGGAGAGTCCACCAACACTGACCTCTGAATATGAAGGATCTGTAGAAATTCTGTATGGAGAATGCGTCTCGGATCCCTTGCCAAGATTTCAACCTCATTAAGAGAAGACTCAGAGCTGTTATCTTGGCAAAGGGTGGTTGCCAAAAGTATTGAATAAAAGGGTGCCAATAATTCTAGCCAATGCATTTTGGAGAAAAATATTTATTTAATAATGAGATATTTCCTGTTTCAATTTTACTTCAATTAAAGGTTAGATTTTATTTATTTTTGAAAGATCAAACAGATAAACAATGCAGATTTTCTCTCACAGCCTTCTTTAGTCATATTTACTGTGTGTGTGTCCAAAAGTTTCAAATAATGTACAGATTTTGCTGTTTCGCAAGGAAATTGGTATTTTAATTCACAAAAAGGAATTCAACTGATGACAAAATATAGTCAGGAGATTACTGATGTAAAAAAAAAACAAAAACAGCACCATCACTATTTATCACAAATCTAAACAGGCCCCATTTCCAACAGCCATCACTCCAACACCTTATTCTTGAGTAATCATGCTAAATTGCTAATTTGATACTAGAAATCACTTGCCATTATATCAAACACAGCTGAAAGCTATTTTGTTTGTTAAATGAAGCTTAACATTGTCTTTTTGTTTGTTTTTGAGTTGCCATAGTATGCAAAAGACTAGTATATCTCTTAAATCTATATTAGGTCAAAAATGGCAAAAAAAAGAAACAGCTTTCTCTAGAAACTCGTCAGTCAATCACTGTTTTGAGGAATGCAGGCCAAAAAAACTTCATACAAAGGTGTACGTGTTACACTTCTAAGAATGATGCGGCGTCCACTCTTGGTACAACACATTTATTTCTGTAAGAAATATGAGAAATACAGGTACGATCAGGAGCACTCTCCGTAGCATGTACACTTGAACTCTCTAAGCACTTACTGAATACTATTACAACTATATCAGCGTCACTTTTTCCTATAAACAGTTATATGTCTTATAGTGCAAACATCTTCCCATATACATGACATAGGGAACATTACTCTTGACACGTTACCTTCTCTAAACCCATAAACACGATAACAAAAACTTAAACATGTTCAGTACTCACTCTGTCCTAACATAAAGGTATGACAAACATTAAAATATCACTTTATATTCCTTTAACATGAATACAGATGAGTAATGCATAAACTGTATATGCATATTCGTGAAATGAACGATTCAGTACATCTTCATTACTCCAGCATTGATTATTATATAAATTTATCTTATTACCTTTTTTATCACTGCTTTGTTCCTTGTTTTCATCAGTTTTTAACTCTTTATGAATTATGCTTATGAACTACCTTTATTTGACTAACATGTTTAACCCAACATCTGTTACGGTGTTTCTTCTATATTATCCTCACCGAATAAAATAACACATTTTAACCCTTAGTCTAACACAAACTCTAACTAACGATACAACACAAAATGCTCCAAAATTAATGGTTGAGGGAATGACACCAGCTGAGGTAATAACATGTTATCAAGGTGAACATAGGCCTGCTAACACGTGCTGCTAAGCACTTATTTCGCTCACTTTAGCTCTCACTGAAAATGACTAGCTTTTAACGGAGTTATTCACCTTGCCGTCCGCCATTTCATGTGCGAGCGCCTCGCGGTCATCCCACACTTTTACCAACATTCAAAGTCAACATTTCTTAATGTCTCCGATACCAACTAAAGCTCAACAGAAACATGATATTGTTGTGCATTACTACAGTATTAATTACCATCAGTTTACCTGTAAGAAATATGAGAAATACAGGTACGATCAGGAGCACTCTCCGTAGCATGTACACTTGAACTCTCTAAGCACTTACTGAATACTATTACAACTATATCAGCGTAAGCTACTGATGCGCAGTCCAGTGTAAAGCTTCGGGTGCCCCCTACTGACGAACCTGAGTTTGGCGAGGAAAACTTCACTCATTTACAAACACCTTGCAATACAGCAATATAGACACATTGTCTCCAGATTTTAGCCATTATCTAGATCAAAGTTGAAAGCAATCTTTATATGTCTCTTTTAAACACTAAGGGCTACATACGCAACAGTCTTCAAAGACAAAGGACATCTGGCTCTAACAAGGATTGAAAGAGATGTGCAGGCCAGATGTACAACTAAACAAGAGAATAAGTACATCAGAGTATATACAGTAGTTTGAGAAATAGATGCCTCACATATCCTCATCTGACAGTCTCATTGAATAACCACTCAACACCAGCTTCATGTACAATAGTAATGAGAAGACTCGGGTGCAGGCCTTTTGAAACAGAAAAACAAAAAGAATAGGTTTGAGTGGACAAAGAAAGAGACATTGGACAACAGATAATTGGAATAATATTTTTATGGATTTTAACCCCATTGTGCTTTTTTGGGATCAGCTAGAATGTAAGGTGTGTGAGAAGTGCTCGATAAGACTGGGAAGTGAAATGTCACCCAGTATCTGAACAAACTGGCAGCTAGAACGTCAAGGATCTGCAAAGCTGTCATTGCTGCACATGGAGGATTTTATTTATGAGAACCCTTTGAAGTAGTTTAAGAAGTTCTGAATATTTTTTTCAAATTGTAATTTTTCACATTATTAATGTCCTGACTATACATTGTTATCAGTTGAATGCCACTTTGGTGAATAAAAGTAACAATTTCATTCCATAAGAGTAAATCTGTACATTATTCTAAACTTTTGGCCACCAGAACATGATTTCCTATTTTTTTCATACTAAATTGTTTTAGATCTTTCAACAAGACATAACATAAAACAAAGGTGACTTGAGTAAACACAAAATACAGTTTTTAATTATATCTAAAAAAAAAAAAAAAAAAAAAAAGCAAAAAAGTTATCCAACACATATTACACCATGAAAAACAAATTGCCCCCTTAAACTTAATATCTGGTTGGGCCAACTTTAGTAGCAACAACTGCAACCAAACCCTTCTGAAAACTGGAGATCAGTCTTTCACAACGCTGTGGTGGAATTTTGGCCTGCTCTTCTTTGCAGGACTACTTTAGTTTAGCCACATTGGATGATTTTCAAGCATGAACTGCCTATTTAAGATCTTGCCACAGCATCTCAATCGGGTTCAAGTCAGGACTAGGCCACTCCAAAACTTTAATTTAGCTTCTTTTAAGCCATTCAGAGGTGGACTTACTCCTATGCTTTGGATTATTGTCTTGCTGTATCCAGTTGCGCTTGAGCTTCAACTCACAGACTGATGACTGGACATTCTCCTTTAGGATTCTCTGGTAGAGAGCAGAATTATTTTTTCCCTCAATTACTGCAAGTTGCCCTGACCCTGAAGCAGCAATGTATCCCCACACCATCACACTACCACCACCATGCTTGACCTTAGGTATGGTATTATTTTGTGGAATTCTTGGTTTATTTTATGCCAGATATGAGGGAACCACTGTCTTTCAAACAGTTTTACTCTCGACTCATTAATCCACAGTACATTTTCCCAAAAGGTTTGAGAATCATCAAGGTGTGTTTTGGCAAAAATCCAACAAGCCTTAATGTTCTTCTGGGTTAGCAGTGGTTTTCGCATCGCCATTCTTGCATGGATGCTATTTTTGGTCAGTGTCTTGCTGATAGTGGATTCATGAACAGTGACCTTTTTTGATGCGAAAGTGGCCTGCGGTTCCTTGGATGTTGTCCTTGTCTTTTTTTGTGGCTTCCTAAATCAGTCGTCACTGTGCTCTTGGAGGAATTTTGAAAGGTTGACCACTTCTGGAAGGTTGACTACTGTTGACTACTCATCGTTTCTAGAATTTCTTTCGACCTTGGCATAGTGTGGTGCTGGGTGAGTTCTTTTAGCTAAATTTATGCTGCTGAAAAAAAACAATTTAGGTGTTTATTTGATTGAACAGGGCTGGCAGTAATCAGGCCTGGGTGTGTCTAGTTCAACTTAGCCCCATTTTGAATGCAGCTTCATAGATTTAGGGATTAAGTAACTAAGGGGACAAATACGTTTTCACACATGCCCAGTTGGTATTGGAAACATTTTTGCTTCAATAAATAACATTATCATTTTAAAACTATTTTGTGTTTACTCAGATTGACAGTTGCAATCATAATAATTCAACCCCCCTGACCAGCTATGCATACATTTTATTGTTTACAGTACATTTTAAACAGTAAATTGTCAAAATATTAGAATTTTTGTATTATTATTAGGCTTAAGCTATGGATAAAATGTCAAAAGATGGCTGCACGCTCATTAAAGGCCTGTGGCAAGCGATGCACTGGAGCTCTCGATGGCTGTTACAAGAATTTCCACAGAAGATATGAAGAAGAACCAGTCTGTACAGGCTGCTGAAGAAAATCATCGCCAGCAGTGGAACAGAATGTAAGCAAGGCAGCAGCCGGGAAGATGTGCTGAAAACTCACAAAATTCTGCAAGAAATCTAAACAGAAACTGGCATTTTTCATTTGTCGATCAAGCATATTCCAAAACTAGACCTGCAGCTGAGAATGTTCAAGCCAATGACAAAGGGCCAAAAAAAAAAGAGGCCCCAGCGATGCTAGCAGCTGCTGCAGAGAGTCCCAAATAAACAAAGTGTGCACAGCTTGCGGTTTACTGATGAAAAACTCTTTACTGTGGCCACTCCTGTAAATGCACAGAATGAAAAGGTATGCTCATCAGAAGCCCGCAAGAAAGACGTGAAGGTGAACAGTCTTGTGCGGGAGCTGGAGCATTTCAGCCACAGCATAATGATGTTGGTTGGCGTCTACTATTCTAATGCTAGTGAAACTTTGTAATGTGCACTTATTGTACCACTGTCTCCTTAAGATTATTCACTTACATTTTCTTCTTTTGTAAGTCACTTTGGATACTGCTGTGATAATGTTCTTGGCCAGGGTTTATGCCAGACATCCAAGGAAGATATGACCGTTACACGTGGACGCTGCAGAAGGATGGCACACTGTCCCACACTGCTCAAAACATGCTGCAATACAGAGATGTTTTGTATTTTGTGTGTCGATTGCATAACTGTGGACCAATGACTTTGCTTCATGTATGTTTCGAACAGTTTCTGTGTGGAATTAATGTGTCTTATTATTACAGCCCATGTGTATTGCCAGATGGCGGCATTTTATTCTCAGACTCAGAGCTGGAATTAACAGTCACATCACAAAACACAATATCATACAGATATAAAAACAGAATAAGTCATACAGACATGCAATAATTCTACGTGACCTCTCAAAGCAATGCACGCACAATTCTTTGCTCTACTCACATAGTCAAAACTCAATTTAAAGCCCTCATGAAAATGCTTTACAGATGTGACCATTAAGGATGCTTCATATAAAACCACTGGTGCTCATTCTTTTACTATGATTATTCTGATAGGTGATTTATTGCTTTGGTCTGTGACTTGTTTCAAGCTACTGCATTTATAGCCAGCATTTGTGAAAAGACCATTTTTATAGATTTGTGTTTTAAACAGCAGATTTTGTGTTCTGATTTTTTACAGGTGAAATTAGCTGTAAATAGTCATATTATAAAATTACATCTTTAGAAGAAATTATGGTGTTGGTCTGTGTTTCTAAGTTATTAATTACTGTAATAAAATTACTTTTTCATTGAAAAAAGTAAAGGGATTACTTTTAATTTTTCAGTAAATACTGAATAGACTAACAATTCTATATAAATCAATAGTGAATTTAAAATCAAAATTTAACATCTAATGTTAAAATGTATGTTTTCTAATTAAATGCTGCCCCCTTAACCTCTTTGGACAGTTCATGAATAATAATTTATTTGAAAGAATTAAAAGAACAGTTTCATGTCTATCCTTGTATTTTTCATCTGGTCGAGGTTGGTAAGGGTTTTAGAAAGTAATTAGTAATAAGTAATGCAGTTACTTTTCAGACAGAATAATTAGTAATAATACCGTAATCTAATTACAATTTAGAAGATGTAATTATTAGTTAGTAATTAATTACTTTTTAAAAGGAATTTACACTGTAGGTGTCTCACTGATGGGAAAGATGAGCATCGTGTTTGTGGAGCCGCAAGGTGAATAGCCCATACTACTTATCAAATCCTTACCAAATCAACACCTAAACATAACCATTAGTGTTTTAAAATATAAATGAGACATTCAAAAAGACATTCTTACCAAATCAACACCTAAACCTAACCATTAGCATTTTAAAATATAAATGAGACGTTAAAAAAGACATTCTTACCAAATCAACACCTAAACCTAACCATTAGCATTTTAAAATATAAATGAGACGTTAAAAAAGACATTCTTACCAAATCAACACCTAAACCTAACCATTAGCATTTTAAAATATAAATGAGACGTTAAAAAAGACATTCTTACAAAACCAATGCCTAAACCTAACAAATGCAATGCCTAAACCTAACCATTAGTGTTTTAAAAAATTAATGAGATGTTACAAAACACATTCTTACCAAATCAACACCTAAACCTAACAAAAATGGGGATCAGGTGGATAGCACAGAGGACAGGCCACATAAATTTCCCTGAGCTCTTAAACAATGGTAGGCCATCAATGTTGAATGACAGATTAATTGTGTCATGGTCCTCTAGCTCTTCAAGGTTACTTCTCCAGGCAGTCCAGTAACTTTTGATGCAGTAGGTAGTGTAAATATTCCATTCCAGATTTCTGTATTGTTGTAACATTCCTAGGTGTTTTCAGTAGACTACGAGCAGAGGATGGAAGATCTGTCTGGCCATGTTGCTGAAGAATCTGGTCTGGTCTGGTCTGGTTGCTGAACTGGTCAGCAGCATTGCTTTTCACTCGGAGTTGGGATACCCAGGTTGCTAGATTTGTTGCGAGTGATATTTTGTTTTCCTGGTCAGTGATGTCCTTATTTTCCCCGAGGTCCATTTCTTCCACAAAGTCACACTCCCAGTCACTATATTCCCATGTGCGTGATGACTCAGTGGACAACTGGTCCTCCATAGAACTTGAGGCATCATCGGAGTCACTCTGACATACTTAGACTAGTTCTGTGTGATCACTCAGACTATCTAATTCTGTTTTACTTTTTGCTATAGTTTCAAGAACAGGTTTGGCTGCTCTCCAGGATTTTAGATATTGCCTTGAACGTTCTCCCTTTTCCATATTCATTGTGTATGATTTCTGTAAATATTATAAGATAATACCTCCATGTGTTTCCAAAATTAGAGTTGTATGCTCCTACTGTTAAACTGTGTTACTTACATTAACCAGGCTCTTGGATAAAGGCTGCCAAAGAATCAGGCTGCAGGGGCTGCCAAAGAAAACCAGAGCACAACATTTTGTCTATATTCTATGCTAGCAGGTATGATGACACACAGGCCTTCCGGTCCACTCCAATTAGACCAATTCAGTTCAGTTCAGTTCAAATGTATTCAGTCATGATGTTATTACAGACACAATATTAACAACAAAATAATAACATTCAATGCTGAATAGGAGCATGAAGAAGACCTAGTCTTATAATTTCATGCCCCTTTTTTCCATAATCTTAACTAACACAAAACAGATGGCACCCTTTTTTTTTTTTTTTTTTTTTTTTTTTTTTTACAATATTACTAAACATCTAAATAATTAACAATTTCAAATTTGTCAAACATTGGTTCTTATGCTTCACTGCCTTCGTATTTTTTAAGACAATTTTTTTTATACATTTTATTAAATTGAACAATCGTATTACATGTTTTTTGCACAATGTCCAAAGAGTTCCATAAATTGATCCCAATTACAAGAAACCCTTTTTGTTTTTGTGAGGTGCGTGAATATGGTACACAAAAATTACCTTTTCTTCTGTTGTTACTGTCTGTGATTAGCATGAATTTGTTTTGAATATGTATTGGCACCAAATTATTTTTCACTCTCCACATAATTTGTAGTATTTTAAATTTGACCAACTCTTTTAATTTCAAGGTCTGCAATTTTATAAACAGTTTGTTTGTGTGGTCTCGTAAGCCTTTATACGTCACTATTCTTATCGCTTTCTTCTGAAGTAAGAACAGCCTTTCTGTATAACTGGTGCAAGCATTACCCCACACTTCGATACAATATGTTAAATATGGAACAATTAAAGTTATGTATAGAAGCTGTAATGAAGCTTCATCCAATATGTGTTTAACGTTATAAAGAATACCAATGTTTTTACTAACTTTACCTTTGATATGCTCAATATGAGGCTTCCAACTAAGTTTGCTGTCTAGGATAACTCCCAAAAATTTGATTTCTGAGACACATTCAATATTTACATTCTCAATAACTAGTTTTGTACATCCCTGTTTTCCCTTTTTTCCAAAAACCATATAATTTGTCTTATCCCAATTTAAAAACAATTTATTATAATCAAACCATTTCTTTAATACTATCATTTCCCTTTCAATAATGGCCATTAATTCATTTAAATCTGTCCCAGTCTTAAACACAGTTGTGTCATCAGCAAACAACAAAAAATGTATGTCTTTGGAAGCCTCAAATATATCATTGATAAATAATATAAAAAGTTTAGGGCCAATTACAGAACCCTGGGGAATTCCGCATACAACAGTTTTACAGTCCGACTTATGGTTTTTAAATTGAACATATTGGCTTCTATTACTTAAATAACTTTCAAGCCATTTATATGTCTGACCCCTTAATCCATAGTGTTGTAGTTTTGTCAACAATAAGTTATGGTTGACAGTGTCAAACGCTTTCTGTAAATCCAGGAATATACTTACAAAATACTGTTTTTTGTCCATTGCAGCAAGAATTTCTTCAGTTAAGTGAATTAGTGCAACGGCAGTTGATCTATTGGATCGAAATCCGTATTGATAATCAAAAAGTAAATCTTTTTTTTCCAAAAATAAATCTAATTTATGAGTAAACCATTTTTCTATTATTTTAGAAAACTGCGAAAGTATTGAAACAGGTCGATAATTATTGAACTCATGTTTATCTCCTTTTTTAAAAATAGGTATTATCTTAGCAATCTTCATCTTTTGAGGGAAAACACCTGAACTAAAAGAAAGATTGAAAATATAAGTTAAAGGTTGAAGTATGCAATCTATAGTTTTTTTTACAATGCGCATATCTATTCCATCACCATCACAAGATGTTTTAGTTTTGCACTTTCGCACAATATCTAAGATTTCAGTTCCGGTGAATTCATTGAGAAACATTGACTGTAAGATTCTACTACCTCCTGTCGCACTACTACACCATGCTACATGATTGGATTTTTCAAGACTTTTCGCAATCTTAGGTCCTGCATTGACAAAGAAGGAATTAAACTCATTTGCAATATCTGTTCCATCATTTATAACCTTTCCTTTGTGCTCAAAATATTCAGGTAAATTTTTACTCTGAGAATTTGGCTTCATAATCTTATTTAAAATTTTCCAAGTTTCTTTAATATTAGTCTTGTATTCATATAATTTGTTTTTATAGTAGTCTTTTTTGGCCTGTCGCATTATAGTTATTAACTTATTCTTATATCTTTTATATATAATTTCATGATTACTAGACTTGTATTTTATAAAATCACGGTATAGTTTATTTTTCTTTTTACAGGCCTTCTGTAACCCGCTGGTTATCCATGGTTTTTTGTTAAATTTATTCACTTTACTCATTTTTAAGGGACAATTTTTATTATAAAGAGTTACAAATATATTCAGAAAGACCTCATAAGCATTATTAACTTCCTCTACAAAAACTTTACTCCAATCTTGATTAATCAGGTCCTTCCTAAATGAGCTTATTTCCTTCTCGGTCCGAATTCGAATGTATTTAACTTTATCAATATCACTAATTTTCTTCCCAGTCTTTAAGCCACAAACAATAAAAACTGGTAAGTGATCGCTGCTATCACACAATAACAGACCACTATGGAAGGTAGTGTCAATATTATTGATAAAAATATTATCAATCAATGTTGAAGTTGTCCGTGTCACTCTACTAGGTTGTGATATCACTGGAAACATACCTCTGCTGTACATTTCGTTTAAAAAATCATGGGTTGCTGTTTGGCCTTTTGTGGATTCATTAAATCAACATTAACGTCACCACATAACCACATGGTCTTGTTTAACATTGTACAATCTACAAGTTCAGTGAATTTGTCTTTAAATACTTCTATATTTGAGCCTTGTGCTCTGTACACACAAGCTATAATTATTTTTTGCTTTGTTTCCAACTCAATCTCCACAGCCACACATTCCAAAAGACCTTCAATAGCCACAGACATCCTTTCAACAATCTTACAAGTGTATATTTCTTTGACACACAATGCCACACCTCCTCCTCGTTTTCCTGGTCTGTCAACATGATACAAACTATATCCATCAATACCCAAATCATAACCTTTGACCGCATTTAGCCATGTTTCAGAAAAGGCGATAATATCAAACTGACTTTTTAATGTATTTAAGTAATCGATAATTTTATTAAGGTTTGTATATAGACTTCTACAATTAAAATGGACAAGTGAAAGATTATTGTCTAGTTTAACATTAGAGTTGAATTCATCCTCACTATAGTATTTGCACGGAATTAAATTATGATTGTACACATGCCTTTCTGAATCCAAATCTACATCCAAATCATATATTTTATGTACCCCATTTTCTCTCATTTCTAATGGATTCATTTGTTCAGTCATAAATCATTAATCAAATGTTCAAACATAAATACACAAGAACGAAACTCAATGCGCGACAGTTCCATTTTTCTTGATGAACCAGCGCCTTTAAAAGAAAAACTTGAAGTCAGTACCTTGTGCACGCATTCCTTTCTTGGTTTCATTGTCCCAGCCATAATCTTGATCCATAGACAATACAAAACCCCCTAAATCTTTAGCATGTAGCTCCAGTTAGATGCTTATTTTCCAACAATGATTTGACAGCATCTACAAAATGGCACACAATTAGAATCGAGTATTTTAGAAAGCCGTGTAAAAAAGTATATTGTTATTATTGTTAATGTTTTTTTTGTTGTTGTTGTTGTTGTTTCAGTGAAATTAACTACAAAAAAACCATTCATTCATTCAAAACAGGTGGGCCAAAAAAAAAAAAAAAAACGAATATATATAGCCAAAAGTTTAAGTTAAGAAAACCATGTTTTAACTTCAAAAATCATTCATACATTCAAAACATAGTTTTAAGTAAACAAGTGGGCCAAAAAAAAATGGCCAAAAGTTTACTTTAAGAAAACCCCTTATAATTGTAAGTGTATTGTCACTAAGGGGTTTCTTAGCTTAAGGTGTTTCTTGCAACCCTGTTTATTAAATTAAGCCTTGCCATGTGAATGCAGCCAGAGGATTGAGCAGTGCCTTGTTATGGCTTTCTAAAATGTAATTTGTTATTTTTATAAAAATAATATCTTAATAGTTACCAGTTTTGATTTACACAGCATGGGGTTTTCTAAAAAAAAAAAAAAGTAATTTTTTACTTTTTGTAAAAGTAATTATGGACTAAAGTGTCACTTTACATGGCTCAGTGGAATCATAGCATTCACCTGTCAAATATTTCTGAATAATGGCACCACATCAGGGCATACATCATTTCACTGGTCATTGGGGTACTGTAATATTTACTAATTTTGTGCACTTGCTCGCTTGTATAATTTTGCCTCTACAAATAAGCAAATAGAATTTGAACTCAAATCTGTTTTCATGTGCATCATAGTGGGATAATTAATGATTAACAGTTTAACAGAATTAACAGATTAACAGAAACATAATTACCTGTCTCCTTCCTTCTTTTTACAGGAGAAGTTTCGGTGCTGTTTCTTTGGCATTTTTTGTCATCTGACCTCTATAATGACTTTCAGATTGTTTTTGTGTCATTACCTTACATGCACCAATGCTAGCATTACAATTGTTGACCTTGTAGCCTATTATACTGATTTATTTTGTGTTTTTACCCACTGTGCTGGGAGATGAAATACTAAATGTACTGTACTAAATGCTCCCATCACATGGTTGGACCACTTCAAGGAATAGTTTACCAAAAATGTAAATTGTAATTTACTCACCCACGTGTTCCATCATTGCATTAATTCATATCTGGGGTTCTGTTTTTGGCATATACATGTTGTGCTTTATATTCCAAGCCACATGATTGCATTGTGTAAGAAATGGACCAAAGCCAAGTCATTATTATCTGATAATCTCTTCCACTGCTGTAGCTTAGATGATCATATTCAGAGAACAAGTATTACATTTTGATCCGTTTCTCTCATTAAGCAATGGCTTCAGGAGAACTGGCATTTACCATCCAAGTTTTATGACTACCTTGTACTTTTATGATGTGTTTTTCGCACTACCCACTCTCATTGTAAAGTAAATATAATCTTGCAAGCTCTGACTAACATCTCATTTTGTGTTTTATGGCAGAAAAAACGGATTTGTGTTCTGTACGAAATGAGGTTAAGTAAACTGCAATTTTCAGTTTAGGGTGAACTATTTCATTAAAAAAATTGTAATACATAGCATGAACTTCACTTAGGGGTGATGTGCAAATACCCATTAGTTAATGGGTCAGTAATTGAATTTGGTTATTGGCCCAATCCAATGTAAATGTTTCCTATGGATATATTACATCTAAGGACTTTGATAGTTGTACACTTGTTTTGTCTTAGTAATTTATTTACTCTTTTTTGGTGTGATGGTCCCTTTGTCTTCCAAATGTGAGTCAAATCTTTACTTTCTTTAACCATTAATGTGTGGGGGAATGCACAAAAATGTCAGTGGGCACTCTTACATGTGAAAATCATATACATTGCCTAAATTTAGGTCAATAATTGGGGGTTAAGTTGGCCATTTTTGTGAGTTGAGCTTTTTACAAGTTACTACAAAGCATTACACAACAGTAGCAAATTAATATGTGAATGATATCAAGTGTTAAATTTATTGCAACCTTTAAGATGCCTGTTTGATACAGAAATTGTTTATCCTGGTCTAAATAAAGTGCCTTCATGAAGTTTAATATTTGTGTGTGTGTTGTCTTTATCCAGAGGACCTTCATATAGCATAGGAATTTGGCATATCAGGCTCCCAAATTGTGTTTTGTATTCTGTAGCAGAGGATTAAAAAATGTAGTGTCCAAATAATTTATCATCTGAGACTGTAAAGCAAACGGATACAAAACTACTAACATTTTATTTCATATTACCCATTTTTGTAAAATGTAACTGTCTTCAAGATGTACAACAATTGGTAAAAAAAAATGCAATTTGTCTTGAGTTATTACGTGAAAGGTGGTAAAATTACGGGTCTGGGACATTGCAGTCTCATTGCCAGTAAGTCATACAATTGCACACAAAATTACGAATATATTACGTAACTGGAACATTCTTGGTTATCTTGCACATAGGAGCCCATAATGACGACGTGGAGAATTGGTAATTTAATGGTAATGAAATTATGAGCCTGCGACTTTGTAGTTACGTTGCCAATAAGTAATTCAATTACCAAAAAATGAACAAAAAGTTACACTTTTTTTTTTATAATAATGGGACTCCAGATTATCTCTCTGCACTGGTTTGGTTCGGATTGGGCAGAAGGTATATGACTAGTTCAAATAGATGCTATAAGATGATTTTGTCAATGGTGGCTATGTTTTTGAAGATATGCAACTGTCATCATAGCCATTGACAGAACCATGGAACAAGACAAGGCATGCAAAATTTCAAGTCAATCAGACCACCGGTTCTATAATTGGAGCCATATTTAGAGCATAATTATTATAGCGCCACTAAGAGGCACAGGCACGCTATTTTTTTTTTCAAGAGTTATAACCATTTTACTAAAGTTGCCATTCCTGTTACGTACATTTTGGCTAAGCTTTACAATGAATCGAAAGTTCAAACCTTTTTTGATAATTTTTAATATTGTGACTCCAGAGAATCTTTCTACACTGGTTTGGTTCCAATTGGGCAAACAGCCTAGGACTAGCGGCAATGTTGTTCAAGATATACGACTTTCTTCATAGTTCTTGATGGCACCTAGAACAAAGACACAGCATGAAAATTTTCAAGTCTATCAGACCAATGGTTAGGGTTGTGTGTGTCCTTAGAATGACCCCATACATAAGTGTACCAATTTTAGTAAGTATAAGTGGCCGTGCATGTTACGTACATTTTGGCTTACCGTTTGATGAATAAAATGTTAAAAATTCCTTTGATAACCTTTCATATATTGGGACTCTACTGAATCTTTCTGCACTTGCCAAGGACTAGTTCGTTTTGATTTTTTTTTTTTCAAACAATCCAAAATAGTGGGAAAAAGAAGTTGCAGAGCAAAAATTTGGACAGGAGATAAAACTCTTCGAAATGATGCAGGGAATCACTGGGGGAAAAAAAATCATTTTGTTTCTAGGTCTTACGATTCAAAAGTTATGGCCAAAAATGTGAAATTACATTGTTTTGTTCTGTAGCACCTATATGGGCTGATTCCATGTGTATGGCTAGCCAGCTGGAATACTACCATCCCTGGAAGTTTTAAGTCTCTAGGTCTTACTGTTTTGTCTGCATGATCAGATTTAGGGCAGAAAAATAATAATAATAAAAATCCGGACAAAAAGAAATAGGGTTTATAACCCTTCGGGCTTGAACCCTGTGGCAGGGCGGAGGGCGGGGCTGGTCGTAATCCTACACGCCCAGCCCCGTATTAGGCTAATCAAGCCTCCGAGAGGGTTAAAGGCCGATCGCGGAGGACGTACGTGAGAGAGAGATCGTTCACGGACATGTCCGTCGTCCTATGTGTTTGTCTTTTGAGTTTTCCATTAAAACTATCATTTATATGTCAAGCCGGCTCCTTGCCTCTTCCTTGCCCGTGAGGGCGAACTTCTTTACAAACCCCTAATAAGAAAACAGCTGCAGTAGGGTTTCAGCAACTTCAGTACTTGGCCCCTAATAAGAAAATCCTAACAGATACAATAGGGTTCCAGCACCTTTGGTGCTTGGCCCCCTAATAAGAATAATAAGAAAATCAGAACAAATAAAATTGTGTTCCAGCACCATCGGTGCTTGGACCCCTAATTAAAATCCTGACAAATACAATAGGGGTTCAGCCCTTCTGGCTTGATCCCCTAATAATAAGAATAATAAGAAAATCCTAATGGATACAATATGTCTCCAGCACTTTCAGTGCTTGGCCCCCTAATAATAAGAAAATGAGTACAAATACAATAGGGTTACAGCACCTTCAGTGCAGCCTCCAGGAGAGACAACCTCCAGGAGAGACATCGAAGCCCTGTTCCTGTGTCTTCCTTCCCTCAGTGTAGCACACTTCTCCACTGAGGGAAGGAAGACACAGGAACAGGGCTTCGACTAACCGGTAAGATTTTAATCCGTGCACTTCAACCAGATACAACTTCACAGTAATTTCACACTAACTTCTTCACTTATAACGCACGCACGCACGCACGCTAGACAGGAGGGCTTTGTCCAACTCTCTCTCTCTCCTGGAGGTTCTGTGGCTGCTTTTTATGCCGCTCTCCCCATGCTCACTGAAATTAGAGACAGGTGTTAGACATAATTTAACTCAGGTGCAAGTGCCCTTACTGCTTTCTCCCCCGGGTACTTGACCATGCCCCCACTGCCACAAATAATAATAATAATAATAAGAAGAAGTTGATTGGAACAAATAAAATAGGGTTCTAACACCTTCGGTACTTGGACAACTAATAAGAAAATCCTAACAGATACAATAGGTTTTCAGGACCTTCGGTGCTTTGCCCCCTAATAATAAGAAAATTAGTGCAAGTACAATAGGAATTCCGCACCTTCGGTGCTTGGACCCCTAATTCCTGACAAATACAATGGGGTTTCAGCCCTTAGGGCTGGAACCCCTAATAAAAATCCTGACAAATACAATAGAAGAAAAAGGAAAGCATTTAGGAGAGTCAGGAAGTAACATAATTTTCATAAAATAGAAAAGGCATATGATATGCTGTGGAAGGAGGGATTATTAATAAAGCTGGGAAAGATGAATATTAAAGGAAGAATGTAGGAAGGTTGGTGGGTTTATATCCTCTAGTGGTATGATTGATAATGGAACAGCCCAGGGCAGTGTAATAAGTCCACTTTTATTTATCATCATGATTAATGATGTTTTCTCAACAATGGGGAAATCATTGTTTGCTGATGATGGGACCCTCTGGTTTATAGGAAATAATATAAAGAAAATGCAATGTGTGTTAAATGAAGTAGAAAAGTGGTCCGGGGATAATGGATTCAAGTTTTCAGTGGAAAAGACACAAATAATAATTTTTACAAATATGAAGAGGAAGGTGGATGTTAAATTAAAATTATATAAAGAACTGGAACGTGTTAATATAATAAGTTTTCTAGGAGTATGGTTTGATAGTAGATTACATATAGGAAAGATGGTGGGAAGATGTTAGCAAGTAATGAATGTAATGAGGTGTATTTCAGGACAGGAATGGGGTACAGATAGGTTATGATAAGATCTATATTGGATTATGTTTGCATAGTGTATGGTTCTGCAAATAAATCTAATTTAATTAAATTGGATAGAATTTAGTCTCAAGCCCTTAGAATTTGTTGTGGAGCATATTTGACTTCTCCAGTTTCAGCTCTTCAAGTAGAGATGGGTGAAATCCCTCTGCATATAAGAAGACAACAATGGCTTCTTATTGGGTAAATCTAAGAGGTCAGAGTGGAATCACCCTAAAAAAAAGGTACTGATGCCTAGTTGGGAATATGAGAAGAAAGAGTGTAATAGTTTTGGATGGAGTGTGGGGAAATTAGTAAAAGGTATGAGACTGGAAGAATTCAGATATGCTCCAATAATTCCTTTATCTCCAGTGCCACTGTGGGTTTTGCCCCAACCAGAAGTTGATTTTAAATTATTAGAAAGAAGGTAAGAGGAAGGTCCATATGATGCTGATGTATATGATGTAAGGGAGTATGTGGGGTCAAGATACGGGGATTATTTGCACATTTATACAGATGCTTCAAAAGACCCCAAAACAGGTTATGTGGGTGCTGCATTCATAATACCAAAGTTAAAAGTGTATAAAAATAACAGGATATAAGATTACCTATCAGTGTATACTGGAGAGATGTTTGCAATAATTATGGCAATAAGGTGGATTAGTGAAGTTAAAATATCTAAATCAATAATATGCTCAGATTCTAGTTCAAGTCTAATAAGTCTGAATGAGCAGAAGTCAGAAACTAGACAAGATATGATAATAGAAATTTGTCAAGAATTATATTCTCTTCACCAAAATAGTATAAAGGTAACAGTTTTTGTGGGTACCGGCTCATATTGGGATGAGAGGTAATGAAGAGGCTGATGTTTTAGCAAAAAAGGCCATAAAGAGAGAGATGGTTGATATACCGATTCCTTTTAGTAGGTCAGAAATGAAGTCAATAATCAAAAAGTATATTATGAAATTATGGCAACAGTATTGGGACACTGACAAAAAAGTCATTTGTATGGTATAAAGCCAGTAGTGGGTAAGGGAAGAGTTTCAGGTGGGAGCAAATTTGAGGAGAACATCATTTCAAGATTATGATTGGGGCACACAAGGTTGAACAGCACAATGCACTTAGTAGGCAAACATCCAACGGGTCTATGTGAGATATGTGGTGTTAATGAAACAGTTGAACATGTTTTAATGCACTGTATGAAATATACTGTTGAAAGGAATGAGTGGAAGGATGAACTAGTAAAAAAGGGTGAGCAGTTTACAATTAAAAATGTATTAAATCTTGGTAAAAACATAACTCCATTATTGTGTAAAAACATTTATTATTATTATTAATTAATTTTCATTTATTTTACCCCTCCATGGGGGCTGAGTGTGTGAACGGAAGAGCTGAACACGCAGCGCCGGACGAAGCCTCAGCCTCTATGCGGGTTTAAGAATTAAGGGTGATTGTATGTAGATTGGTGGAGTAAGGTAAATTAGAAGATTGTAAGTAGAGTGTCAATGGTCCATTTGGGTTATAGGTGGCGGTAATGCACTTATATGTCTGCGATCCGCCGTAAAACAAGAAGAAGAAGAAGAAGAAGAAGAAGAAGAAGAAGAAGAAGAAGAAGTTGTGTTTAAATGTGAGCTAGAAGAAGAACGAAACAAACGCTAGTATTATTGTAAATTCTTGCTGATTTTGTCCATCCATCTAAAGTCCTGATTTAGGAAAGCTCTTTTGTTCTACACTTATGTAAGTTAATGGTTTGAATATGTTAACTCTTATATGGGTACTTTTTTTTTTTTTTTGCATTGTTTAATCTTTGTTTCTCTAGACTTTGAGTAATTGTGCTGGGGAATGGAAATATTTGTTTGGTGCAGGATTGTTTGAAACAGCTTTTGACCTGTTAAATTGACTTGTATGGTTTGTGTGTGTATATATGTGTGTGTGTGTATGTGTATATATATATATATATATATATATATATATATATATATATATATATATATATATATATATATATATATAATACACACATTTATTTTGTCAGATCATCCAACAAGTGAAGAAAGAAGTTGGTGTGTATAACAACTGAAGTTTACTGGCATACTATTATAAAAATGCAGTGTGTTAAAGAAGAGTTTAAAGAGGAGAGTGAAGACATCAGTATTACAGAATCATGCAGAATGAAACATGAAGATACTGAGGAACAAAGAGGTTGGTGTTCATTCTTGATTCTTCATAATGACTGTTGAGAGACATTAAGGCCGTTTTCACACCTGGCTTGTTTAGAGGATTTGTTTCAGAACCTGCTGCATTTTCTGCTTTAGTTTGGTTCGTTTAGGCACATATGAACACAGCAATTGCACTCAAAACTGCTCCAAAAAGACCACATGGAGGAGGTGATCTCTGACCAATTGCAAACAAACTATAGAGCAGTTCACTTAAAGTGTGAATGCAATCCAACACAACAGACCAATGAAGCAAACAATATCCCTATATAAACCACAAGCATACCTGATGGATCTTTGCAGAAGACATGTGTAAGTCTGCATGTCACTATAACAGATAATCAAAACATTTTTGTATTATAGACTTTTGGTGACCACATTAGATGTAATTTCACATTTAAAATAGTTGTTTAATAATCCCTGAGGTAGCATTAATATGATTACTTCTGTCTTTTGGATAGAGGCAGAATAAACATGGGTAGGACAGTGGTGCTTAGCGTAACTATGACAAAAATACTCAAATTTGTATATGGTGCAAATTTTTTACAAGTATATAACTGGTATATTGAGGGATAAGCTAAATCCTGGAACAGTACACAAACATTCTGACCAATGAGGTGCTTGCTTAAATGTGACTTTTATTAACAGTTTTGGTCCATTTTCAGATGTTGCCATGTTTTGACCCATTTTAGGAACAAATAAAATGAGCTACAGGCCTAAATACACCATAAGGTATCAAAGCATCAGACAGTCCACTAGATATTGCAGCTGTAGTTAAGAGTTAAATAAACAAATAATACCAGAATCTAAATGAGAGAACAAACCTTCAGCCTAAAAACGATCACAAAGTAGATACTTGGCCTTTGCTGCTTACTAACTTTAAATAGTGGTTCAATTGTATTTTTGAAATTGTTTTCATTTTCATTTTAGACCTGACAGAATTAAAAGAAGAAAGTCAAGAACTTGAAGTGAAGGATAAACCCCATCAGTATCACACATTTGATTACTTCAAAAACAGTAAAGAGCCTTTTAGTGGTTTAAAGACAGAAAATAATTTCTCAAATAAAAGAACAAGAGACACAAATTGTTTCACCTGCTCTCACTGTGGAAAGAGTTTCACACACGAAGGAAACCTTAAAACTCACTTAAGACTTCACTCTGGAGAGAAGCCTTTCACCTGCCTTCAGTGTGGAAAGATTTTCGCACAAAAAGGAGAACTTAAGTGTCACATGAGAATTCACACTGGAGAAAAGCCTTTCACCTGCTCTCAGTGTGGAAAGTGTTTCATACAGAAAGGACATCTTCAGCGTCACATGAAAATCCACACTGGAGAGAAACCTTTTACATGTCCTCAATGTGGAAAGGGTTTTGCACAAAATGGACATCTTCAGCGTCATATGAGAATTCACACTGGAGAGAAGCCTTTTACCTGTTCTCACTGTGGAAAGTGTTTCACACACGCAGGCAATCTCACACTTCATCTGCGCTATCACTCTGGATTAAGACCATTTAACTGTGATCAGTGTGGCAAGAAATTTACGCTGGCATCACATCTAAAGGGACATATGACAACTCATACTAATGAGAAGCCTCATGTGTGTTCTTTTTGCGGAAAGAGATTTATTACATCATCAAACATGAAAGCACACGTGAGAGTGCATACTGGAGAAAAGCCATACAAATGCACTTCATGTGGGAAGAGTTTCACTCAATCAAGTAGTCTGAAGATTCATTTTAAAAAGCACTGTCCAAAACTTTCATATTGAGCTAATTTAATTTCAGGGTCAACACTTTATAACACTTCAGTCTTCACTAGTTAGATCAACTTCATTCAGTTCACTAGATCTGGTGGCTGTAATTTAAAAGTCATAACTAAAGAATAAAGGTAAGGGACAGCAAAATGAAGAAAAGCATTTATGCACACTGTATAAATGATCATAACTTTGTATAACCTGTGTTGCACTGTGCTCACACCCTCTAACCTGTTGTTTAATGAGGGTGCATTGTAAAAAAGAAAAGAAAATACTGTTAAATTATGGTAAAAAAAACTGGCAGCTGTGGTTGCCAGAAATTCACAAAAAATTACGATAACCACATTTCAGGCTTTATGGGACGTAACTTTGAGGCCTGTATATTTTACGGTGCATTATCGGTTGTATGTATTGTTAAATAATAAACTTGATATTAAACTTCTGAAATTGTAAAAATCTGCTTTTTACTTTTAATCTTTTACTTAAATTTGTACTACTACAGTGAATAACAAAGTAAAAAGTTTTACAAAAGGTATGATGACATTAAGTTCATCGGTAGTGATACTTCCAGGAGTAATGACCAATAACCATGTAGAGACAGTGCTCAGTGTCACTCACACAAACACTAAACACCTTCAGGGTAATGTGTAATATTAAAATAATTCAGCAAACATTAACTAAACTACATCAAATATAGCACAAAACACCCCAAAGTTCATAACCGATATGAAAAAAAATTTTACATCTGAATTTTTAATTGACAATTTTTCCATAACTACATGTATATAATAGGCCTTTATCGCATCACATTAGAACGCCGGAAGTAGCCGTCAAAAATAGCTGAAGCAGTGTACTGCGTCTTCCGGTTATTGTGTTCGAAATGGCTGCCTGTAATCGCTGGACAACTTCGCTCTCGCATCTCCCAAAAGTTGGCCAAGACGATGTGGTGCGACTCGTGAATGAACGCTCAAAGGTAAAATCATCCAAGTTGGAGAAAGGATACAAGTTCTTCTACGAGAATTTTGTCTTCAATTATAGAGGTAAGTGGCTTGAATTATGTTCTGTTGGCGAGTTATCGCTTGCTTGTTATGTTTAGTAAACTATTCGTCAGCTTGTTAGATAGGTTCACTTCAAATACAGCGTATCCTATTTGAATAATTCGAACAATGTGACTTTTTTGCTTTCACTTGAGTATGTCAGTGTCAGTGGTCATTAAACTTTTGGCTGACGAGGTAACCTCTAGCTAACGTTAATGGCCCGATGTTTTGATGATCACTTTAGCTACATTAACGTTCCGAAATGCCATTGCGGCAGTTTAAGAATCACAGCCAAAGGGTAAGTTGTATGTGGTTAAACATTTAATCCTTTTTCAGTATGATGTGTGACTATTTCCCCCTGTTAATGCAGTGTCAGATTTAGTGAGTGAGTAAGTGGTAGTGCAGGCGAGCTGCTACCGTTCTATGCGAAAGAATGAAGAGCCACATACACTTCAGGTTACATTGATTGTCAGGAAGTTCAGGCCGAAATCATGCTCTAGTTCCTAACTTACTCATCAACATGCGTTACTGGCTTTCTGTAGTCTTTTGTTTATCAACAGGACATCATGTAGATAGTAGCCTAATCTATCTGATCCTTGATGGATTTCATCAGAGTGGTAATTTGTTAATTAAATTGTTTATTATTATGATTTTGTTTACATTGGAAATGTGTGTAGCCTATATGTATGTGTATATGTGTATATATATATATATGTGTTGGTAATGTTCCTTTGTTTGTTTAGTTAATTGTTTCTTTATTTATGTTTGGTCTTTATTTTTTGGTTAGTTTAATAATTGCAATGTTTGATTTAGACACCTGAGGGCAGTAGTGGGCACAGGTGAGGGTAAATATAGGTAGGAAGTAGAAAGTGAGCTGTGGCACCTGGGTAATGGGCACATGGTTTTTTACCAGCGCGAGAGATGCTGTATTGCTTGCTCAGTTGGAACAAATAAACCAGCCATAAACCCTGAATCCAGCCTTGATCTTGATTTATTGTCTTGCCTGCGTACATCACCTGCCCAGGGTGCTAGAAGTTGTCGTTTGAAGGTTTGATTTAAGTTTAATTTCTTTTGTTGTTGACAAAACGGCCACTACAACAAGTAAAAAACCCGCTCATTGATTAAAGAAAGAAGAACTTTCCTTGGAATTCGCTTTGGATATTATTGGGATACCCGATGGAAAATCAGCCAGGATTGTTTTATTTACCATTTGTGGATTATAATGGCATGAGACAGAGGCCTTGCCCGAGCTAGAAATCTCCAGTTGGTATGTACTGCAAGAAATGCCGTATAGGAAAACGGTTTCATGAAGAGGTACGTGATCTTGAACTGCTTTAATTGGCTGTGTACGTTTGTGTGGATGAAGAGGATTTGTTGTATAAAACAAGTTGTTACGATAAAGATCGCCATCTTTTCCTAACCTTGTTGTCGATTGTGAACATTCACTGACATTGTCATCAATTACGCTACAAGTTTGCAACAAAATGACTGATGTGGAGAGGCCGGAGTCGAAGCGGTCAATCAAATTGACTTCTAAAGGAATGTGCTTTTACATACAAACTTGTCAAGAAAAACGCACTGCAAAGACTAACCAGGCTAAAAAGCTTATGGATAAAATCCGTGCCTTAATGGAATTAAATGAAAATGCCGACATGGTGAACACTCAGCTCGCTTTGTTCATTAAGTGTTATGAAGAAGCACTTGATATACATGAAACATTTATGGAATTGCCTCTACCTGAAGATGAAATACTCACCACTAAAACCTTTGAGGAAAAGATGAAATCATGTCATGCATTTATTGAAGATGTGAAGGAGTGGCTGTCTAAAGCTGGTCATCCATACTCGCAGCCAAAAGAACCTATCGATGCAGGATGTGTTGAAGATGGAATACAACCTGAAGACAGTATTTCTAACGTCGCAAGTGTAAAAGCAAGTTCTGTAAAATCACGCAACACCGGCATATCAAAGACTTCTGCAACATCCGCGATGCGTATTAATGCGGAGGCCGAGAGAGCAGCTCTTCTTAAACGCTCTGAAGCTTTAAAAAGGAAACATCATTTAGAAGCGCAGGAAGAAAGGCTTCGTAGAGAAAAGGAGCAATTGGTGCTTGAAACAGATTTGGCAGCTACAACTGCAAAGCTTCAGGTTTTTGAAATGAACTCATCACAGTGCGGTTCAAGACGATCTGATGGAATTAACTCTTATTTGGAGAGGAGCAAAGCTCAAAGGTCCATCGGTTTAGATCCTCTTGTTAAAGCTTTTGTCCCACATGAAAATTATGTTCCTGCTGTACCTGATCCTGCAACAGTTGTTAGGCCAAGACAAGGATTTGCTGAGCAAATGTGTGGAAGGCCGACTATGCCAGAAGCTCCATATCAAGAAGTACAGACTGCAAATGGACGTCAAATGGGACATATATTAAACACTCAAACTCAAAGCGGTAACAACCAAAATGACATGGTGAGCATTATGCAAAAACAAAACGAAATCACTGCACTGTTGGTTCAACAAAATATATCCTCTGTTCTTCCTCCAAGAAATCTGCAAATTTTTGATGGAGACCCTCTTCAATATAAGTCCTTCATTAGAGCCTTTGAAAATGTAGTGGAGAAGAAAACGAATAATCCCAGCGACTGTTTGAGCTTCCTTGAACAATACACTAGGGGGCAGCCAAAGGATCTTGTGCATAGTTGTCAGCATATACCTCCAGATCAAGGCTATCACAGAGCCAAGAGTCTTCTTGCTCAGCACTTTGGAGATGAACACAAAATTGCATCTGCCTACATGGAGAAAATATTCAATTGGACACCGGTTAAAGGTGAAGATGTAAAAGGATTACAGTCATTCTCTCTGTTTCTTCGAGGATGTTCAAACTTGACAGAACAAGTAATGTATATGAGGGAACTGGACTTACCAGCTAACATGCGGAGTATTATTTTAAAACTTCCATACAAACTAAGAGAAAAATGGAGGAATATTGCATGTGATCTGCAAGAAAGAAGTGGACAGAGGGCTACATTCATTGATCTTGTACATTTTATTGAGAAACAAGTGAAAATTGTTACAGATCCAGTGTTTGGAAACATCCAAGATCCTCAACATCCTAATGTCAAGGCCTCCTGTAGCACTCCGCTACGACAAAGAAGGAAGGAAAGCAGCTACATTACGAATATCACTCCAGTGAGGGAAGAAGCTATGGTACGGCCTGCAGAACATGGCACACCCTCCACTCATTCCTGTCTTTTCTGCCTGCAGAGAAATCACACACTAGGTCAGTGCTCACAGTTTAAAGCCAAGGCACACCGGGACAAGATCAACTTCATTAAGGACAAGGGTATTTGTTTTGGTTGCCTGAAGGTAGGCCATACAAGCAAGGACTGTAGGAGTCGATTGGATTGCCATGTATGTCATCAGAAACACCCTGGAGTCCTTCATATAGAAAGACAGGATAAAGGCACATCTGTAGGACAAGCCAAACCACCTGTGAGCCTTTCAAGTGATTCAACCTTAACCTTTCAGACGTGTGGCCATATTGGGGCCGGTGTGGAGGATGATTCTACCTTCTCTATTGTTGCAGTAAAGGTCAGAAGCAAACTGACTAATACGATCATGCAGACTTATGCTTTTCTGGATCCTGGCAGTTCCGGCACATTCTGTACAGAAACCATGGCGAAAAGGTTAAATTTGCGAGGTAAGAAGACAAGCATTTTGTTGAGAACAATGGGCCAAAGAAAGGTTGTGAATGCTCATGTTTTGTCAGGTCTGGAAGTGTCTGGCATGGGTGCTGAAGATTTCATAGAGCTTCCAGATGTTTTGACTCAAAGAACTATACCTGTGTCTACACTTAATATTCCACGACAAGCAGATATTGATCCATGGCCGTATTTGAAGGATGTAGTACTCTATGACATTCATGCAAATGTAGATCTGCTTATTGGAACTGACGCCCCTAAGGTTCTGGAGCCGTGGGAAGTAATAAATGGCCAAGATGAGGGCCCATACGCTGTCAGAACCAGGGTTGGCTGGGTCATTAATGGTCCTCTTCATGGTGGAAGCTGTAGAGGTAAGAGTGGCTATTCGGCTGTCACAGCAAATCGCATCTCTGTTGAACACCTGCAAGAAATGCTTGTTAAGCAGTATCACCATGACTTTAATGAGAAATCATCAGAAGAGCAGATTGAAATGTCCAGAGAAGATATTAAGTTTATGGATATTGTCAGCAGCACAGCAAAGCTAATTGGAGGTCATTACTGCATTGATTTGCCATTCAGAAAGGAAAATGTAACCCTGCCGGATAATCGTTATATAGCAGAACAGCGCTTATGTAGCCTGAAAAGAAAGTTTGACAGGAACAGTGTTTTCAAGGAGGAATATACCACGTTTCTAAATGAAATAATAACACAGCGACATGCTGAGCCAGTTTCTCTTGACCAGCTGACACAGAACAATGGGAAAGTGTGGTATATCCCTCACCACGGGGTGTACCATCCTCAGAAGGGCAAGCTAAGAGTTGTTTTTGACTGTGCAGCCTCATACAAAGGAACATCGCTCAATAGTCAGCTTTTGCAAGGCCCCGATCTTACCAACAGCCTCATTGGAGTTTTAGTCCGATTTAGGCAGGAGCCTATTGCAATAGTGGCCGATATCCAATCTATGTTTCACCAGGTTCATGTCTCAAACAAGCACGTTAACTTTCTCCGCTTCCTCTGGTGGCCAGGTGGTGACACTGCACAGGCTTCGCAGGAATACCGCATGAAGGTACATCTATTTGGAGCTGCATCATCGCCAAGCTGTGCCAATTATGCCTTAAGGAGAACTGCAGATGACAATGCAGAATACTTTCCTCCAGAGGTTGTGAGTACAGTAAGAAACAATTTTTATGTTGATGATTGCCTCCGTTCAATGGCCTCAGAAGAGGAAGCTAGGAAAATGATCCAGGATTTAACTGCACTTTGTCAGAAAGGAGGATTCACTCTGTCAAATTGGGTCAGCAATAGCCGTGCAGTGTTGCGCTCTGTCAGCGAAGGCCACAGAGCAAAAGACATAATGGAGCTGGATTTGGATACAGATCAACTTCCTGTTGAACGTACATTAGGACTACAGTGGTACGTTGAGACTGACCAATTTGGATTTAAGGCCTCAGCACAAGAGCAACCACGGACGAGAAGAGGAATTCTTTCAGTGGTCAGCTCCCTTTATGACCCATTGGGCTTCCTTGCTCCATTCAGCATGATGGCAAAGTTGTTACTGCAGGAACCTCTGTAAAAGAAACCTAGGATGGGATGAAGATATTCCCCATGTTCTCACTAAGCAATGGGCTGGTTGGTTGGAAGATCTCCACAAGGTGGCAAGGTTCAAGATTGATCGTTGCATTAAGCCTAATGACTTTGGCAACCCTCTCACTATTCAGCTTCATCACTTCTCTGATGCCAGTGAGGTTGGGTATGGAGCTGTATCTTAAGACTGGAAAGGGATAATAAAGTGCATGTTGCATTTATGATGGGGAAGGCCAGAGTTGCTCCGCTGAAGCAGACAACAATTCCTCGCCTGGAGCTAACAGCTGCAGTCCTTGCTGTTAGAGTAGACCGCATGCTACGGAAGGAGTTGCAACTTAGGCTGGAGAAGTCAGTTTTCTGGACGGACAGCACAACAGTCCTTAAATACATATCAAATGAAAATCGGCGATTCTATACCTTTGTGGCCAACAGAATTGCAGTCATCAGAGAGGCAACTGATATTGATCAGTGGAGATATGTGGGGACAAAGGAAAACCCAGCAGATGAAGCGTCAAGAGGAATGAGGGCAGAAGATCTCCTGAATGGAAGGAGATGGATGATGGGACCTGATTTCCTTTATAAGTCCAAGGATGGGTGGCCTAAATTAGATGTAGACCTTCAGGTGATTCCTGGCACTGACCCTGAGATCAAAAGGGTCTTGACAGTGAATGCTGCTGTTAAAGACACAGACAATGCTATGGACCACCTGATTCATTACTTTTCATCTTGGAAGGGATTGCAGGTAGCTGTAGCTTGGCTTCTTAAGATCAAGGATACTCTTGTGTTATTGGGACATAGGAGAAAGGAGCTTTATGCCTCTGCTGACCTCAGTATGGACATTACAGACTGTCATAAACAGGTGGAAAGCCAAATGCAGAGCTTTAAGGCTACGTTCAAAGGACAGATTCTGACACCTCAAGATGTGACCAGGGCAGAACTGTCAATCATCCGTTATGTACAACATCAACGGTTTAAGGATGAAATTACCTCACTGCAGAGTGGTATGAAATCCATATCCAAGGACAGTCCACTGTATAGATTGGACCCAGTGATGGATGGTGAGATTCTCAGAGTGGGTGGTCGGTTAAGCAAAGCCTCACTGCCAGTGGAATCCAAGCGTCCTGCTATTCTGTCAAAAGACTTGCATGTATCAACACTAATTCTGCGCCATATTCATCAGCAAATAGGTCATACTGGAAGAAATTATATGTTGTCCAGATTAATGCGGAAGTATTGGATTATAAGTGCAAACTCTGCTGCAAGAAAGGTTATTTCAGATTGTGTTGTTTGCAGACGCAACAGAGGAAGACTCCTTGAACAAAAAATGGCGGACTTACCTGCTGAAAGAGTGTTGCCTGGTGAAGCCCCTTTCACTCATGTTGGCATTGATTACTTTGGGCCTATTGAAGTTAAAAGAAGCAGAAGTCTTCTCAAAAGATACGGAGTGCTCTTCACCTGTATGACCAGCCGTGCTGTACACTTGGAAGTAGCATACACGTTGGATACAGACTCCTGTATAAATTCTGTGAGAAGGTTCATCTGCAGACGTGGCCCAGTTTCAACTTTCAGGTCTGACAATGGAACTAACTTTGTTGGAGCCAGCCGTGAGCTCAAGGAGAGTCTGGCTGCTCTGAACCATGGTAAAATTCAAAGAGCCTTTCTTCAGGATGGCATAGAATGGAGATTTAACACCCCATCAGCTTCCCATCAAGGTGGCGTTTGGGAGCGCTTGATTCGCTCAGTGAAGAGTGTTCTTACCTCAGTCCTTAAACAACAGACCCTGGACGATGAAGCGCTCCAAACTGTTTTTTGCGAAGTTGAAGCAATATTGAATGATAGGCCTATTACAAGGGCCTCAGATGATTCAAATGACCTGGAAGCTTTGACGCCGAATCACATTCTGTTGTTGAAAGGTAAACCAATTATGCCACCAGGATTGTTTGATAGAAATGATCTGTATGTCAGAAAAAGATGGAAGCAGATACAGTACATGGCAGAACTCTTCTGGAAGAGATGGATTCTTGAATACCTGCCATTGATGCAACAGAGACAAAAATGGACAGCACTAAGAAGAAACCTTATACCTGGAGATGTTGTTCTTGTGGCAGATGCTACAGCTTCAAGAGGATCTTGGATGATGGGGAGAGTTTTGGATGTCAGATCAGATGTGAATGGGGTTGTGCGCTCTGTCCGCCTCCAAACGAAGACCAGCATCTTAGAGAGGCCTGTGACGAAGCTGTGCCTGCTGCTGGAGGCGGTGGTGTGATCACAAACTGACTCTCTCTCTTTCTCTTTGTCTGCCTCTATTATTCTCTTTCTTTCTCTTTTCTTTGCAGGTGTGGCAAGACATCTGTGCCTGATATGATTGGAATACATAGTGTAGCTCCGTTTTGAGAGTTCAGTAATTGTGATAATGCACAATTAGGGGCCGGAGTGTTGGAGCTACATTAGTTTGCTTTCAGTAGTGGTAATTTGTTTATTATTATGGTAATAATAATACCAATTTATTATTGGTAATTTGGTAAATTGTTTATTATTATGATTTTGTTTACATTGGAAATGTGTGTAGCCTATATGTATGTGTATATGTATATATATATATGTGTTGGTAATGTTCCTTTGTTTGTTTAGTTAATTGTTTCTTTATTTATTTATGTTTGGTCTTTATTTTTTGGTTAGTTTAATAATTGCAATGTTTGATTTAGACACCTGAGGGCAGTAGTGGGCACAGGTGAGGGTAAATATAGGTAGGAAGTAGGAAGTGAGCTGTGGCACCTGGGTAATGGGCACATGGTTTTTTACCAGCGCGAGAGATGCTGTATTGCTTGCTCAGTTGGAACAAATAAACCAGCCATAAACCCTGAATCCAGCCTTGATCTTGATTTATTGTCTTGCCTGTGTACATCACCTGCCCAGGGTGCTAGAAGTTGTCGTTTGAAGGTTTGATTTAAGTTTAATTTCTTTTGTTGTTGACAAAACGGCCACTACATTTACAGTTTGGATCCAGACAGTGCTACAGTACCAAATTACCCCAAACTTGTAATGTGTAATGAATAGAGCATGGTTTCGGACCTACAAAGGTTCAGGTGCATTTGTTCAGTATGTTTTTGTTTCTTCTGCTGTTGCAGATGCTCTTTTTGTTGTTCCATATATCTGCTGTTGCAGATCTGTACCTTTTTTTTTGTTTGGCTGTTGCCTTAATTTTATTCAACCTAGTTTTACAGTAATGATCCTAGTGTCAAATAAATGTTAATCCCAATGTATAGGCTAAACATCCAAACTTTCCCTCAAGTAAATGTTCTCCATTTCTAGATTGTGCTGCATGCTGTTAGACCTGTGGAGTTAAATGGATGCTCCTGCTCGTGTGCTGCTGGAATGGCTTTATGCAACCATGTGGTTGCACTTCTGTTTCAAACGGCTCACTACAGCACCATGGGGCTGAAAACTGTGCCAACCCCACTGTCCTGCACCGGTGTGCTTCAATCATGGCACCGTCCAAGGACACAGGTAAGTTTGTCTGATGCAAGTTGTGTCTTTAAAGTTTGTAAGTGCACACTGTTGGAATACTGATTCTGGTGTAGATGTTTCTGCACAGTGTATCCATATCCTACACCTCATCCATATGAATTGTTCACATGGTAATATAAGATTTGTCTGGGTCATACACCTACAATATGACTTGTGTGCTGAATTAAACTGATACTCTCTCAGACTTGCAACTGAATTTAATTTCTTTTTGTGTTGATACAGGGGGTTCGTCCCGAACCCACGGATGAACTCGTGGTACGAAAGCCAAAGGCGCTAGGACGCAGTAGTGTCAAATCTACTCTGTATCGCGCTTACGCTGGTAAGTTTTAATTACGGTAATTTACTTATAGACTTTTATCACGGCAGAATTGATTACTGGAAGTGCTCGTCGAAACAGTGTATCGATTCTTCCGGTTGTATATTTTCAATGTGCTTTTGTTAACATCTAGTTGAATAAACGCCTCTGAAAATGTCCAGATTTGTAAATCATCCTGCGGGTGTTCATTTTAAGAGACAGGAGAAGAGATATTTTGATGATTACTGTGTACATACATGATTTTTCAAACTCAAAGGAACTTGTAGGTTTTTAATCTAAGATAAGCCATGGCTCTTAAACATGCGTGAAAATTTCACCCCACGTCAGTGCTCGTCTAAATAGTGACCACAACGCTGCAGTGTGTATGAGCACTGATGAATAAGATCAAAATTAATATTTTTATTTATTTGTATTAAATATTTCAGTCATTTTTCGTTTCACTGTATGTAATTCTCACGTTTATTCCAAAATTCATCGCACTTTTAGCCTGTTAAGATGAATTCAATTTGTAGGATCTTTACATTTCTTTACGGCAGTTTAAGACATTAATTCATCTATTTTCATACTGCTCTTACAATAATAGACCATGGTTTTACTACAAATACAGGTTAGTTTGGAAATAAATGTATGTATTAATCAGAATGCGCATTTGAAAGGGAAATATATTTGCAGGAGGAACATTTCAACTAGTTGAAGATATAATGTAAACATCCTTAGCGCCGTGTCCAGGACAACTCGAGGTATCGCACACCAGATGTGCACTTTCTCAGTTTATGGCCAGCAATATTGTTGTTTAAGCACATTATGGAATTAAGATAATGTCTGTACTATGTTATGATTAAACCTGAATCCGATTATTCATTATTATTACTATTGCTGAAAGTCCGATAACATCAGCAATTTTTAAATGAGAACATGCAGATAGTTCTTTATATCAGATTAGCTACACTGTCGCTTGTAAATCATTGGCAGTTATTAACTGATGAATGGTTTCTGTTACTTGTGTTTTTAGGACCCCTTCCTGACCCGACGGTGTTGTCAGTTGGAGCCCAACTACGCAACCATCAGCCACAACCTGGCATTTGCAAAATCTTATGCGGCCTCTCTGACCTGACTTTAGTGGACTCTAAATTTGGACTAGTCCCTCGAGGTTCAGTTCTTTCTTATCAGTGCACACCAGTAATACCCCGAGAAATCATTAAGCATCCAGAAGCTCCCTCATTCCCACAACTTCCATTAATTAGTGGCTTATCATTAGAACGGCATCTACATTTTGTCCCCAATTGTCATCAGTTTTATCACATACAGAGTTTAGAACTAACCCGTGAATGTGCAAGTATCATCGAAGAGAATACAAGGGGGCAGTCGGAGAATCCTTTTTGGAAGGAAGTCCGACAGCCCCGCCTAACTTCCAGTAGATTCGGCGTAGTTTGTAGCGTTAGAGGGGAGTCATCTAGTCAGGCTCTGGCAGCCAGGATCATAAAGGGGGTAAGGCAAACACCTGCCATGAAAAGGGGTATTGACCTTGAGCCAGAAGTTTTACAACAGTACAGTGACCTTTGCAATGTCAGTGTCGCTCCTTCTGGATTCGTTGTGAATCCTGATGCGCCTTACCTCGGTGCTAGCCCTGATGCCAAAGTGTATGATCCCACTGCAAATCCAACCTTTGGGTTAGCTGAAGTGAAATGCCCAGATGTTAACAGTATAACAGAGGTTACACACGTGAAGTTTATTGGTGGTCAGGCCAAACTAAAAAAATATCACAAGTATTTCTGGCAAGTGCAAGGCCAGTTAGCCATAACTGGTTTAAAATGGTGTGATTTCATTACATCCACACAAAGTGACCTCACAGTAGAGCGAATTTGGCTCGACGAGTCGCTGATCAGTGAAATGAAAGGTAAACTTGATATATTTTATTTTGACACATATATGGAAACGTACCTGAAACTAAAGTAAATCTATACATCCACCCCCACCACACACACACATAGACACACAAACAAATGGGATCTCTTTCTGATTTTATTTATGGAACCGACATACCTACTCTCTAATCATCACCACCACCACATGCATGTGCGCACTTACGCGCACACAAATGTTCCCACACACTTGTACTTAATCCATTAATGAATTGTTTTAATTGTAAATTAAATGTATGTAAATATAAATGTAATATGAGTGTCTGATTTTTTTTTTAGTGTATAAATGTTATGTTATTGTATTAATTTTCACATAAATTTTATTTGATAGATGTATATATTTGTTATAGATGTATATATGTCATGCTAATAAATATATATATATATATATAAATGCTATGTCATGTTTTAATGCAATAAAATGAAACCAATCAAATCTGAATCATTCATCTTATGCCTATGTTAAGGGTTTCACACTGGGACATCACCCTTCACATCCAGAGGGCCTTGGTAGTTGGACATTAGGCAACAAGTTGCCCATAGCTGATTGACGGACCCTGAAAGGGTCAAAGGAATGGTTGTGTCCCAGATATGATATTCCTTCACTCTTCTGATGGCTCTCTCCACCAGGATTCTTAGTCGGGCGATGTTCTGGGTTTTTTCTGTGTCCTCTTTGCTGAACCTGGTACCTCTTTTTAAGGGGGGGATTATGAGGGTTGCTCCAACATCAGACAGCATCTGTTCAATGACAAAGCCATGCATGCATCTCCAGGCTCAAACAGGCTGAGGATCCCTGACTGGCGTGTAATTTCTCGATCTGATATTGAACCTGTAAAAAGCTTTGAGATAAAGGTGATAACACCACATGGGGCAATGCCAATTAGACCTTTGAAAGTATTGGTGTTCTTGTAGGAGGAGAATGTTTCTGACTGGAGGGTAAGTGATGATGGTGCCTCACATCTGATTTCTGTGCAGTCCAGAATAACACGCACATTCGGGCAGTACTGCGCAAACTTTGTTGGCATTGTTGCTTGCACCTGTTCCCTTGTCATCCAGATTGGCACTGACCCCAAAACAATGAATAGATAGTTGGCCCATGTAATTATTATTCTACTCACCGTAGTGAGACTAATGCCAAATATGTCGGCAATCACCTTCTCCTTCATACCAACGGCAACTCGACAGCAGTAAAGAAACAGGTCATCCACAAGTGCCAGCCTCCGGTTCGGGCTCGGTTTCTCCAGTGCCATGACATCGCTTGCCGTCTGAGCTCTGGTCCAGTAGACTAGCCTAGATGCTGAGGGGGCAACCGATTCCCAAAACGACCAAAACACCTTCTCTGATTGAAAACGGGTGTAGAACCGGAATTCCTCGTCAGTGGCACAGTATCTGTTGATGTTTAGTGTACATGACAGGTCACTCAGTTGTCTTTCTAAACTTCTGACCTTAGCCTCCAGTTGCCTGATGGTTTCGGCAGCAGCATCAGCATCTAGTCCACCTGCGGAGTCGCGGGTGTAATTGTGATCACTGGCGGGTTCTTGATCCTCCGCGACTGTAGGCTGTTCATCCGCGTTCTCTATAGCAGAGTCGCTATTCTGAAACTCTTCAGCTAACGTTACTTCAAAACGCGCATTAACCCGATCGAAAACTGACTGGCGAAGCACACGAGTCTCCCCCCAGCTGTTCCACGAAAATCGGCTTGGTGTAGTACCGGATTTTAGTCTCCTCCGCCCACTTTTCGAGACGTAAATGATTTCCTCGTTAAAGTGCAAGCTGCACACAAACGTACTACCCCGACTTATATGGAACGAAGGACCTTCGTCTCTCCTTATCAATCTCACCCAAGCCTTGCAGAGGTGTTTGTCTTTTGGGAAGTCATGGAAGCTAAGGTATGGCTGTCTTTGTTTTGATGTTGAACAACCCGGTACACTGCAATAGCACCGGCGAGAGGAGGCAGCCATAGTTTATCTGGTAACTAAGTAACCACCGGAAGTGCGAGTACACTGCTTGGCGATTTCGAACGTTCCAAACCAGGAAATGCGATAAAGGCCGTCTTATTAAATATGTTTAAATTTAGTTCTGTATATTTTAAGGTAACTACACGTTTACCAATTAAAGGGTTTTTTACTGCAGCATTTTTACAGATAAATTTAGGGACATTTCTTTTACAATGTTTATTTTTTTTTTTTTTATTGATTCATATGTACATGACAAAGAAAAACCAAACACCAGGAATACTGTATACCAGGAATCAACATTTTACATTCAAACTCAACTAATACAATCCCACCTTGACCCCCCCCCCCCCCCCCCCCCCCTAACAAACACCCCTGTGGTCCCACATAACACACACACGTGTGTGTGTGTGTGTACATATAAATGCATGCATACATACATACCTAAACTACACTCTCCACATCTCCCCTCTGAGAGTCCCCACAAAAAACGAAATACTTACCCAATTTTTTTAACAAGTCCCTAAACCCCAGCCTTCTACTTACCACTTCCTCAAATGCAGCTACCCTCCCATTTCCACACACCACTCCAAAAAAGAGGGCACTCCATTTGACTTCCAACCCCTTAAAATTATTTGCCTGCTGATCATGAGACTGGTCAGAACCAAATTAAATATGATTATCCCCCAAATTTATGACTGACCCATCACCCAAAATACACAGTCTTGGACAAAGTAAAATTTTTATGTTCAAATCATCACATAAATAATTCTGAACCTTTAACCAAAAATCTTGGATGTTAACACACCCCCAAAAGACGTGTTATGTCTCCAACTTCTAATTGGCATCGCCAGCAGGTGGGCGTGTCTTTAAGACCAAGCCTATATAATCTATAGAGGGTCCAATAAAATCTACAGTGCATCAGGAAAGTATTCACAGCACTTCACGTTTTCCACATTTTTTATTTTACAGCCTTATTCCAAAATAGATTCAATTCATTATTTTCCTCAAAATTCTACAAACAATACCCCATAATGACAATGTGAGAAGTTTGTTTAAAATCTTTGCTAATGTATTAAAAATAAAAAATGAAAAACATCACATGTACATAAGTATTCACAGCCTTTGCTCAATATATTGTTGAAGCACCTTTGGCACCAATTGCAGCCTCAAGTCTTTTTGTGTATGATGCTACAAGCTTGGCACACCTATTTTTGGGCAGTTTCTCCCATTTTTCTTTGCAGGACCTCTCAAGCTCCATCAGGTTGGATGGGGAGCGTCGGTGCACAGCCAGTTTCAGATCTCTCCAGAGATGTTCAATCGAGTTTAAGTCTGGGCTCTGGCTGGGCCACTCAAGGACCTTCACAGAGTTGTCCCGTAGCCAATCCTTTGTTATCTTGGCTGTGTGTGCTTAGGGTCGTTGTCCTGTTGGAAGATGAACCTTCACCCCAGTCTGAGGTCCAGAGCGCTCTGGAGCAGGTTTTCATCAAGTATGTCTCTGTACATTGCTGCATTCGTCTTTCCCTCGATCCTGACTAGTCTCCCAGTTCCTGCCACTGAAAAACATCCCCACAGCATGATGCTGCCACCACCATGATTCACTTTAGGTGCCTTTTGGCAAACTCCAGGCGGGCTGTCATGTGTCGTTTACAAAAAACATTGTAAACAACAGTGTAATCCATGTGACACATGGGGTTTAATACAAGTCTTTTAAGGTGATTTGATTCCTTTGGGTATGAAATAATAAAATAAAAAATTACGTCTTTATTCGCACATCCACTCAGCTCTTTAATGTGGTTTAAAACAAGCATTAGAGATGTAAGCGGTAGTGAAGATATTTGTAATCTCACACAAAGCTATCGAATCGCTTAAAAAGATTCATATGGATTACACCGATGATGCCTTTATATCCATTTTGGAGCCTCAACTTTTTGGTCACCATTACCCATTATAGTATGGACACAAACGGTTGAACATTTTCTTCAAATTTTCTTTTTGGGTGGACTGTTCCTTTAATGACACAAATACAGAGAAGCAGTAATACAATGGCTGATATTTGACAAACAAATAGCAATTAACAATGTTTAGTTCATGCCACCTTTACTGTCTAATACAAACAAGCCTATACACAAACATCAATTAAAATAAGCATATGTGATTTGAAAATTTGACCAATAATATTTTAAATTCTAAAATATTTCAAATATTTTTTTATTTTTTTTTTATCATATTAACTTTATTTAAGGATTATTTGATTTATATTGATGATGAGTCAGTTTGATTAAACCAGTGAGCCTTCATTTCACATAAGGGAAGACTTTTGATTTTCTGTGCACATGTGACAACAGTGATAAATAATATAATTTTCATTGAGTTTCCATAGAAATGAGCAGCTCATCTCCTCTTCAGTGTCACTGTGTCTCATAAACCGCAATGCCCAAGAATGTTTGCCATTACACAAATATTGAATTATGTGTGTTTATATACTATTGTGTAAATGTGGTACAAATACATTCGTCTTGGTGGAAGCTGGGCTAATGGCAGTCTAGGTGCACTCTTTTCCTCAACGATGCTCCTATATCTCCGATTTCTGCTTTGATTTTTGTTAAGTCTCCTGTGAATTGTTTTGGAATTAATTTCATAATTCACCAAATGCGGAAGGCAACTCAACTTTCGAAACCTCCGAAAATTATTATTCCTCCTGATAGGGGAATGGATAAAAGGGCTGCGGAGGCAGCTTCTGAGATTATAATGGATTTGGAGAGCGGGAAATCTGTCAGACGGCGTGATTCTTCTCATATTACACCGACGAAATCCACGATGGTGACGAAAGTGATATCTGACGAGGATGAGGCGATGTCCAATGTGGATTTTGCTACAAGCCATTACCGCTCTTACAGCGCGTTTTGATACTCGAGACAAAAAGTTGGAATATTTGATGGATCAGATGCGAAAAATTAGCATTATGGTGGCGGAAATCACCAAGGCAGTTGAGTTTAATGCAGAGGAGATAAAAGATTGTAAAAGAGAGTTGAGGTTGAACATGATAATTGAATGTCTTAATAAAACTCTCACCGATTTGGAGAGCAGAATGACGGAAGTGGAGCGTTACAAGAGGAGATGGAGCCTGCGCATCAATGGGCTGAAGGAGAGTTTGAACGAGGATCCCCGTAGGGAGGTTGCTGGGCTTGTCAGTGAAATAGCTCCACATCTGGTTCACAAGCTGGAGGACATCATTGACTCTGTACATCGCGTCGGAAAAAAAAGAAGCCGGAAAGCAGAGACAAATTATTGTACAGTTTACAATGAGGAAATACCGGGATGAGATCTGGAAAACTCTCCAGTGTGCACATGGAGTAAAATTTGTGGAAGACTTGACAAAGAAGGATCGAATTGCGCGAGAACCTTGTGGCCTCTAATCTTAAAAGCTTGAAAGGAAGGAAAGAAAGCTTACTATAGAGGTCCAAACGGTTAGATTGAAGGAAAACGTATTAATATCACGTAAATGATTGTTCCAGTTTGATCATGCGAGTGTATCTGTACGAGTTATGTTAAGTTAGAGATAGCCCTACATCGGGTTAGTGAGGTATGTGGTTGGTGCTTTTTATGAGCATTGAAACATGAAAAGGCTGTGTACTTGGTGATTGTTTTTTCTTCTTTCTATAATTAGTTGTTTTTGTGTGTTGATATTATGTTTTCTGTTATAATACCCTTTTCACTAAATTCGCTAAATGTCAGGGAATACAAAACATGGTTAAGAGAAAATCTGTGTTTATTTTTTAAAAATCAGGGTTAGAAAAAAAAATTCTTCAAGAGACGCACTCCACCGGGAATGATGTTACTTTTTGGTCTAACCAATGCAACCTGATCTCACAGAAATACGTGAAATGAACACGACCCCTTAACCTCGATTTACGTGGTGGTGGCACGTAAATGTGTAAAAGAAACATCGGGTAAGCAAATATTTCTCCACGGTAATGGTTCAGTCCTCGTAAGAGAAACCCATGTCTGATAAATCAGAGGAAAATCTAGTGGTTAAGAATCAATTGACCCAGTAATGCCTGGCTTAAGCACACATCTGTCAACTGAGTGCCTATAACAAAATATATGATAAATATAATACTTGGCTACTACAAAGGATAGATAAATACCACTCTGCAAGCAAACGTGTGAAATGCTTTGAATTTTTACTCAGAATTGGATTGCCATTAAAACTCAATATCAGACTCAAGAATCATACACATACACACACAAATACACACACACACACACACACACACACACACACATACATACCTGCAAACTGCAACTTGAATGCCCTCCTCATCTATCTGAGCACCAGACTTTTTGGACATCTCTTTTGGTGAACTTGGCAGTACCGCAGACAGCACTGTCATTTGCCTATTAAGTCAGTTTATAACACATTTTAAGATACATCAAAACACAAAACTAAAACGTCTGTATAAACAACTATTAAAAAACTATTATAAAAAAAAAAACAAATCAAATGTTTGTACACTTCTCATGTGGCCTCTGACAAGGTCAACAAAGGTAGCAACTTCCTCGTCCTTGGCTAGGAACAAGCCCTCATATATTGGTGGCTCCTCAGTCCTGTCCATAATAAGATAACATGCGTCAATAATAAAAATCACAAGTACTACATTTACTATTTGTTAAAATGTAAGTTATAATCACTCAAAGACAACCCGAAGGGCTACTATTTGTGTTAAACAAATCTAAAATAAACTTCAGAAAAATACCTATACCTACCCTTTTGACTTGCTGAAGCGGTAATGTTTTCGGTTTCCATCAGAGCAGACAGCCAACATGTCTGGAGAACATGCTGGACATTCAAAATGATGGACCTGGCACATATCCTCTTCTTTGTATTGACAGAAGGTAAACTCAAAAAAGCTTCGCTGAAATGTATCAGCACAGATACTACCTGTCTGCATATTAAGAAATGTTTGGTTAGCAATGCCTACAATTAAATATTAGGTATACAGTAATATAATTTGGTTTTTTTTATGTTCCAGTGATATTCAGGCAGATTTACCCTTCCAGCTTGACAGATCTGTGCTCCAACATTTTCAGGAAGGCCTGCCTGGACATGGCTGGTGCCGTTACCTTCATATGGTCAAATGAGGTGAAGACATCAAACTTGTATAGGCTCTGGCAGCTGGTGCTAGCTGGCCAGTACCGATAAACAAGCAGGTCCTTCACCTCGGGAGTCCATTCTGCAGAGCATGATGGACAGGATTTCCGAGGCAAGCAGACATTGTATCGTCCTGTGAAAAAGTGAATATACTGTAGTAAAGACTTAAATAATTTCAGTAATCAAATTGCAACAGATTGCCTTCTATACAGAGATACAAATATATGATATCTTAGCTATTTGACATGGCATTGCCTGAAAATGACATGGTGATAAAAAGCTTTGCGTTGCACACAGTGGTTCTAGTACAATAATACTTGCACAAAAAGGAGGGCTTTCAGATCAACATACCATTGATGGTGACCACAGAAATATGCTTCCCTGGAGTGATTGTGAGGTCATGAGTGCATTCACAAATTGACCTTGGTGCAGGAACAGGCAGATGACATACTGCAAATCAGAAAGAAGTTATGAAGGGTATATTTACAGTTTCTCCTTAGTCCCTTAGATACATTTCCCAAAACGCTAACCTCATTTTCAAAATAGTGTTATAAAACCCAACAATTAATCCAACTGTAATTGTCACTATGTTTAAACAACATGTAAATGCTTAAGCACATTTTGAAAAATATTAAGAAACAATTGACTTTGCTGGTCAAAGATATGCTGGTCAGAACTGTCAAAACCAATAAGACTTTTGTTATTCAGCTATTAAATTTCTTTCACACTTGCACTTTAGAGTTTTGAGAATAAGCTTAAAATGTCTAAGCCATTTATAAACACTGTTAAATATAAACATGTGCGCTATCTACAACAACTTGGGGAATTACACTATAAGTATGAGACAATTTGATATAATGCTAATTTTAACATACTATGTTCACAAAACTGAGGCTGGCCATTTTCATTCACCAGCACAGCAGTTGTAGGGGGAATGGGCTCAAGAAATCCATGGAACACAGCCTCTCTGTCATGGAAGACATTTCTCTTGTGGGCCTCCATGTCACAGGTAGCACAGAGGAACTCCATGTCCAGTGGTACACAGTCCAGACACCTAATCACAGCTTCTACAGCACAGCATCTGTGACAATTTTGGATGAAAACTCTCTGGGCTGAGAGCTTTGCATCAAAAAGCATAGACCTAGCAGTTTTCATTCTCACATCTGTGAGAAGCTGCCTTTGTTCCCAAGCAGAAACCAGTCTGTCTGTTCCCTCCGGAACCTGCACTGCAGTTATGGTGTCCCTTAACTCTTGGAGTCTTGTTTCCAAAAAACAAAAATATACATTCACTTGTCCTTAAAAGGTATATACTCATGAGTATGATCACACACAAGTATATATCAGTTATACTGTGAGTCTGTAGTGGAACTGACAAAACATAATGCTTGATTATGATTAAATAAATGGTGGAAAAACTGTATTGTAGTGTTACTACTGTAACACTCAGTATTCTTACCAAGACTTGCCAACTCTTGATCTTCTATCTGAAGGCCTTCCTCATGCACAGGATCCCTTCTTCTTGATTGAGAAGCAACTGCAGAGACAGTCATTTTGATTAACCCTTTGATCAATATAGCATGAAACCAATTCATTTCAAAATGAAAATATTCCATAAGGACTGTAGGCAGGGAAACTAAGCAAAAAGTATTAAAACACAACACAAGTAAGGATTATCAGTCACATGCTCTTAAACTATCTTGTATATTAGTGAGAACAGTTTTCACAAACATTGCAACACCATTTTGTCAAATTGGTATCTGATTCTCATTTTATAATACGTGTAACCACCAAAACACTATTTAATGAATTATCTTCATTCTTAGATACAGAAATCATGTTTTAGTTAAGAACAAACCTGATCCAGGGCAGTGTGTTTCCCGACGTTTCTCACGCCTGCCTGTGACCAGTGGAGTAGTGAGGGATCTCTTCCTGCTTTTCCTTGTTTTTCTTTGAGGAACGGCAGGGTTTTCCATGGCCATGAGAGCCTATATATATGCAGAGCACTTATACCAGCAGCACTTATAATTGAGCATTATTCAGTAGTTGCATAAAAGGGTCTTACTAACCCTTTACATCACATCTATAAACAACAATAGCAATTATTATTTTCAGATTTAGGTATTTGCTTATCATGAAAAGCCTTACTCTGGATTCATGGACTAAAGCATCACTAATTAATGCTGCCATGTGCAACCTGGCATCATTGGGATCATCAAAGACCCTCACGTCAGAATTGAGGGATATCACATACAAATACAAACAATATAGACACAATATAAAAACAATACACAAAATGAAGAAAGAGAGAGAGAGAGAGAGAGAGAGAGAGAGAAAGAGAGAGAGAGAGAGAGAAAGAGAGTGCTCAAAAGAGACAAGTGAGAAAGAGAGAGGCTCTTAAAAGTGCCGTTGTTTTGATTTGTGTGTGTATGTGTGTATGTGTGTTGGTGGAGTCAAAGTGTTGCAATAAAGCTGTAAAACAGGAAAAAGCAAAAGATTATTAGAATAGCCATTGAAGTAAATGAGCATTTCTTAATTGTTAGGACAGAGTAATTGAAATTATTAATTAAATATTGATCAATCACAACAACTTCGTACAATACAAATCAATCCTTACTGTACAAATATCAGATTTGTACCACATCCACTTGACACCAGCAAGTACCTACACAAATCTATTTTTATTTATTTTCAGTAACAATTACACTCTTATCTCATGATGATTTCAGTGTCTTCTAAAATGGCAAAGTCTTACAAAAGTATGGGACCATAGTGTTACAGGATATTCTATCTATAAGTTAGTGGAGGTTCATCTCTCTATTTAATTCTGCATTCATTATATCAGGTATGAATGGTCATTGACATTGAGGTCAGATCCTCTGGAAAGACTCCAGCTCCACTTTTTTTATTCTAGTCCATCCCTGATTGCGGTCATTCTACGTCTGACATTTACTTTGCACTTTGAATAAAACTTTAACCACTGCAACAAAACTTTGTTAATTGTTGTCTTCACAACACATGGACAAATACATGAGTTTAAACTGATTTTGGTAGCGGGCAGTGCCACAATCCAACTGTGCCGGGGACAGCTGTCATTTGGCTGTCTAGCTAACTACTTCGGCGGGTAACATAACCGTGTAAATGATAATGCAACGCTACAAATTTAACCTAATCTCCAGGGATGAAACGCTACAAAGATAGGGCTACAACTAAAGAAATAACAGCAAAGGTTTTGCGTGCTGCTTAACAAACAAACAAACACCCCTTCGGTTGAGCTGCTTACTGTAGTCAGGTGGCGGGTGAAATGAGCGGTAAACGCATACAGTGATATGGGTAAGACGCAGGCGTAACGTGACGTATCGTTGCCGTGGTAACGACTGAAAGTCTTCTGATTCAAAATAATAATTATTAATAATATTCGCTGCTATGACAGAAAAAGGCCTTAAACAAATTCACTAAAAAAATGATAAAAGTAGGACGTTTGGTAAACTACAAAACATCATTTACGGAAGCGCGCGTAACGTGACGTATCGTTGCCGTGGTAACGACTGAAAGTCTTCTGATTCAAAATAATAATTATTAATAATATTCGCTGCTATGACAGAAAAAAGTCGGAATTAATACACTATAATAAATGATAAAAGGAGGACGTTTCGTAAACTAGAAATCAACATTTACCGCCGCCAACTGTGTGGCGTTATTGAACCAGGGAATCCGTGTGTCCACCACGACAAATGTTTTCGTGATACCGACACGTAATTTTACACATTTACGTGCCACCACCACGTAAATCGAGGTTAAGGGGTCGTGTTCATTTCACGTATTTCTGTGAATGGGGGGAGAAAATTGTATTCAGTCATGGCAGCACTCATTCGGCAAGAGTCGCAATTTTACAGCTCCTGGGAAAATAATTCTTCCTCGAGATGATCTGAACGGCCATTGTGTGGCGCTGATTTTAGTTAACGTATATGGTTATAATAGTATGAAGCTTATCCAATACATGTTTTCAGAACTTTCTTCATTGATTTTAGAATTGAAGGCGTTATTGCGTGTGGGGTGATTTCAATGTTGTTCCAGACGATATCCAAGTTTACCTCTCAATGACCTAGTGCACTGATCTCACAATTTTGTGTGAAATTTAATTTATTAGATATATGGAGACATTTGTATGGAAGCAATTCAATGCCATATATGTTTGCAAACAATATAAAGTATTGCAAAAGAAAATAAAGTTTTGCAAAAGAAAAAAAGTATTGAGCAAAAAAAAAAAAAAAAATTTTCAAACAAAAATGAAGTATCACAAAAGTAAAATGAAGTATCGAGGAAATAAAAGAACGTTTTGCAAAAAAAAATAAAGAATTGCAAAATAGAAATTAAATATAGCAAATACCAAGATATAATTAATTGCAGCATTGATTTTGCCACACATATTTTTCTTTGCAATGCCTACTAATTATTTTGCAACGCTCCTTTTAATTTGCATTTCCATCAATTGTGAGCTTTTGACACCGTTTTGCCTTTGCGCTTCACTTTTTTGCGCGTTTCAGTATATGGCACTGTTTTGACGTGGGGGTGGAGTCAGGGGATTGGGGCGTGTACAACGGGCTCACGGATGCCTCCCTGGAAGTTACGTCATTAGCTTGAGACACGGATCAATCATCATGGCTGAGCAGAGGCATGCGGGTGGATCTCAGGTGTGTAAAGTTGATTATTTCCTTTTATTTAATTAGCGTTAAATGTGTATTAACAGCGTTTGCTTCAGATAAAGATGTTAGAGATCAGTTAAAGCGGTGGATTTATTAGCCATACTCGCTAACGTTAGCTAGCAGCTTTGGATAATGTACATATTTGTAAGGAGTTATTAGTGTTAACAGATAATTGACAATCGTGAGAGGATCCTCTGGTGTCAAACAACAAATACGCTGTCAACAAGTCATTTTTATTGCAGCTATAAATTAAGTAATATAACAAACTAAGCTGTCATTTCCATAATATCTTGTCAAAATATCATACAAACCTTATTTTGCGTTTTGTATATGTAAACTTGCTTTCTGACTCCTGTTGAGTGCAGAAGATAGCGAGTCTTACTACATTGACAAAAACGGGTTTATTTAGTGTTTGTGACATGCTGGTGTTTATTATTATGTAAATAATTTATAACCAAAGTTTACTATATTAAGTAACATTGCATTTACATATTGCATATAATTAATTTGACTTTTCTGCCAAGGATCTCTCATTGGCATTCATATGTACCTTGTAATAAACTTTCAATTGTAAATCCTGTAGCACTTGGATAATTTCCTCACATTCAAACACTCATGAAAAGCTTTCCTTTATATGTTTGCTCACATTTTCAAAGGATTATTGATTAGAGTGACCATTACTGTTACTGTATACATGTTCCAGTCATTTTACTGTACAGTTTATTAATTAAAAAATTAAAGGCAAATTCACCCATATGCAGTGTACAGTTCATTTGAATATAACTTTTATCCTCTTTAACTTAATACGAAGCAATAACCACAAAATAATTACCCCCAAATTAACATCAACACTGAAATAAGAGCGCATGTTTTATCTGTCAATCAGACGCACATGAAAGTTGCATTCGTTACTACAGCAACAGTAAACTGCGGGCGCATTTTCTTAGAATCATCGTCTGGTAGAAAGACCATCATGTCGTGGTGGTACCATCTGATGGTAATGATGTAAAAAAACAAAAACTCCCTTAGTTGCAAATGGACTGTTTGATCCATGAGAAAGTGAAGTTCAATGAAATAATATTCATTGTTAATTCTTACCTGATGACGTTTAAAAGAAAATATTGGCCTGGCTAAACTCATTTCATCAAACAGGCTTTTGCATCCTGTAAAATACCCTTATATATATATATATATATATATATATATATATATACATATATATATATATATATATATATAAAAGTTTACACTGTGCTCCTAGGAGGGGTGCCAACGGTGCAGTTACTTTGCAGTTTTTTGTGTGTGTGATTATTTCAGTATGAATAATAGAAAACTGTCATGTTCATGTTTTGATGCAATATAATATATATAAATAAATAAAATCAAGTTTTTCTTTCCTTGTTTTTATTTTTTATTGTCCAGAAAGCTTGTAACCAGTGATGGTCCTCTTGGCTCTGCAGAGACTCCCTGATGTCATTCTGCCGCAGCCTCTGCTCCAGCTTATTCCTGTATTAATTTATAATAATTATTAATAATAATGCATTTTATTTATATGTTCCTTTCAAGACAGTGACACCTTAAGCACACTATTGATTGATAATGAGAATACTGCAACTCAACCTAATGTATACTGTTCTCTCTATATGTTTGCTTTCGAAACGTAAATGTAGATAAACAGCGAGCCAAACTCTGTTCAAGAGCCAGGATATGAGCGTCTTGCTCCTTTAATGGTACAACATGTACTGCACTTTACATGGGCAAAAACACCGGCCACTGAACCGAGTAAAACTGTAAATAAATGAAAGAAATATGGAAAACTTATTAGAAATCAAAATGACATACTTATTAACAGTATAACAAGTAAAATGTATTTAGATGCATTAGGTAAGAAGCATTATCAACACAGCGCACTAGCGCCAATCTGCAATAACATAAACATCTTTAATTATATCACGTTTAAACTCCTGCAATATACACTAGACAGATAAATGATTCAAATTAACTTACAGCCAATGCTTACGACAGGGATTAGAAGAAAGATCGATTCAGATGCAACACAAACATCTCAAGCATTCACTGCACCATGAGCTCGTTATTTCCTGTTACCCGATGTGCATTGCTCGTGGAAAAACGTCAAAATAAAGGTCCTCACATAAGAATTTAACATAATAGCGGCAGGGAAAATGATCTTATACAGAATATTAAACAATCACGAAATTATAATATTTATAAACGTAAATGTCCATCATAAATTATACACAGCCTCTAACAAAGGCAGAACATAATGCAATTTAAACGAGTTTATAATGTCAATTACAGAAAGATGTGTGATAATTATTATGTGTTATGTCACAGTATGCAAATATGTAATTTTTAACTAATAAGACAAAAATCTAATATGAGAAGCTAATTTTATTAGGTGTGTGTGTATCAGTGTGCAGCCGGTGCTGAAGACACATTAGACACTGTTGTGCATTCTGAGGGATTGTGCATGAGTACAACAGCATGCAGAAAGTGCGGTTGTTCTTTAAGATGCACATAGCTGTTATCTGAAATAAGAAAAGAAAATACTTTATAAAAGTGTGATCATTTGTAAACAAGTACATGACATTGTTTTGATTTTTCTGTGTTGCCAACTCTCTTCTCTTATCTCTCTGATCGGTCACTTGTTGTGTCTGGGTTTTCATTTAAATAGATCATTTTAAAGTTAAAGTTCATCTCAATACCATATAAATGTAAGAAGACATTCTGGGTATGATGTCAGGAGATTATTTCCCTGTCATTTTGTCCAATACTACATTAAATGAGTTTAAATTTAATGTTAATAATCATGGCATGTTTGAACAAGAACTCAAAAATGAAACTTTTTATGAGTATTTGAATATGAGTATCTGATCCACGTGCCAGGACAAAATAAAATATTTGGGGTGATTTTGCCTTTAATTATATTAATAACAACCTAAAAATGAAAGCTTTTTATGATGTGTTTGAACATGAAGAAGTGATGCAAGTGCTAGGATGAATTTTTGGTGTGATTTTGCATTTAATTTTTTCAAACTGTACAGTAAAATGACTGGAACATGTATACAGTAACAGTAATGGTCACTCTAATCAATAATCCTTTGAAAATGTGAGCAAACATATAAAGGAAAGCTTTTCATGAGTGTTTGAATGTGAGGAAATTATCCAAGTGCTACAGGATTTACAATTGAAAGTTTATTACAAGGTACATATGAATGCCAATGAGAGATCCTTGGCAGAAAAGTCAAATTAATTATATGCAATATGTAAATGCAATGTTACTTAATATAGTAAACTTTGGTTATAAATGATTTACATATTAATAAACACCAGCACGTCACAAACACTAAATAAACCCGTTTTTGTCAATGTAGTAAGACTCGCTATCTTGTGCACTCAACAGGAGTCAGAAAGCAAGTTTACATATACAAAACGCAAAATAAGGTTTGTATGATATTTTGACAAGATATTATGGAAATGACAGCTTAGTTTGTTATATTACTTAATTTATAGCTACAATAAAAATGACTTGTTGACAGCGTATTTGTTGTTTGACACCAGAGGATCCTCTCACGATTGTCAATTATCTGTTAACACTAATAATTCCTTACAAATATGTACATTATCCAAAGCTGCTAGCTAACGTTAGCGAGTATGGCTAATAAATCCACCGCTTTAACTGATCTCTAACATCTTTATCTGAAGCAAACGCTGTTAATACACATTTAACGCTAATTAAATAATAGGAAATAATCAACTTTACACACCTGAGATCCACCCGCATGCCTCTGCTCAGCCATGATGATTGATCCGTGTCTCAAGCTAATGACGTAACTTCCAGGGAGGCATCCCTGAGCCTTTTGTACACGCCCCAATCCCCTGACTCCACCCCCACGTCAAAACAGTGCCATATACTGAAACGCGCAAAAAAGTGAAGCGCAAAGGCAAAACGGTGTCACAAGCTCACACTTGATGGAAATGCAAATTAAAAGGAGCGTTGCAAAATAATTAGTAGGCATTGCAAAGAAAAATATGTGTGGCAAAATCAATGCCGCAATTAATTATATCTTGGTATTTGCTATATTTAATTTCTATTTTGCAATTCTTCATTTTTGTTTGAAAAAAAAAAATATTTTTTTTGCTCAATACTTTTTTTCTTTTGCAATACTTTATATTGTTTGCAAATTTATGTGGCATTGTTCTGACTCCATACATTTGAACCCCTCTTGTAAACCGTATTCCTGGAGGAAATCCAATGGATCCTGCAAATCTAGAATCGACTATTGGCTGGTTTCAGACCACCTGACTGCGTATGTTAGGGACTGTAGTATTTCGGCCTCTCCACTCACGGATCACTGTAGTGGAGCAGTTTCTTTTAAACCACTAGTGGAGATATTAAGAAATAAAGATTATTGGAAATTTTATGCTGATTTATTGACTAATTATGTTTTTTGTAACAAAATAAAGGAATTAATTGAGAATACGACAAATGACACAAATGAAATGTTTGTCTCTCATATAAATAGATGGGAATATCAGTTATAGCAAATTACTAGCAAAGATAAGGAAATGGAAAGAATGTTCTCTTATTCAACAGATCAACAAGTATTGTAGCAAAGAGGTATTAAGTGAAGATGAGAAAAATCACATTATTATTTACAAACAATGTTAGATAACATTTATATTAAGAAGGCGGAAGGAGCATATATTAGGTCAAGAACAAAATGGATTGAAGAGGGAGAAAAAAGCACCTCTTTTTTCTATAGACTTGAAAAAACAACGCAAGCTAAAAATGCTATATTGTCCGTGTTGATTGATGATGTAGAAATTACAGACCCAAAATCCCAAAAATATAATCTGTTTTTTGAAAGAATACAACCGCTTATTCCTCACATTGATGTGGACTTTAGAGATCTTTGTGATGAGGTCTTGCAAATAGAAGAACTGGATAGGGCTATGCAAAATCTTAAATTAAATAAATCGCCGGGTCCTGATGGACTAACCTCAAATTTTTACAGATTTTTTTTAAATTAATTAAAAGATTTATTGTTTAAGGCTTTCGTAGTCAATTGAAGAAAGCTCTTTGTGCCCTACTCAAAGACAAGGGTTAATTACGTTACTACCCAAACCTGGTAAAGACTCCAGGTTTATTGATAATTTGCGTCCGATATCTTTGCTAAATACAGATTATAAAATATTTGCACACATTCACAGACCGATTTAAAAAATATAATAATGAATCGCAGTCAGAATACTTAGCAGGTCGCTCTATTCATAATAACATTAGATTGATCTTTGATTTACTGGATTATAGTGAGGATGAGGGGTTTGTTTTATTTTTAGATTTTAGAAAAGCATTTGATTTGTTAGAGCACTTCTTTTTGTTCCAAACATTACAGTCTTTTGGCTTTGAAGATAGATTTGTGAACATTATAAAGATGATTTTTTTTTTTTTGTATATGAATAGTTCAATATCTCTTCCATTTGGTACGTCATAAATGTTATCAATTGGACGTGGTATAAGACAGGGTTTCCCCCTTTCTCCCCTTTTATTTATTCTTGCAACAGATATGCTTGCCTCTTTAGTTATTCATGACTCGAGTGTTAAAAAAAATGTGTTTGGGGAAATAATTGAAATCGGTCAATTAGCAGATGATACCACTTTATTTTTACAGGACGCAGGCCAGATTCCTCTTTCTATCTCTTTAGTTGAGTTTTTTTTCTAAAGCTTCAGGTTTTCAATTAAATATGCCCAAATGCGAGCTCATGTCCATTCATCACTGGGACCTTACATCAATCAATGGCGTCCCTGTAAAGGATACAATTAAATATTTAGGTATGACAATTACGAGAAACATAGAGAGATGCATGGAAGTTAATTTTATAGATAAGTTAAAAAAGGCCAAAATAATTTTAAATAATTGGTTACAAAGAGACCTTTCTATTTATGGTATAGTTTTATTGTCCAAATCAGAGTTTTTATCGAGGGTTATTTTTCCAGCAACTGCATTAGCCCATATTCCTCTGTATCCAAATTAATTAATCAAGCTTTATGCAATTTTATTTGGAGGAATAAATCTCATTTTATCAAGAAAACTGATATAGTTAAGTCATATGACAAAGGTGGATGAAATATAATTGATTTTGAAAAAATTTATGGATTGTTAAAATTGAAATGGCCAAAATGTTTTTTATGCAACTCTAATAGTTTTTGGTTTACAGTTTCAGCGTCTATGTTTAAGAAATTAGGTGGTTTTGACTTTTTACTTAAATGTGACTATCAAATATCTAAACTTCCATTTCATCAACAAGTCTTGTTACAGTGGAAACTAGCGCATACTCATAACTTTACACCGCATAACACCATCATCTGGAATAATAAATACATTCTTCATAGAAACAAATCACTTTTTTATGAAGAATGGTTTCACAGAAACATATGGTCTGTGAGGGATTTATTGGATGATTCTGGAGAGTTAATGGATTATACTGCTTTTACTCTTAAACATGGTTTTACATGTCATCCTAAACAATTCTTTACGGTAATATCTGCCATACCTTCTGGAATCAAATTATTAATCAAAGGTTTGTTATGTCATGGACAAATCACCCCATTTTTACCATCATTATTCCTTTGACAAATTGAATTTACAAGTGAAAAATGCTTTAATAGTTATATTAGACAAAGCTTTAATAATATTCTCTACCCTTTTCAATCGGTAAGAAATAATTTGGACCTTTTTTTTTTTGACAAGCAATCTCTTAAATATATTAGAACCGCATATTTAAAACTTCCGATTCATCCTATCCCATATTAGATTTAATATTGAAAATGCTTTTTGTAGATTTTGTAACTCCTTTACAGAGAATACTGAGCAAATTTTTTTCATGCAATTCTTGCATGCTTTTTGGGATCGAGTCCAGAGCTGGTTGAGTGAGAAAAAGGTTGCTGTATTGAACTTGTCTTTTGTAAATATGGGAATTATGAAGGAGGCGGCAACGTAGGTTTCTTGATTAACAATATTATGTTGTTAACGTAATATATTTTTATACACAAATTTAGATTTTTTTAAAAAAATATCCCCGTTTAAGAATTATCTGGTTCAATACCTAAAAACCTTAATTTAAAAAAGCTGGGATGTTGATAGATACAATTGAAGAATATAATTGGTTAGAATTTTTTTTAATTTTTTTTAGTACCCTGGTGACTGTACATGAGGTTGTAATTATTATTTATTTATTTATTATTATGTCTCATATTTTATTATTCTTTTTGTGTGTCAGCCCATGTTAAAATTATGTTGATTGTAATTTGAATGCCATTTTGTTGTAATATTTTTGATGTTGCTTAATAATAAAAAAAAAGAAAGAAAAAATTACATAGGTCTCAAGCTTAATGGTTTTTTTGCTTATGCATGCATTATTCAATCTTGCCTCCAGAGGGCGATAACCAGTGAATATTTCACAGAGTTGTGCAGAAATGTGAGACAGAAGAAGAAGCACAAGCAAGTATTGTTGTATGTTCATGCTGATTTATTTCAGTTCATGTAAAGTTCTGATTGAGGAAAGTTATTTTGTTCAACATTCATGCAAGTTGATAATTAAATATCATAATACTCGTCTGAGGAACTTTTTTGTATTAAATTTCAGTTCCTCCATTTTTTTTTAAATATCTGTGCTCTATTGATGGAAATGTTTATTTAATGCAGGATTGTTTGAAACAGCTTTTGATGTTTCTTAAGTTCACTTCTATAGTTTTTATTGGGACTTTTTTCTGTGTATGACTGGCCTGTTGCAGACTTTTATTCTTGAGGTTTAATTGGATTATAAAGGACCTGTTATTTATATTCATCATCATTTCATCTTCTCACTCAAGCCATTTTAAACTTGCTTACATTCATGTATATTTGAGACTGGACTATTTTTAATGCCAAATTCTGTTTACTTTATTGTAATGTAATCTTCAATATGTCAATTTTGTGTTGAGTTTGTATAAAATCTGGATTCAAGTTTTTGTTGCAAATTATCATTAAATATTTGCTCATTTGTTAAAGGTGGTTTATAAAGAGAGACAACTCCATGTGTAACAACTGAAGTTTACTGGCATACTATTATAAAAATGCAGTGTGTTAAAGAAGAGTTTAAAGAGGAGAGTGAAGACATCAGTATTACAGAATCATGCAGCATAAAACATGAAGATACTGAGGAACAAAGAGGTTGGTGTTCATTCTTGATTCTTCACAATGACGGTTGAGGAACATTTATGCAACAAATCCTTACACACAAAACAATTACGTTTTCATTATTTTCACATGAGCTTGTGATTTGCCAAAAATGTGTGCCAGACATTTGCAGGTCTTCACCAGTAGTGGTGAAACTGCAGAAAACCTTTTGGCGACAATCAAGAATGTGCCACAAAGATCATTTGCATGTGAAAATAAAGTGGTGAGTTTGTAGAAAGTTTGCCAGAACTCTTAATTTTTGCCAGGTTCATACAGTTCACTAGATCTGACAGCTGAAGTTAGAAAAGAATAGAAGTGGTAAAATCAAAATCTACTTGAGAATTACAGAACCATCAGCATTTACAATATCTTAAAGTATATATGTGGCCTTTGATCCTTACTGTAATGAAATTGTATTTATTTTTACAAATGTTGATTTTAGGCTTGATGGAAGTGAAAGAGGAAAGTCAAGAACTGAATGACGTTGAGGAGAAACATCAGAATCGAAAGCTTATTGATGTCAAGACTGGTGAAGAATCTTTTAGTGGCTCTAAGATGGAAATTAATTTCTCACAGAAAAGAACTCGAAGAACAAGAGCCAAAAATTATTTTATTTGCTCTCACTGTGGAAAGAGTTTCACACTAAAAGAAAACCTTAATGCTCACTTCAAACTTCACACTGGAGAGAAGCCTTTCCCCTGCATTCAGTGTGGAAAGAGTTTTGCACAAAAAGGAGATCTTACACGTCACAATCAAATTCACACTGGAGAGAAGCATTTCACCTGTGCTCAATGTGGAAAGAGTTTCACACAAAATGGAAATCTTAAGCGTCACATGAGAATTCACACTGGAAAGAAGCCATTCAAATGCCATCAGTGTGGAAAAAGTTTCAAGCATTCAGACTATCTCACACTTCATCTGCAGTCTCACTCTGGATTAAGACCATTTAACTGTGATCAGTGCAGCAAGACATTTACATGGCCATCACAACTAAAGGTGCACGTGTCAACTCACACAAATGAGAAGCCTCATGTGTGTTCTTTTTGTGGAAAGAGTTTCGGTACATCAGGAGCCCTGAAATCACATGTAAGAGTGCATACTGGAGAGAAGCCATACCACTGTACTTCATGTGGGAAGAGTTTCACTCAATCAGGTCATCTACTGACTCATATAAAAAAGCATTGTCCAAAACTGTCTTAGTGAGCAATATTAATTTCTGGGCCTAAATGTAATACAATGTCAGTTCATTAGAGCTGGGTGTTGTTGTCTGAAAGTAATTAAATAATTAGATAAGAGAAACCTGTAGCTCACTAAATAAATAAAAGGGGCATTTTTGAGAAATTTGTAGTCATGTACTCTTACCCTCAAAAGACGATGTCTCGATTACTCACAAATAATTTATTAATTAATACAATAAAAAATTAAATAGAAGCATATAGACAAATAAAGACAAAGATATAAACAAAATTATAGGCCTACGTACATGATGACATCCTATTTTTATATTATCAATAAATGAAAATTCACATTAAAATTATCTTATGAAACAAATATTACCAAGAACAGTTTCAAAATAAGATAAACTACACTTTTTGGGAAAAATGTTATAGAATATATTCTTTAAGTAAATTAAAGAACATGCATTCATAAAATTTTTAAACGTTTACATTTATTAATTTGGCAGATGGTTTTATCCAAAGCGCAATACAAAAGAGGAACAATAAAACATACGCAATTCATTTTAAGAAGACAGTAATACAAAAAGTGCTGCATTACAAAGTTTCAATTGCATCAGAAAAAATTGCTACAAGAATAATATATACACACTGCCGACCAAAAGTTTTGAATAATGTACAGATTTTGCTGTTTCGGAAGGAAATTGGTAATTCACCAAAGTGGCATTCAACTGATGTAAAAAAAAAAAAAAGTAATTTTTTATCAAATCTAGACAGGCTCCGTTTCCAGCAGTCATCACTCCAACACCTTATCCTTTAGTAATCATGATAAATTGCTAATTTGGTACTAGAAAAGCACTTGTCATTATATCAAACACTGATGAAAGCTATTTGGTTTGTTAAATTAAGCTTAACATTGTCTTTGTATTTGTTTCTGAGTTGCCACAGTGTGCAATAGACTGTCTTAACATCAATATTAGGTCACAGATGGCAAAAAAAAAAAATATCTTTCTCTAGAAACTCATCAGTCAGTCATTGTTTTGAGGAATGAAGGCAATGCTTGAAATTGCCAAAAGACTGAAGATTTCATACTAAGGTGTACACTACAGTCTTCAAAGACAAAGGACAACTGGCTCTAACAAGGACAGAAAGAGATGTAGAAATCCAGATGTACAACTAAACAAGAGGATAAGTACATCAGATTCTCTAGTTTGAGAAATAGACATCTCACATGTCCTCAACTGACAGCTTCATTGAATTCTACCCACTTAACACCAGTTTCATGTACAACAGTAAAGAGAAGACTCAGGGGTGCAGGCCTTATTGGAAGAATTACAAAGAAAGAGACACTTTTAAAGCAGAAAAAGAAAAAGAAAAGGTTAGAGTGGGCAAAGATACACAGACATTGGACAACATTTCGTTGGAAAAGAGTGTTATGGATTTTAACTCCATTGAGCTTTTGTGGGATCAGCGAGACTGTAAGGTGCGTGAGAAGTGCCCGACAAGACAGTCACATCTATGGCAAGTGCTACAGGAAGTGTGGGGTGAAATGTCACACGAGTATCTGGACAAACTCACAGCTAGAACGTCAAGGATCTGCAAAGCTGGCATTGCTGCATGTGGAGGATTTTTTTATTAGAACACTTTGAAGTAGTTTAAGATGTTATGAATTATTTTGTATTTTTTTTCAAATTGTAGTAGTAATTTATGTTATAATACGTTATTAATGTCCTGACTATACATTGTGATCAGTTGAATGCCACTTTGGTGAATAAATGTACCAATTTCTTTCCATAAGAGCAAAATCTGTACATTATTCCAAACTTTTGCCTGCCAGTGAATGTATCTCTTGTATGGACTGAACAACGGTAGCCATTATAAAATTTGGAAGTTGAAGTGAAGGTGAAAAATAACTTTCTCCTCTTTTTTTTTTTTTTACATGCTTAAGCTTTCTGTATAAAACTTCCCATGCCTTAACATTCTCCTCCCTATTTTCCAGAGAAATATGGGGTGTTACTTCCCTGAAAAGATGTTGTTTTGAAAGATGTACAAAAATGTATTTGACACCAAGAAAGAATCACCTAAAACCAAACACTCTCTATTGGATCCTGGGAAACCAATACTTTTTTTAGGATAAGTTTGAACCCGTATTGGAGAACGGGCTTGTACAATGCAAAGTAATTAAGTGCCTCCCAAGCCAAGCCCACAGAGGATACCAAGGACCAGTTGGTCTCCATAGAAACATAAATTTCAACCTTTATTTTGCAAAAGGGATACATTAAAGCACCAACTATATGATTTCTTTTTCTCCGTATGTGGCAACACCTCTAAACTCACCAGGGCATGATCTGAGACTAAAATTTCTTCCAACTGAGCAGTCAGCAACAGATGAAGCGAGGGACTTAGATATCAAGAAAAAGTCTATTCTAGAATAAATCTTATGGACTGATGGAAAATATGTATATTCCCTCCGAGATTGGTTTAAAAGTAGATTTAAATATATTTAAAAGTGTGTGTATATATATATATATATATATATATATATATATTATTACAAATGTTGATCTAGGGGCTTGCACATGTTTTTTCTTCATAAGTTATCTTTAATATGTTTGAGGCATTTGAAATGTAGATGTTTACTTATCAATGTAATGACTCCCCTAATCTTACTTGACCCAGCACTAAAGAAAACATGCTCACCCCATATCTTCCCAAATTTTTCAGCTTCCTGTGGGGAAAGATGCATTTCTTCAAGAAACACTATAGCATACTTCTTATGCTTAAGAAGAGAAATAACCTTCATTCTTTTTACGGGGTGCTCCAACCCATTCACATTCCACGTGGAGAGAGACAATCCACTCCTATTAACATTTGACATTTTGACATATTAGAAAAAATAGATTGTGTGTCAAAAATAAAATTATAAAGACCACATTCCAACATTAGAGCAAAAATCAAACCCCAAACTTCCCCCAGAACCAAACAAACAGAAAAAAGAAAAACATGCACATCAACCCCGAGCATTAACTGCGATTCTCCATATCCTCCAGCTTCTCCCAGACGTGCTCCAAATCAGCCTTGGTTGCTAGCGGATTAGAGGCTAATTCCCTCTCTGATGACTCCAGATAATCAATCTTTCTCGACGTCCCCCACTCTCGATGTATTACAGCTAGATCTTCCAAGTCATCAACGACCTTCGTCAGCATTGCCGACAAATTTAACAATTTTTGGCCAAATCTGCCTTTTAGGGGTGTCAGCTTGAGCACGTAAGTGTCTTTTAATGTCTCCAAAGCCCAATGTTTTTTAATTCTTTGACATATTGTCTTCCTAGAACAGTAAAGGAACAGAGTGTATAAAATCTCACTGGTTTATGACAATAAAATAGTTAAATCTAGCAAAGTGCGCAGATCTCGCAGTTCACACATCCGAACCTCGCACGGCAATTTCAAAACAAATGTTATAAATATATGTTAAATTCAGATTTTCAATTCAATATTGTTTTATATTAAATTGTTGAAAGTCTATACAATATGTAACTTTAGTAGGCTACATCATAAGTAACTAATTAAATTACTAAAATATTAAGAGTAATCGTGGGGATAGGGGCGTGGTCATGTGTCTGTCTGTACTAGCCTTACCGGAGAACGGTAAGGCTAGTCGCCTGGGCTGTCATTATCATTAATGCCTGTCTCTTGTTATAGTTATTGCAGAGGGATACCTTGAAAGGCTGACAAAGAGCATCAGTCAGCAGAAAGAGAAGGACCAGAGAGAAACTCTTTGTTGTGTGTGTGTTTACAACCCATTTGAGTGACTTGTTTGTGTGTGATTATTTGGGCACTGAGTGCCCTTTTTGTTTGAGTTTTGTGAATGAATATAAGAGTAATAAGGTTTAACTCATGTTTTTGCTGTCTCCTGACTCATCCATTTGCCCTCAGAATACTATCTCTGTTACAAATCCCTTCCAAGAAAAAAGTAACTTAACAGTAATGTGTTACATTGTAATGAGTTACTCCCAACACTGATGAAAAGTAAACAGGCCTGAAAAAAATATTACAAGACCATAATTTGTTAGATGAATAAAAAGACCCATCTTTGTGTTCCTTTTATTTATTATTTTAGTTTAGTTACATTTGTATTGTAATTGTGATATTGCATATTTGAATGTGTGTTCCTTGCTTTATTGTTTTATTTTTATATTGTTTGAATTTATTAATTCAGCTTGAATTTCCATTATAAATTCATATCTTATTGTGATTGATAATTGAATAATAATAATAATAAACATTAAAGAAGATGTTTCTCATGGGTGCAATATTCATCCTACCTCCAGAGGGCGATAATTATGGTATGGATGGTTTGCTTCCTGATATCAAACATCATTGGAACTGAATTTTAGAAATGGTTTTGATCTGATTTTTAAAAACCCACATGAGAATAATAGAAACTAGAATGAGTAGCGGGTGTGATCTGTGATTTTTCTGTCACTGCAGCACAAATGAAAGGACTGGGATGCCTTCAACACTTGTGTGCACTTGCATGTTTCAGACTGCATGCGCAACATTCACTTCGCGTGTTTGGATGGGAGACATGTTTGGAGTGTGGGATGAATGTTGTTGAATTTTCCTTGGCGGTCAATCAAGTAAAATTTCGGCCCTCAATAGCACATTCAGTGACATTTTCTTGTGTTCTAGACATGCTTTTCATCTGATGACATGCAGCTGTCAGTTAAAAACCATGTGTTTCATAATTTCTCTCAGTCTCACGTGAAGCCATGACCACTGATAGACACGCGCATATGGATATTTACATGTATCGACATAGACAATGTGCAAACCTTGCAAATCGCTCTTTTCTGCTTGGTATCGCATTTTCTAAAGCCAAACCAATTCCACACCATGGAAAACACACTTTTTCCTTCATAATCGCCTCTCATCTTCTGATTCAAATTCATTTGAGGAACAAGCTGTTCCTCCACGTTCCTCCATTTATCCAACAGTGTGCGTAGGTGTTACGTGCAGTACACATTTCTTGAGTGGCAATTTTGCATTACCGTGATAAAGACGATAATCCAAAAGGAACAGGCTGAAATTTCTACCAGTTTTTCATGTCTACTGGTACATCGCCCACAAGTAACTGTAACATATACTGTAGATTTTTTCCCCACCTCTAATTTTCACACCTTGTTTAGACCATTTGTTTCGGAACCTGATGTATTTTCTTATTTTAGTTTGGTTATTTTTGGCTCATTTGAACATGGTAATCTCACACTTGTATCCCCACCAAAACATTAAGTCGATTGCAAAACAAACTCTGGAGCGGTTCCCTTGCGGTGAGAATGCAATCCGACCCAGTGACCCAAAGTGGTATGAAAAGTGGCATATTACTATCATAATATGCTTTACTAGCATCAGAATAGTATTCAAAACAGACTAAACTGCAACACATTTTTTATTTTTAGTTAAAAAAAAGATGTGTTTTTAGCATTTTTGAAGACAGAAAGTGAGTCAGCTTCACGGATGGAGTTGGGAAGGTCATTCCACCAATGAGGTATGATGAAGCCGAAATTCAGAAAGCTTTAAAAACAACTTTGCAAATTTATTAAAAACAAAAAAATTAAATATCACAGTATTCAGACCCTTTGCCATGACACTTGAAATTTAGCTCAGGGGCATCCCACTTCTCGGCATAATCTTTGAGATGTTTCTACACTTTGACTGGAGTGGCAAATTCAATTGATTGGACATGATTTGGACTCACACATTTGCAAATGGGTCTGAATTCTTTATAAATGCACTGTATAATTGTACGTTTAAAATAAGAGTTATTTATAATTCCTGAAATTGTATGTTTAAAATGAGAGTTGTAATTTTAGTATGATTGCTTCTCTCTTTTGGATAGTGATTGAAATTGTTGACTAATAAAAAAAAACATTTTTTCAAGTGGCTTTACTCTTTTTCCTACTTTGTGTGTGTGAAAGAGAGAGAGCAAGATAGAGAGAGCTCTGTCACTGGCACTTTTTAACTTATGACAGATAAAAATAACCATGAGTGACTGATAATGTTTATTTTCAGTGCTACTTCTGACTGGAACATGCATTCTGTACAGTGTAGTGGAACTTCTATAAAGTCTTAGACTCATCATTGTGTAGTTTAATTAAATATGGCCCTAATTTAATTAAGGCCCTAAAACTGATCCCTGTGGCACTCCATACTTAACTTTTGTTTGATTTGACATTTCCTCATTTACACATACAAAGTGGTAGCAGTCTGCTAAATAGGACATATACCAGGCTAATGCAAGTCCACAAATTCTCCAGCCTATTCAAGAGGATGTTGTGATCTATCGTGTCGAAGGCAGCACTAAGATCTAAAAGCACTAGAAGAGAAATGCAGCCGCAATCAGATGATAAGAGCAAGTCATTTGTAACTCTGATAAGTGCAGTCTCTGTACTGTGATTGGGCCTAAATCCTGACTAAAATTGTTCATATATACCATTTCTCTGTAGAAATGAACATAGTTGGGATGACACTAAATTTTCTAGTATTTTCGACATAAATGGGAGATTAGAAATAATTAGCCAATTCTTCAGGATCAAACAGTGGCTTCTTAATATTTGGTTTGATAACTGCCATTTGAAAGTTTCTTGGGATATGTCCTAAGGATAGTGAGGAGTTAATAATATTAAGAAGAGGTTCTGAGATTACTGGGAATACCTGTGACGCACACTCAGGCTGATTGGGATCCATAAGCAGTTTTAATAATGAGTTCAGAGTAATACAGGCAATGGTCAAACAACAGGCAGACAGGAATAACAAGGGCAGGCAGAATCAGGGTCGTACAGGCAGAAGATCAGGGCAGGCGGCAAACAGTGTAAATCCAGAGACAGGCGAGGCAACAGAAAGGCAGGCGGCAATAGACGTGGTCAGAATAACAGGGCTAGGTCAGTACACTGATGATCAAACAGGTAAACAATAAACGCTCAGAAATGCAGCCGGGGCAAACAAGACTTCACAAAGAATGAAACAGCCGGCATGGCTTAAATAGAGAGAGTCAGTGATAGGGAACAGCTGTGATACAATTATGCCAGGAATGTGGGCTTATGGGAAGTGTAGTAACAGTTAGTATTCGGGTGATTCCGATCTCCGATGGCCGATTGAGGAGACGCCTACCTCGGCGTTCGTGACAGAGCCCCCCTCCTGTGAGCGGCTCCTGACGCGAGGATGTGACTGACATCGAGGTCTACCTCGAGGTCGTGTGGCCGGTTTTTCCGGGTTGGTCAGATGGAATTCAGAGATGAGGTTGTGGTCGAGGATGTCATTAGCTCCGACCCAGGATCTTTCCTCCGGACCGTACCCCTCCCAATCCACCAGATATTGGATTCGACCTCGATGACGTCTGGAGTCAAGCAGGTCTCGTACCAGAAAAGCCTCCGCGCCGTCCACAGTGATGGGAGGGGGGCCGGGATTCACTTCCTCCTCAGACCTCGGAGCGTCAGCCAGTTTTAGTAGAGAGACATGAAAGGTGGGAGAAATATGATAATTAGCAGGAAGTTGTAGACGAAATGAGACTGGGTTAATTTTCTTAAGGATTTTGAAGGGACCCACATACCTGGGACTGAGCTTCTTGCATGGCAGACGGAGACGAAGGTCTCGAGTGGAGAGCCACACCCACTGACCCGGGGAGTAATCAGGGCCGGGGCGACGATGACGGTCAGCTTGTTCCCTAGATCTGTCTACAGCCCGCTGGAGGTGGACGTGAGCCTGATCCCAAACGGCTTCGCTACGTTGGAGCCAGCTGTTCACCGCAGGGACCTCAGAAGGTTCGCCGGACCAGGGGTAACCCAGGATGCATTGGAAGGGTGTCAGGTTGGTAGAGGGTTTGATGATGGAATTCTGGGCATATTCGCCCCAAGGAAGGAAACGGCTCCAATCTGACTGGTTGTGTTGGCAGTACATACGTAGAAATTTGGTGATTTCCTGGTTAAGTTGCTCCGTCTGACCGTTCGACTGCGGGTGGTACCCAGATGTGAGACTTATGTTGACATTGAGAAGACGAAAGAAGGCTGTCCAAACTCTAGAGGTAAATTGAGGTCCCCGGTCCGAAACGATATCTTCTGGCAGTCCATAATAGCGAAAGACGTAGTTAAATAGGAGTTCTGCGGTCTCGAAGGCTGTGGGGAGTTTGGATAAGGGTATTAACCGGCATGCTTTGGAGAACCGGTCAATGACAGTTAAGATAGTAGTATGACCTTGAGAGATGGGTAAATCTGTGATGAAGTCCACAGCGATGTGCGACCATGGTCGTTGTGGTATGGGCAGGGGCAATAGAAGACCTGTTGGGAGTTGTTTCGGGGACTTGGCTATGTTGCAGACACGACATCCGTTCACGAAGTTAGCAGTGTCTTCCTGCAATGTTTCCCACCAGAAACGATTCCTCAGTAAGCGTACAGTAGCCGTAATACCGGGGTGTCCCGAGTTCATGGCATCATGCACCCAGCGTATCACCCTCTCCCGTAGGCTAGATGGAACGAAAGTCCGATTGGACGGGCACCTGGGTGGGGGTGGGTCAGATGCATGGGCTTGGGAGATCTCAGACATTATGTCCCACTGGACCGGAGCAAGAATCAGGGCGGGCGGAATGATGGGTTTGGAGACGGGACACAGAGGTGTAGACTCGTTTTGACGGGAAAGTGAATCTGCCTTGACATTCTTCGACCCTGGGAGGTACGAGATGGAAAAGTTAAACCGAGTAAAAAATAAAGCCCATCTGGCCTGTCTGGGGTTGAGTCTCTTGGCTGCACGTAAATATTCCAGGTTGCGGTGGTCAGTGAAAACCAGAAATGGATGTCTGGCCCCCTCCAGCCAATGTCGCCACTCCTCCAGAGCTGCCTTCATGGCCAAGAGTTCACGATTGCCTACATCATAATTTTGTTCGGCGGGCGAGAGTTTGCGGGAATAAAACGCACAGGGAAAAAGTTTGGGAGGGTTACCCTGTCGTTGAGAGAGAATGGCACCAATACCAGAATTAGACGCGTCGACCTCAACCACGAAAGGAATATCTGGGTTGGGATGATGCAAGATGGGAGCTGAGGTGAAGCGAGCCTTTAACTGGTTGAAAGCCTGAAGTGTGTCAGCAGACAAGCGAAGCTTGGTCTGTCCCCCCTTTACCATAGAGGTAAGTGGTCTGGCGACGGTACTGAAGTTCCTGATGAACCTACGATAGAAATTGGAAAAACCTAGGAAGCGTTGAAGTTCCTTAATCGTAGTAGGTTGAGGCCAGTTTAACACAGCATGTACTTTGTGCTCATCCATGGCCACCCCTTCAGGGCTGATGATGTATCCAAGGAAGGTAACTGACGTCAGGTGAAATTCACACTTCTCAGCTTTAGCAAATAATTGATGTTCAATTAGACGTTTTAACACTGTTCGGACCTGGGTGACGTGTTCTACTAGGGAATTTGAGTAGATTAGGATGTCGTCGATGTAAACAATTAGACACTGGTTCAACATGTCTCTGAAAATGTCATTGATAAAAGACTGGAATACGGAGGGGCTATTGGATAAGCCGAACGGCATGACGAGGTATTCATAGTGCCCACTGGTGGTAGAGAAAGCCGTCTTCCATTCGTCCCCCTCCCGAATGCGGATTAAATTATACGCACAGCATAGATCAAGTTTAGTGTAAAACTTAGCGGATCTCAACTGTTCCAAAGCCACGGGAACTAGTGGCAGCGGATAACGGAATTTAACCGTGACGTCATTCAGGCCGCGATAATCGATACAAGGGCGAAGAGACCCGTCCTTCTTTCCCAAAAAGAAAAAACCAGCTGCCGCCGGAGAGGTGGAGGGGCGGATGAAACCTTTAGCTAACTCCTCTTCGATATATAGTTTCATGGCGCGTGATTCGGGTTCAGATAGGGGAAAGATTCTGCCTCTGGGCGGTGAGGAACCTGGCATGAGTTCGATGGCGCAGTCGCTCGAGCGGTGAGGCGGTAATTGAGATGCCTTGGTCTTGCTGAAAGCCACGCTTAAATCAGCGTATTCTGAAGGAATCAACGGATATTCGCCGGAAGTCTTCGAGATGATGGTTGTTCCCACGGTGGAAGGGGAAATAGTTTTCAGACATCGCGCCGAGCAGTCAGAGCCCCATTGAGTGATTTGGTTGTTCTGCCAGGAAATTTGCGGATTGTGGTCTTGTAACCAGGGATGGCTGAGAATGACCGGGGTGTGGGGAGAATGGATTATATAAAAACAAGTGGATTCGGTGTGCAACACCCCCACCTGAAGAGTGATGAGAGCAGTGGTGTAACACACTTGACCGGTTCCCAACGGGCGCCCATCTAACGCTGCCACTGTCAGAGGAGGAATACAGTGGAATGGAGAGTCAGTGGAATATTATGTTGTTTAACTAAATTTTCATCAATGAAATTGCCCGCTGCCCCCGAATCAATCATAGCGTGGAGATCAATAGAATCTGATAGATAAGAGAGTCTGATTGGAACTTCGAGACAGGAAGAGGGTAACGTGGAAGAAATTAAAAGGCTCACCCCGCGCCGATATGATTGGGAGGGTCGCGTCGGACAGTTTGCTCGCAGATGTCCCGCTTGTCCGCAGTAAAGGCAGAGATGATTGGTGAGGCGGCGTTCCCTTTCCTCCTGAGAGAGATGTGTACGGCCAACTTGCATAGGTTCAGAATCCTCGCGATGCTGATGCACTGGGCTGAGAGGTGTAGACCACTGAGCTGGTCGTCTGGAGCGAATGAGGTTGTCAATACGAATGGCCAGGGTGATAAATTGGTCGAGAGTTAAGCCTTCATCACGGCAGGCCAGCTCGGATTGGATCTCCATGTTTAGTCCTTGTTGGAAGAGGAGTTTGAGGGTATCTTCTACCCAGACAGTTTGTGTGGCGAGTGTGCGGAAAGACAGCGCGTAATCCGCCACAGTCCGGTTTTCTTGCCGGAGTGTAAGCAACTGTTCGCCAGCGCTCTTGCCGCTTTCAGGATGATCAAATACCTCTGTTAAACGTTGCATGAAGGCATTGTAGTCGTTCTGAGTCAAACCTTGGTGAGTCCAGACCGCGGTGGCCCATTCCAGAGCTCTACCCATAAGTTCGGAGCAAACGAAGAGGATTCTACTCTCATCAGTGGGGTAAAGAGCTGGTTGTTGGGATAGAAAAATCGAGCACTGCATTACAAACCCCTTACACTTGGAAGGCGTACCATCGAATTTCTCAGGTAGTGCAAGACGTGGGCTGGCAACTGCGCCATAGTAGAGCAGAGAAGAGGTCATCGGACTGGTTTGAGGTGCTGCAGGTACGGGTACAGCAGCAGGCTGGCGCAGACTCTGGATGGATCTCAGAACATCCTCCACTGACGACGTAAGTCGGTTAAGCTGATGTTGGTGGGCTGCCAACAGACTTGCTTGGGCGGAGAGTTCTTCAGCTACTCGAGAGACAACCGCTGGATCGGTGAGTGGCGAAGTCTTCTATGACGCACACTCAGGCTGATTGGGATCCATAGGCAGTTTTAATAATGAGTTCAGAGTAATACAGGCAATGGTCAAACAACAGGCAGACAGGAATAACAAGGGCAGGCAGAATCAGGGTCGTACAGGCAGAAGATCAGGGCAGGCGGCAAACAGTGTAAATCCAGAGACAGGCGAGGCAACAGAAAGGCAGGCGGCAATAGACGTGGTCAGAATAACAGGGCTAAGTCAGTACACTGATGATCAAACAGGTAAACAATAAACGCTCAGAAATGCAGCCGGGGCAAACAAGACTTCGCAAAGAATGAAACAGCCGGCATGGCTTAAATAGAGAGAGTCAGTGATAGGGAACAGCTGTGATACAATTATGCCAGGAATGTGGGCTTATGGGAAGTGTAGTAACAGTTAGTATTCGGGTGATTCCGATCTCCGATGGCCGATTGAGGAGACGCCTACCTCGGCGTTCGTGACAATACCTCCTTTTAAGAGCTTAGCTGGTATTGGATCTAACATACATGTTGTCGCTTTTGACACGCTTTTGATATTTTTTGATACGTTTTGTTAGCTCTTCATGACCTATGACAGCGAAGGATTGAAGTTGCTTGTGAGGACAATTATGAGTTGATGATTGCAGACAGATGACAGATGATTGCATGATTTCAATTTTATTTCTGATGATTTCTATCGAGTATTCATGAAGTCATTACTATTGTGTTGCGACAGAATATCTGGTGCAGTCAATGCTTATTACTAACCAATTTAGCCACAGTTCTGAATAAACACCTAGGATTTGTTATTTTTTATGAGTTTGCTATAATATGCTGACCTGGCAGCTTTTAGTGCCTGTCTGTATCTATTGACTCTATCCTTCCATACACCTTGTACCATGGCGCATGGCTTTTTTCTTACGTTTTCTGTAATCGAACTGTCAAGAGTGCTAGAGAAGACCGTATTTATATTTTCTTTTATTAAATCAAGTTCTTCTAGAGTTTTTGGCTTACTGAGTATATGAGACAATTCAGGAAGATTATTAGTGAAGCTATCTTTAGTGGTCGAAAGAATGAGTGACATTAGCTGATCTCAGCCAACAAGAGAATGTAATTATTTGAGATGTCATCGCTCTGCGGTACAATTTCTATAGTATTAACATCAACTCCATATGACAGAATTAAACCTAGCGTATGGTTATGGCGATGAGTTTGTCCTGTCACATTTTGTCGGACTCCAAGAGAGTTTTGAATATTGATAAATTCTAATCCCAATTCACGTATTGAATCATAATAAAAAAATAATAATAATAAAAAAAAAAAATTCTATATATATATATATATATATATATATATATATATATATATATATATATATGTGTGTGTGTGTGTGTGTGTGTCACACATGAACAAAAAAGTGAGCGTAGTCTTAGCCCATTATGCAATGCAAAAAAAAAAATTGGTTATTGATTTGTCTTTTTTGTTTGTTTTCCAGTATAAATATCTAAAATGATTTTAGTGGCTCGAAGATTGAAAATAATTTTTCACAGAAAAGACCTCGAAGAACAAAATCCAAAAATTCTTTCACCTGCTCTCACTGTAAAAATTGTTTTACATGTAATACAGATATTAAACGTCACATGAAAATTCACACTGGAGAGAAGCCTTTCACCTGCTCTTAATGTGGAAAGAGTTTCATTCAAGCAAGTGATCTCACACTTCATCTCCACTATCACTCTGGATTTAAGCCATTTAACTGTGATCAGTGTGGCATGAAATTTCCTCTGGGATCACAGCTAATGTTACACCTGAGAATTCATACTAATGAGAAGCCTCACATGTGTTTTGTGGAATGAGTTTTGTTAAATCAGGAAACCTGAAAACACATGAGAGAGTGCATACTGGAGAGAAGCCATTCAAATGCTCACAATGTGGAAGGAGTTTCACTATATCAGGACACCTGAAAAACCATGAGAAAGTACATACTGATGAAAACCCTAACAAATTCTCACAATGTGGAAGGAGTTTCACTATGTCAGCACACCTGAAAGCACATGACAGAATTCATACTGGAGAGAAGCCATTCCATTGTACTTCATGTGAAAGGAGTTTTACCCAATCAGGTAGTCTACAGACTCATTTAAAAAAGCGTTGTCCAAAACATAGTATACCAATTTAATTTCAGTGTGATCTCTTTGTAACACTTCAGTCTTCACTAGTCAGTTCAACTTGATCCTTATGGCTATAGTTTGAAATGGCTGTCATATGTCAAAAAAAGAACAACAAAGGTTAGTGACAGAAAAATTGAAAAAGCATATTTATGCATATAAATGATCATAACTTTGTGTAACTGGTATCTACTAGATTTGATGTTAACATTTAAATGATAAAATTACCCTTTAGCATATTGCATTAAAAATGTTTTAGTGTGTCAAATTTTATTATCTTGACACACTGATTTAAGTATGCTTTTTTTCTAGGACACTCTCACTCCTAAACCGATGCAAACCCTTTTGCTGTTGGAGATGTGGGTGAGAAACAGTTCAATGTTTAGGCCTAAGTCCTTGTTTTTACAATCAATCTCCACATTCACTTCCACATTCTTCTTTAGTTTTTGTCGATTAGCATTCTTCATGCATATCTTCACCTACTGGGAAGGGAGAGGAATTTATAGTAAAAAAAACTAAAATTTAGATCTTTTTCTCACCCACACTTATCATATCACTTCAGATGACATTGAGTAACCTATTGGGAGTCATATTTATGACTTGTGCTTTTTGGAGCTTAAAAATGTGTGTACCCATTCACTTAAGACCTTAAGAGCTAAGATATTCTTCAAAAAAATCTTTTGTGTTCTGCAGAAGTCAGAAAGTCATATACTGTACATCTCGGATGGCATGAGGGTGAGTTAATGATGAGAAGATTTTCATTTTTGAATGAACTCTCCCTTTAAGAAACAAACACAGCAACAACTCTGGAATATTTGTAAATTACGTGAATAAGTCTTTTTATGAATGCCATGTAAATATTTACACAAGTGTTGCAGGGAAATTAGATTGCTATGGAGAATGCTGCTTACTGACCAACCATAATTATACAGGAGTAGACTATGCAGCACATAGAGTGCATGTAAACAGGAATGCAGCATTCTCGCAATAAACCGCTTTTTGGTGTCTATATAAATGTTGTCAGTGAATGTTTATAAACTGAGTTTCAAATTAAGGGTTGTGTGAACTCCAAACTGGCATAACCACACCAACACCAATAACCACAGGTAAACGATGTGTGGATAAATCAGCTTTCTGGAATACCCTCATATCTTTTACAACCCCAATTCTGAAAAAGTTGGGACAGTATGAAAAATGCTATAAAACATTTTTAAATGAATTTGTAAATTATATTCACCCTTTGCTATTGTTTTCCACTGTGAAACTTCACAATTTTTTCTAATAACACTTATTAAGCATTAAGTATTAAGCATTTGGGCACTGAAGACAAAAGTTTGTTAAGTTTAGAAAGTGTAATTTTCCCCTTTCATCCATTATGCAGGTCTTCAGCTACAAGATTATACAGGGTCTTCATTGCTGTATAGTGTGCTTCATAATGTGCCACACATTCTCAATTGGAGACAGGTCAGGACTACAGGCAGGCAAATCTAGCACCCACACTCTCTGCTTACACAGCCATGCACTTGTAATCCGGCCAGTATGTGGTTTGGTGTCCTGCTGGAAAATGCAGGGACGTCCCTGGAAAAGATGTGCTGGATGGTAGTATATGTTGATCCAAAATTTGTGCATGTCTGTCTGCAATAATGGTGCCTTCACAGATGTGCGAGTTACCCTTGCCATGGGCACTGACACACACTTAGCCCATACAGACACTGACTTTTGGACCTGATGCTGATAAAAGCTTGGATGGTCCTTTTCCTCTTTGGCCCAGAGAACATGGTGTAAATGATAAAAAATATATATATTCGGGATGCTAGACAGGATTAAGCCTGTCAAAAAAACTTTGACCTATGATAACTTTTTAGAAAGAAATACAGTATATTGTCCATAAACCAGAAAACACAAGTGTTTTACAACTCTTTAGTGCATTTATTTGAAACAAAAAGTGAATCAATAGGTCAATAAAATAAAAAAATCTAATTAAAATTAAATAATTAAACACCGAACAGCCAACAAGGTGTGTATGTGTTGGGTGTATGTGAGAGAGTTCAGGCTCACTGGGGTATGGGAATGAGTGTGCACTGGGTTAGGAGGATGCTTGAATGTACCTTGAGTGTGTGTGTGAGGCACTGCTGCAGGAGCACACAGGGAGATGTCAAAATGGGAATACAGGCAGATCAGATCACCTTAGCTCCTGATGCTGGATCCATTTCAAGTTCAAGTTTATTTATAAAGCACACTTAAAAACAACAAGTGTTGAAACCAAAGTGCTGTACAATTCTTTGCAAACATTAATAACAGAGATTAAACAGACTTATAAAATGTTAAAAAAGAACAAAATTAATAAAACATTATAACACCTACACAAAAAACTGTTATCATTCTCAACCAACAGTATAAGCTAGAGAGAAAAAATGTGTCTTCAATCTAGATTTAAATATAGGCAATGAGGAAGAAGACCTAACGAAAAATGGTAGTGCATTCCACATTCTGGGGGCTGCCACCATAAACGCCCGATCACCTTTGGTTTTCAAACAGGATCGGGGAACAGAGAGGAGTAACTTATTTGATGATCGAAGAGACCTAGGTGCCAAATGTTCAACTTGGTTCAATTTGGTTCAACTTGGTCTTAGAGAATTATAGCGGATCGGTAGTCTCCGTACTCACGCCACTCCACATTTAACTTGAGACTTTGTCCTCACCTGGCAAAGAAACACCGACATTGGACAACAGATAATTGGAAAAGAGTGTTATGGATCTTAACCCTATTGAGCATTTGTGGGATCAGCGAGACTGTAAGGTGCGTAAGAAGTGTCCAAAAAGACAGCCACATCTATGGCAAGTGCTACAGGAAGTGTGGGGTGAAATGTCACCTGAGTATCTGGACAAACTGACAGCTAGAATGCAAAGGATCAGCTGTCATTGCTGCATGTGGAAGATTTTTGAAGAGAACACTTTGAAGTAGTTTAAGAAGTTCTGACATTTTTTATTTATTTATTTTTTTTCAAATTATACATTTGGCTATACATTTGTGATCAGTTGAATCACACTTTGGTGAATAAAAGTACCAATTAATTTCCATGAGAGCAAAATCTGTACATTATTCCAAACTTTTGGCTGCCAGTGATATATGCGCTCATTCATTTTTTATTATATATATATGATATGATTTGAAAAATGATTTAAAGTAACAGATGATGGTGTGGAGTAGAGAAAAGCTCAAGTTCTTGAATTCTTCTCATGTAGACTGATAGCCAAGTGGTAGTATGTTCGGAACAATAGAATGATATGTGTGACAAACTGCAAAATTGAGACCTGCTCTTTTTAATTTATTGTTTGTTTGTTTGGATACACGTGGTAAGTAAAATATATCCAGCAGATTCATGTAAAACATTTTACGATGTGGCTGGCACTAGCTGGGTTCCCATCCAACAATTTTTATGCACATTTTGAAATTGCGCGGAAGAAATCCTGAATGGGAACTCTTGATATGCAATTTAAATTCTCAAAATTCAATTTAAATTTAAATTGCTAGGAGGAGGTGGATTTTGTAGGGTTTTGCATTAGTTCAAATGTTCATTAAGGTGGGGCCTGGGTAGCTCAGTGAGTAAAGATGCTGACTACCACCCCAGGAAAGTTCAAATCCCAGGGTGTGCTGAGTGAATCCAGCCAGGTCTCCTAAGCAAACAAATTGGCCCGGTTGCTAGAGAGCGTAGAGTCACCAGGGATAACCTCCCTGTGGTCACTATAATGTGGTTTGCTGTCAGTGGGGCATTTGGTGAGTTGTGTGTGGATGTCACGGACCGGTGGATGGTGCGAAGCCTCCACATGATAAGATGCATGGGTTGACAGTCTCAGACGCAAAATCCACCAGAACAGTTATGAGCATGGGTCCATGGCATGTAAAGGCATTTCAGCCCACATTATGTCAGGTTATACTGCGGGATCTCCGGGCATCATTTAATAACCATTGAAAATAAAAAACACAGATTTTCTTTAAGCCCCCTGGATGTCAACTGCTTCTCCATTCTTTTTTTTTTCTTTTTCCATATTTTGTTATGTTACAGCCTTATTCCAAAATGGATTAAATTAATTATTTTCCTCAAAATACTACAAACAATACCCCATAATGATAATGTGAAATATGTTTGTTTGAAATCTTTGCAAATTTATTAAAAATAAAAAACGAAAAAAATCACACGTACATAAGTATTCACAGCCTTTGCCATGACACTCAAAATTGTGCTGCATCCTGTTTCCACTGATCATCTTTGAGATGTTTCTACAACTTTATTGGAGTCCACCTGTGGTAAATTCAGTTGATTGGACATGATTTGGAAAGGCACACACTTGTCTATATAAGGTCCCACAGTTAACAGTGCATGTCAGAGCACAAACCAAGCCATGAAGTCCAAGGAATTGTCTGTAGACCTCCGAGACAGGATTGTATCGAGGCACAGATTTGGAGAAGGGTACAGAAAAATTTCTGCAGCATTGAAGGTCCCAATGAGCACAGTGACCTCCATCATCTGTAAATGGAAGAAGTTTGGAACCACCAGGACTCTTCCTAGAGATGGCCGCCCGGCCAAGTAATCGGGGGAGAAGGGCCTTAGTCAGGGAGGTGACCAAGATCCCGATAGTCACTCTGACAGAGCTCCAGCGTTTGTGGAGAGAGGTGAAACTTCCAGAAGAACAACCATCTCTGCAGCACTCCACCAATCAGACCTGTATGTAGAGTGGCCAGATGGAAGCCACTCCTCAGTAAAAGGCACATGACAGCTCGCCTGGAGTTTACCAAAAGGCACCTGAAGGACTCTCAGACCATGAGAAACAAAATGATCTGGTCTAATGAACCTCTTTGGCCTGAATGGCAAGCGTCATGTCTGGAGGAAACCAGGCACCGCTCATCACCTGGCCAATACCATCCCTACAGTGAAGCATGGTGGTGGCAGCATCATTCTATGTTTTTCAGTGGCAGAAACTGGGAGACTGAGCAGCTTATCCGTTTTCAACCAAAAGCAACGGCGGAGTGGGTCCAGTGCCACCACCCGCCATCGCTGGAGGAGGCCTTCCAACAGGCGGAGTACCTTATATCGGCAGATCAGAGGGCGGAAGAGCACTCCCACTCTCTCTCTCCCCTCCCCCTCTGCCCCCCCCCCCTCTCACTATGTCCCTTCACTGTAGCCTATCCAAGTACCCCAGAGGCATGGAAACCTGCCACAAAAGCCAGCTATGGGTCCTGCGAGAAAGTTGTTAAATGTGAAATGTGTGATGCCTTGGCAGGGGAGACAGAGCCGGGGCAGTACACATCAGGATGACGTAAGGGAGCGGGAGTTGAGAGACGAAACCCATAGGCATGCCCTTGACCAAGTGAAAGTTTTAATGATCAACGACTCCAACCATACATCGCACTTTCATGTTCATATTTTGTTATTATAAAAGAGCGGTTGTATCGAGTGACGCAGGACATTCAGACAAAAGAATAAAAACATTTATCTGTGGTATTAACAAAAAGCTGTTAATACCACAGACCCATCAGGAAATGTTATTCCAGGTAGCTCATTATAATCCGATGAACGCCCGGTGCTGTACATTAGTCGCAAGCTCTCATTGAGCTCTCACTGAGGGAGACTAAGTACAGCACCATTGAAAAAGAATGTCTTGCCATCAAGTGTGCTCACTCTCCGCAACTACCTGTTGAGGCGGGCCTTCACCGGACTCTGTTCAGATCTCACTGGTTCCAATTCTGACCGGGTCTAAAAGGAGTTTTTGATATATTTTGCACAAAGTTGTCAATATATATATATATATATATATATATATATATATATATATATATATATATATATATATATATACAATGATCAGCTACAACATTAAAACCACCTGACTATTGTGTAAAAATCCCAGGAGATCAGCAGTTGTCATCTATGCGATTATCTATTCAGCCAATTGTGTGGCAGCAGTGCAGTGTATAAAATCATGCAGATACGGGTCATTAGCTCCAGTTAATGTTTACATCAACCATCAGAAGGTGAAAAAAATGTGATCTCTGTGATTTGGACTGTGGCATGATTGTTAGTGCCAGATGGGCTGGTTTGAGTATTTCTGTAACTGCTGATCTCTTAGGATTTTCAAACACAACAGTCTCTAGAATTTACTCCGATAGGTGACAAAACTACGGAAGCTCAAAGAGGCCTTGCATTATTATTATTATTTTTCTGTCTCGTTTTCTCGTGATCTTGATATAACTAAGATTGTTTTCTCGTGATCATGACTTAATTTTCTCGTGATCTCGGCATAACAAAAAGTTGTTTTCTCGTGATCAAGAAAAGTAAAATGTATTATATATAATGTGTAAATGTAAAGTTATGTTAATTCATTACACTTTGGTTATAAAATATTCACCTGCCCTATCCAAGAGTCTTCTAACCAGTCACCTTTCACATAGGCTAAATCAAACATATTACTAAACACCAGGCAGCAAGTCACAAATACTTAATAAATGCTTTTTCTTCAATATAGTAAGACTCGCTTTCTTCTGCACTCAACAGGTGTCAAGAAACACGTCTTTCTGTGCTTTCCGCAAAGTACCATTCTAACTGCAATATGCGCGCACTCGGATCTAAATTGCGGCTGGCTTGACCGAAGTCATGCAGACGTCCCGGTCCCTCAAATTGGCTGGCAATGAAATTGACCAAACGTTCAGGGTCACTGTATTGTCTATGGCAAAGTTTTAGACATAATAGTCTTCTTCTAAGGTGTCTGACACTAATCTGGAAGTTGTCAATGACTGAGAGACATACAGCTATTTCAGCTTGAGTGAGTCCTTTGATCAAAGTAATGACGTATTCGGTCATCCATTATGCAACAGTGCGTTTAGCTGTTTCCTCCAGATAGCCTTATTGAAAACAACTTTTTGTTATGTCGAGATCACGAGAAAACTAGACAGAAAAATAATAATAACGCAAGGCCTCTTTGAGCTTCCGTAAAAAACAAAAAAACATCCAGTGAGTGGCAAATCTGTGGATAGAAATGCCTTGTTTATGATAGAGGTCAACTGAGAATAGCCAGACTGGTTTGAACTGACAAAGTCTATGATAACTCAGATAACTGCTCTGTACAATTGTAGTGAGAAGAATAGCATCTCAGAATGAGACAGGAGAGGGACTTACACAATATTAGGCTGGTGGTTTAAATGTTGTGGCTGAACGGTGAATATGTATACACTGGTGGCCAAAGGTTTGGAATAATGTGCAGATTTAGCTATTTTGGAAGGAAATTGTTACTTTAATTCAACAAGGTATTCAGCTGATCACAAAATGTAGTCAGGACATTACTGATGTAAAACACAGCACCATTACTATTTGAAAAAAGTTAATTTTGATCAAATCTAGACAGGCCCCATTTCCAGCAGCCATCACTCCAACACCTTATCCTTGAGTAATCATGATAAATTGCTAATTTGGTACTTGAAAATTACTTGCCATTATTTCAAACACTGCTGAAAGCTATTTGGTTAATTAAATTAAGCTTAACATTGTGTTTGTTTGTGAGTTGTCACCTTATGCAATAGATGGCATGTCTTAAGGTCAACGTTAGGTCAAAAATGGCAAAAAAAATAAACAGCTTTCTCTAGAAACTCATCAGTCAATCATTGTTTGAGGAATGAAGGCTATACAATGCTTGAAATTTCCAAAAAACAAGATTTCATACAAAGGTGTATCCCACAGTCTTCAAAGCACAAGTGGCTCTAACAAGGACAGATAGAGATGTGGAAGGCCAGATGTACAACTAAATATAAGTACATCAGAGTCTCTAGTTTGAGAAACTAGATGCCTCACATTTCCTCAGCTGACAGCTTCATTGAATTCTACCCGCTGAGCAGGAATAAATAGCTTTTAGCGCTAGAGAGAAATAGCCTTTCTCCCCGCTATAGACATGAGGCACTGCATAAATCCTAATTTACTGTACGTATGAGTTGCAGGTGCAGTTATTTTAACAACAGTAGTGGAGACACGGCTACAGATACTGGCATCTTTCGCTTAAACACACTGCAGAAAACATCAGCCAGATCAGCTAAGCCAGGTTTGTGTCAGGACAAGTTTACGTGCCGCCTTAAGACTATAAAGTTTTTTCCGTCTAAATTTAGCTTCATTAATCCGCATGTTATGAGCCTTTCATGATAAACTGATTTTTGTTCTAATTTTGTGAAAGCTAAGCAGAGATGTCATCATGGCAAGGAAAGCCTATTCATCCTTAAATTAATCAAACAGATATTTAACGCTTCACTGTTATGTAAATTGTTTCTTTGTTGTTGGTAGATTCTCACTTTAAGGAAAATATAAAAATGGGCCATTCGGGCTTTTACATTTTTATTCATTTTCTCTCAGGTGATACCCCTGAACCCACAGTATTTTCTCTGTCAAAATGCCTCCTATGTCCCATACATGGGTATAGATGTTGAATGTAAAAATATTTCAACAAAACTGGACTGCTGTCATTCAGCTTTAAAACAAACTGTTGATCTTATCTTTTAATAGTCATATCAAAGTGCCCTCGACTGATGAAGTCTTGATGAAATATATTAATCTTTTGGTAGAAAAGATCTCTCAGACCCCACTAGCTGTCTCTGGGCCCCTAATGTCATGGTAAGTTATAAAAACTATTAAAAGATACATAAGCTGACAAACTGACAGCTGGAATGAGGATCTGTAAATCTGTCATTGCTGCACGTGGAGGATTTTTTGATGAGAACTCTTTGAAGTAGTTTAGTTTAAATTTGAATAGTACATTTTCACATTAATAATGTCCTGACTATACATTGTGTTCAGCTAATGCCACTTTCTTCCCATAAGAACAGTTCAGAGTGTTCAGAATGTCAGAGATGACTGGGCATTTTAAATGCTTTAATTGCTCCACAGCACTTTAAAATAGTAAATTCTCAACTGGAGTTTCCAAACAGAAGAAATTGTAGATGAGACAGTAAATTATATTAGTTTTAATAATCTTATTATTTTTTCCTGATAGTCAGTAGCAAATCACTTGCTTTTCTTGTGTATATACAGGGTTGGGAGGGTTACTTGTGAAATGTATTCTAGAATATATGCTGTAAAATGTAATTTGTAACATATTCCGTTAGATTACTTCTTTAACACTGGTAGATTTTTTTCACTTGTTTTGACTATAAAAACTCACTACAGTGAGGCAAAATACACATGTTAAAAATACATTCTCTGAAAAACCTAAATATCTTATGCATTGTTTTTAAAACAAGATAAATCTAATTGTTTTAAAGATTTGTAGATATTTTTACAGGAAAACAATACAAAATGTTATATCAAGAATGTGATTTTTGCCCTAATATCAAAGGTCTTACTAGAAAAAAGAAATTGTGATCCAACGTGAATTTTCTTGATTAAAAAAATATGATCATGCCTGGTAACACCTGAATTTAAAATGTCTAGAAATAGCATATTAGCTTAGCATAAAGCTGACAATTTAAACAAGGTTTATTTCTATTTCTTCTGCTCCAAACTTACTTTAAACTTACTTCTCTGTCTGCTCGTATGAATGTAACACATCATAAGAAAGTGTTTCACCGCTGTTCAAATGCACTTTGGTTCTCATAATTTATATGTATAAATGTTTTCCATCTGAAGGGACTAAATATTAAATGAAACAAATGACAATAAAATGCAAAGTAATCTATTCAGTAATCAAAATACTTCTTGGATGTAACTGTGTTTTAATTACCAATGATTTAAACTGTAACTGTATACAGTTACTTGTATTTTGTATTTTAAATATGTAATCCTGTTACATGTATTCTGTTTCTCCCCAACACTGTGTGTATAGTATCACATTTTAGTCTGGTCCAAAACTTTGTTTATTCAGTTTTAGTCAGAGATATGGAATTACTTATATTCAGTTTTTATTGAATAGGTTTTCTTGGGGAAATTTTAACGTTCATAAAATTAAATTATCTAACTTTAAACCTTCACTATTGTTTCAAAGAGGATTTTAGCATTATTGTGAGTCTCTAAGGTATGAAGAGAGAATACTGGTTAGGTCTACCAGTGATATTTATTCCAGCAGATGTGTGGCTGTGTGTATTTTATAATTATTTTGTGATCTATGGCAGTATGTTATTTTGAAAAATTTGACTGTATACTAAGCACCTGCCTGTAATCATCCATGTGTCTGAATCATGTTTATTTGTTCTCTAAAGATAAAATACTCTGTGTAGAAAAGCTTTGAGTAACTGTCTCAAGCCTGTTAATGTTTTTTTCCCTCAAAGATGTAAAACTCAGCCTTGCCTCCAGAGGGCGATAACCAGTGAGTATTTCACATAGTTGTGTAGAAATGTGAGATAGAAGAAGATGCACAAGCAAGTATTGTTGTATGTTCATGCTGATTTTGTCAGTTCATCTAAAGTCCTGATTGAGGAAAGTTCTTTTGTTCAACGTCTATGTTATGTAATGGTTTAAATATGTTAATATTTGTACGAGTACCTTTTTATGGATTGTTTAATCTTTGTTTCAATAGACATTGGAGTAACTGCTGGGGAATGGAAATGTTTGTTTGATGCAGGATTGTTTGAAACAGCTTTTGATGTCTGTTAAATTTACATGTAGTTTATATATTTATATACACACACATATTTTTTTTTGACAGATCATCCTACAATTGAAGAAAGAAAATACGTTGGTATATATAGAGGAACAACTCCATGTGTAACAACTGAAGTTTACTGGCATACTATTATAAAAATGCAGTGTGTTAAAGAAGAGTTTAAAGAGGAGAGTGAAGACATCAGTATTACAGAATCATGCAGAATGAAACATGAAGATACTGAAGAACAAAGAGGTTGGTGTTCATTCTTGATTCTTCATAAATACTGTTGAGAGACATTAAGGCCGTTTTCACACCTGGCTTGTTTAGAGGATTTGTTTCAGAACCTGCTGCATTTTCTCCTTTAGATCGGTTCATTTATGGACATATGAACATGGCAATCACACTTGAAACTGCACCAAAACAATGAAATCAAATCAAATTCTGGAGCGGTTCACATGTTCGAATGCAATCCGAACCAATGAACCAAACAAAATCTATAAATAAACACAAACATACCTGATGGATCTTTGCAAACTTTTGACTGATAAAAAAAAATTAAGTATCTTGACTCATTTTGCTGTGTGTGTGAGAGAGAGAGAGAGCACGCTCTGTGACTGGCACTTTTTAACTAATGACAGATAAAAATAACAATTATGGAAATTTGACCATATGAGTGAATGATAATGTTTATTTGCAGTGTTACTTTTGACTGGAACATGCATTCTGTACAGTGCCACTTATTTTTGCATAACATAAACTGAAACACATAAACTGTACTCTAAAATTTGTATAGTTTGACTTTTTCACAGGTATTTCATTTTAACTGGTATAATGATGGATGAGCTAAATTCCAGAACAGCGCACAAACATTGTGACAGCTTGTTTACATTTAAATTTGCAAGAAGAAAATGCAACAAGTCTGAAAATGTCCTAAGGTGTCAAAGCTTCAAACAGTTCTGATCTGACTGTTGTAGAAAATCACAGAATCTGTAAAATTACAGCCAAACAAATATATATATCTACATGAGAGAATTAACTTTGCATAAAGTACAGTGCTTCCGGAAAGTATTCACAGCGCTTCACTTTCTCCATATTTTGTTATGTTACAGCCTTATTCCAAAATGGGTTAAATTCAATATTTTCCTCAAAATTCTATAAACAATACCTCAATGACAACGTGAAAGAAGTTTGTTTGAAATTTCTGCAAATTTATGGACATAAGTATATACAGCCTTTGCCATGACACTCAAAATTGAGCTCAGGTGCATCTTGTTTCCACTGATCATCCTTGAGATGTTTCTGCAACTTGATTGGAGTCCACCTGTTGTAAATTCAGTTGATTGGACATGATTTGGAAAGGCACACACTTGTCTATATAAGGTCCCACAGTTAACAGTGCATGTCAGATCATAAACCAAGTCATGAAGTCCAAGGAATTGTCTGTAGACCTCCGAGACAGGATTGTATGGAGGCACAGATCTGGGGAAGGGTACAGAAAAATGTCTGCAACATTGAAGGTCCCAATGAGCACATTGGCCTCTATCGTCCGTAAATGGAAGATTGGAACCACCAGGACTCTTCCTAGAGCTGGCCGCCCGGCCAAACTGAGCGGTCCGGGGAGAAGGGCCTTAGACAGGGAGGTGATCAAGAACCAGATGGTCACTCTGACAGAGCTCCAACATTTCTCTGTAGAGAGAGGAGAACCTTCCAGAAGAACAACCATCTCAGTAGCCTGTATGGTAGAGTGGCCAGATGGAAGCCACTCCTCAGTAAAAGGCACATGACAGCCCACCTGGACTTTACCAAAAGGCACCTGAAGGACTCTCAGACCATGAGAAATAAAATTCTCTGGTCTGATGAAACACCGATTGAACTCTTTGGCCTGAATGGCAAGCGTCATGTCTGGAGGAAACCGGCACCACTCATCACCTGGCCAATACCATCCCTACAGTGAAGCATGGTGGTGGCAGCATCATGCTGTGGGGATGTTTTTCAGCGGCAGGAATTGGGAGACTAGTCAGGATCGAGGGAAAGATGAATGCAGCAATGTACAGAGACATCCTTGATGAAAACCTGCTCCATAGCGCTCTGGACCTCAGACTGAGGCGAAGGTTCATCTTCCAACAGGACAACGACCCTAAACACACACAGCCAAGATAACAAAGGTGTGGCTACGGGACAACTCTGTGAATGTCCTTGAGTGGCCCAGACTGAGCCCAGACTTGAACCCGATTGAACATCTCTGGAGAGATCCCCATCTAACATGATGGAGCTTGAGAGGTCCTGCAAAGAAGAAGGGAGAAACTGCCCAAAAATAGGTGTGCCAAGCTTGTAGCATCATACACAAAAAGACTTGAGGCTGTAATTGGTGCCAAAGATGCTTCAACAGAGTATTGAGCAAAGGCTGTGAATACTTATGTCCATGTGTTGTTGTTTTTTTTTTTAAATACATTTTCAAAGATTTCAAACAAACTTCTTTCACATTATCATTATGGGGTATTGTTTGTAGAATTTTGAGGAAAATAATGAATTTTATCCATTTTGGAATAAGGCTGTAACATAACAAAATGTGGAAAAGGTAAAGCGCTGTGAATACTTTCCAGATGCATTGTAGATACTCTAAAAAGGGTTCAACTGTATGTCTTTTTCACATTTGGCTCAATTTACATTGTTCATTTTAGACTTTATACAAGTGAAAGAAGAAAGTCAAGAACAGAATGACGTGGAGGAGAAATATCAGTATCATACATGTGATAAAATGACTGGTGAAGAAGATATTAGTGGCTCAAAGACTGAAAATAATTTCTCACAGAAAAGAACCCCAGTAACAAGAGCCAAAAAATCTTTCATCTGCTCTCACTGTGGAAAGAGTTTTACACAAAAAGGAAACTTTAAAACTCATGTAAGAATTCACACTGGAGAAAAGCCTTTCACATGCTCTCATTGTGGAAAGAGTTTCTCAGCGACATCAAGCCTTCAGAGTCACCTGCGAATTCACTCTGGAGAAAAGCCTTTCACATGCCTTCAATGTGGAAAGAGTTTCATACATAAAAGACAGCATTATATTCACATGAAAATCCACACTGGAGAGAAACCTTTTACATGCCCTCAATGTGGAAAGAGTTTTGTACAAAAAGCAGATCTTCAGCGTCACATGAGAATTCACACTGGAGAGAAGCCTTTTGCATGCTCTCAATGTGGAAAGAGTTTTGTACAAAAAGCAGATCTTCAGCGTCACATGAGAATTCACACTGGAAAGAAGCCTTTCGCCTGCTCTCAGTGTGGAAAGAGTTTCACACAAGCAGGGAATCTCAAACGTCATCTGCAAAATCATTCTGGATTAAAGCCATTTAACTGTAATCAGTGTGGCATGAAATTTCTGCTGGTATCACATCTAAAGGTACACCTGAGAACGCATACAAATGAGAAGCCTCACGTGTGCTCTTTTTGTGGAAAAAGTTTTATTACATCATCAAACATGAAAGCACACGTGAGAGTGCATACTGGAGAAAAGCCATTCAAATGCACTTCATGTGGGAAGAATTTCAGCCAATCACGTAGTCTGAAGATTCATTTTAAAAAATGTTGTCCAAAACTGTCATAGTGAGATAATTTAATTTCAGGGTCAACACTTTATAACACTTCAGTCAGTGAACTAGATCTGGTGGCTGTTATTTGTAAGTCATAAAACCCCCCCAGAAAGGTTAGGGACAGAACATTTTTGAAACACATATTTATTCATATAAATTATCATAATTTTGTATAACTGGAATCTACTAGATTTTATGTTGTTAATATTTAAATGACAAAATTAAATTGGGGTTCACTTTATTATTTCTTTGCTACAAGTTTATAGAAATCAATAAATTGAATTTGATCTCATTTTACAACTAGTGTTGGCGACAGGTCTACTATAAATGTTGAATTAGGCTTCTACAAGTACTGTAAGACTTAATAGTTTTATGAACTTAAGTAACATTGATTTAAGAATTCTTTTTGTCAAGAACACTCCCATTCCTAAACAGATGCAGCCCCCTTCGCTATTGCAGATGTAGACTGCTTTGTAATGTTTGTTCATAGTCATTAAAACATAAAACAAGCTTTTCTTCATGTTGACTCGTGGATTTGGCACTCAGCTGAGAATGCCTTTGAGTTCACAGTGACTAATAGAAAGCGGTTTAACATACCTGGTTTTCTCCTGGCTTATGTGGTCATGTAAACAGATTTATAGTGTTATTGCAGGTTTTGAGAAGTGTGCATGTGCATGACTATATGGGATATCAAACATCACAGGATGGAGCCCACCAACAATTCAACAGCGGAAACAATGAAACATATCTGGGAGTACAGTGGGAAAAGCACATAAACTATAAGCTACAATGATGTATATACATGATGTAAAATATCGACTGTCCCTCACATTCGTGCAAGTGCACTTGTATATTGTGGGAATCCCAGAGTTTTATGTAAGTGGGAAACCCCACTATTGCAGTGCATTTCTGCTGCATGTTGCTATGGTGAGTTAAGAAAACAAACACAGCAATAACTCTGGAATATCTGTAAATAAAGTCAAGCAACTGAGAATAAAATAGTGAAGTATTTCTTGGATACCATGTTAGTATTTACACAAGCATCACAGGAAAATTATGTTGTTGTGTAGAAAGCCGCTTACTGACGAGCCGCATTTACACAGGAGTAAAGTGTACGCTGCTTATACAGTGCACGTAAACGGGAACGCAGCATTCTCGCAATAAGCCACTTTCTTCCTATAAACCACTGTTCGGTGTCGTTGTAAACATCAGTGAATGTGTATACATTTTCAAACTCAAGGTTGTGTGAACTAACCCCAAACTTGCATTCTGGTACCAATAACCACAAGTAAGCAATGTATGGTTAATCAACTCTTGAGTTCAGGGTTTATGTTAGAGTTGATTAACTCAGCTTTCAGGAATACCCCACAGATCTTTTACTTGCAGTCAGTACACAACTGTACAACAGAATCTACCCACAGTTCTTATTGAACCAAACAAATTCTTATTTCTTAGTTAGGTTTGGCATTTCTTATTGGTCTAAACCAAAAAAACATCTCCGTTTCTGTCTCTCAGCACAAACCATTCTATGCTAATTATAGATGGGTATCTACTTGAGTACTTGAGGGGCAATGACATGTACATAACTGTATATATAATAACATGTCTGACAAATGTCATTGGCTGCTGCATTGTGTCTTGTTGTTCCAGTGTATTGTCTTTTCATTTTGATAGGCTGTTTATAAAATAATCTGTTACAAAATGTGCTACCAGACTCAATGAAAGAAAGGGCACAACACACGTCTGTCTGTTCTTCCTTCAGGTTACTGTAGTAATCTTAAGCGTGCACCAGTTTTTTTAGTGACTGTCTGAACCGTCTATTTTCAAATCGTTTTCAGTTTTGAAGATGCTACATTCTGTTCCATTTAACTGTGCTCTGTCTAGCTGTTTGAAATACTTACTTGCTGTATATGTGTTGCTTCAGTGCGTTGAGTCCACTGCCACACACACCTGGTGTGTGTGTGTGTGTGTCTAAGTGTTCATTCCTGTGGGAAAGCCGTATTGCTCCATATTAAGCCATATTTGTTGCTGTGATAATTCATGAAGCATTCCATTCAACTCGGAGAGTAGGAATTTCCACCTTTCAACTGGGGAAAGAGCAACTTTATGTCGGACTTCTAACTTGGAAAAAGGTGTGGAAATCTTCAGCTCTCATTTAATCGAGATGAGGTGTGTGTTACATCATATAGAGCAGGGAGGTTTACAGTCAGTAACAAACATGAACTTTTATGGAATAATATCCATTGACGAGTCAAAGTTCTTACATTTAAATGATAATAAAACGTGTTTAGCAAATGATTTGCAGAGACGGGTGTTCAAAACACGGTTAATTACACTCTCTTGATTATTGTACATGGCATCGCAGCATCATATATCAGTTTGGTTGCTATGAGACATCTCTGACAATCAATGTACCTCTCAAAATCACAATGTAATCGATCTCAAAATTAAAAATAAGCTCCCTCTTTGACACGTTTGTTTTAAAGTTGTCCGGTAACTATCAATGAATTTCGAATTACGTGAAAAGTCGCATCATGCATGATCACCATCGATCATCGTTTTCATGATCAATCGTTGCTGCCACGTCCAAGTACCGGAGTACTCGTGCCCATCCCAAATGATAATATGGGGCATCCTCCTGGAATGAGGAGGCAGAGTGCATTTATTTCAGTTCTATTTGATATTTACATAGTTTCGAGTTAAACTGATACAGAAATGTGCTACGTATGAAATACCTTTTTATCTTACTCTATACAGTTTAATGTGTGATGGAGGATAGTGATATGAAATATTAACGTAATAAATGGTTTTCCCATTTAGTTGCACAATTTTTTGTTATTTATTAACAGTATTCATATGTTCTTTTTTCCCTTTTCCCAATAAGATGGTGCTGTCACTTAATCTTATAAGACTGGCTTATATATATAGTTCATGTTGGGTCCTGGGTTTAGCCTGGCTTTACTGTTTGGATGAGTGATAATGTGTCATATTGTGCGTTCCATTTGTCTCGGAAGTCGGGGTTATTTTCCGGAACTGACAGATGGAACACCCCCAATGTCGGAATTCCTACTCAGGAATTGATCCGAGTCCCAGGCTCCGACTTCTGAGACAAATGGAACACAGCAATAGGCCAGTGTTGTAGTTGATTGGTCCTGTATCTATAAATGTTTAAGTTTTGGCAAACCTACAGAATCACTTCTATGCGGCCTTTGTTTTTGGTTTTTGTAAAAAAACAAATTTCTTTCCTCTCCCTCTAATGCGTTTACACTACACTATTTTAGGCCCGATTTTCACTCGCCGACAGTTTTGTGGTGATCGCCGACAAAAGCCAGAAATCATAGGCAAATCGGAGCTCACTCCCGCGAGCAACAAACGCAATGTATGAATTATCAAAGACACGATCTGAGAGAAGCACTGTCGTGTCGCCGTTGTCAGCGAGATATCTAGGATGTTAAATATCTGGACCAGTCTGTGATTCCAAATCACGCAATGTGAAATATGTTTTGACTGAATACAACTGCAGCGCTGACCTACAGCCAATGAGAGAGCAATAAATGGGGCATGGGAAGTTTCAGTGGGAGGAGTCCTGATGTACCTGCAACAGAACATCAACTAACATGGCTGTGGTATCAAGCAAGTCTCATTGGACCAATGAAATGGAGGAAAAATTTGTGGAACATTGGCAGGAGCACCAGTGCCTATTTGATGTTTCCTCTGAACTGTACCACAACCGGGTGGAGAAAGAGAAGTGTTGGAGAGAAATGGCCAATTCTCTTGGACAGCAAATAGGTAGATTTTTCAGTAGGAGGTAATTTTTCATATTGTAACCAATCAAATATATGATGCCTTTAGGCGATTAAAAACATACACATCATATTCTGAAATGCATAATATATGATCATGCATTTGTTTGCATATCTCATATCACTTCTCACATGTACTTTGTTGTGAAATGTAATTTGGATTCCAGGCAGTCAATAGTGTCTTGTAATGTGTTCACCCCGTTGCTGATTCCTCATGTAATTTGAAAACACTACGACTTCCATGACAAGACAGAGAGTTGTGTAATATGAAAAGTACCACAATCCGAGATCTTTGAAAATCGTGTAGTGTGTATGAGGCATAAGTAACAGACATACATTTTTTGTGAAACAGATCACCACTGCATGAGTATCTTTGTCATAGGCAGTCAGTTTTCAGGTTCAGCTACTTTTGCGCATGAAGTTTCTTATGATTGTTATTTAGTTTTCTCTTCATTTAAGTATGATCTTAGCTGTTTAATCCAATTATAGACTCGCTGAATGTTTTATCGTTGAATGGACTAAACTCAGCCACTAAACTAACTCGTGTTCTTTAAAACTGCACAGCAAATCAGTTTCTATTCCGCTGATACGTCTAAAACAATGTGATGTGACCATTTCCAAAACAAATTATAATATTTGGTGGCCTCCTACTGTACCCGTAATAAAACTAAAGTGGTGTTTATTCTGCTAGATTGGAAGTTACATACAGATGCAGCCTTTAAAAATACTTGTTTGTTCATTTGCATTCAGTTGATCAATCACATGTAATCGCTCCGCAGGCGGGCTTCTTGGAGTTTAAATGTATTTGATGCAATGCTCACCATATCAACCAGGTGGCGCGTTGGACACTTGAGTAAGAGCTCATGCCCCTGTGTCCTATACAGTTACAGTAGCCAACAACATATTTTTTGGGGCACGTCATACATGTACATTTTAAGTTATACCTTATAAGGCATTAAAAAATATAATTTTAGGCTTCAATTTGTAATGATAAGAAACACTGGACTGAAAAGGTGATTGAAAGTGAGACTGATTTTGATAGAGATAAAGTGTGGGCTGTTAAAGGTGGGTATTGCAGGGAGGCCACGAGTTCCATGAAATGTTGTATATGGTCATTTAAAAATATGGTAAGTTTGTTGGTTTTAAATCATGATTTATATGTATATAGTTGTAGGTTAGAGGCAAAGACGAGACCATAATTCATGACAGCTTTACTGAGATTTACGATGATGCATACAGCACAGCCATATCTAAGCAGAGAGACATCTTAGTAGGGTTGTTATGATACCATAATCATATCTTACGATACTATACCAGCAGGCCATCTGCAGCTCGCCCACTGCTCTGATGCGGCCCGCGAGATATTTTAGAAATATAACAGATTTTGGCCCGCTATTGAGAAATGTTATGAAATGAATATTCTGAATACAGCCACATTTTAAAGCGCATCATCTCCACTAGTGAGCATTCTCTTTAGTTGCCACAGCAACACAGCAACAGCTTCATTCATTGGAAGAACTCAGGAGCTTGAAATGAAAGGATGAAGCACCACACAAAAAATGTGTGAAAGGATTGCTATCAGGTTAGATATTTTGCTCATCAGTGGTGGGCTGTGCATTTAAAGTCTAGGCCTTCAATGTGATTCATGCCATTAAGAAAACACAGTTTCACAATGAATAAGACACCCTATGCGTTTGGGCATCATACATTATGTTGCAGCTAACTAGTAATACCAATTGACATTTTTAAAACGCATCCACACACAAAAGCCAGAACTTGAAATGATACTTAATGCTCAAACATTTAAATGTTGCTTGCAATAAGTTTCGTCAGGGTACACCATTATGCTGCATTTCATTCAAATCGAATGTGGGATATTCCTACTTGATCTCTCCGACCATGAATGCATTCCATTCCCCGATATTCAGAACTGCAATGCTCCTGTTAGCTTAGCAGTGGTCTCCTACCAACACAACTATAAACATTGCTGCAGCTCTAGCATTTCGGCTTCATGTGTATGACTATCAAAAGAGATTATAAAGTTTTATACACCTGTTTCTGCAGGCGTTTGTTAAACAAGCTTTAAAATCATGTAATGTGGAAACAAACTAAATTAGCAATATTACTTAATAAAGTGAATCTATATCACTTACTTTGAATATCTCCCTGAGTGTCGTTTTGTGTGACATGTTTGTGTGACAAATGCCCCTGCATCTCTTCAAGTTGACAATTTCTTCATGAGCCTACAAGTTGAAAATTCTGACTTCAAGATGCATTCCATTGAATTTTTCCTTGTAGGAAGTTGTAAACTCTGACTTACCGAGTTGAATGGAATGCAGAACTACTTTTCAAAACTTGATCCGAAACACTCAAGCAGCCTAATTTACACTTAGAAAACTCCTGATGTTGCTATAACAATGCAAAAAGCACTTATCAATTTGCTTGAAGTGAAAATCAGTCCTCCTTTCCTGTTTAATAAATTAAGCAATCACACAGTCATGCAGAACATCTCAGATTTTTGAATCCATAAGGATCTCTTTCTCAATGGCGATAGTGGCAGTACTGACAGTCGACTCTCACACTCGCTTTAAAATTACATCCCATAAAGCATGATTGCGTCACTCAAGGCCAGCTAGAAGGCCTCAACCGGGACATATCCTAAAGATCACACCCACCAAGAACAAATAAATAAATCTGATTGTGATGATTCTGACAATCTGACTTTAGTTGCCAATACATTTGCACTGTTGAGGGATTCTGTGGAAATGTTTAAGTCCTGAGGGGGTGGAGCTCAGACTCACGTGCTGCTTCTGCTAATGTGCTCGGCTTGGGTATGTGATTTGTGAAACAGTTGTCAGGCTTTGCTTGTGTGGTAGGATAAGTGATTTTTATAAGTGATCCTATTGGCCTGATTGGAGTGGGTTTGGCAGCCCAATGAGGTGTGATCTACCATACTATTTAAGGACCCTTATTTTGACGGGTGTATGCATATCCTGCCGACTATGCCAAAATGTGGCATTCCTGACTAAACGGAAATGTGAATCAATTTAATTTAAACCCGACTACGCCACCCTGGGGGAGAGTCAGGGAAATACTCCCAATAAAGGGCACACAGGTAAGTTGTTCCAATTGAAGGCAAAGAGATAAACAAAAGGGAGACGTGAGCATTGTTGTAGAAATTTTAAATACTCAGTGATCAGTAATAGTCATTGCAAAGGAATGCTCCTGTATCTACTGAATGCAGAGGGGGGAGATTTGCGGCGACCATGTGACTTGCCATGTGTACCAAAATTGACAGGTTCAGTGCATGAGAGCACTTCGGCCTCGGGCCATTTGATTTCTGAAAAATTCACAGTGCCCTTGGAGTGTGAGACAGAGAAGGGGAGAGCATTTAAACATGTGTTTCTGTGTTCACCAGCTTGTCCGGTACCTCTAATGGCCAGAGATTTAATGTGTGAATTGAATTTGACCCTTAGTGGTGTTCCTTTGGGATTAGCATTGAGGAAGAACCACAAATATGTTGTTCTAAATTTGAACGGCAGTGGGCATATGAATGGCGTGTGAAAAACGATGATTGGGCAAAAAATGATCTTGAAATTGGCAAAGGATCGAACAATGACATTTAACACAGAAAATATGACGCCTGACCAATTGCATTGCACGTCACATGTCGTAATTGAACGTGAACCACAATGTAAAGGAGGGGTGGTTTAACGGGGTAGAAAACGAGACTGTGAAATTTGATAAGATTTTCTGGACAGAAAATTTGTGTGCGCTCTCAGCTTGCCTGACAGAAAAACGAATGCTGTTCTATTTGATAGCAGGCAACACTGCTCCACACTTATCAGTAACCAAGGCCAAAGATCTGGGCCCTTTTGTGAGTTTTTGGGACATGTTATCAGACTAAACAGTAAATCCATCTGTGACAAACATGTACAGGCTGTAAAAGATGTGCCAAAACCAATTACGAAAAAACAATTATTTTCATTTTTAGGAATGTGTGTTATTGTCGTACATATATTCCTAATTATGCCGAGGAGGCATTTGCTAACATGAAGGTACAAATGGCTCTGGCTCCCACTTTGGGTCTGCCAGATGTAAACAAACCGTTTGTTCAGATGGTTGATGAGAAAAATGGATTTAGACTTCTGTTCTCTTGCAGACTCATGGAGACAGACTGCGACCTGTGGCATATTTTTCAACCATACTTGATGCAGTAGCAGCAGGTCTACCACACTGTTTGAGGTCTGTGGCGGCTGCTGAACTGGCAGTACTGGCATCCAGGGAATTTGTGGGGTATTCTGATTTAACTTTGATGGTTCCACACGCAGTCCACATGATTTTGCAAGAAACAGAGAACGTCACATTTATCTACAGCCCGATGGCTGAGGTACCACACAATTTTATTGGACATGCCAAACATAACTGTTAAAAGATGCACAACTTTGAATCCTGCCACACTTCTCCCCACAGAGGAGGATGGCGAGGAACATCACTGTTGTCTGTCAGCGCTTGAACAGGTGTGCACACCGCGTCCAGATCTATTAGACACGCCATTAGATAATTGTGACATTATCCTCTTTGTGGATGGGTCGGCTTCCAAAGATCCACAAACAGGAAACTCGGCAGCAGTAGTGAAAGCTCTTTTAACCAAGATTATTCCGAGATGGGGAATTCTAAGGAAATTCAGCTCGGACAATAGGACACACTTCATTTGTCAATGAAGCAATAAAGCAGGTGGGTCAGTTTTTGGGAATTGACATGAGAATACACTGCAGTTACCACGCCGCCAGTGGAGGTGCTATTGAGAGGGAAAATCAAACGATCAAGAACAAATTGGCTAAGTGCTGTGAGGAAACTGGGCTCACATGGGTTAAAGCACTCCCAATTGTGTTGATGTACACCAGAATGAGAAAAAGAGTCAAAACAAATTTAAGTCCATTTGAAATACTCTTTGGTAGACCACCATTCATGGGAATAGAGGGGGGGGAGACAAAGGCTGCCATCAACAGATCTGTGTGAGAATGACATGTTGAATTATTGCAAAGAAATGTCTTCTCTGTTGTCCAATGTTTGTGTTCAGGTGAAAGCTGCTCAGGGAAAGGTTGCTAAAACCGTCCTGCGCAAAATCAGGCCTGGCGATTTTGTGTGATTCGTGACCTGAGGAGAAAGAGCTGGAAGGCGAAAAGGTGGCTGGGACCATTCCAAGTGCTACTGATGACTCACACGGTGGTGAAGGTCGCAGAGAGAGCTACGTGGGTTCATGCCAACCACTGCAGGAAAGTTCCGCACACATCGCAGGAGAATCAGCAACAGGAGGAGATAGCTCCGAGGGAATGTCAATAACGCTGAGGTCAAGTTTGGACACCAAGTACCACTATCAGTGGAAGAGCAAGGCCAACCACAGAGAATAACACGGCCTGTGTGCAGAGTGAACCCCATCGTGTGGTCACAAGCAGTAATCATCGTGAAAAGCTGCAGTACTGATCTAGCAAACAGAAGAAATGGTCAGGGTGTTGTTATCCAGCTTTGATGAATGTGGGTACATCTGTGTATTTGCCAAACAAGGCACCTGGGGTGGGAAGGGAAAAAAGAAATGTTGAAATTTTGCCTGGGGTTTTACCAAAGCACTATGCAGGGTACACATTATCTGATCCGTGGATGACACCTGGAGCAAATGTGGGGTGGGTACAACGGTAAAAATTAAAAAGATAAATGGTCTAGCATGGACAGTATTAGCAATAGCTAATAGCACAGAAAATGCTTTGACAATGATAAATGATGAAATGAAACAGTTAAGAGATGCGGTCATTCAAAACAGGTTGGTTCTTGATATGTTAACTGCAGAGAAAGGGGGAGTTTGCAAAATGTTGGGAATGTCTTGTTGTTTCAATATTCCAGATTACAGCAACAACATCACAAATGTAATTGAACACATGAGAAAAGTCGTACAGGAGCCAGAACATGTTGAGAGTACATGGTATAATTGGTTTATGAATCTCTGGGGAGGATGGGGGTCTTGGCGGATTCAAACCGTGTTACCAATTGCGGTGATGGGACTGTCGATATTGTTATGTTTACCATGCATTATAACGTGTGTTTCCAGCTCAGTACAGAGACTGGTTAAAGCAGGGATGTCTGTTCAACTGGTAAAGATGACAGTCTATCCAGAGGATGATGAGCACAAATATGATGATACAAGTAGCGAGAGCTACTGTGAAATGTGTTAAAATTAGGTATGTCTTTTCTTTCTGAGAATATATTGATATGTAAAGAGGGTTATAAGCAGTGGTCATCTGTGTTACGATATGACGTACAAGGAGAGGGTTTGAAATGAGGGATTTTATTCTACTTTTATTTTTTGTATTTTTATAGCCTGCTGACATAACCAAAATGTTAAATTGATGTGTTTTTCCTACTTAATCTGTACACTATTTATTGTTTATACTTAAGCGACTGTCCCCACAAAAAAAAAAAAAAAAAAAAAAAAACAGCCTAAGTTTTTACTTTTTCCAAATGTTATTTCACAAATGTTTAAGAGAGTGATCATGTATGCGAAAATCAGAGATGAAGAGTGTAAGTGTGATGATATGACTTAAGATTTGTCTTATTGTTTATTATTGTGATTGAGTAATCGGAATGATAAAAAGCAGGGAATTGTTGTAGAAATTTTAAATACTCAGTGATCAGTAATAGTCATTGCAAAGGAATGCCCCTGTATCTAATGAATGCAGAGGGGGAAGATCTGCTTTTGTCGGAGACCTTGGGGAAAAGACGTATAAAAACAACTCAGCCCTCCCCTTCTTGTCTCACTCATTACACAGATTATTCCTGTGTAATGACTGGGTCCTTCTTGCAAGAATAAATTCTTTTAAAAGACTGTTTGATTCAGAGTATCTCTTACGCAGTGATAATGGTGGGTTAATATTTTTTTTTGCCACAACAGCATCAATACAAAAATATAACTTTTATTGACACTTCCGTATTACTTCAAGGCAGAACGATGAACGCACCTAACCTTACCCAAGTCACCCACTGGTGCAATGGTATATAAGGCACCACCAGGTGCCTTCACAACCTGATACACCACCGGGCTCCACAGGTCCTGAATTTTATGACGACCCCTAGCACCATACTCACGTAAATAAAGTAACTGTCCCTCCCCCAGTGGTGCATCACGGACGTGAGAGTCATATTGCGCCTTACGGCGACCAGCCGCAGCTTCCAATTGTTCCCGTGCTCCCTCAAAAGCCACCTGGAGCCTTCCTGGAAGTCCACCGGAAGTCGTGACTCCTGCCCGAACATTAAAAAATATGGAGATTCACCTTTCGTCTGATGAGGGGTAGTATTGTAGCAAAAAAGCACCTGAGGGAGACACAAGGCCCAATCAGTCTTCCTAGACACAGGGAGGGCACGTAAAAGATTATGCAGCGTCCTATTAAAGCGCTCGCACTGACCATTACCCGCAGGATGATAAGGGGTGGTACAAGACTTTTCAACCTTATACAGTGCACAAAGCTGCTGTACAAGGGAGGACTCAAAGTTGCGGCCCTGGTCTGAATGGATACGGCCAGGGACCCCAAACTTACAGAACCATTCCACCACCAAAACTTGGACCACTGTTTCCGCCCGTTGGTCCCATGTAGGCACCGCCAACGTATACTTTGTGAAGATGTCCGTCATAACCAGCACGTTCTCCAACCCTGAACGAGTCGGCTCCAACACAGTGAAGTCTATGGCCAATGTTTTGTTTGGCCTAGAGTCCAATAGGTGGCCCATGAAGCTATTATGGGAAGGTTGTGTGTCCTTGGAGGCCTGGCACCGTTCACATTCTCGACACCATTGTGCCACATCAGATGTCAGGCCTGGCCAATAACACCGCTGCCACACTAACTCGGTGGTGTGTTCAACACCTTGGTGCCCATGCTCATGATGTAACTGTGTTAAAACTTCTCCCTGCAGTAGCGATGGTAGCACCAGCTGAAATCCTTCTTCGCCGCCCACAGAGCGAAACACTCTGCGCTGCAATACACCATTCTGCTCACACAACCGGCTCCATTGGCATAACAAATTCACAACAGCCTTGGGCAGCTGCCGGCGCTCCTCTGCACTAGGAGGAACCCCCCGTCTCCAAAATATTTGAACTTCACCTATAACCGGATCCTTTTCCTGCAAGGACTGCATATCCACAGCCAGACAGGGCAGCGCAGAAACTACTGCTTGAGAAACCACCCCTGTCTTCCCAGCCTGCCTTACTCTGGCAGGGAGAACTGTACCGGGCAGTGACTCTTCTAACTCACCCTGGGTTGGGGGACCCTGCCGGGAGAGGGCATCCGCATTCCGGTTGCTCCTTCCAGAGCGATACCTCAGCTCAAAATCAAATGCAGCCAATTGCGCAGCCCACCATTGCACTGTGGCCCCGAGCTTGGCAGTAGTCAGGTGGCTGAGGGGGTTGTTATCAGTGAAGATGACACACCTCTGCCCTAACAGATATTCTCTAAACTTCTCAGTTATGGCCCACTTGAGTACCAAGAATTCCAACTTCATGGAACTGTAGTTTGACATATTGCGCTCAGTGGGCCGAAGACTGCGGCTAGCATAGGCTATAGGTCACACCTTCCCCCCCTGTTCCTGGGACAGAACTGCTCCCAACCCTCCATGGCTAGCATCTACCTCCAAGATAAAGGGAAGAGAGAAGTCGGCATAAGCCAATACAGGGGCAGAGGTGAGCCTACTCTTCAACCCCTCAAAGCTCGCCTGGCATTGTTCGGTCCACGCTGCACCAAAATTCGACTCTACTTGGGCCTTGGGCCTACAACCGGCAACCTCAGCCACCAGCTGATGCAGAGGGGATGCTAACTTGGCAAAACCCTCAACAAACCATCTATAGTAACTGGCAAACCCTAGGAATGACCTGAGTTCTGCCACCCCTGTAGGGCACTGCCATCGAGACACTGCTTCTATCTTACTCGGATCTGTTGACACCCCTTCGGCAGAAATTAAATGTCCCAGATAACTTACCTCCGGCTGGAAAAAAACATGCATTTAGCTAGCTTAGCCTTCAAACCCTCGCGCTCCAGCCGACTCTAAACCACCTCCAACCGCTCCATATGTTGGGTCACAGAGGAGGAAAACACCACAATGTCATCCAGATACAAAAGCAGGGACTGACACTGCTGATCCCCGAACAACCGCTCCATCAAATGCTGGAAGGTGCTTAGGGCATTGCAGAGACCAAACGGCATACGATTCCATTCAAAAAGGCCGAATGGGGTGCAAAAAACATAAGTGATTTTTACGATCCTATTGGCCTGATTGGAGTGGGTTTGGCAGCCCAATGAGGTGTGATCTACCATACTATTTAAGGACCCTTATTTTGACGGGTGTATACATGTCCTGATGAGTCTGGGTTCCTCACTTCCTGGTATTCCCATCAGTTTATATTCAGAGCGGAGCTGGTGCCGTGCGCGTTGTGGCGAGTTTGCGGCGGAGGTCGCTTGCAGTAACAGCAGCCTTAGCAGGTGGGTGCACGATGGTCTGTACACTGAGCCACAGGTTTTTGGTGTGAGCGATCATACAACTTTACGTCTGGTGGTGGCTCAACCAAATTGTAAGCGTGGGAAGTAGAACATCTAGTTCTAAGTCAAATCTCTAGCCGAAGATGTTAGATGTGACGCTGCTTTTGTTTTGCTGCTTTTGTTTTGCTTCTTTTATTTTGCTGCTTTTGTCTTACTTATAGACATTTTACTTATAGACATTTTGCCTTTATTTTGCTTACGGGTAATTATTTCTGCTGCTTGCTCGCTGGCAATTGTTATGCTTTGGGGCTCGCCTGGGCTGTCTGGTTAGGAGCCTCGCGTTTGCGGTGCTGCATATCAGCTTCTGTTTGTGTAGTTTGTTTCCCCTTTAGTGCTTGGTGCTGTGTTTTATTTTTTTTGTTTTCTTTAATTGTTGTTATAGTGTCAAGTTATTTGGTGGTTATTTTTTTTTTTTTAGGTTGATTTTGTTTTGCGACCACATATAATGTGAGAGGCGGTTTGTTAAATTGGTGCCTGTCTCCGCCTCCAACCTGTTATTTCAGGTTGGTATTTCCCACACCATCACTTTATACTTGATGTGGTGTATGTTGTGTTATTGTATATTTTCATTTCTGTGTAAACTTGGTCTAATTTGTGTTTCTCTTTTCTCCAGGAGCCAGTGAGGTATTTGTGGGGAGCAGGGGAGGCTAGCTGTCGTGATTCAGTGGTGTGTTTCACCAGTGTGTTAAGTGTGCCGACACGACTTTATGGTTTGTGGTGTTTGACGATTTGGTGTAAATTTGAGGTGGGTTTGGATTATCTCCTGAGTCGGCTGGCCTGCCTTGCTCCTGCTAAGCCTGGCCCTAGAGAATTGTTAGTTGTTTTTTGTAAATATTTATTTTGCTTCAAGGGAGGGACAACCTATAATGGTATGTTTTTTAGTAATACGGAAGTGTCAATAAAAGTTATATTTTTGTATTGATACTCATGTCTCCCTTTTGTTTATCTCTTTGCCTTCAATTGGAACAACTTACCTGTGTGCCCTTTATTGGGAGTATTTCCCTGGCTCTCCCCAGGGTGGCGTAGTCGGATTTAAATTAAATTGATTCACGTTTCCCTTTAGTCGGGAATGCCACACTTGTAAGAATCAAGAAATACATTCTGACTGGAAAAACTTTTTTCTCTATTTGTTTGTAGATTAATTAAGAGTGGAAAGCGATTACAAATACATAGGCAAAAAAGTGATTGAGAATGAAAGGATGAAAAATATTTATTTATTTGGCATGTTAGGCTAGCAGAGAAGGCTTTGCTGGCCCTGAGAATTTGCCACTGCTCAAATGATACATCACCAAACGTTAATGAACGTTAAGAAAAAGAGCTTTCAGTTACAATTTCTTGTATGCTCATTTTCTCACTTTCCTAATAATTCCTCATTTTAACATAAGCACAACGCAAATGAGTGGTAGCGGGGGCGTGGTCAAATGTCCGCCTGGAGAGAAAGCGGTAAGGGCACTTGCACTTGAGCTAGATTATGTCTAACACCTGCCTCTAATTCCAGTGAGCATGGGGAGAGAAGCATATAAGCAGCCACACCACCAGCAGAGAGAGAGAGAGAGAGAGCCTGGCACAAGGAAGTCCATGGTGTCTGTGAAGCTAATGATTTTATGTGTGTTCGTATCTGTGAAGCTAATGAGTTTGTGAAACTACGTATCTGTGAAGCTAGAAGCTAGAAATTCGGACAAATGGCTCTATCCACTATTATTCGCAGTACAAGAGGTCCCGCAAGCCTCCACTGGGTTTTCCTCATTCAAGCTGCTGTATGGGCGGTGCCCGCGCGGCGTGCTTGATGTCATACGTGAAGCTTGGGAGGAGAGCCCTTCAACCAGCAAGAATGAAATTCAATACATGGAGTGGAGGTGGTGTAGCGGTTTAAAGCACATAACTGGTAATCTGGTAATCAGAAGGTCGCTGGTTCAATCCCCACAGCCACCACCATTGTGTCCTTGAGCAAGGCTCTCAACTCCAGGTTGCTCCAGGGGGATTGTTCCTGTAATAAGTGCACTTTAAGTCGCTTTGGATAAAAGCGTCTGCCAAAAGCATAAATGTAAATGCAACACATTCTTGATCTTAGAGCAAAACTCCACACCTTGGGGCAACTAACACAGGATAATTTGTAACGGGGAGATAAGGTACTCTTATTACTCCCCACATCGAGCTCCAAATTACTTGTCAAGTGGCTAGGACCGTTTAAGGACACACGATGAGTGGAGGATCTTGATTATGTAGTAAAGCGAACCATAGAGGGGGCGCATATCAAATATCATGTCAAGTCACCTTAACCTCCTGAAATTATGAAGGTAGGAGGTCCCTGTGATAGTTGCAATGCTTGATATTGGGGTAATAGAGGAATGCCACAGCTATTGGTACTGCCCAGTTGCTCTGGTTCCTAAGAGTGATGGGTCTGTCCGGTTCTGTGTGGATTATAGAAAATTAAACGTAGTGTCTAATTTTGATGCCTATCCAATGCCTCATGTTGATGAGTTTCTCAATAGGTTGGGCTCTGCTTGATTTCATTTGACACTGGATTTGATGAACAGCCACGCCACCAGCAGAGAGAGAGAGAGAGCCTGGCACAAGGAAGTCCATGGTGTCTTAGAAGCTAATGAGTTTGAGTGTTCATATCTGTGAAGCTAATGAATTTGTGAAAATACGTTCCTGTGAAGCTAAAGTGTTTTGTGAAGTTGTAAGCGTTGAAGTTGCCAATTAAAAATCTTACCTGTGCCAGGAGAAGCTCATTTCCCTGTGTCTTCCTTTCCTTCTGCTGTGGACCCTTTTACAGAATGTTTATTAAAAATTCAGCAGTAAATAAAATTATGGCCAAAGTCTTTAGCATGTCAGTTCACTCGGCGGCCATCTTTGGAACGCTCCCAGGGAGCTATTTTTCTACGTGAACAATTGGCATGCCAGTGCAGCTCCTATCTACTTGAATGGGGATAGACCGAAATCTCCAAAACGTTGGGTCTAATTTATGATCAAAGAACATTTCTCAAATCAGCAGTAAAATCTGACTATACTAGTATCATAAATTGTGCTTTTTTTTACCTCAGATTATGTAAAAAAAATAGTATCTAAAAGCTGATTGGCTCTTTTACCTGAAGACAGACCTTAATTTCTACATCTGTTGACCTTTGGGCATTCCAATTTCTCTGAAAGTTTTTAAATGACCAAAAAACCCATTAAAAGCATCTTTCTAGAACATAACCTTTTATTATATAATATGAAATGGTACAACACTGTGCCAAAGTTTTAGGCACTTGTGAAATATGTTGCATAGTGAAGATATTTAAAAAAAATAATGCCATAGTTAGTTTTCATTTTTCAATTAACAGCAAAGTCTAGTAAACATTAAAAAGCTAAATCAATAGTTGGTGTGACCAACTTTGCCTTTAAAACAGCACCAATTCTCCTAGGTACAGCTGGACAGTTTTACTTGGTTGTTGGCAGATAGGATTTTCCAAGCTTCTTGGAGAATTTGCCACAGTTTTTCTGTCTATTTAGGCTGTATCAATTATGTCTTTTTATGTAATGTCAGACTGACCCGATGTTCAGTGGGGGTCTCTGTGGGGCCATGCCATCTCTTGCAGAGTGCCCTGTTCTTCTATTCTAATCTTTCTATTAGCAAAAGGAATGTTTGGGAGTCTAAAATGTATATTTCCTGTTGACACACTAAAGCTGAAGATATAAATAGCCAACTTAAGACAAATGTATTTGTTAAACATCTAATGTGCCTTAGACTCAAGGATAGTTTTTCTTGGGGAAAGTTTAACATTCATTAAAGTAAATAATTTAACATTAAACCTTTACTTTTGTTGTTTCAAAGAGGATTTTAGCATTATTGTGAGTCTCTAAGGTATGAAGAGAGAATACTGGTTAGGTCTACCAGTGATATTTATACCAGCAGATGTGTGGCTGTGTGTATTTAAAAAATATTTTGAATATTTTCGAAAAATTTGACTGTATACTAAGCACCTGCCTGTAATCATCCATGTGTCTGAATCATGTTTATTTGTTCTCTAAAGATAAAATACTCTGTGTAGAAAAGCTTTGAGTAACTGTCTCAAGCCTGTTAATGTTTTTTTCCCTCAAAGATGTAAAACTCAGCCTTGCCTCCAGAGGGCGATAACCAGTGAGTATTTCACATAGTTGTGTAGAAATGTGAGATAGAAGAAGATGCACAAGCAAGTATTGTTGTATGTTCATGCTGATTTTGTCAGTTCATCTAAAGTCCTGATTGAGGAAAGTTCTTTTGTTCAACATCTATGTTATGTAATGGTTTAAATATGTTAATATTTGTACGAGTACCTTTTTTATGGATTGTTTAATCTTTGTTTCACTAGACATTGGAGTAACTGCTGGGGAATGGAAATGTTTGTTTGATGCAGGATTGTTTGAAACAGCTTTTGATGTCTGCTAAATTGACTTTATTGGGGACAGATCATCCAACAAGTGAAGAAAGAAGTTGGTATATAAAGAGGAACAACTGCAAGTGTAACAACTGAAGTTTACTGGCATACTATTATAAAAATGCAGTGTGTTAAAGAAGAGTTTAAAGAGGAGAGTGAAGACATCAGTATTACAGAATCATGCAGAATGAAACATGAAGATACTGAAGAACAAAGAGGTTGGTGTTCATTCTTGATTCTTCATAAATACTGTTGAGAGACATTAAGGCCGTTTTCATACCTGGCTTGTTTAGAGGATTTGTTGTAGAACCTGCTGCATTTTTTGCATTAGTTCGGTTCATTAATGTGCACTTGAACAGCTTAATGTGCACTTGAACGAGGTGGTCTCGGATAATAATTATCTTATTCCTGAGGTAATTTTAGTATAATCACTTCCCTCTTTTATAGTGAAAAAACAGACACCGCTAGGATGGCGGTTGCTACATTTTGACTGATAAAACCATTGTTAAGTGGAGAGAGGGGAGGGAGCGAGCTATATGGAGACCAGCACTTTTTCACTAATGACAGACAAAAATATCCATGATGGAAATTATACAACGTCCATCCATCTGAGTGACTGATAATGTTTACTTGCAGTGATAATTTTGACTAGGGATGCACCAATACCACTTTTTCTCTCCCGATTCCTATCCCCATCCAATACCAGTGTTTTTTTGTTTTTGTTTTTTTTTTTGCAAAATCGGTTTAGAATAGGCTAAAAATATCTGAGTGCTAGTGGTTTACGTTCGCGTGTGTGTGTGTGTCAGTCAAAAGAGCAGCGCCAGTCACATTAATACTATATATTTACTTACTAAACAGCCTTTTGCAATTCACAGAGTTATCGCACGTCTTAAAGTGGCATTGAATAAAATGCAAATGCACAATAAAATGCAGAGTCATATGAACTACTTTTTTCTAAACTTCTGTTATGTCATATTTTTATACTAGTCAGTAGCTTTAGACTGAGTAAATTGTTTATTTCTTTTCTTATTACTTATATGATTAGAACATTGCAACACAATGGTCACAATTCAGGAATTTTCAACGGACCCCCTATTTGAAAAGGACCCCAGTTTGAGAAATGCTGTTTTACGTGACTAGAGCTAGTAGTCTCAGAGAGAGTGCTTCATTCATTTTGTGTTGGCTGTGTTGTTAGCTGTGTTGGCCTATGATCATTTCTTATGTGAAAACCGAATAGGTGCTGTACAGGAAACAGAAATTATTAGTTCACCTCTGAAGACTCGAGAGGTGAACTAATAATTTCTGTTTCCTGTGTGAGCAATGCATAGTGTATACGGCTGTCCCATGACAAAAGAACAAACGACTCAGACAAGAAAATTCCAGAGGTGAAATAATCTTACTGTTTCTCTTAATTTGTCCATGGCTGCATTATAATTTTTTCCTTGTTGGGAATATAATCAAAGTTTGCAATAGTAGACGTGTTGGGGGGGATTTGGCTATCGAAAATGTAATATTTAAATTGAATTCTGCTCAAATGAGCGAAGTGACATAAAGATTTGTTCATTTTGCTGAACGAGAATCAAAGGTCCAAGTCTGTAAAATGATCCGATCTTCCCATCACTAGTTCACATGTGGTGAGAATGTAATCCAACCTAATTGACCAATGAAGCAAACAATATCCCTATATAAACCACAAGCATACCTGGTGGATCTTTGGAGAAGACATGTGTAAGTCTGCATGTCACTATAACAGATAATCAAAACATGAATATAGACTTTAGGTGATTATAATAATTGTGTGTATGTGTGTGTGTGTATATATATATATATATATATATATATATATATATATAAAATTGCATGTTTAAAATAGGAGTTTATAATTTCTGAGGTGCTTTTAGCATGATCGCTTTTGGATAGTGACAGAACAGACACCGCTAGGACGGCGTTTGCAACTTCTTGACTGATAAAAACCACTGTTAAGAGGCTTGACTCTTTTTGCTGTGTGTGTGTGTGTGAGAGAGAGAGAGAGCGAGAGCTCTGTGACCGACACTTTTTAACTAATGAGAGATAAAAATAACAATTACGGAAATATTACAACTCTTGTCCATCCAAGTGAATGATAATGTTTATTTGCAGTGCTACTTTTGACTGGAACATGTATTTTGTACAATGCCACATATTTTTGCATAACAAACTGAAACACATAAGCTATACTCAATTTTTTATAGTTTGACAATTTTTTACAAGTATTTCATTTTAACTGGTATAATGATGGATGAGCTAAATTCCAGAACAGCCCACAAACATTGTGACAGCTTGTTTACATTTAAATTTGCAAGAAGAAAATGCAACAAGTCTGAAAATGTCCTAAGGTGTCAAAGCTTCAAACAGTTCTGATCTGACTGTTGTAGAAAATCACAGAATCTGTAAAATTACAGCCAAACAAATATATATATCTACATGAGAGAATTAACTTTCAGCTGATAAAAGATTGCATGAAGTAGATACTCTAAAAAGGGTTCAACTGTATGTCTTTTTCACATTTGTCTCAATTTACATTGTTCATTTTAGACTTTATACAAGTGAAAGAAGAAAGTCAAGAACTGAATGACGTGGAGGAGAAATATCAGTATCATACATGTGATAAAATGACTGGTGAAGAAGATATTAGTGGCTCAAAGACTGAAAATAATTTCTCACAGAAAAGAACCCCAGTAACAAGAGCCAAAAAATCTTTCATCTGCTCTCACTGTGGAAAGAGTTTCACACAAAATGGAAACTTTAATACTCACTTAAGAATTCACACTGGAGAAAAGCCTTTCACATGCTCTCACTGTGGAAAGAGTTTCTCCATGACATCAAGCCTTCGTAATCACCTGCGACTTCACTCTGGAGAGAAGCCTTTCACCTGCCTTCAATGTGGAAAAAGTTTTGCACATAAAGCAGTTCTTCAGCGTCATATGAGAATCCACACTGGAGAGAAACCGTTTACATGCTCTCAATGTTGGAAGAGTTTTGCACATCAAGAAAGTCGTCAGCGTCACATGAGAATTCACACTGGAAAGAAGCCTTTCGCCTGCTCTCAGTGTGGAAAGAGTTTCACACAAACATGGAATCTCAAACGTCATCTGCAAAATCATTCTGGATTAAAGCCATTTAACTGATCTGTGTGGCATGAATTATCTGCTTGTATCACATCTAAAGGCACACATGAGAACTCACGTGTGCTCTTTTTGTGGAAAGAGTTTTATTACATTATCAAACATGAAAGCACACGTGAGAGTGCATACTGGAGAAAAGCCATTCAAATGCACTTCATGTGGGAAGAGTTTCAACCACTCAAGTAATTTAAAGTTTCATTTAAAAAATAAAAGCATTGTCCAAAACTGTCATTGTGGAATAATTTAATTTCAGGGTCAACGCTTTGTAACACTTCAGTCTTCACTAGTCTGTTCTATTTCAGTCAGTGAACTAGATCTGGTGGCTGTTATTTGGATGTCATTTAAAAAAAAACACACACAAAGGGGCAGAAAAAGTGGAAACACATTTATGCATATAAATGATCATACAGTGAGGGGAAAAAAGTATTTGATCCCCTGCTGATATTGTGCGTTTGCCCACTGACAAACAAATGATCAGTCTATAATTTTAATGGTTGGTTAATTTGTACATTGAGAGACAGAATAAGAACAAAAAAATCCAGAAAAACGCTTGTCAAAAATGTTCTAAATTGAATTGCATTTTAATAAGGGAAATAAGTATTCAACCCCTCTGCAAAACATGACTTAGTACTTGGTGGCAAAACCCTTGTTGGCAATCACTGATGTCAGACGTTTCTTGTAGTTGGCCACCAGGTTTGCACACATCTCAGGAGGGATTTTGTCCCACGCAGATGATCTTCAAGTCATTAAGGTTTCGAGGCTGATGTTTGGCAACTCGAACCTTCAGCTCCCTCCACAGATTTTCTATGGGATTAAGGTCTGGAGACTGGCTAGGCCACTCCAGGAACTTAATGTTCTTCTTCTTGAGCCACTCCTTTGTTGCCTTGGCCGTGTGTTTTGGGTCATTGTCATGCTGGAATACCCATCCACAACCCATTTTCAATGCCCTGGCTGAGGGAAGGAGGTTCTCACAAGATTTGACGATACATGGCCCCATCCATCGTCCCTTTGATGCGGTGAAGTTGTCCTGTCCACTTAGCAGAAAAACACCCCAAAGCACAATGTTTCCACCTCCATGTTTGATGGTGGGGATGGTGTTCTTGGGGTCATAGGCAGCATTCGTCCTCCTCCAAACACAGCGAGTTGAGTTGATGCCAAAGAGCTCGATTTTGGTCTCATTTGACCACAACACTTTCACCCAGTTCTCCTGTGAATCATTCAGATGTTCATTGGCAAAGTTCAGACGGGCCTGTACATGTGCATCTTGAGCAGGGGGACCTTGCGGGCACTGCAGGATTTCAGTCCTTCACGGCGTAGTGTGTTACCAATTGTTTTATTTGTGACTATGGTCCCGTGTAGTTCTGGGCTGATTCCTCACCGTTCTCATTAGAGGTCGACCGATTCATCGGTTTTGCCGATTAATCGGCACCGATAGTTGATTGGTGGAACTATCGTTATCGGCAAAAATCCATACCGATAGTTTTTCCTGTTTGCGTCCGTTGCTGGAGCGGCTGAGAAGTGTGCGCTGTCATTCATTACACAGTACGAGAGAGCTGAGAAGGGTCTGCTGGCATCATGCAGTACAAGAGCGGCCTCTAGAGGTGTAATAAAAACTATCACTGATGCCTCGTGTTGTTTATTTCGACACGTGATGCCGCGCTCTGCACTGAGAGCACACGGTGGAGAGCGCTGACATCAGATGCACGAAGACAGCGAAAAGGTATGTATACAGTATATATAATGATGTCATATCATTATAAATTGATTAATTTGTTGACTGGATGCTGCATTAGTAGAGAAAGAACAGCACAACAGTATGTTTGTTTGCCTTTGAGGCTGAGAGGACGCTAACATTAGTAGTAACGTTACCTCAAGTGGTTAAAACACTGACAAAAATAAACCTAAGTCTGACCCGAATGTTTAATGTCACAATTGTTACCATATATTTGCATTAGTTTATATCCAGCTGGTCACTTTTATGCATTCATTATGCAGCGAAGTTGCATATTTAAAGCTAGAGACGTAAGATAGCAAACTGATATGTTCATACAGCCGACAGAAACATATAAACAAAATCAGAAAAGCATTCGATTTCGGTTCTTTTTTCATCATCACTTTAATACATATTTTGTTATTTTGATTAGATAATCATCAAGTGTTATAAAATAGAAGCAAAAGTGCGAGACTATACAGGTAGGCCTAATATTTATGTCCTTTCAATGCTCTGGCGTTGTAGATATTTAAAGTTGGCCATTTTTAAGCATGACTGTTTGGATTTATATGAAATGATGACACTTACAATAAAATTCCATATGTAACATTAACTAAGGTTAATAACTGCTGTTCATTGTTTGTTTGTTATTAACATGTACTAATACATTTTTAAATTAAGGTTTTAATTTGTTAATAGTGATACACTATGAACTAACATGAATGATCAAGGTGCAGTTGTATTGCTCAAATATTAATACATGCTGTAAAAATGTATATTGCATAATGCACATAGTTCATGTAAGCTAGCTAATAAATCCTTGTTAACAAATTGGACTTGCAAAGTGTTATAGCTAAAGAAACACACATTTGACATCATATTTTAATGTTTAAATTATTTAACTATCGGTTGATTAATCGGTTATCAGCAAGTACGACCCAACCCAGTTATCGTTATCGGTAAAATCCACTATCGGTCGACCTCTAGTTCTCATGATCATTGCAACTCCTCATGTTGAGACCTTGCATGGAGCCCCAGACCGAGGGAGATTGACAGTTCTTTTGTGTTTCTTCCATTTGTGAATAATCACACCAACTGTTGTCATCTTCTCATCAAGCTGCTTGGCGATGGTCTTGTAGTCCGTTCCAGCCTTGTGTAGATCTACAATATTATCCCTGACATCCTTGGACAGCTCTTTGGTCTTGGCCATGGTGGAGAGTTTGGAATCTGATTGATTGCTGCTGTGAACAGGTGTCTTTTATACAGGTAACATACTGAGATTAGGAGCACTACCTTTAAGAGTGTGCTCCTAATCTCAGCTCGTTACCTGTATAAAAGACACCTGGGAGCCAGAAATCTCTAATTGAGAGGGGGTTTAATACTTATTTCCTTCATTAAAATGCAATTCAATTTCTAAAATTTTTGACATGCGTTTTTCTGGGGGGGGTTTTTTTGTTATTCTGTCTCTCACTGTTCAAATTAACCTACCATTAAAATTATATACTGATAATTTTTTTGTCAGTGAGCAAACGTACGAAATCAGCAAATACTTTTTTCCCTCACTCTACCTTTGTACAACTGGTATCTACTACATTTGATGTTGTTAACATTTAAATTACAAAATTACCCTTACATATTGCATTACAAATAGTGAAATTAAATTGGGGTTCACTATTATTTCTTTGCTAAGTTGATATAAATCAATAATTGATGTTGATCTCATTTTACAACTAGTGTGGGCGACAGGTCTACTATAAATGTTGAATTAGGCTTCTACAAGTACTGTAAGACTTATCACGTGTGACTTCATAAAACTATTAAGTATGCTTTTTGTTAAGGGCACTCTCACTCCTAAACAAATGCAGCCCTCTTCACTATTGTTGGTGAAGACTGCTTTATAATTCTAGTTCATAGTCATTAAAAAGTATAATGAGCTTTTCTTACTCATGGTGACTCGTGGATTCGGCCCTCAGCTGAGAATGACTTTCAGAGTTCACATTGACCACATTTACATGCACTTAAGAAAACGGTTTATTCTGGGGGTTTTGCTGAATGCAGCGTTCTGAAACGTAATTTAAATGTGAAATCTCCTTATAAGATTTCCTAATGCCGCTTAAGGGATTATTAGTAAGCGGTTCAACACACCTGGCTTTCTCGAGGAGAAAGCTGCTTATGTAATGATATTAATGGATAAGCAGTGTTCTTATAGGTTTTTGAGGAGTATGCATGTGCATGAACAGACTGTTTTAACAAACATCTGTTTGTTCAACAGTGGAAAGACTCATAGACTATGAACTACACCCATTTATACACACTGCTGTAAAATATCGATTGCATATATGTACTTGTGCATTTTGGGAATCCCGGAATTTTATGTAAGATGGAAATGCCAATACTGCTGCACATTTCTGCTGCAGGTCACTATGGAGAGTTATAGAAACAGACACCGCAACAACTCTGGAATATCTGTAAATAAAGCCAAGCAACTGAGAATAAAATAGTGAAGTCTGTCTTGGATGCACTGTTAATATTTACATAAGCATCAAAGGAAAATTACTTTTCTGTGTAGAAAGCTGCTTACCGACCGAGCTGGGTGTAAAGAGTACGCTGCATATACAGTGCACGTAAACCAGAAAAGGAGCATTCTTGCAATAAGCCACTTTCTTGTCCATGTCAACATATTCAGTGAATGTGAATACATTTTCAAACTCAGTAAACTGACCCCAAACTGGCATTCTGGTACCAGTAACAACGAGTAGGCAATGTGTTTGATCAACTCAGAATTCAGGGTTTATGTCAGAGTTGAGTAACTCAGTTCAACAGTTATGTTGTCACATAATCTTATTAGACTGGTTTCTATATATATATATATATATATTTGATGCGGAGGAGGGTGGGCTAATCAGCCGAGGAAAGGGATAAAGCCGAGCCAGATAGAGAGAGCCACACGCAGCTGCCGTGGGTGTGTGTTTATGTTTGTGTCTGTTTTAATTTCTCATAAAATATTACTTTAATGGTTCTGGTTCCCGCCGCCTCCTTGCTCTTCCTAACACTGTTACGTTGGTAAGGTAACATTGCTAGGTAAGGAGAACCTTCGAGAAGAACAACCATCTCTGCAGCACTCCAACAATGAGGCCTGTAATGTAGAGTGGCCAGACGGAAGCCACTCCTCAGTAAAAGGCAACTGAAGGACTCTCAGACCATGAGAAACAAAATTCTCTGGTCTGATGAAACAAAGATTGAACTCTTTGGCCTGAATGGCAAGCGTTATGTCTGGAGGAAACCGGCACCACTCATCACCTGGCCAATACCATCATGCTGTGGGGATGTTTTTTAGCGTCAGGAACTGGGAGACTAGTCAGGATCGAGGGAAAGATGAATGCAGCAATGTACAGAGACATCCTCGATGAAAACCTGCTCAAGAGCACTCTGGAAGAGTCTCAGACTGAGGCAAAGGTTCATCTTTCAACAAGATAACGACCCTAAGCACACAGCCAAGATAACAAAGGTGTGGCTACGGGACAACTCTGTGAATGTCCTTGAGTGGCCCAACCAGAGCCCAGACTTGAACACGATTGAACATCTCTGGAGAGATCTGTAAATGGCTGTGCACTGACGCTCCCCATCCAACATGATGGAGCTTGAGAGGTCCTGCAAAGAAGAATGGGAGAAACTGCCCAAAAATAGGTGTGCCAAGCTTGTAGCATCATACACAAAAAGAATTGAGGCTGTAATTGGTGCCAAAGGTGCTTCAACAAAGTATTGAGCAAAGGCGCTGAATACTTATGTACATGTGATTTATTTAGTTTTTTTATGTTTAATACAATTTGCAAAGATTTCAAACAAACTTCTTTCACGTTGTCATTATGGGTTATTGTTTGTAGAATTTTAAGGAAAATAATGAATTTAATCCATTTTGGAATAAGGCTGTAATATAAATAAATGTGGAAAATGTGAAGCGCTGTGAATACTTTCCGGATGCACTGCAAATATCTTGGGTCAATTTTGTTGTTTTTTCGAGAAAATAATGGGTTGTCTTAACAGTAACTTCCAAAAGCCTAGGAGAAACCAAGGCAGAACTCCGTAACTCAAATTACTGCTCTTTGACTTTGTTTTGGAACACTCAAATTCAGTTAGGGTGCTCTGCCTTTGTTTAGCCACACGTCAAAATGAAGTTACTGTGCTGGCGTGAAGTTACGGTACTCTGCCGTTGTTTTTACATTAAAGTTTGCCACGTTTAAATTACGGTGTAGCCTGTGTACTGTCATACATCTGTCACTGAAGCAATCTGACACACATGATACATGAATAAAAGTGTTGTAAACAAATATTGAGTGTTTTTACTATAGCGTTTAACTATTGGATTTTTTTCCTCATAACAGCGGAAACAACTTTAAATTCAGATAAGTGTAAGACATCATTAGAAACTATTAAGGGTCTACTTTTATTTGTGTGCACAAATAAAGAAAATAAATAGGGTACGCTTTCAGCCATCTCGGTCTCTGCGAGCATCTTTCTGAAACGCGTCAAAAAAATTAAGTGAAATTCCGCGAATACTTATCACACAAACATGAAACATATGTCTAAAGAAAGCTTAAAATGTCTTTTAAAAATCTATTTAAATTTAAAATTAATATTCTCCTGCAATGTAATCTGTATAAAGTGATGTAAAGTTTCTAATGGCTCAGCTATTATTATTAGCTCTCCCTAATGTGATCACACCCACGTGCAATTCATACGGCAATGTACAATTCAATACGGCAATTCTCAGGCGATCACTGCAAATGGCAAACGCCCCAGAGGTAAGTTTATATATATATATACACATTTATTTTATAATATTATGCTGCCTTCAATATCAACACTGCACATCCAGAAGCGTGTTAACTTTTTATTAAAACATTTTAATTGTAAAATCAAATGTAGATGAATTTGTATAAAAGCTATTTCATCAAGGCCTGTTTGATAGATGTGCACTTGCATACATTGAAATGATACATCACCAAATGTTCTAAGTAAAATCTATTAAAATAAAAAAGCTTTCATTTACAATTTCTTGTATGCTCATTTTCTCACTTTCCTAATAATTTCTCATTTAAACATAAGCACAATGCAAATGTTTAGTAAAAAATCAACAGTAAATACAATTATGAGAACAATAACATTCCATCGAAAATAAACTGAATTGAGTCTGGCTGCAGTCTTTTTAGCAAGCGGAGGTGAACATATTTGTAAACCATTTGTAAACAATTGGCATGCCAGTGCAGCTCCTATCTACTTAAATGGAGAAAGACCAAAATCACTAAAACGTTGGGTCTAAATTATGATCAAAGAACATTTCTCAAATCAGCAGTAAAATCTGACTATTCTAGTATAAATTGTGCGATTGTGTGTGTGTGTGTGTGTATGTATGTGTGTATATATATATATATATATATATATGTGTGTATAAAAAAAAAATCCCATCTTGTTTAGTTAATGCGCATGCGCATTCTCAAGTTGATTGCAGGCGATGTCGTGTATATAAAAGTTGATTTGGCTCTTTTACCTGAAGGTGGAACTTCCTTTCTACATCTGTTGACCTTTATACATTTCAATTTCATGACAAAACTCTATGAAATTTTAAATAAAATTAAATGAATAAAACCTCAATATATTTAAATTGTATTAATTGAATTGTGTACTTTTTGAAATGTACTCAATTCAATTTGAAGGAATTTTGTTATGGATTTTGTTTTGAGTGAATGAAATTCTATCCATTTATCAACCTAAATAATGTTTAAGACAACTTCACTCATATCCATTAACAAAACACAGCAATAGGTAATAAACTGCTGTACTCACAATTAGAACAACTGAACAACATTATGCCAAACATTCTTAACTCCACCATACTGTATGCTAAAGATATCAGTCATTTGAAATGCTCACTGTCCTATTACAAAAAGAAAGGTAATTTTGGGCATACAGTTCCCTATTCAGCCATTAGAGGTCAAATGAATGGTTGTGAAAGTTGCGCACTGTCCTACTCTATTGAATAACGTTAGTTTCGTGTCTCTATCTCCTTAAATAAAAAAAGCTATTACAAAAAAGAATGTTAATTTTGGGCGTGCAGTTCCCTATTCAACCACAAGGGGGTCAAACGAAAGGTTGTGAAAGCTGTGATCTGTCCTACTCTATTGAATTACGTTGATTTTGTGCCTCTTATCTCCTTAAACAAAAAAGCTATTACATCAAGATTCCATGATAGGATTTAGTTTGACAAAACCAATCAAATCCAATTGGGTGAAATTGGGGTTAAGTGGCATCTAGATGCTTGTTATCAATTTTCACTATCAACATTTGAATACTGAGAGTGGGGTTATTACTTACAAGACTGGCAAACATAAAATGTAATCTCAAAAAAAAAAAAAAAAAAAATTATGATAAAAAGCTGATTTTGTGGATTTCTATAATTGTTTATATGAAGTGTGCTTTAAATTAGACAGAGAGATACAGGGAGAGTAACTGCAACTTTGCTCATAGATGACTGGTCCAATATTTGTAAGTGATCTCTGTTAGAACATATCCTGTCCTGGAGCAGGTTAGCTGAATCGGTTAGCTTATGTCACTATGGCGATGAACCCAGATGAAAGCCTCTCCATCTTACTAGTACTGCATAGACCCACAAGCACACACATTTGTTTGCCTATAGAAGTTAGGACATCTCATAGACTTCCATTGATTTCATAGAAGAATAATGGTATTTTCTAACCCCTTCCCCAAACCTAACACTCACAGAAACTTGTGCACATAAGTAGATTCAAAGCTAAACATGATTTGAGCCATTTAACTTGTAAGGACCACCTAGTTGGTTCTCTAAAGGTTTCACTATATTAGCAAGGACATTTTTGACAAAGTTAGGACCTTGTGGCCCTCACAAATATACCCAAACCTGCACACACACACACACACACACACAATTACTCACCTTCTCAAAATGTCCATGGACATTTGTATTTCTGGGGTCTTCTCCAGTTCCTACAAAAAGTTGTATTAAATATCAGGGTTTTAAAAAATATAAAGTGACATAAACATTAAAAAAAAAAAAACACCTTAGACTTACATAATCAGATCAGATACATAAATCCACATGACAAACTTTCAGATGCATAGGAAGACTGAAGAGGAACCATTTTGCTGCACAATGAACTCAAACTCTTTTGCATCAGGTGGTAATGGAGTTGTCTATTTCTTCCTGCAGAGGAACTATGTACACTGTGCACTTGCCATTGCCTAGGGTGGTTAGATTCCAGAAATTTGGGAAACAAATCTGAATTAGAATCAGTTCTAAGAGTCAATTCCAGACCGATTTTTCGATTATTTTTCAATTCCAAAAAAAAATGGGAGACAAAGTTAAATCTCATAATAAACAGCTCACTACAAAGCATTCTTTGCACTGTTCTCTTTGGTATGTGCCCTGATTTAATTTTAGAATGGACTTATTAATAGTAAATTTCATTCATGCTACTATGAATGAAATTTACTATTAATAAGTCCATTCTAAAATTAAATCAGGGCCTGTATGCACATACCAAAGCGCAATGCTTAAATCCCATGAGATAAATTTGAGGGAAGTTTGAGTAGATGCGCCTGTATTTCCAAGAACTACCAAAAACAATCTTAAAATCACCATTGAAATTGTCTGTTACCACTCATGACTTCTTGTTTAGAAAGAGGTTTATATTAGAATGTAATTGTCCACTACCTTTTGTCCACTGAATAAAATGTCTAAACAATACATTTCTGTTTGATTAAAAAATCCATTGTTGTACTGGTTTATACAATATATATATATATATATATATATATATATATATTAATCGCACTGCCCCCGGACCGTAATAAGGTACCAATAAGGAATGTAGTACCACGTGTTTACTCCAGAGGGCAGTAAGTGCAAAACAACCCTTCAGCAGAACAACACAAACATGTGTTACGTTCTTGAATATATTTGCGACTCACTGATAATATGCTAATAATGATGTAAAAATGACACCCAACCAAACAGAAAACAGAATATAATTTATCATTGTACCCAGGGCTGGATTGGTAATCTGGCATACCGGATATTTTCCCGGTGGGCCGACACAATTTCGGACCGATTAACTCTGAATGGGTGAAGTTTTCTGAAAGACTTATGGTACTTTTCCACTACACGTTACGGTTCGACTCAATTCGACACGCTTTATTTTTCTGAGCTTGCTTTCCACTGCTGTGGTGTTAATGCTGCCTCAACGTGGGTGGGATTATAGGATGATTGTCATAGTTCATAGCCGCGTGTACTGCTGTGACATTATCTTAAACTCGACACAAAACAATAAACATTAACACGACCGCTAGCTGTTAGCTACTAACTCATTGTGCAACATAAAACAGTTGTTTCATGGTGATTTTACACAAGTGTAACAGTTAAATTGGCCTGGTTGTTTTAGAAGCAAGCCTTCCAGTAGCTGGTCAACTAAATAAAGTGAAGCTTTCAAGCAGAGTACAGAGTAAACATGCCATCCTCCATCGTGGACTCCAGCCGTGGTCGAGTCCAGGGCACTCTCCCTCGCATTGCTCGCCGGTCTAGATAGTGTCCATTTGGTCAAACCACTTCCACTTTTCCTTGATGGTTCTGTAGTCACTTTTAAGTTTCATTTTTTAACTTCTCCATACACTGTTGGTAGGTCCGTTGGTAGCCGTGTTCGGCCAACAGCTGAGACACTTCCTGAAAGAATTTTTCATTTCACTCGTCACTAACGAGAGGAACGTCTGCACCTCATTTATTGACCATGGCATGGTTTTACGCACAGTCATTTATTTTTACAATTAGAATGTCACGTGAACAAATTATACTGCTATTGCTGTTGCTAACTTTAAAACTAGTGGGTTGATGTCCCGTGTCGAAAATCCAGTGACGCTGGTTGTGATGACAATCAGTGATCTGCAGGGTTTTGACGTCACATTTAGTATCGGCTCGGCTTGCTTGGAACTTGACCGAGGTGATACTAAAAAAAGAACCAGGTACCAGGTACTATACACAGTGGAAAACCCCCAAAAAGCGAGGAGAGTTGAGTCGAGTTGTACAGTGCAGTGGAAAAGGCCCATTAGTGCTCTTCTCCCAAGTCATTCTCTCCTTTGGGTTTTTTTTCAAGAGGTTTGTCCGGCAGAAAAAGTTCATTAAAAAAAGTATTTTCTTGATGCTTAAATGGTCTAAACCGCCTCTATCCCTTAACTTCCTTTTGAAAAAATCCAGGAAATTACCTGAAAACATTTCCTTTTTTATTTCTTAATCAAAAGCTCAACAACAAACATTTGCTGTCACAAGGAGCATGAGGTCCGTGGATCAATACGTTGCCACGAGGGTGATTTGTTCCTCGCCCTCCCTGACCATGCACAAGGTCTGTGCAAGTAGGCTCACTGGGGGAACGCATATTTGCGCAGCACCCGGGGTCAGCTGTGTGTCAGCATGTCTGTTCCGAGGGGAGCACCTGTCGGGGCATACCAGAGCGGGCAGTGGGAGGATTCTCGGGAAGCGAACAGGTCTATCTGTGCTTTGTTGAACCGACTCCAAATCAGCTGGACCACCTCGGGGTAGAGTATCTACTCTCCCCTGAGCGTCACCTGCCGCTATAAAGTGTCCGCTGTGACTAGAGGTTGCCGGGGATGTGAGTGGCCCGCAGTGACCTCAGTCACCGCTGACTCCAGTGGAGGAGATGTCGGGTGAGTTGCGACATGCGGCATAAAACTCCTTGGTGGTTTATATACGCTACTGTCGCCATGTTGGCCCATGTTGGTCGAATAACTTGTTGTGGGTGCTTGCCCTGGATCAATGGCAATAGCCTCCGCAGTGCGAGTTGCACCGGCAGAAACTCGAGGCAGTTGATGTGCCAACACAGGCGCAGTCCTCTCCAGGAGCCGGCGGCTTCGTCTCCGTTGCACACAGCGCCATAGCCTGACTTGGAGGCTTCTGTTGTGATCATGACACACCTGGACAATTGCTGTAAGGGGACTCTGGCCTGCAGAAACATAAGGTCTGTCCAAGGTCTGAAAAAGTGGCGGCAGGCCAACGTGATAGCCATGACGCAGCGCCATGCATACCTCAGGACTCGAGTCTTGAGCCAGTGCTGTAGCGGTCTCATATGCATCAACTCGAGCAGTTTTGACCGCTGCTGAGGATGCCATATGTCCCAGGATCTCTGAAAGTATTTCAGTGGGACCACTGGTCTCCGCCTGAATAAGTTACGGCAGTTAAGCACTGACTGTGTACTGACAACCATACTGAGAAAAGAGATGCTCTGAACCGGGGAGAGCTTGCTGTTTCCCAGTTCACCCGAAGCCCTAAACAGCTGAGGTGTGTGTGAGCCCTAGGTCCCTGTGTGCACACAGTAACTCTAGGGATTGCACAAGAATCAGCCAGTCGTCGAGGTAATTGAGTATGCGAATGCCCACTTTCCTTAACGGGGCAAGGGCTGCCTCTGCGAACTTTGTGAAGATGTGAGGGGACAGGGACAGGCTAAATTGGAGGACCTTGTAGTGATACACCCGACTGTTGAACGCAAACCATAGGAAGGGTCTGTGTTGAGGTAAAATCGCGATGTGAAGGTACGCGTCCTTCAGGTCTACCACCGCGAAAGAATCTTGATGCCGGACGCATGCCAAAATGTGATGCTGTGTCTTGCATAGGAGTCTATGCAAGGCCCGGTTCAGAACTCGCAGGTCTAGGAATGGCTGCAACCCACTGCCCTTCTTCGGAACGATGAAGTAAGGGCTATAAAATCCTTGCCTCATATCGGATGGAGGGACAGGCTCTATCACGGCCATCTCCGCACGTAGGACAGCGGTGTTCTCACCTTTCACGGACATGAAGTGAATGGCACGGAACCGGGGCGGTCGCCTGGTGAACTGAATCACATAGCCGAGTCATATGGTTCTGGCCAACCAGCGTGACAGGTTGGAGAGTGTTAGCCAGGCGTCCAAACTCCAGGCAAGGGGCACTAACGGAAAGATCACATCTGTCGTACCTGGGGGTGGGGCCTTGGGGCAGGAGGGAGCAGGAAATGCCAAGTCGAGGAGCGACGCTCAAACCCAAGGTGGCCACACTAAGGAAGTCCTCAAAGCACTTACCTTGCTCTACGCACCCATTGTAAGGCAGGTCGGCAACTGAAGAGGAGGGCCTATTGGGCTTTCTTCGAAACTCATCACCACCGGCTGGCCAGGGGTGTGGTTTGTGCGGTGCAGCCGGGCACGTGAAGGCGGGGAGCTGCGTTCATGAGGCCCTGGCTGCGAGCGCTCTATGTCCGGTCACCATGGTGTGACCCAAGGAGAGGAAACTGTTCTTTTTGGACAATGTGGGTACTGTTGCCCGTCCGGGGTGCAACGAACATAAAATAAAAGCAGAGAAAAAAAGATTCTCCTCCCAGCCCTCAACCTGGGGATGAAGTGGTCTGCTCACCAGCTCCTGAGTTCCGGCAGTCATCTCCTTCCTCGGGTCGCCCATCTCAGGGGCACTTACAAGCCCTCTTGGGTGTCTTAGCGGCGGATCGAGAGGCGGTGGGTGTTGACGCTTGGGCTTGTGGCACCGCAGGGGGATGCCCTCGGTGAACAGACGTCTGTCTGTTGCTTCACCGCCGATAACTGCTGGGCGAAATCCTCGATGGTGTCACCGAAAAGGCCGACCTGGTAGATAGGCATGTTCAGGAAACGTGTCTTATCTGCATCCCTCATCTCGACCAAGTTCAGCCACAGGTGGTGCCCAAGTGCCCGCATCGTGAACTTAGACGCATGGAGGGCGAGGCCGGTCACCAAGCGCAGTCCTTGTAGCACGTCAGGATCAGAACTACCCTTGTGCAGCTCTTTTAGTGCCTTCGCCTGATGGACCTGTAGGAGGGCCATGGCATGCAGGGCAGATGCAGACTGACCGGCGGCACTGTAGGCTTTAGCCGCCAGAGATGATTTAGTCCTACAGGGCTGCTCTGCCGTCGAGGGTACTGAGAGTGGATGAGCTGAAGTATCAGGTTTGGGCTGTAAAAGGTACCCTCCACGACCATGTCAGCTCGTCATAGACCTCCGGGAAAAAAGGGACTGAGGGGGGTTGGCCGCAAGTGGCATGGTGCTCTGAAGAACCAGTCATTAAGCCGCGGTTGGAGGGTTCCAGTGGCCAGGGCAAGCATGGCGGTCAGCTACGCATCTGCCTCAGACTGGGCCGGCACACCCGAAGGTGCCAGCCCGGTCGAGTCCTCGGCGTCTGACAATCACCAAGGCCCTCTCCAATGCAGCGATTGACATCTCATCCAACCCGCAAGCTCCGAAAGAGACATTAGGCTGGCACTGAGATCAACTGCCTGTCCTCAACTGGATGTGAGCAAATGGGCTTACCGGGGAATGAGCGATTCTTGGGAAATTATCCGGTGGAACCGAAACCATAGAAGCCCCCGAATCGTCTTCAGCGTCAACTGGGGCGGCCTCATGCCCGTAGGTAGAAGGACCAGCGGAGGGGACAGCTGAAGTGGCTTTCCCCTGGAAGAAGGAAAGCCACGACCGCAACGTTGCCATGGCCATAGTCTCACAGTGAGAACATGAACCATCCATGAAAGCTTCCTCAACGTGATTACAGCCTTGACACATAAGGCAGCAATCGTGTCCGTTAGAGGCGGAGAGGTAACGACCGCACCCAGGAGTGGCATGCAAATTCCACTTGCTGACTTTCATTGGCCTTTTCTCAAAGATTTGAAGGTGTTTTGGGGCTTCCAAGAGCGACCCCTAGTGTCACTACATCGACACAACTTCGAGTGAGTAACATATGGGGAACAATGTTTTCAGGAATGGAGTTTTTGGGAACAAGTGGTAAATGTTCAAACCTCTTAATCTCACAACAGATCATTAAAAATGCACTTCTTTCAAACATTTCAGGATATGTTAAATTCAGTACAAAACACAAAATCCCCAAGTATCTTTATTCACTACATCTAATAAATGATTTACCTATTTATACACACCTGTCATTTAAAGTAGCTGCCCTTCATTATGCTATTAATATCAACATTTTCACTGCCATCTTTTCTCAACCATTTTAAAGAATTTGATTATCGGTTTAATCTACTGATCTTAATGGTTAAATCAACTGATAATCTGGTATATCGATACATTATAACTAGTTTATTAATTGCTTTGTGTTTTTAAAGTGTGAACATATTACATTTTCAAAAAATATATAACTAAATATAATGAATTTGCACATGTATTGTCAATATATCTCATAAGGTAACTACATCAACCAATCACAAAGAAAATATATATAACTGTGAGATCAGTTTTGGAAATTTACCACTTGCCAAAGCAATAAAAAATATTAAATAACCGTTTCATTGAATCTCACACCTAGCCATTTCTTGTTTTACTGACTAATTTACTGTATTTGATGGTTGGCAGTTGGCTTTCTTTCTATCACTGACTGCTGTCCCTGTCCACCAACGTCTTGGCTGATGGTGGCCAACTTTACATTCCCTGCTGAGCTTAGCATGTTGGTCAACACTCACCAGGCTTTGTGCTGTGGATAAGATGTCACCTAATGGCATCTGATTAAAAAAAAAAGAAAGAAATTCAGTTAACAAATCACCCTGATTGGATACATCACCCAAAAAACTACGCCATGTATGTATCTTCATCTGGAAGACTTATTTTAAAATGTTGGCACATTTGCAATGCATCTATAAGACCTTTCCTCTCAAATGTCAATAAGATTCAGCAGATGTCCATGAGATGTTTGTGATTCAAATACTTGTGAACCCTCACCCACAACCCACCCAACAAGAGCACCACTCTGTGTCTGACTTAACCTATTACCCTTACCTTTGTTGGCTAGTGACCTGGATTGTCCAACCCCTCTTCTGGCACCTTTCTTGCCTGTTTTTATTTATTTATTTATTTAAAGGTGGAGTGAAAAGTCTGGCCAATCCATCTAACTGCAAATTTCCAAGATTCTGCCTCTGTAAAGTAGGTTTGCAGTAGAAAGCAGATGTCTGATTTTAATTACACAAGTGGTTTAATATCTCTGTTCTTTTAGCTTTAGAACTGATTCCTCTTAACCACAGTTTTACTGAGCAACCACTGGCAACGCCATGATGATTCTAATTGCATGTTTTCTGTTTCTGGTCTCGAGACGCAATGTAAAAACTACCAAAACAAGTGATCAGACAGATATCAACAACCATGAGGTGTTATTTGAATTAAATTAATTTCAGACTCAAAGTGCAGTTGTTGGCTGTCATGATAACTCATAATAGTTAATAGTCAACATAAATAACTCTGGACCTTCCTTTCTTGACATCTACATACTCGGATGAGGCAGGTCATTATCAAAATATGGTGACAAATTTGTCCCTAAACTTTTCAGTCAGGAAAAGTTTTCAAATGACCAAAAAAACAGTTTTGTTTGGTTGCTGGCAAATAGAATGTTGCAAACTTCTTGGAGAATTTGCCACAGTTTTTCTGTCTATTTAGGCTATTTCTGTCTATCTGTCTCAATTGCTTCTGTCTTTTTATGTAATGTCAGACTGACCCGATGTTCAGTGGGGGTCTCTGTGGGGCCATGCCATCTCTTGCAGAGTGCCCTGTTCTTCTATTCTAATCTTTCTATTAGCAAAAGGAATGTTTGGGAGTCTAAAATGTATAATTCCTGTTGACACACTAAATATAGTCCTCTTCTTCTGGTACACCAATTATATGACATTTACAAATATTATTTTTTACATTTCTACTCATTTTGTTATCTCAAGTGAAGCATTAGTACATTCATTCATTCATTCATTCATCTTCAACCGCTTATCCTGTACAGGGTCACGGGGGGCTGGAGCCTATCCCAGCTAACATTGGGCGAAAGGCGGGGTACACCCTGGACAGGTCGCCAGTCCATCGCAGAGCATTAGTACAAGGTGTGCAAAAAAGCAAGACAAAATATTAATTAATAATTTAAAATTAATGTTTGTCCCTTGATTTCATGTCATTGGTGTTATCAATGTAAACAATTTCCAAGGACAAAGTTCAGAGGAAGAATCTCAAATGTGCATATAAGCCATGTCCCAAATGGCACACTTGATGTGGACTTTTGGACGAAGGGGTGTCCCATCTGACATTTTAGCGTTCTGAGGGGAGTTCACAAGTGCATCTATGGGTAACCAACGATAACAAACTAAATTTCTCAGACCACATTTCAAAGACTGCAAGATCATGTTCTTCTATTCTAATCTTTCTATTAGCAAAAGGAATGTTTGGGAGTCTAAAATGTATATTTCCTGTTGACACACTAAAGCTGAAGATATAAATAACCATCTTAAGACAAATGTTTTTTTTGTCATCTTAAGACAAATGTTTTACAAAACGGCTGTGGCTCAGTTGGTAGAGCGGGTTGGCCACTAATCGCAGGGTTGGTGGTTCGAATCCTGGCCCACTTGACTCCACATGCCAAAGTGTCCTTGGGCAAGACGCTGAACTCCCAATGGCAGGCTAGCACCTTGCATGGCAGCTCTGCCGCCAGTGGTGTGTGAATGGGTGTGTGAATGGGTGTGTGAATGGGTGAATTAGTCACAGTGTAAAGTGCTTTAAATACCGTTAAGGTTAAAAAGGCACTATATAAGTGCAGACCATTTACCATGTAGATTTAAACTCAACAATATTGGGAAGATAAGACAATTCCACTCTGAACATGCCACACAACTTCTTGTTCAGTCACTTCACTGCCTCCTTGCATGTGCAGTTAGACCCCCGCAAATTATCCAGAATGCAGTAGCATGTCTGGTCTTTAATGAACCAAAGAGAGCAAATGTTACACCACTCTTTGTCTCTCTCCACTGGCTGCTGTGCTCCATCTGTGAAGCTGACTCACGCTCTGTCTTCAAAAAATGACTTAAAACACATATTTTCCATGAGCACTTAACCTGTCACTTAAACAAATAAATTCTAGTTGCACTTTAATCTGTTTTGAATACTATTCTGATGCTAGTAAAACTTTGTAACTTTTCGTACCACTGTCTCCTTAAGATGATTCGCTTATGTTTCTCCTCTTTTGTAAGTTGCTTTGGATAAAAGCATCTGCCAAATTAATAAATATAAATGTAGGTCTACCAGTGATATTTATTCCAGCAGATGTGTGGCTGTGTGTATTTTATAATTATTTTGTGATCTATGGCAGTATGTTATTTCGAAACATTTGACTGTATACTAAGCACCTGCCTGTAATCATCCATGTGTCTGAATCATGTTTATTTGTTCTCTAAAGATAAAATACTCTGTGTAGAAAAGCTTTGAGTAACTGTCTCAAGCCTGTTAATGTTTTTTTCCCTCAAAGATGTAAAACTCAGCCTTGCCTCCAGAGGGCGATAACCAGTGAGTATTTCACATAGTTGTGTAGAAATGTGAGATAGAAGAAGATGCACAAGCAAGTATTGTTGTATGTTCATGTTGATTTTGTCAGTTCATCTAAAGTCCTGATTGAGGAAAGTTCTTTTGTTCAACGTCTATGTTATGTAATGGTTTAAATATGTTAATATTTGTACGAGTACCTTTTTTATGGATTGTTTAATCTTTGTTTCACTAGACATTGGAGTAACTGCTGGGGAATGGAAATGTTTGTTTGATGCAGGATTGTTTGAAACAGCTTTTGATGTCTGTTAAATTTGCTCTTTTGTTGCAGATCATCCAACAAGTGAAGTTGGTATATAAAGAGGAACAACTGCAAGTGTAACAACTGAAGTTTACTGGCATACTATTATAAAAATGCAGTGTGTTAAAGAAGAGTTTAAAGAGGAGAGTGAAGACATCAGTATTACAGAATCATGCAGAATGAAACATGAAGATACTGAAGAACAAAGAGGTTGGTGTTCATTCTTGATTCTTCATAAATACTGTTGAGAGATATTAAGGCCGTTTTCACACCTGGCTTGTTTGGGGCATTTGTTTAAGAACCTGCTGCGTTTTCTGCTTTAGTTTGGTTCATTAATGTGCACTTGAACACGGCAATTGCACTTGAAACTGCACCAAAACAATTAGTCTGAGACCAGTTGGATGAGGTCGTCTCAGACCATTTGCAAACAATTTCTGGAGCGCTTCACATTAGTGATGGGGCGTTCATGAACGATTCATTCATTTTGAACGAATCTTTTATGTCAGGGCTTCTCAAACTTTTTTGAACCAAGGACCCCCTTCATAAACTCAAATTCTTCGTGTACCCCCGATCCCACATACTATCACAGCTAATATGATATTATCTATGAAAAGTATAAAATGATCTCAGTAGTTATTTCCAATAAGTTTTAATACATATGAAGCTTGCAGAACAGCCAAGTATTGCTGTCCTGTTGTGTGAAGCGTCTGTGTTCAACGTGTTTCAATTACATTACATTTGGTTTTATGTTTTGAAATGTTTTATTCCATTGTGTTTTAAGATTCTAAGATTGTGTTATTGAGTTTGATGTACACTTAATATACCGCACTTTATTGTACACTTAAATTTTTTATGTACTTTATAAATAAACTTGACTTTGATACGATGATACAAAACACAATTTAATCATTATTCATTGTGTCAAATTGTCCTGTCAATTTTAACTGTCACTGGGAAAAAGGAAAATTAAAAAGTTCTCATATTCCTACACCACAAAGGCCCTATACCATTCGGCAGCAAGGGTGATGCGATTTATATTCACATACATGACAGTTATACTGAAGTGGAGAATGATATATACTGTATAAATACAATTAAATGAATTAATATTGGCCACTTTTAAACAGATCGTATGGTTAAAGTCAGGGTTACTGTTTTAATATCTTCATTAATTACTGTGAAATATTTTCACATTTGACCTAAAGCTGGATTGTTAATCATCATTTTATACTAACTTATAAGACAGTAGCATTCTTTATCTAGCAAGATTAAACAAAATAATTATAAGTAGGTTATATACAGTCAGAAACTAACACCTTCTAATCCAGTCAGCTGTGTCTTGTGAATATTCACACTCATTGTGGTCGATATAACTTGAAATGCACACCGTTAAACCCCTTCTCTTTATTAACTGGATGAAGTAAAAGTTCTGTGTCTTAATGTATAATGGAAATTGTCCACTGTAATCTGCTGAAACTCATGTAAAGAACACGTGTAAAAAGTAATTCCCCCCGAGTTTAGAAGCGAAATTCATTCACCAATCAGAGAAGTAGCTGCGGCTATTACCATTAGAATAATAAGCAATTTACCCAATTTGCATTCCAGCATTCTAAAACTGTTTGAATAAATTATTCTAAACTTCTGTTATGTCATATTTTTATATTAGTCAGTAGCTTTAGATTGAGTAAATTGTTTATTTATTTTCTTATTACTTATATGATTAGAACATTGCAACACAATGTTCACAATTCAGGAATTTTCCATGGACTCCCTATTTGAAAAGCACCCCCGGGGGTCTGTGGACCCCAGTTTGAGAAACGCTGTTTTATGTGACTAAAGTGAGTAGTCTCAGAGAGTGATTCGTTCATTTTGTGTTGGCCGCGCATGTGCATTGTGCAACCTCCGTTCGTTTGTTATGTGTAAACCGAATAGGTACTGTACAGGAAACAGAAATGATTCGTTCAACTCTTTTGGTCCGAGTCATTTGTTCATGACAGACATTTGGCTATGCATTGCTCACACAGGAAACTGAAATGATTAGTTCACCTCCGAGTCTTCTTATTCAAGTCGTTCATTCTTTTGTAATGTGACAGCCATATACGCTATGCGCATACGGCTTCCACATGACAAAAGAAGGAATGACTCTGACAAGAAGATTCCAGAGGTGAACTAATCTTTCTGTTTCTCTTAATTTGTCCTTGGCTGCATTATCATTTTTTCCAAATTGGGAATATAATCAAAGTTTGCGTAAGTAGAATGGCTGTTGAAAATGTAACATTTTAATATAATTCTGCTCAAATTAACGAAATTACTTGAATAAAGACTTGACTCAAAGATGTCAGTAAAATGATCCGATCTTCCCATCACTAGTTCACATGTGGTGAGAATGTAATCCAACCTAATTGACCAATGAAGCAAACAATATCCCTATATAAACCACAAGCATACCTGGTGGATCATTGGAGAAGACATGTGTAAGTCTGCATGTCACTATAACAGATAATCAAAACATGAATATAGACTTTAGGTGATTTATAATAATTGTGTGTATGTGTGTGTGTGTATATATATATATATATATATATATATATATATATGTATGTATGTATATAATGTATGTATATATAATTGCATGTTTAAAATAGGAGTTTATTATTTCTGAGGTGCTTTTAGCATGATCGCTTCCCTCTTTTGGATAGTGACAGAACAAACACCGCTAGGACGCCTTTTGCAACTTCTTGACTGATAAAACTATTGTTATGTGGCTTGACTCTTTTTGGTGTGAGTGAGTGAGAGCTCTGTGACCGGCACTTTTTAACTAGTGACAGATGAAAAATAACAATTCTGGTTATTTTACATTCTGTACAATGCCACATATTTTTGCATAACATAAACTGAAACACATAAACTATACTCTAAAATGTGTATAGTTTGACCATTTATTTTCACTTATTTCATTTTAACTGGTATAATGATGGATGAGCTAAATTCCAGAACAGCGCACAAACATTGTGACAGCTTGTTTACATTTAAATTTGCAAGAAGAAAATGCAACAAGTCTGAAAATGTCCTAAGGTGTCAAAGCTTCAAACAGTTCTGATCTGACTGTTGTAGAAAATCACAGAATCTGTGAAATTACAGCCAAACAAATATATATATCTACATGAGAGAATTAACTTTCAGCTGATAAAAGATTGCATGAAGTAGATACTCTAAAAAGGGTTCAACTGTATGTCTTTTTCACATTTGTCTCAATTTACATTGTTCATTTTAGACTTTATACAAGTGAAAGAAGAAAGTCAAGAACTGAATGACGTGGAGGAGAAATATCAGTATCATACATGTGATAAAATGACTGGTGAAGAAGATATTAGTGGCTCAAAGACGGAAAATTATTTCTCACTGAAAAGAACCCCAGTAACAAGAGCCAAAAAATCTTTCATCTGCTCTCACTGTGGAAAGAGTTTCACACGAATAGGAAACTTTAATACTCACTTAAGAATTCACACTGGAGAAAAATCTTTCATCTGCTCTCACTGTGGAAAGAGTTTCACACAAAAAGGAAACTTTAATACTCACTTAAGAATTCACACTGGAGAAAAATCTTTCACCTGCTCTCACTGTGGAAAGAGTTTCAAACAAAAAGGAAACTTTACAGCTCACTTAAGAATTCACACTGGAGATAAGCCTTTCACATGCTCTCAATGTGGAAAGAGTTTCTCTGTGACATCAAGCCTTCGTAATCACCTGCGAATTCACTCTGGAGAAAAGCCTTTCACATGCCTTCAATGTGGAAAGAGTTTTGCACATGAAAGACAGCATTATATTCACATGAAAATCCACACCGGAGAGAAACCTTTTACATGCTCCCAATGTGGAAAGTGTTTTGCACATAAAGCTGCTCTTCAGCGTCATATGAGAATTCACACTGGAGAGAAGCCTTTTGCATGCTCTCAATGTGGAAGGAGTTTTGCACATCAAGAAAGTCGTCAGCGTCACATGAGAATTCACACTGGAAAGAAGCCTTTTGCATGTCTTCAGTGTGAGAAGAGTTTCACACAAGCAGGGAATCTCAAACGTCATCTGCAAAATCATTCTAGGTTAAAGCCATTTAACTGTAATCAGTGTGGCATGAATTTTCTGCTTGTATCACATCTAAAGGTACATCTGAGAACGCATACAAATGAGAAGCCTCACGTGTGCTCTTTTTGTGGAAAGAGTTTTATTACATCATCAAACATGAAAGCACATGTGAGAGTGCATACTGGAGAAAAGCCATTCAAATGCACTTCATGTGGGAAGAGTTTCAACCACTCAAGTAATCAAAAGTTTCATTTAAAAAAGCGTTGTCCAAAACTGTCATATTGATATAATTTAATTTCAGGGTCAACTCTTTGTAACACTTCAGTCTTCACTAGTCAGTTCTACTTCTGTCAATGAACTAGATCTGGTGGATGTTATTTGGAAGTCATAAAAAACCCAGAAAGGTTAGGGACAGAAAAATGGGGAAATGCATTTTTATGCATATAAATGATCATACATTTACAATTACGTATTTGACAGACTCTTTTATCCAAAGCAACTTACAGTGCACTTATTACAGGGACAATCCCCCCGGAGCAACCTGTAGTTACCTGGAAAGTGGTAAGTGCCTTGCTCAAGGACACAAATGTGTTGGCTGTGGGGATTGAACCGGCAACCTTCTGTTTACCATTTCTGTGCTTTAGCCCACTACGCCAGCACCGCCACAGTCTTTGTATTACTGGTATCTACTAGATTTTATGTTGTTAACGTTTAAATGACAAACTTATCCTTTAGCATATTGCATTACAAATAGTGAAATTAAATTGGGGTTCACTTTATTATTTCTTTGCTACAAGTTGATATAAATCAATAAATTGATTTTGATCTCATTTAACAACTAGAGTGGGCGACAGGTCTACTATAAATGTTGAATTAGGCTTCTACAAGTACTGTAAGACTTAATAGTGTTATGAAGTCACACGTGATTTAAGTATACTTTTTCTTAAGGACACACTCCTAAACAGATGCAGCACCCTTCACTATTGTTGAAGACTGCTTTATAATCCTTGTTCATAGTCATTAAAACTTACAAGCAAGCTTTTCTTACTCATGGTGACTCGTGGATTCGGCTCTCCGCTGAGAAAGCCTTTCAGAGTTCACAGTGACCACATTTACATGCACTTAAGAAAACGGTTTATTCAGGGAGTTTTGCTGAATCCTGCGTTCTGAAACATCATGTAAATGTGAAATCTCCTTATAAGATTTCCTAATGCCGCTTAAGGGATTATTAGTAAGTTGTTCAACAATCCTGGCTTTCTCCAGGAGAAAGCTGCTTATGTGATCATATTAATGGATAAGCAGTGTTCTTACATGTTTTTGAGGAGTATGCATGTGCATGAACAGACTGTTATAACAAACATCACAGGATGGAGTCCACAAACAAGTCAATAGTGGAAAGGATTAATAATTTCTGTGAGTACAGTTGGAAAAACACAAACTATGACCTACACCCATTTATACACACTGCTCTAAAATATAAATTGTCCCTCAAATTTACGTATATGCACTTGTACATTGTAGGAATCCCGGAGTTTTATGTAAGAGGGAAATGCCAATACTGCTGCACATTTCTGCTGCAGGTCACTATGGAGAGTTATGGAAACGGACACCGCAACAACTATGGAATATCTGTAAATAAAGCCAAGCAACTGAGAATAAAATGGTGAAGTCTTTCTTGGATGCACTGTTAATATTTACACAAGCATCAAATGAAAATTACTTTGCTGTGTAGAAAGCTGCTTACTGACTGAGCCGCATGTACATGGGAGTAAAGAGTACACTGCTTATACAGTGCACGTAAACAGGAACACAAACGATTGTTCTCACAATAAGCCACTTTCTTGTCTGTGTAAACAGTCAGTGAATGTGAATGCAGTACATCCATAAAGTATTCACAGCGCTTCACTTTTTTCACATTTTGTTATGTTACAGCCTTATTCCAAAATGTATTAAATTCATTATTTTCCTCAACATTCTACAAACAATACCCCATAATGACAACGTGAAAGAAATCTGTTTGAAATCTTTGCAAATTTATTAAAAAAAAAAAAAAAAAATCACATGTCCATAAGTATTCACAGCCTTTGCTCAATACTTTGTTGAAGCACATTTGGCACCAATTACAGCCGCAAGTCTTTTTGAGTATGATGCTACAAGCTTGGCACACCTATTTTTGGGAAGTTTCTCACATTCTCCTTTGCAGGACCTCTCAAGCCCCATCAGGTTGGATGCACAGCCAGTTTCAGATCTCTCCAGAGATGTTCAATCGAGTTCAAGTCTGGGCTCTTGCTGGGACACTCAAGGACATTCACAGAGTTGTCCCGTAGCCAACCCTTTGTTATCTTGGCTGTGTGCTTAGGGTCGTTGTCCTATTGGAAGATGAACCTTCGCCCCAGTCTGAGGTCCAGAGCGCTCTGGAGCAGGTTTTCATCAAGGATGTCTCTGTACGTTGCTGCATTCATCTTTCCCTTGATCCTGACTAGTCTCCCAGTTCCTGCCGCTGAAAAACATCCCTACAGCATGATGCTGCCACCACCATGCTTCACTGTAAGGATGGTATTGGCCAGGTGATGAGCAGTGCCTGGTTTCCTCCAAAGGAGGTTTCCAGGACAAAGAGTTCAATCTTTGTTTCATCAGACCAGAGAATTTTGTTTCTCGTGGTTTGAGTGTCCTTCTGGTGCCTTTTGGCAAACTCTAGGCAGGCTGTCATGTGCCTTTTACTGAGGAGTGGCTTCCATCTGGCCATTCTACCATACAGGCCTGATTGGTGGAGTGCTGCAGAGATGGTTGTTCTTCTGGAAGGTTCTCCTTTCTCCACAGAGAAATGCTGGAGCTCTGTCAGAGTGACCATCAGGTTCTTGGTCACCTCCCTGACTAAGGCTCTTCTCCGCCGATCACTCAGTTTGGCCGGGTGGCCAGCTCTAGGAAGAGTCCTGGTGGTTCCAAACTTCTTCCATTTACGGATGATGGAGGCCACTGTGCTCATTGGGACCTTCAATGCTGCAGAAATGTTTCTGTACCCATCTCCAGATCTGTGCCTCGATACAATCCTGTCTCGGAGGTCTACAGACAATTCCTTGGACTTCATGGCTTGGTTTGTGCTCTGACATGCACTGTTAACTGTGGGACCTTATATAGACAGGTGTGTGCCTTTCCAAATCATGTCCAATCAACTGAATTTACCACAGGTGGACTCCAATCAAGTTGTTGAAACATCTCAGGGATGATCAGTGGAAACAGGATGCACCTGAGCTCAATTTTGAGCATCATGGCAAAGGCACTGAATGCTTATGTACATGTGATTTTATTTAGTTTTTTATTTTTAATACAATTTGCAAAGATTTCAAACAAACTTCTTTCACGTTGTCATTATGGGGTATTGTTTGTAGATTTTTGAGGAAAATAATGAATTTAATCCTTTTTGGAATAAGGCTGTAACATAACAAAATGTGGAAAAAGTGAAGCGCTGTGAATACTTTCCAGATGCACTGTACATTTTCAAACTCAATGTTGTGTGAACTGACCTCAAACTGGCATTCTGGTACCAGTAACCACGAGTAAGTAATGTGTGGTTTAATTGACTCAGAGTTCAGGGTTTATGTTAGAGTTGATTAACTCAGTAAAACAGTTAAGTTGCCACTTAATCTTATTAGACTGGTTTCTATATATATATGTAATGAGAAGGAGGGCGGGCTAATCAACGAAGGAGAGGGATAAAGCTGAGATGGATGCGGCAATTCGGGAGGGAGAGAGCCACACGAAGCTGCCGTATGTGTGTATGTCTTTTTGGTATAATTTGTCATTAAATATGACTATTGGTTTGTCCAGTTCCCGCTGTCACCTTGCCCATCCTAACCCTGTTACAATATAGTTCCTGTCAGTTACTGGGTTTAGCCTGGCTTTACTGTTTAGTTTACTGAGAATGTGTCCTATTATAATTGGCTATGTGGGTTCATCTGAGGTCATAGGCCAGTGTTGTATTTGATTGGTCCTGGATCTGTAAATTTGTATGCTTTTGTAGACCTACAGTATCACTTATATGCGATCTATGTATGTTTTTGTAAATAGTTTTTTTTTTTAATTCCTCTCCCTCTAAGTAACAGACTCTTTTGAGAAGAATATCTCCATTACTGAGTTTCGGTGCCATAGGCAGGTAAACAGGTTTTCAGGTTCAGCTACTTTTGCACATACATTTTCTTATTATTCAGAGTGAGTTCTCTAGAGTGCTAGAGAAGACTATCCATATTTTCTGTGACAAAGATCTTCTGAACTTTTTGGTGTATTTGAGACAACTCTGGAAGATTATTAGAGAAGCTGTCGTTAGTAGTTGGAAGAATAGTTCTACCTGAACGACAACATTGCATAAACTGAGTTACCTTTGCTAAGCACAGCATACAAGAGACAATGTAATGATCTTTGATATCATCGCTCAGTAGCAGAATTTCTATATTATCAACATCAATTCCATATGACAATATTAGATTAGTGGATGATTTTGACGATGGGTTGGAACTGTCACTTTTTTTCTAAACCCAACAGAGTTGAGAATGTCGATAAATGTTAATCCCAGTGTGTAATTTAAGTTATCTTTGTGGATATTGAAGTCACAGGCAATTAAAGCTTTATCCACAGCAACCAGTAGATCTAATAGAAAATTATCGAAGGAATTCAGAATATGGCCCTGGTGGTCTATATACTGTTGCAAGAACAAAATAGGACAAAGATGTTTTATTCATATCTGATAATATCACTTTAAGCATTATCAGTTCAAAAGAATTAAACTAATATCCAGACCTTTGAGTAACACTGAGAATATCACCGTAAATTGTAGCAACACCACCTCCTTGACTTTTCAGACAAGGCTCATGTTTATTCCAATAGCCTGAGGGAGTAGACTTATTTAAACAACATATTCATCTCGAATATGCTCGAAACAACATTTAAATAAATGTCTGAATTAAACATTCTGGACACTTTTGTCCATACCGCATGCAAATGCGAGATAACGGGGTGTAACCTAGGTTAGTTTGATAGAAAGGCTTTGCAGTGGCGAGATAGGGGCAAGAAATTCCTGTTCAATACAAAACCAGGGAGGGGCTCTCTCAAGTGGATGTGACCAATGAGCCAAATGTCTGAGAACTGAATGCATAATAATAAAACAAAATCTTGTGTAGGCCTTGCCCACCTTTGTCAATCGGCCTATGTAACTTACTGAAGTGTAATTTGGAACGCTTACCATTCCAAATGAAGGATTTGCTATACTATCAAATTGCTAGAAATAAGAGATGGGGACATCGATAGGGAGAGATTGTAGCAGGTAGTTTAATTTTGTAATACAATTAATTTTAATAACATTAACTTTCCAAGTCCTAGATAAATGTAATGAAGCCCACGTTGCTCAAAAAACGTTTGACCTATAAAAGGGTCAAAATTAACTAACTAAATCACACAAATTTGCTGGGAATAAAATACCCAAATACTTGATGCCCTGTTTGGCCACTGGAAGGTGCCTGGCTGAAAAGCCGTTACCGGGCAGAATGCTGTCAGGGCCAAAGCTTTAGATTTAGACCAATTAAATCTGTATCCTGAGAACTTTGAGAGTCGGAGACAAATAATAAAATATCTGCGTTAAGCAAAAGCTTATGCGTCACACCAACCGACACCACCCCTGGAAAATCATCCTCCTTTCTTATCACGGCTGCTAATGGTTCCAGGGCTAGACAGAACAAAAATGGGGAAAGACCATGCCGGGTGCCCCTATCCAAATTAAATAATCTGAAATGAAATGCTACAAGGTGTCTATAAAGTCTAATCTATTCTAGAACCCATATATTTCCAAAATCTTAAAAAGATAATCCCATTCTACCATATCAAATGCCTTTTCGGCGTCAAGTGAGATGGCAGCGACCAGGGTCTGATCATTCGCAACTGACCACATGATATTGATAAAATGCCTAATGTATAATAAGAGATGTCATAACTTTACTTAATCAGCTAGCCAAAAATGTTTGACAATATATTTATGTCTAGCTGATCAGGGAAATTGGATGGTAACTCTTACACTCGCTTGGATCCTTGTCCTTTTTAAGAATTTGACGGATCTGGGTTTGTGTCATGGTTGAAGTTTTCCATTCTTTAACGACTCCATATACATTTCTAGCAAAAGTGGAGCCAGTTCTGTAGCATAAGATCTAAATACTGTAATTCAGCGGCAAAGCCACCTGGCCCTGGAGATTTGCCTGTAGGCAAGGCCTTGAATACCTCACCAATCTCCTCCAAGTTTATCTCAGAATCAAGTGAATTTTTTTTAGGAACTTCTAATGGATCCACAAAGTTTCTAACATCTTCATCAGTAGACGAAGACATGGAACTATAGAGATCAATATAGAATTCTTTAAAAGCATTATTAATATCAATGGAAATACAAGACAAATACAGCCTGAAGTCTGGAACGCATAGACATCACCAAACGCTGGGTTTCATCCCTGGTGATGCTCTGCCAGGCCTCTACTGCAACTGTCTTCAGTTCCTGCTTGTTCTTGGGGCATTTTCCCTTCAGTTTTGTCTTCAGCATGTGAAATGCATGCTCAATCGGATTCAGGTCAGGTGATTGACTTGGCCATTGCATAACATTCCACTTCTTTCCCTTAAAAAACTCTTTGGTTGCTTTCGCAGTATGCTTCGGGTCATTGTCCATCTGCACTGTGATGTGCCGTCCAATGAGTTCTGAAGCATTTGGCTGAATATGAGCAGATAATATTGCCCGAAACACTTCAGAATTCATCCTGCTGCTTTTGTCAGCAGTCGCATCATCAATAAATACAAGAGAACCAGTTCCATTGCCAGCCATACATGCCCACGCCATGACACTACCACCACCATGCTTCACTGAAGAGGTGGTATGCTTTGGATCATGAGCAGTTCCTTTCCTTCTCCATACTCTTCTCTTCCCATCACTCTGGTACAAGTTGATCTTTGTCTCATCTGTCCATAGGATGTTGTTCCAGAACTGTGAAAGCTTTTTTAGATGTTGTTTGGCAAACTCTAATCTGGCCTTCCTGTTTTTGAGGCTCACCAATGGTTTACATCTTGAACCCTCTGGTGAACCCTCTGTATTCACTCTGGTGAAGTCTTCTCTTGATTGTTGACTTTGACACACATACACCTACCTCCTGGAGAGTGTTCTTGATCTGGCCAACTGTTGTGAAGGGTGTTTTGTTCACCAGGGAAAGTATTCTTCGGTCATCCACCACAGTTGTTTTCCGTGGTCTTCCGGGTCTTTTGGTGTTGCTGAGCTCACCGGTGCGTTCTTTCTTTTTAAGAATGTTCCAAACAGTTGATTTGGCCACACCTAATGTTTTTGCTATCTCTCTGATGGGTTTGTTTTGATTTTTCAGCCTAATAATGGCTTGCTTCACTGATAGTGACAGCTCTTTGGATCTCATATTGAGAGTTGACAGCAACAGATTCCAAATGTAAATAGCACACTTGAAATGAACTCTGGACCTATTATCTGTGCCTTGTAAATGGGATAATGAGGAAATAACACACATCTGGCCATGGAACAGCTGAGCAGCCAATTGTCCCATTACTTTTGGTCCCTTAAAAAGTGGGAGACACATATACAAACTGTTGTAATTCCTACACCGTTCACCTGATTTGGATGTAAATACCCTCAAATTAAAGCTGAAAGTCTGCAGTTAAAGCACATCTTGTTCGTTTCATTTCAACTCCATTGTGGTGGTGTATAGAGCCAAAAAGATTAGAATTGTGTCGATGTCCCAATATTTATGGACCTGACTGTATATCTATCCAAAAGCTTCCCTGCTTTTTCCCCCAACTCAAAGTAAGACTGCCTTTCCCTGAATAGCCAAAACTCCACCTTCCGTGGCAAAATAATATTATATCTGTATGGGTCAATTCTCTGAGGCCATTAGATGACATTCGGTGCTTCAGCTCTATTTCAGCCCTTTTAATATTCCCTTCCAATTCCATGAGTTCTTGTGCTTTGGATTTTTTGGTGAATGAGGCATACCACATGATCTGGCCCCTAAGAACCACCTGAAGTGCCTCCCAAGCCACATCCACAAAGGATACTGAGGACCAGTTGGTCTCCATATAAACATTGATTTCAGACTTAAGCATTTGCTGGAATTCAGGATTTTGAAAAAAAAAAAAAAAAAATCTACTCTAGAGTATATATTATGGACTTGTGAAAAAAATTTATAGTCCCTACTAGGTTTCAAAAGTCTCCAAATATATGTACGACCAAGATATTTACACATCCTGTGAAGTGTCTGTGTTGCTCTAGGGGGCTTACACACTTTTGCTTCACTATGATCAAGGACTGAGTCCATCAATAGATTCAAGTCTCCTCCCAATATTATATCATGAGTGGTGCCAGCAGCTAACCCTTCAAGATCTATAAAAAAAAGCCCATGTCATCGATGTTAGGTGTGTATATATTAGCCAAAAAAAAGACTTTGCCCCTGAATTTCTGTTTTCTCTTCCTAATTTATCTTTAATCTGTTTGAGACGTTTGAGTTGTAGATATTTACTTATCAGTGTAATGACTCCCCTGTTCTTACTTGAACTAGCACCAAAGTAAACCCCATATCTTCCCAAATTTTTCAGCTTCCTGCGGGCAAAGATGTGTTTCTTGAAGAAACACTTTATCAAATTTCTTATGCTTAAGAAGAGAAATAACCTTCCTTCTATTTATGGTGTGCCCCAACCCATTCACATTCCACGTGGAGAGAAACAATCAACTGATATAAACATTTGACATTTTGACATATGAGAAAAAAATAGATTGAGCAACAATGAAACCCTGAACTTCCCCCAGAAGAAAACAAACAGAAAAAAGAAAACGTGCGCATTAACCCTGCACATGACAGTGCCAACTGGTCCATTCCTATAAACCTAAACAGTTCATGTTCATGGCTACGAGTGACCCCGAGACACTTTTGCCATCAGAATGCTCAAGTCTGGTTTTTCAATACAAATTTTATGTGACAAAATTACACAACAAAATATAAAACAAGCTCCAGCCAATAAGCGGAATAATCACAAAGAACGTGCAAATTCGTCTACGTAACTGTCCCGATGGTGTGTTCCTCCACAAAGAATACTCCAGCCATTAGTGGAACCAGCGCAAAAAAATAAATAAAAGAAAGAAAACGACTCATTTTCCTCGGACAGTCAAATGAATGATCAGTGAGCCGGCCCATTCGTCTGCTATATGAGCGCAACAAATTACATAATCACTCCAATGCCTTGCGAGAAATACTCTGCAAAACAAACTCCAGCCAACAGGAGGCATTAGCACAAAGAATGTTCAGATTCATCCACAACACTGTCCTGAAGGAGTGTTATTCCACAAAACAATTTCCAGTCACTAGGTGGAACCAGCCCAAAAAGAAACAAAAAAGATGCTTAGTTCCTCGGATAGTCAAGTTCAGTGTTCAGTGAGTAAATAACTTACTCCATTGACTTTATCAAAGACAATGCTTGCTGTGGACATGTGAATATTTTAAGGCCATCCTTAGCATCTATTCTCAATTTGGCCTGGAACATCAGTACAATAGCGACCTTACGTTGATGTAAGAGTTTCTTGCATTCCTTGAATCAATCACGTTTCTCTCTTGTCGAATTCACAAAGTTTGTGAACAAGAAAATGCTGTAGTTTTTCTTGAAAGCCTTCCTTTACTCCTCACCTTGCGTAACATGAAATTTTTATTGGATGATCTCAGAAATTTGGCTAGAATTAATCTGGGCCTGTCTCCTTCCATGGATTTCTGAGCCGGTACCCTGTGAGCTCGCTCGATTACCAGCTTTTGGCCTGTTTTGTCGAGCAGACACGGAAGGAGCCCGCCCAGGAATTTCACCATATTCTGACCCTTTGCTCTCTCAGGAATTCCAACAATACGGATGTTATTCCGCCAACTACGATTCTCCATATTCTCCCAGTGTTTCCCACAGGATTTTTTGAGGCTATGGGGGATGGACCTCCGACCCTCTAGGTGGGTCCGGGGGCATGCTCCCACATAAGAAAATTATGTACATTTTGAAAGTGAAATACTTCAATCTGGTGTACTTTGAGAGCGAAATTATGAGGCAAGTGTTGTGCTCTTGTAAAGAGTTTTGTGCTCTTAAAGCTGCAGTAGGCAACTTTGAAATAAATAGAATTGTGAGAGACAGCGCCCCAAATTCTTCCCTATTTACATGATGCTCTTCACACCCAGCCAGGGTTTAATTGACAGCTGTTCACAAATATAGCCAAGGCCTGCCTCACCAAAAGCAATTGGCTAAAATTATATGGATTGACACTACCCGACCCACAATTTTAACTCAGAACTAGAGTCTGTGGTGCTAACTAATCTCTCACTGGGCCTCATTCAATTTAGACACCATGTTTATATAGAATATTTTTTTTCAATGAATAAATACTACCTACTGTAGCTTTAACAATTTTGTGCTCTAACCATTCTGAAAAGCAGGGTACAAACTAAGGATGTCAAATTCAGCTTTTTGTCTTTTAACTTTACCTCAGAAAAATAGCTAGCTAGTAAATACGTAAGCAGTGTAACATTAGGCCAATTAACCTAGTAATGCTAATGTTAATTTAAATTAAACATCATGATTGTAACTTTAGCAGTAATATTATTTGTTTGCTCTTGTACACTGATGATGATAAATTGTGTGTGGAGTAGCGCATAAATGCAGTGGATACATTAAATGTTAGTTAAATGTTAGAACCCTTTAGGATCATGTTGGAGAAAGTTAAGGAGTCACGGTTGTGAAATTTGGCTGACAATTAATTGTCAAACAAATAATTGCAATTACGATGATTGTGATGTCTGTTTTAGAGTTTTCACGAATATGACATTTAATTACCATACAAACTCACTATGTGTGCTTCATGCACACAACAAATTCATTTATATAAATTTAGCTTGGGTCATATAATAAAATAAGGGTGTATGATTTCCTTTTCAGGCTTCAAAAAAATATGAATGACAGTGAAATATAAAAGTATATCATTTAAAATAATTAAAATAATATTTTAATAAAAAAAAAAGCTGTGATTACTTGCAGCACTTGGCCTGCAGCCAAATCACAGCAGCGCTGTTGTAGGGCTATATTGCATTCTTGCTCGTGTGATATTGCTTAATTATATTATATTGTGCAATTGTAAAATATTTCTGCCTTAAATTCTTCACTTTCACACATTATTTTAATTCTCTCTGATTAACTTACAAGCCCTTATTTCTAATGAAGGTAGACTTTGAGATTGTGTTTCTTGCATTTGATCATCTCCACAGAAATGGAGCAGAGCATCTCCTTTGTCTCATTGCATGCTATTAACAGAGCGCTTGGGCGGTTCATTCAAGAGAGATTCTCTTGTGATGTCTGCGGTGCAGTTCCCTGGGATGCTCCGAGTTCAACTGAATGAGACAAGTATTTTTTCCTGCACGTATGAGACTGCATGCAGGGAAAGACAAGGCTGAATCCAGCTTCTTAATCAACTGCTTTTTATTCGGTAAAAGGGACTCGGTGTTTCGAAACTACACAAATCTATCACTGGTGACTCCAGCGCAGATATCTGCGAGCGTGTGTAAGCACGTGAGTTTACAGAAGCGGACACAACCTTTTATTTTATGTTATTATGAGACTGAGAAGTGCAAAAATATTTTATATGAGAAGTGTAAAAAAAATTAGGCTCATTACGTGGTGGGGAAAATTAGACAATAAAATAACGGCTGTAAAACCCATTTTTGTGCCGGACAATTTTGCTCAATCTATCACGTTTTTCACAATGAGAGGTGTATTTCGGCTCGTAATACTGGCGGGTCATCGGACTAAACCGCGGAAGACAGAACGCAGTTGAAATGGAATGGACGGTGTGCAAAATTGGACAATATAACCATGTTCGATCGTTTTAACACCCATTCTGAAAAACCCGTTATGGCACGCCACACATCCGCGTAATGGGACAGAGGGCAGTTTGGTTTGCACACTGTATGATATGATGCAACGCTCACTATAGGGAAGCGGTTGCGTGCTTTGAAGAGGAAAAAGGGGCTCTTTATTGAGAATGTGTGAGCATCTCGTGCATTTGCAATGAATGCTGTATTCTTTTTTGCACTTATTGCATTTTTTATGCATTTATTTGAGTGCAAGACACACTTTCCCGACAAACGATAATGGGGAGATGGGGAACAGTGTTTTTTGTCTCTGCAGTGTAGACTTTTTTGTAGCAGACCCAGCGGGAATCACAGGCTCTGCTTTCCGCTTCAAAGGATTGTGCCCGTCAGGAGCGCTTTTGCTGCACGTGCTGAGACACAGGTGCCTGTGAGGTTACTATGCAATGTCAAGTGGACTGAGTCGTAAGGAAACTCATACAAATGAGAAGCATGATGAGAAGAGTGTTGTTACATCAGGAGAGCTGAAAATCCATGTGAGAGTGCATACTGGAGAGAAGCTATACCACTGCACTTCATGTTAGGGTTAAGTTTCAGCACATCAATAATCTACAGACTCATTTAAAAAAGTATAGTGAGTCAATTTAATTTAAGGCCCATCTCCTATTTAATGTAACACTTCAGTCTCAACTAGTTAGTTCAAGTTTAAGGTGCTAAAACCATTGAATTTCAACAGGCCAAAGATAAGCGACTCAACACTGTTTCAAGTAATGTTAAAACCATTCAGTTTGTGGCAGTGCGCTTGTTTGCTTGTTAAGCTTGTTTTGCCAACTGCCACAAAATCGAAGAAGATACAGAAGAAGAAACACAAATTCACAACCACAACATTAATTTGTTGGCTGGACTCTGCAATGGAGATGCACAATAAAGACATTCCTGCAGCATTCAGCATTCATGAGGACACCCAATGGAGAGTTATTTGTTTTTATTTATTCATTCACATTTCACTCGAGAGAATTATCATTTGTAAGTAATTTTATACATGTACACAGACGTTATGCTCTAGCATCATTAGGCAGCATATTTAAACAATTGAAAATTCCAAAAACTGTCAAGACTCTAAACATGTGCCGCCTTTTAATGTGCTGATAGGCTAGCCAATATGTTCTATTTTTAAACAGGATTATCAAATGTGAATTCATTCATTTATACACTGGCAGCCAAAAGTTTGGAATAATGTACAGATTTATCTATTTCAGAAGGAAATTGGTACTTTAATTCACCAAAGTGGCATTCAACTGATCACAACGTATAGTTAGGACATTACTAATGTAAAAAAACAGCACCATCACTATTTGAAAAAAGTCCTTTTTTATCAAATCTAGACAGGCCCCATTTCCAGCAGCCATCACTCCAACACCTTATCCTTGAGTAATCATGATAAATTTCTAATTTGGTACTAGAAAATCACTTGCCATTATATCAATCACATTTGAAAGCTATTTATCATTAAATGAAGCTTAACCTTGTCTTTGTGTTTGTTTCTGAATTGCCACAGTATGCAATAGACTGGCATGTCTTAAAGGGATACTTCACCTCTAGGAAGATGAATGTGTATTTAAAATTGGTCATTTATATAGTATAAATGTGAAATTATTTTTGAATTTGAAGCATTCTAGACTGAGAAAAGGCAGAAAATGTATTTTTTACTCATGTGGCTGAAAGACAACAACTCCCAGAATGCACTTGCTTTGCTGCCCTTACGAGGCCACTCCCAAACCACGCCTACCGGTTACAGGCGGCAGTATCTGAAAATTTGATACAACTTGCTTTGATACATCTTGACTCTATAAATCGTGAGTTAGTTGATACATTTCCATCGAAATGGTGCTAAATTGCATTGTACCGGGATGTACAACCAAAACCAGGAAAGGACAAGAAGTAAGTTTCCATCATTTGCCGATAAAAAATTTGGAGCGATGTAAACAGTGGCTGTGGGCTATCAACCACCCGAGGTTTGGAGAGGACACCGATATGGAAAACCTGAAAACCCGTAGGATTTGCAGTCGCCATTTCAAGCAGGAAGACTATGAACCGAATGTCCTTCGAATGAAGAGAACCACTCTGAAGGACACCGCAATTCCATCTATATTCACCTTCCCAGATGACGAACAGCCTGGGCCATCTGGTACTAAACGCATTTGCCTAGAGGTAAGACTCTCACTAATAATCAACTCTATATCTGATCACACAGAAGCCTATAGTGTTATAGTTGTTTGCAGTAAAACAGCAAATTTAGAAAAGTAACGTTAGATAGACAATTACATATAAGTTGTATATCGCTGTATTGCGGCTCGTACAGGTAGCCGCGAGCATCAGATTCTCGCAACAGATCCTCACAACAGATCTTCGAAATCCCCTTCTGCCATTTCAACTTCAAAACTACCTTCTGCCATCGTGATTAGCTTACTTGTATACAAACTTTCTACACAGAGCAAGAGCCTGTTTTCTTAGCTTCTACAGAAAGATGGCTGACACTATCTTCACATTCTGTGAGTGAGATCCCACCCCATATGGGCGTGGTGAAAACATGCGGAATACTGGCTGTAGTTTTAAGCCTCTGGCCCAAAAATCCTCCGATGATGCAAAATGACGATTTTTGCATCATCTGAGTATTTGTTCCAGACTAAAAATACATAAATCTCTTGTCTTAGGGGGATATGAGGTTGGGGAGCTTGGTAATTCGAAAATACTACTGGTTTTCTACTGATACAAAGCTTAATGCTAAATCCTGAAGTATCCCTTTAAAGTCAATATTAGGTTAAAAAAAATGGCAAAAAATAAACCACTTTCTAACTCATCAATTACAGGCTATACAATGATTGAAATTGCCAAAAAAAAAAATGATTTCATACAAAGGTGTACACTACAGTCTTCAAAGACAAAGGACAACTGGCTCTAACAAGGACAGAAAGAGATGTGGAAGTACGTCAGAGTCACTAGTTTCAGAAATAGACCCCTCACATGTCCTCAGCCGACAGCTTCATTGAATTCTACCCACTTAACACCAGTTTCATGTACAACAGTAAAGAGAAGACTCAGGGGTGCAGGCCTTATGGGAAGAATTGCAAAGAAAAAGTAGCTTTTGAAACAGAAAAACAAAAAGAAAAGGTTAGAGTGGCCAAAGAAATGCAGACACCGGACAACAGATAATTGGAAAAGAGTGTTACGGATCTTAACCCCATTAAGCTTTTGTGGGATCAGCTAGACTGTACGGTGTGTGAGAATTGCCCAACACAAGCAAGTGCGACAGGAAGTGTGGGGTGAAATGTCACCTGAGTATCTGGACAAACTGACAGCTTGAAAGTCAAGGATCTGCAAAGCTGTCATTGCTGCACTTGGAGGATTTTTTGATGAGAACTCTTTGAAATAGTTTACGAAGTTCTGAACAGTTTTTCAAATTGTAATAGTATTTTTTTATGTTATTAATGTCCTGACTATACATTGTGATCAGTTGAATGCCACTTTGGTGAATAAAAGTACCAATTTCTTTCCATAAGAGCAAAATTTGTACATTATTCCAAACATTTGGCCACCAGTGTATGTACTGTATATAATTGTATCATATGTTTTATTCTCCTGGCAATAATGAAAAAGCTAACGGAATTATTCTTCAGTGGGGCAGAATATCATTATCAAAATAAATATTGTAAAATATTTTAGTAAGAATCGCAATTTTCCATTACATTAATTAGGGCGGAAGTTAGTATTGTGACCGCATTGTTTGGAAAAATATTTGTCTCAATGTATGCGTCTGAGTTTTATGCAGTTCAAAACTGTATATTATGTGCTTTATTTGTTATCTGTCTAGTATTTTATAAGTAGTTATTTTTTGCAATTAATAAGCTTAATAACAATGATTACAATATGTTTTTCTATTCTTTATCAAGCTTATAGAATTAAAGGAGAAGTGTGTAATTTCCAGCACGATCTCAAGAAAAGTCATACATAATTTACGAGGTGGCTATTTCATATCAGTTCGTACAACTTCATCATGTGCAAATTCCCGGATGTGTAATGCGGAAGAAGCCCTAGTTCATGCATGAGGCGTTAAGGACATGCATAATTATATCATGCCCAAATTTAGAAAAGTCGTACGAATCCAGACGATTTCACTGTGAGAGTGTGTTTGTAATTTCTGAATTATAGTGGCGTCAAACGTAATTAAACAAATAAATTCTGTTTTCAAACAACTGTTGCCAACACCCCTCAGACTCATCATGCCCTTTCACACTCTCTGATTCCCTATGAACAAATAGACAATACTGAATGAAAGGTTATAAACGTTTAACGTTGTAATGAACAAGACCACTATAACAAACATATTTGACAAAGCGTGGTAAAGGAATCCAGTCATCTGATAACATCAATTGAAAGGCAGCTGGGTGTGCGGGATCGAACTCATGAGGTAGGATGTTCTGGTAAGTAACCATTGCTGACCATTTTGGCTGTTGTTGACAGCGGCGGTGTATTAGCAACTTGTGCTAGAGCGATCTCATCATTGGTGGTGTGTGCGTGTCCTCCACCTTGCAAATGCGACACCAGTGTTCACTGTTGTTTTACTCCATTCTGTGTCTTTTAGCAAGTCTTGAATTTTGGCTTTAACATCTGTAGATGAAGCTATATTTCTTTTCCTCTGTACAAGTCTGAACAGCTAGTTCATGTAGCCGCGCCCCTAACTCACGCTATAGGTGGAACAATAAAGGGATGGGTGGAGCTGAGTGGACCGCTCAAAATATAAACATCAATGTTTTGATAGCACCTGGGATACTCATTGTTTCTACTTTTGGGGGAGGTAAACCCACTTATGGCTTACTTATAGTTTCAATGAACAATAAACTGGTAAAGTAGAATGAATTTTGACATCAAAAATGTTACACAATTCACCTTTAAAAGACTGCAGACATGACCGAAGAATTTTTTTTTATTTGCAATGTCAATAAAGTATTTGCCGCATGAAAAACATATTACAATAGTTGTTTGGGGAGAAAAAGTTATTTTATTTATATTTTACTCAAACTCTTCTGTTGAGGATGCCAGGACCCAGTTTGAAAATGAAAGAAGAGTTTTCTTTCATTATTATTATTAAATTTGTATTATTATTATTATTATTATTATTATTATTATTATTATTACAAAGGCACATTTTGAGTTTTAAGCTAAAACTATAAAATTAATTTGATACATTCCCAGAAAATCCATCATTATGTTGAACCACAGCTGGAAAAAAAAATCCTTCTGAAGGTTATCGAGTTGCAAGAGGTTTTCGTCAGCAATCGCCCCAGAAAGACACAATGGCTTGAAGAAGCTTATCTTTATGCGTTAGTTTGGCCTCACATTTGACAAACGGCGTGTGCCAAACCAGCTTGATCAGGTTGAGATCTGGAGGAAAAAATGGGATATGTTAGATAAATTTATCTTGTGCACACTCTATAAATGAGTTCATTTAGATATGCCACCCAAGAAAGACAGGCAGATTAAATTAGAAACCTACTCAGCAGGTGATTTCACCCAATTGATCCCCTCATCAGTAATACATTTCCTGGCTGCTGTATGTTTTTGGTCATTGGCTGTGAATACTGAACATGGTAACGTTAGAAAATACATTCTGCTAAGAGAAATAAGCAATAAAAAGATCACATAGGAACTCTTTATCAGCTGTTTAGCTTCTGTTCATTCTCTTCTGTTCTTTTTACCTTGGAAGAAACAATGAGGACCTTTGAAGTATTGTTGTATGTATTAGGCCAAATTGGATTTTACTATCCCCTCTTCATAAAAAACCCGCTCCATGCTTAAAAAATTGTAAATTGTAATATTGTATAGAAAGAAAGATTAAACTGTGCTATATGGTGATGAACAATCCTTTGAAGACAACTATCAGCCCTGGTCCCTGACATTATATGGCCCCCCAATTAAGAAAATATTGGTACACTTGAGTATCATGATATTATGTTTTGCAATACTGTATCGATTCTCAAAAACACTGTATTGATTTTTAATTAATAGTTTACATCCAAAGATTTGTGGCAGCGGCTCATTTTGTGTTGTGCTTAGATAGCAGTGCTGTTATCTCTGAACGTAATGTGTGACAGGAAGTAGCATAAGGGTGCACAGCTAACATTAGCATTAGCAAACCAAGCTTACTAGTAACGTTACCACCGACGGAAGAGGAGTCTGCGGTTTACAGATCTGAAGTGTGGACTTCTCTTGGATTCCACACCAAGGAAATCAACAAGAGCCATACTGTTTGCAAAATGTGCCATGCCAAAATCAAATACTCTGGGAACACAACGAATCTGAGTGCACATTTAGCAAGGCACCATTCTGATGTACAGCTAACAGAACAGCAAACGGCTATGGTTAAATGAGTGGATGCCTCTTAACTCACTCTGGAACAGTTTCACACACCAAAGTTACCACCGACGTCAACTTGTGCAACCAAAATAACTCAGTCAATACTTTAGTTAATTTGCAAAGATATGAAGCCTCTCAGTGTTATGGAGAATGAAGGCTTCCGTAATATGGTGAATACAATGGAGCCTCGTTACACAATACCCTCCTGACAACACATCACTGACATCTCTATTCCCAATTTGTACAAGGAGGTAAAAGGAGGGTGCTGGAATCACTTTGACATTTTTTACTCTGGTTTTATGCATATGGTGGAGTGTTCTTTATACTATGACAGTTTTCCTAAAATTAGATAAAAAAAAAAAAATATATATATATATATATATATATATATATATATATATATATATATATATATATATATATATACACACACACATACTCTGTCTGGTGGACTCTCCAGCATAAGAGAAATTGTTACGTAAGATCTTCAAAGGCATGTTACAAGTTGTATCCAGCGCTCCATGTCCGACATCGTGGCATGACATGAGAAAGTCACAGTTATACTGAAGACTGCCTCCATGCCTATGCCGTCATCTCGCAAAGTATCCAATAACTAAAAGATGAAATGGATAAGAAATGTATAGTGCATCTTGGTGGCTCCACATAACAGAAAACTAGAAAAACTAAACAAATGATCAGGAGACCAATCAAACAATCAATTTGATAGAAACAATTATGGCAATAGAAGATAAGATACCATAATATCTTGACTCAGAATTGGGCGCTCCTCACTTGATCAATCATTTTAAATCAATGATAAACACAAACTTCTTGAAACATTTGAACATGTACTTTATAACGTGTTTAGGAAATGAGAATGAAAGATTACAGCTTATAGATACACTAAAGTCTTTAGGAATTTCTCCACTACTAAATTTCTACTAAAAAAGGATTCAACAGTTTATAAAGCTCTGCTAATATATTTGAAGGATACCGATTTTAGAAACAGGATTTAAGAATGTAAGGGTAAATTTTGTAAAAAAAAAAATTATAAAATAATGTCAATGCTCCACACTCCATCCCAGTAAGTGGCAGAAATGCACAATAAGCTGGTTTGACAACCGCCATGAAACATTAAAGAAGTTTCTCATGGGTGTTTTACTCATCCCTGCCCCCAGAGGGTGATAACCAGTGAGTTGAGCAGAAATGTGAGATAGAAGAAGAAGCACAAGCAAGTATTGTTGTATGTTCATGCTGATTTTAGCAATTCGTTTAAAGTTCTGATTGAGGAAATGTTCTTTTTGGTCAGCATTCATGTAAGTTGATATTTAAACATGTTAATATTCGTTTGAGTACCTTTTTTTTAGTGTTGTTTAATCTCTATTTCTCTTGTGTGTAATTGTGCTGTATAATGGAAATGTTTATTTAATGCAGGATTGTTTGAAACAGCTTTTGATGTTTCTTAAGTTCACTTCTATAGTTTTTATTGGGACTTTTTTCTGTGTATGACTGGCCTGTTGCAGACTTTTATTCTTGAGGTTTAATTGGATTATAAAGGACCTGTTATTTCTATTCATCATCATTTCATCTTCTCCTTCAACATACTTAATGCCTGCCAGCATTCATGTATCCACTTTAAATGAGCTATTTGAGAGAGAGCCCGACCGTTATGTTATTTTTAATGATACCAATTTTAGAGGGGGGAAATTCACCCATTACCGATATTGTGGCCGGTATAGATCATTTTTGGGCTGGATTAAAAACAGACCTTTTTTATGTGGATTTTGCACCAATATGACCATGCAAAGGTACTCAGAATGCTGCTTTCTTAAAAAAAAATTGAATTTATTATTATATATTATCAACAAATTCTAGAAATGAACACTGAGAAAATAAAAATACAATAAATAGCTTAAAAAACATCAGTACTGTTTAAGTCAGTCGCTGACCATTTAAATAAAGAATAAATAAAATAATATAAAGATGAGTACTGTATGTTTAGTATCAGTCAAATGCTGACCTTTTAAATAAAGAATAAGTAAAATAAAAATCAGTCAAATGCTGACAATTTAAATAAATAAAACCAATAGCTAAATAAACATCAGTACTGTATGTTTAGTATCAGTCAGTTGCTGACCATTTAAATAAAATAAAAACTAGTACTGTATGTTTTGTATCAGTCAAATGCTGACCATTGAAATAAATAATAAATAAAATAAAAATCAGTCAAATGCTGACCATTTAAATAAAGAATAAATACAATAAATAGCTAAATAAACATCAGTACTATTTATTATCAGTCAAATGCTGACTATTTTAATACTGCCAGTCAATTTGGGGCAGATTGTAATACAAGAAGCAGTTTTTTTTTCAATTATTACTGTGAATAAGGTCTATAGCCTTATTCTAAAGCCTATGGTTATGCATGGTAAATGTGGGTGATGACATTTCCTACAACAATGCAATATTGTATAAATTAAAGGAATAGTTCACCCCAAAATGAAAATTCACTCATCATTCACTTAGCCTGATGCCATCCCAAATATGTAAGATATGTTTTTCAGCAGAACACAAATAAAGATTTTTAGAAGTCTGGTCCTTATAATGCAAGTAAATGGATGCCAGCACTTCATCAGTTTAAAAGTAATCCATGAGCCTCCTGTCGATCAATGTATGTCTTCTGAAGCAAATCAGAAGCAAAAAATTGTGTAAAAAAAAAAAATAGATTATTAAAATATTTTTTTATTTTAAAATGTGCTTCCTGCCAGCAGTTGATTCATCACATAGTCATAAACGGCTCTTTTTACAACAGAAGAACGATAGTGTTCAGCCATTTCAAACAGCATAAGAGCCCTGGACGGAAGTGCCGATTTTAAGTTAATAACATTATATTTATCGACATGTTTCTTACATAAACCTATCGATCATTCTTTGATCGACTGGTATCATGTGGATTTACTTTTATGCGGCCCAAATGTGACTTTTGGACCTTCAAAGTGTTGGCACCCGTTTACTTACATTATAAGGACCTGACAGTGCTCTGTCTTCTAAAAATCTTAATTTGTCTTCTGCTGAAGAAAAACATTCATACTTATCTGGGATGGCATCAGGGTAAGTTAATAACAAGAGAATTAACATTTTTGGGTGAACTATTCCTTTTAAGGAATATATCCCTTTTTCATTTTTGTCAGATCATCCTACAATTGAAGAAAGAAAAGAAGTTGGTATATAAAGAGGAACAACTGCAAGTATAACAACTGAAGTTTACTGGCATACTATTATAAAAATGCAGTGTGTTAAAGAAGAGTTTAAAGAGGAGAGTGAAGACATCAATATTACAGAATCATGCAGCATAAAACATGAAGATACTGAAGAACAAAGAGGTTGGTGTTCAATCTTGATTCTTCATAAAGACTGTTTAGAGACATTAAAGACGTTTTCACAGCTGCTTTGTTTAGAGGATTTGATTCAGAACCTGGAGCATTTTCTCCCTAAATTCAGTTTGTTTAGGCACATTTCAACATGGCAATTGCACTCAAAACATCACAAAAACAATAAGTTTGAGACCACCTGGACAAGGTGGTCTCCGACCGATTGAAAACAAACTCCGGAGCCATCCACTTTTGGAAAGAATGTAATCTGACCCAACAGAACAATGAACCAAATATCCCTTTAAAAACAATGAACATTCCTTGATGGTTCTTTGGAGAAGACATCTGTTAGTCAGCATGCCACTATAACAGATAACCAAAGCATGTATTTAGCCTTTTGGCGACTACATTAGTGTTTAAGATGTAACACTGTATTATTAAGTTGCTTAATAATTCCTGAGGTAACTTTAGTATGATCGCTTCTGTCTTTTGAATAGGCAGAACAAACGGTATAATGGCGGTGCTTGGCATAACTGTGACAAAAAATACTCAAATTTGTGTAGGTTGACAATTGTTTACAGGTTTATAATTTTAACTGGTATCTTGATGGATGAGCGAAATCCTGGAACGGGGCACAAACATTCTGACTAATGAGGTGCTTGCTCACATGTGACTTATTAACACAGTTTTGGTCTGTTTTCAGATGTTGCCTTGTGAAACCGAACCAAGAAGGAAATGCAACATAGCCGCTTTTCCACCATCAGGCTGAACCGTTCTCGTTGCAAAACGAGCCGGGCCAGTTGATGCATTTATGCTTTCTTTTTCCACTGTGGCACATTGAAATCAGTAGAATGTATGTATCAGGCCCGTCTCGCGTACGGATCACGCCGTTGCGATGGTGTGAGAGGTATACATTAGAGCGAGTGCACTATTAAGGACAAATGCATGTTCCAATTTTTAGGACTGTTTTTTTTTTTCCCTTGGTTTTACTCTGCTAATACACAGGAAAGACACAGACCATGTCGCATAAAGGTAAGTAAAGAGTAAAAGGCGACAGGTTTACCTTCATGGGCTGATGGCTTGCATTTGCCATGAACATTGAACATGCAGAAAGGTAAAAGTTCCTAGACTAGCTAGAAAGGATATTTATTGACAATTCATAATTTAAGAACTGTATTATATGTAAATAGTATATGAGAATATATTGATACAATTTTAGTTTTAATGAGCTCGTAATCTACTTCCCTGACAAAAAAAGGCATGTAGAAAAATAAGTGTAGGCTACAGTACTAACTAAACCATCATCCTAAAATCATGATATACGCTAAACATAAACTTGCACTCGGAAATGTTCGGCCCAGTGGTGGAAAAGAAGCTATTGTAAAAAAAATAATTATTATTATTTGGAACAAATCTTCAGAGCCCCTTATAGGACAGGGTGGGAATTTTTTTCTGAAATAGTTTTGCATCCCTCACAATAAATTTACCATGGTTTTACTTCAGTAACCATATTTTAACCATGATATTCAAGTTATTTCATTTTTCATTTGCACAGCTTACACAGGGTACACTGGGCATTAAGATGCTTGGGACAAGTCTCAGGTCTCAGAAAAAAAGACAGGACAATTTAACATACAGGCAAACAGGACAGACATAGAAGTAAATATTGGGAATGCAGATGCAGAGAGGTATTCGTAACAAGACAGTGAGTCAGGTGTAGGGGTGGGATCCCAATATTAAACAATGACCATAGATACCATACTCCTGAAGCATCTGCCAGATGGCAGTGACACTAACAAATTGTGAGCTGGGTTGATGCAGCCCTTCATGATTTTATTGCCTTTCTTCAGAAAGCGTGAATGGTAAATGTCCTGTAAAGCTGGGAGTTTGCTGCCTATGATGAGCTCTGCTGTTCTCACCACTCTCTGCAGCGCTTTGCGATCGAGTGCAGAGCAGCTACCGTACCAAACAGCCAGTCAGGATGCTCTCTATGTTGCAGAGGTAGAAGTTTGTCAGAGTTCTCAAAGTTTTAGCCTCTGCTTGAAGTAAAGTGTACACCGAGAAACTCATAGCTTTTGACCCTTTCAACCTCTGCTCCATTGATGTGAATAGAAGTGTGTGTCCCTCTGTGAGACTTCCTGTATTCCACAATCATCTCCTTTGTTCTGCTGACATTCAGGGAGAGGTTATTGTCGCCACACCATGCTGAAAGTGCTCTGACTGCTTCCCTTCCCAATGGAGATAAGGCCTAAAATGGTTGTGTCTTCGGCAAACTTGAAGATGATATTAGGGTTGTGCTTTGCAACACAGATGGGTGTGAACGGGGAGTACAGAAAGGGACTGAGCACACATCCCTGTGTGTCACCAGTGCTGAGTGTGAACGTAGAGTATGTGCAGCTGCCGATCCTCACCACCTGGGGTCTGCACGTCAGAAAGTCCAGAATCCATTTTCACTGCTGGCTGCTAAGCCCCAGATCTATTTGCTTGGCTACAAGTTTTGTGGTGATGATGGTGTTAAATGCAGAGCTGTAGTCGATAAACAGCATCCACACATAGGTGTCCCTTTTCTACAGGTGTTTAAGGGCAGAGTGCATGGCCATTGCTATGGCGTCATTTGTGGATCTATTAGTCCGGTATTCAAGCTGAAAGGGGTCCAAGGTGTTTGGGAGGGAAGAGCAGATATGGGTTTTGACGAGCCTCTCGAAGCACTTCATTATAACTGAGGTCCGTGTGACTGGGTGGTAGTTCTTCAGGCAGGAGACAGCAGTTTGCTTCGGAACAGGGATGATGGTGGGCTTTTTGAAGCATATGGGTATCACTGTCAAACTTCAGGAGATGTTAAAGATGTTGGTGAATACACCTACTAACTGATCAGCACAAACCCTCAGGACACGGCTGAGAATGCCATCAGGACCTGGTGCCTTATGAGTGTTGACCGTCTTAATGGACCTTCTGACGTAAGGTACTGCTAGGACCAGAGGGCAGCTGTTATGGTCAGTGGGAATTGTCACAGCAGGAAATGTTGTTGTCTGCCTCAAAATGAGCGTAGAAGGTGTTGACCTCATATAGTAATGAGGCAGACGTATCCACATTGCTTCTTTTCTTGTCTTTGTAGCCTGTTATCGTGCACAGGCCACTCCACATGTGTTTGATGTCGGAGCTGCGATAGTCTGTCTCCTCTCTGTCCCTTTAGTCTCTCTTAGCAACCCTAATAGCCTTTTGAAGGTCGTACCTGGACTTTTTGTAGGCTATTATGGCAGCAGAGTTAAAGGCTGTGGTTCATGCTCTCAGCCTGGCGCGCACATCTCCATTTACCCAAAGCTTCTGGCTGGGAAATGTCCGTACATTGACCTTTTTGACAAAGTAAAACCATTGTAATAATGTACATGTAATGTATAATAGTAATTGCTAAAATATGGTATTTTTATTAAAAACGTAGTAACCACAAAATTAGGATTTCTATTGCTATTGTTTTCATTTTCTTGTATTATTGTGGTTGCACTATGAATTTCATGGTTACAATATGGTTACTGTAGTAAAACCATGGCAACAGGGCACACAAAACTATTTCAGAAAAAATATTCTCACGCTGTTCTCTAAGGGGCTCTGTACAAATCAAACATGTTACAAGTCTGAAAACACCCTAAAGGAATAACATTTTCAGACAGTTCACTAGATCTGACAGCATATAAAAGATCGCAAAGTAGATTCTTTAAAAATGTTCAATTGTATTTTTGTTTCTTCTACACATTTGTCTCAATTGACTGTGTTCATTTTAGATTTGATACAAGTTAAAGAGGAAAGACAAGAGCTGAATGAAGTTGAGGGGAAACATCATGATCGTAAATTTGATAATATGACTGGTGAAGAAGGTTTTAGTGGTTCAAAGACTGAAAATAATTTCTCAAGAGACAAAAATTCCTTCACCTGCTCTCACTGTGGAAAGAGTTTCACACAAAAAGGATACCTTAAAACTCACTTAAGAATTCACACTGGAGAGAAACCTTTCACCTGCCTTCAGTGTGGAAAGATTTTTGCACATAAAGTAAATCTGAAGCGTCACATGAGAATTCATACTGGAGAAAAGCCTTTCACCTGCTCTCACTGTGGAAAGAGTTTTTCAGTGACATCAAGCCTTCAAAGTCACCTTCGACTTCACTCTGGAGAGAAGCCTTTCACCTGCCTTCAATGTGGAAAGTGTTTTACACAGAGAGGACATCTTTACGTTCACATGAAAATCCACACTGGAGAGAAACCTTTTACATGTCTTCAATGTGAGAGGAGTTTTGCACATAAAGGAGATCTAAATCGTCACATGAGAATCCACAGTGGAGAAAAGCCTTTCACTTGCCTTCAATGTGGAAAGAGTTTCACTCAAGCAGGGAATCTCAAACATCATCTGCATTTTCATTCTGGGTTAAAGCCATTTAACTGTGATCAGTGTGGCAGGAAATTTCTGTTGGTATCACATCTAAAGGTACATCTGAGAACGCATACAAATGAGAAGCCTTACGTGTGTTCTTTTTGTGGAAAGAGTTTTGTTACATCAGGAGAGCTGAAAACCCATGTGAGAGTGCATACTGGAGAGAAGCCGTTCAAATGCACTTCATGTGAGAAGAGTTTCAGCACATCAGGTAATCTACAGACTCATTTAAAAAAGCATTCTCCAAAACTGTCAAAGTAAGCAAATTGTATTTTTGGATCAACTCTTATTTAATGTAACACTTTTTTTTTGACTAGTCTTAACTAGTCGGATTCAGTCAGTCAGTGTACTATATCTGGGCCTGTGTTCACAAAGATTTTTATCTTACTAATTAGAGTTCTCCAAAGAGTTCCTAGCTAGGAGTTTTTGCTTAAAACCAACTTTTCACTAAACTGCTAAGGGCAAGTAAAATCTTAAAAGGCAGTGTTGACCTCGTTGCTATGGATGATGTCATGGTTTATGTGTTTGCTCTTTTAAATCACCCTGAATGATTGGTAGACTGGCAAGCACTATTTTTTAGCAAAGACAGACAGACCGCCAGCAAGATAGATAGATAGATATAAAAGAAAGCGAATCTAATTAATTCATAAATAATATGAATAATTAATACTTTTATTTATATAGGACCTTTTCTAATACTCAAGGTCGCAAAGACAAAAAAAAGTCCAAACTAAAACAGAACAAAATCACAAAGATTTACAAGAAAAGTTTAAGTAATCATTAACCTCAAGCGTGAGAGCAGCAAAGAGAAAAGAGATTATTTTTCAACAGCTTCTTGAAGAATTCATAGGAGGCGACCTCCTGGAGGTTTTGAGGTAGAGAGTTCCAAAGTCTGTCGGCCCCAACTCTAAAAGACCTACCACACATGGAAGACAATCTAGACTTGGGGAAAAACCAAAAAAAAAACAGCCTCTGTAGACATTATTGAGCAAACAAGTAAGGCACAAGAAGGTCTGAAATATTGTGGGGCAAGATTATGAAGAGCCTTGTAGGTGATAATTAGAATCTTGTGTCATATGCAGTATTCAAAAGGTAGACCGTGTATTTGCTTGAGCATGGGAGTAATGTCTGCTGATCTTTTAGTATGTGTGAGCAGAGTTCTGAACATACTGTAGTCATGAGTGTTTTAGCTGGAAGTTCTGTTAAAACAGATTTACAATAATCCAAGTGTGATGTGACAAAAGCAGGGATTACAGTCTCTGCATTTTGGGAACTGAGAGCGGGACGAATGCGAGAGATGTTACGTACAGTAAATGGGAAATTATCAGTATTAACGACATTGTTAACATGGATGTCAAACATCAGTGTGGGGTTAAAAATCACAGCAAGGTTGCGCACACTTTTAGATGGATTGATTGGAAAACCATCCAGGTCCAATGTAAAGAATAACTGTCTAGAAATAAGGGACTTTGGTCCAGTCAGAAGCATTTCTTTCTTTTCAGCATTAAACTTTATATAATTCACTGCCAACCAGTGCTTTAAATCATGGATAGATATGGTGTGAACCACTTCAAAGAAATACCTGTGATTCCAATAGCAGACAGAAATGTAGAAGTATATTAGAACAGATAGTGTCAAATGCAGAGCTAAAATCTGGAAGTAGAGGAATATTGAGCATACTGGAATCAGATGAATGAAGGTCATTGAACCCTTAAAAGAGCTGTATACATGATAAGGTACATTCAGATTATTAATAGTTCAGTGAGACTGTAACTTGCTAGCAACAACTCTCTCTAATACCTTTTGAAATGAAAGGAAGGTTAGATACAGGCCTATAATTACACAAATCGGAGGAACGTAGACCAGTTTTTTACTGTAACAACAGTAGATTTAAGACCAAATAGAACAACACCAGAGACAAGAGACATATTAATCATATGAGAAATCGGTGAGGCAATAGCAGACAAGCATTGTTTTAGGAGAGAAGTAGGGGCAGTGTTCAGTAAACTTGAAGTGTAAAATTTTCTTATTAGCTCAGCAACCGTGGCTGAAAGTATTGCCAGTGATATAAATTTTGTGTTTCGCAAAGTTCTCTGCTTCAGTTGTTGTGGTGTTGATTCACATTGTTTCTAGATTATTGTGCAGAATGATCAGATGCATTTTAAATAATTGCAAAAATCTTAATTGGCCAAAAAAATTAACTTTATCACAAAAACCCAAATTTCACTGTGTTTTGGCCCTGGCACAAAATGACCAGCTAACATCATTTCACTAATCATATCAGCAGCACCTAGGAAAATGTGAATGAGTACTAGTCAGGTGAAATCACTCTAGCATTCTGATTGGATCATAAAAGCAGGCTGATTGCTATAAAAGGAGGGAAGAAGTGCTTACAATCATTGTGTTCTTGTTAGCAATGTTTACCTCTAAAGAAAGACGTGCAGCCATCATCGCTTTGCATCAAAATGGCCTCACATGCAAGGAAATTGCTGCAAAGAATATTGCACCTGAAAGAACCATTTACCAGATCACCAAGAACTTCAAGGAGAGAGGTTCAACTGCAGTGAAGAAGGCTTCAGGATGTCCCAGAGTGTCCAGCAAGCACCAGGACCGTCTCCTCCTGAGGAGTCAACTACGGAATCGTGTCACCACCAGTGCAGAGCTTGCTCAATATTGGCAGCAGGTTGGTGTGAGTGCATCTGCATGCACAGTGAGGCGAACACTTTTGGACAATGGCCTGGTGTCAAGAAGGGCAGCAAAGAAGCCACTTCTCTCAAAGAAAAACATCAAGGACAAACTGAAATTCTGCAGGAAGTACAATGATTAGACTGTAGAAGACTGGTGCAAAGTTATTTTCTGTGTCGTGCCAACAGTGAAGCATCCTGAGACCATCCGTGTGAGGTTTCTTTTCATCCAAGGGAGTGGGTTCTCTCACAATTATGCCCAAAAACACTTGGCATGAATAAAGAATGGTATCAAAACGTCCTGCAAGAGCAACTACTCCCAACGATCCAGGAGCAATTTGGTGATGATCCGTGCATTTTCTAGCATGATGTCACAAGGCAAGTGTGATAATGAAGTGGCTCAGAGATCATTACATTTGAAATTTTGGATCCATGGCCAGGAAACTCCCCGGATCTTGATCCCACAGAGAACTTGTGGGAAATCACAAAAGGCGAGTGGACAAGCAGAAGCCCACAAATTGTGATAAAATCCGAGCACTAATAAGGCAAGAATGGACCACCATCAGTCAGGATTTGGCCCAGAAGCTGATATCTATCATGCCAGAGTAAATTGCAGAGGTTATGAAGAACAAGGGCTAACACTGTAAAAATGTACTCTTTGCATATATTGAATGTTTTTGCCAAAAAAAAACCTTTCAAACTTATGAAATGCTCATCATTGTTTTCCAGTATACCATAGAAACATGTTAAAAAATATTCTACAAACACTGAAGCAGCAAACTTTGTAAAGCACAATTTATGTCACTGCCAATACTTTTGGCCATGGTTGTAGACTTGTAGGATGATGCAACATCAGTATCAACATGTATATTAAAGTCACCTAGAAGGACAGCAGTGGAGTAGCCTGCAATAATTATAGTAACTCACAAAATCAGACAAAAATGTGGCATTCATTCGAGGCGTTCAGTAAACTAACTTCATAATCTTAAACGCCAAGTATTCCAAGGATACGGGTTCCAGATTAAGATGAATTAATTTTTTCTAATTTTTAGTATACAACGGTCAGTCCTTCACCCCTACCCTGTGCCTGAGGTTTTGTCAGGAAGCTGTAATAAGGAGGAGTAAGTAGATTAATTTCCACAGTCATTAGGTGTTTGCCATGTTTCAGTGAGAATCAGTATGTCTGATCACCAAGTCTTCCTCAGAGATCAAGTCACAGAAGAAGGTCCCTTTACCAGATGACGAACTGGTGTTAAATAAAGCACAATTGTGGTGATATATGATTGTTCTCATTCAAACAGCAGATTTCAGTCTTTACCAAAGCTCTCAGCACATTAAATTATATTCCTCTGTGTGTATGTTATGTCAAATTACGATTATCCCATCTAATTGACCAGATCGATGGAATACAGGTGGCAAGGAATAATGTATCAATAATGGTTGTCTAATTGAAAGATAATTATTGCGTGGACTTCACGAGATTCCAAGAGCCTTACAGAAATCATACGATACGGAGTCCAGTCTAGGGAAACATTTAAGGCCACATATCTGTGACAAGGAGTAGCTGAGCGTCATCTCAGAGATGTAGATGGCAAGCAGGCTAAATAAGATTAGGCTGAAAAGTCCTAAAACATGGAAATGTGTGGATAAAATGTCCAGGGCAGAACATAGTTGATAGCAGAAACAAAAGAACTTAAACAAACGTGTCCATGAGAAGTGGCAGCCAGTCGTGCACAGTGTTCTCTCACAAAGTCCAAGCAGGAAGGAAGATGGATAGATGTGATTGAATCAAGTGTACATCCCATCTTCTACTGTGTCAAGGGAGCCCCGTGATGGCTGTGAATGTGACCATTTCTCCCTGCAGCGAGCACACATTCTCAGAAAAACATACGTTATGAATTGTCAGACTATGTGTGGTTGATAGATTATTCTGCTGAATGACAATTCCCAATTTGTAATAACGTATTTATAATATTTATTATTAAAATTGACTCAGTCATGATTCAGGTGATACAATTTTAAAAGTTTAATGTCATAATATTCTAAAACATTGTTTTTAATGTAGATTAATGACAGCAGGCATGCTTTGGATAATTTGTGAGTCACTCTTAGGGATTTAGAAGTCCTCAAGATGACTTTCTAAACTGTCGTGGGTTTAGGAATGACTTTTAGCATTAAAATGCTTCACGAATTACAATTAGATGAATATTTTACAAGTTCTAAAATTAGATGTGACACATCACTAATTGTTAAGAGTTGCTCCTAAATTTCCACATTAGCAGCTTCTTTTAGCCTTAAGGTTTTTTTGTGAATATGGGCCCTGACAGATGTAATTTGAAAGTCATAAAAAAAGAACCACAAAGGTTAGGTTTCAGTCATAATTAAGCTAATGCCTGATTGGTAAAATGCTTTGTATTGTAAAATGCATTGAAACACAAGTCAAATCAAGTCAAATGATTTTTATTTGTATACATTTTAATTTGTTTTATTTTCTCAAAACACATAGTTCGAAATCAGCTTTACAGAAAATCAGCTCTAATGTCTGTAACTTCTCAAAAACATGAATGACCAACACTCCTGGAAGAAAAATAAACAATTTGATGAAGACTGTCTATAGCTTGTTATTTTATTTCTAAATCAAATACTTAATATTAATATGAAATTAAATTTGTCATTCTCATATTCATATACAAGAAGTAGCTGAGCATCATCTCAGGGAAGTAGATGGCAAGCAGAGAACGCTGAAAAGTCCGGAGACCCACACATTTACATATGGCAACAGCTGGGATGCAATAGGTTCACCGGCGGGTAGTGGAGGTAGAGCGGCGATGAAAGGTGTAGATTGCTGTTAATATCCGAGCATTTCCAAGTATCCAGAAGGGGTGATGGCGGTAGTCCAATGAGGGTCAGAGACCAACGGGGTATTCAAATGATGGTATGTCCAATAAAAAGAAGTCCTGGGCAGAAGATAGTCAGTAGCAGAAGCTATATATGAATATTAAATGAAATTGAACATTCATTTAATGTCCACATATGGACTTAAATTTATTGGAAAAGTATTTGCTCTTCAAAAAACTATTTTTTTGTGTCTGTTTATTAGGTGCTACTAGTCACAAATCAAAAAGGGAAATGGAAAATGCACACAGCAGTCACACTCAGTCTCAGAAGGTTAAATGTTGAATTAGGCTTCTACAAGCAATGAGTATAGTTTTATTTACTTAAATCTCACACTTTGATTTAAGTATGCTTTTTGTCAAGGGCACACTCCTAAACCGATTAATTCATTCAATTATAAATCATAAACCCTCAAAATACACATAAACTGAGTTCCAAACTCAGGGTTGAGTAAACTAACTCCAAACTGGCATTCTGGTACCAATAGCCGGAAGCATTGTGTGGTTTAATCAACTTAAGTCAGGGTTCATGTCAGAGTTGATTAACTCAGCTTTCTGGAATAGCCTACAGATCTTTTAATTATGTCCAGAAGACAACTGTACTACAGAATCTCCTCAATCATCAGTTACCCACAGTTCTTACTGAACCAAATAATGTAAGTTTTTATTTGGTTAGTCATTTCTTATTGGTCTAAACCAAAATAAAAACATATCTGTTTCTGTCTATCTTAGAAAAAAATTAAATGCTAATTAGTGCTCCTCCTGTTATTCTCTAACCCTTAGTTATATTTGTTCCTGCTTCCCTCTTAAAGTTTATTTTCTGTTGTTGCTGTTTGACAGTGATTTTAGAAAGATGACTACACATTATTTGAGCTCTACATTACAGTTTTATGAAAGTACGATGATGATCTGGTGTCAGCAGTTCATGAGTCAACAGTACACTGATCTGAGAACTGTCTCGGACATGTCTGCAGAATGACACACGTACAACTGCTTCATGAGGGCCTCCATGAACTCATCTGTGCACAAGTATGACTATTATCCTTTTTAAACTTAAACTAATATTTCTCCAAAAAAATTAAATATTTATAAAAAAATACAAAACATTGTATCATCATGGGGTTCATTCTTGGCAGTGTCCTTGGTCACAATGATACACATGGTGGTCTTCTCATCAGCACTCTGTGCAAATTCCTCATACATGTCCTAATGTTAATAGGAAAGGATTGATCGGATATGTAGTTCACATTAACAAGAAACATGTTCAATCTATATTTCTGTCCTCAAGAGGCAATTTGTTTTGTAGGCAGCAGTACACATACATATGCTCACACATAATTATTACAATGAGTAATTTTTTTAAATGCATAACTACAGGGATAAAAAGAGTTTTATATCCGTTGGTCTTACTTTGGGGAAGTTTGTATCTCAGACTGGTGGGAAGCAACCAGAAATCAGTGGACAAAGGATGACTAGGATCAGAGAGGTCTAGCTGAGCCTTCCTAGCTACTCTAGTCACATACATTTGTCATAACTTTACATACACTTAGGTGGAAGTCATTAAAACTCATTTTTGAACCACAGCACAGATTTCATAATAGCAAATTATAGTTTTGGCAAGTCATTTAGGATATCTACTTTGTGCATGACACAAGTAATTTTCCAATTAGGGGTATACCTGTGGATGTATTTTAAAGCCTACCTTCAAACTCGGTGGCTCTGGATCATCCTTGGGAGCAATTTCCAAACACCTGAAGGTACCACGTTCATCTGTACAAACAATAGTATGCAAGTATAAACACCACAGGACCACGCAGCCATCATACCGCTCAGGAAGGAGATGCATTCTGTCTCCTAGAGATGAACATAATTTGATGCGAAAAGTTCAAATCAATCCCAGAACAACAGCAAATGACCATGTGAAGATGCTGGAGGAAACGGGTAGACAAGTATCTACATCCACAGTAAAATTAGTCCTATATCGAGTTTGGCCATAATGACCATCGTTATGTTTGGAGAAAAAAGGGTGAAGCTTGCAAGCTGAAGAACATCATCCTAACCTAAACCATGGGGTTTGCGGCATCATGTTGTGGAGATGCTTTGCTGTAGGAGGGACTGGTGCACTTCACAAAATAGATGGAATCATGAGGAAGGAAATTTGTGTGGATATACTGAAGCAAAATTTTAAGATATCAGCCAGGAAGTTAAAGCTTGGTCACAAATGTGTCTTCCAAATGGACAATGACCCCCAAGCATTTATACAAAGTTTTGGCAAAATGGCTTAATGACAACTAAGTCAAGGTATTGGAGTGGCCATCACAAATCCATGACCAAAAATTTGTGGGTAGAACTGAAAAAGCATGTACAAGCAAGGAGGCCTATAAACCTGACTCAGTTACACCAGTTCTGTCTGGAGGAATGGGCCAAAATTCCAGCAACTTTTTGTGAGAAGCTTGTGGAAGGCTACCAAAAAAAGTTAAACAATTTAAAGGCAATGCTACCAAATACTTACAAAGTGTAAATAAAGTTCTGACCCACTGGGAATGTGATGAAAGAAATAAAAGCTGAAATAAATAATTATCTCTACTATTATCCTGATGTTTCACATTCTTAAAATAAAGGTTATAACAGAAAACATTTTCATGAGAATCTTCCATGTTATAGCAACGTAATTTCAAGTAATACAAAATACAAAACTGGAGTGCTTTTCCTCGAATAACGTCAGTATTGGCCTTAAAAGTTGTCATCAAGTACAGTTTCCAAGTACTTATATTGCTTGACAACCTATACAGATTTTCCCTTAATGATGACATGATGGGTAAAGAATTCCTACGGAAATCAATAATTTTTGTTTTGATTGCAATCATATTTTAAAAAGAAAGATCACACCATTGTGTAAACATGTCCACCATGGCACTATGGTCGCAGTCTGAATCACTGAGGAGGCAAACAATAACTGAATCGCCAGCAAATTTAATGATACATCTCCCCTTATAATTATTTATATATAAAGAAATTAAAAGCGGGGACATAACACATCCCTGTGGTGAACCAGTAGAAGACAAGTTTGTCTTTGGGATCTATTAGTAAAAAGTCAACCAGACATCACACTGTTTTAAAATCCAGTTTTGTTGCTAAAATATTGGGCTGAATACAATTAAAAGTCAATAAACTGCAATCTAAGCAAACTTGAAGGGATACTTAAAGTACTGATTGTGTCAATGTTAAAATCTCCTCCCTAACAAGTTTTTCTGATGACTCCATAACCGGTAAAGTGTTTATTACAAATAAATGATAAAATATCTGAGAGTTGCTCTGTGCAGTTTCTCAGCAGTCTATCTCCAATAAGATTAGGGCTTTTCTTAACCTTGACCTGACTAAAACATTTACATCATCAACAATACTTATGTTGACTTGAAACGTAGTCTTAAAATATAATATCCCCATTTCATCTGTATAAGCAGAAAGTTCTGAACTAATGTTGAACATCAAATTGTGTGTAAAATCGGTTACAATCATTGTCTAATGCAGAGCTTGATTTCTCTTGTTATTCAATCATTCTTTACTTTTGCTATTTTCCATTCATAAATATAACTCCATCCTAAGCTAGATGAGACTTTCCATTTGTGAAATCTCTACTTTGTTCTAGCAACAGTTTGGCTAACTTTATTTCTTTTCTAACTTGTTTTTGAGCTTCTCTATGATAAATGGTATCCCCCTGATTAAAAGTCCTTAAGTTAATAACATTTTTTGACAGATTTAGTGATCCACGGTTTATAATTTGGAAGTACTATACACATTTTCTGTGGAATTACTAATTCCTCACAAAATGTAATATAAGCAGACACTGTTTCTCTAAGATCATCTAAATCTGTACAAACTTTCTTTAACAAATTCCAATCAGTAAATTCATCTGTGTTCCCCCTTTTCAATATATACCAGTAAGTAGGAGCCAAATAGACAATGTGTTGATTAGACATACAGAAGAGCTCTTAAAATAGACTTGTATACCCTTTTAATAGACCTAAATTAGAGATCCAAATACTTCCCGTTCCTCGATGGACAATTTGCTTATTGATAAAAAAAATAAAAATAATAATTTTACAATGATTCCCATCACAAAATTAGGTGAATCAGGTGAAATACTCTGCAGCCAGTAGACCGTTCTGCATAAAACATCTGATGGCTGAGGCTGGGCCACTCAAAGACATTCACAGTGTTGTCCCATAGCCACTCCTTTGTTATCTTGGCTGTGTGCTTAGGGTCGTTGTCCTGTTGGAAGATGAACCTTCGCCCCATTCTGAGGTCCAGAGCACTCTGGAGCAGGTTTTCATAAAGGATGTCTCTATACATTGCTGCATTCATCTTTCCCTCGATCCTGACTAGTCTTCCAGTTCCTGCTGCTGAAAAACATCCCCATAGCATGATGCTGCCACCACCACGCTTCACTGTAGGGATGGTATTGGCCAGGTGATGAGCAGTGCCTGGTTTCCTCCTGACATGCCACTTACTATTCAGACCAAAGAGTTCAATATTTGTTTCATCAGACCAGAGAATTTAGTTTCTCATGGTCTGAGAGTCCTTCAGGTGTCTTTTGGCAAACTCCAGGCGGGCTGTCATGTGCCTTTTACTGAGGAGTGGCTTCCGTCTGGCCACTCTACCATACAGGCCTTATTGGTGGAGTACTGCAGAGATGGTTGTTCTTCTGGAAGGTTCTCATCTCTCCACAGAGACACCCTGGAGCTCTGTCAGAGTGACCATCAGGTTCTTAGTCACCTCCCTGACTAAAGCCCTTCTCCCCCAATCAAAAAAGAAAATTTTTCTGTACCCTTCCCCAGATCTGTGCCTCGATACAATCATGTCTCGGAGGTCTACAGACAATTTCTTGGACTTCATGGCTTGGTTTGTGCTCTGACATGCACTGTTAACTGTGGGACCTTATATAGACAGGTGTGTGCCTTTCCAAATCATGTCCAATCAACTGAATTTGCCACAGGTGGACTCCAATCAAGTTGTAGAAACATCTCTGGCTGTAACATAACAAAACGTGGAAAAATGGAAGCGCTGTTAACACTTTCTTGAAGACCTAATTGTGTAAAGAACAGCGAGTCTATTTGAGTGAGTCCACCGTACAAGGACACCGACAAGGCGCCACTCACCATAGCACTTAAATATATTGTAATTGTATTTTTTCTCCTATATTTTCCTTCTACATTCTAATATGTCTACTTCATGCATAACATGTGCCCTCAAGCACATCCCTGTTATCTGTTACAGATAGTTTACACAATATAGATGCAAGACACAACGCAACCCACACAACCTAAAGCCACTTTGCACTTCAGTGCCCGCTCTCTTTCTCAGTTGGACTCTGGAACTGCCAGTCAGCTGTAAACAAAGATGACTTCATTCCAGCCTTAGCCACACAGTCCAACCTCAGCATCCTTTCACTGACAGAAACATGGATATGTCCAGAGGATACAGCAACACCCGCTGCCCTCTCCAACAACTTCTCCTTCTCTCACATTCCTCGACACACCGGTAGGGGTTGTTGTCATCTATCGCCCTCCAGGTCAGCTGGCAAACTTTCTTGAGGAGTTGGATGTCCTGCTGTCCTCCTTCCCGGAAGATGGTAGACCACTTTTGATTCTAGGAGATTTCAACATACACCAAGACAAGCCCCAGGCAACTGAACTTCATGCTCTTCTGGCCTCATTTGACTTGGAAATACTAAGCACTACAGCAACTCTCAGATCAGGCAACCAGCTGGACCTCATTTTTACACATAACTGTACCAACTCAAATATTCTTGTTACTCCTTTACATTTCTCTGATCACTACTTTGTTCAATTCAACATGACTCTCCCATCTATATTAAAACAGACTCTGCCTTTGGTTTCCTTTCACTGTAACCTCCGTTCTCTTTCACCCTTGCACCTTTCAGTTTCAGTTTCTTTATTTAAAAGGGACAATGCACATTAATTAACATGAGTACAAGGTCCAACATGTAAATGTGCCAGATTTAGCCATACAGGCTAATTTTCATTTTTCCATTGCTATCTCTACCTCTCTTCTCACACAAAACCTATTTTCCACCCTGGATGTAAACACTGCCACAGACACACTTAGCTCTACTTTAACAACCTGTCTAGACAGCATATGTCCTCTCACCTCTTGGCCAGCACATATGATACCACCCAGCCCCTGGCTCTCTGACATCCCTCGTGAACATCTGACTGACCTCAGGGCGGCTGAGCGGAGGTATGTATCTGTATCTGCTTGGAACTTTGTCAGATAATGTTAAATCTGCAATAACTTCCTATTACCATTAGGTTTATTGCTATCTCTCAGGTAGGTCCTTCGAGGTAGCCTGGAGAGGTGGGGAGTCCAAGCCACATCAGCTACTTACTGGGATACCTCAGGGCTCAGTGCTTGAGCCACTTTTCTCCATATACACATCACTGGGACCCATCATTCATGCACATGGTTTCTCTTACTACTGCTACGCTGATGACACACAGCTCTACTTGTCTCTCCAGCCCAATGACACCACGTGGCTGCTCAAATCTCTGCCTGCTTGGCAGACATCTCGGCTTGGATGAAGGAATACCACCTGCAACTTAAACCAGACAGGACTGAACTCCGGGTCTTTCCTGCCAACCCTGCTGTTGAACACATCATCACCATGCAGCTGGGTTCAACTACAGTAATGGCTTCCAAATCATTCTGAAATCTAGGGGTAACCATCGATAATCAACAAAATTTCACAGACCACATCTCAAAGACAGCACATATGTAGATATGTAGATTTATATTAGGATACTGTAGATTTATATAAGGAAGATAGGACTCTTCCTCTATATACATGCCACACAACGTCTTGTTCAGTCACTTGTCATAACTAGACTGTGCTACTGTAACTCTCTCATTGCAAACCTCCTTGTATGCACAATTAGACCCCTGCAAATGATCCAGAATGCAGCAGCACATCTGGTCTTTAATGAACCAAAGATAGTGCATGTTACACCACTCCTTGTCTCTCTTCACTGGTTGCTGGTTGATGCACATATTAAATTCAAGGCTCTGATGCTGGCATACGTTCTGTATACGTTCTGTATACGTTTGACTGTTCTAGTCACTGGGTCTGCTCCAGCATACCTAAAACCATATCTGCAGATCTAGGTCTAGATTGGACTTTTGGTTTCATCGTATCATGTTGGTGGAATGACCTTCCTAACTACATCCGTGAAGCTGACTCACTTTTTGTCTTCAAAAAATGGTTAAAAACTCTTTTACACGAGCACTTAACCAGTCACTTAATAAAAAAAAAAAAAACAAATACAAAAATTCTTGTTGCACTTTAATCTGTCTTGAATACAACTATTATGATGCAGTGAAACATTGTAATACAGCAGTTTTCGTTCCACTGTATCTTTAGGATGATTCGTTTACAATGTATTCCTCTTTTGTAAGTCGCTTTGGATAGCACCCACTGAGTTTTTTTTCTAAAACCCTCCTCATCCCCAGCACTACATGTGCAACGTTGGATAATCTGCATATGTGTAATTGTGCAGTAGCAGCAGTATGTCTAATATATGTTCAAGCATTAGCAAATCTTTGTGCTAGCTCTGGAGCAGGAAATCCTGTCATACCCACATTAACATTAACCAGATAGAAAAGAACAGGAAGCTATAATGACCTGACCGTGGCTCTGAGCTCTTAGTCATCAGGGACACAACATCAGGGCATATCATCATCTGTTCCTGAATCTACAAGTGCAAAAGCATTTTCTCAAGAGAGTCCTCTGGCTAGACTTGTGATAGAAAAGACGAACCTGTGAGCCTGCTTGTATGTAAAAAGAGAATTGCTTGTGTGGGACTAGTTGCATAATCTGCAGGATTATTCTCTGTGGAGATGTAGAACCATTAATCAGAATGTGTAGATTTTAGACTGTCTGTAAAGAACTTGATAGCATCCTAGTCCATATCCAACTAATCGCAGAGTAAATTATACAGTTACAATCATGGAATTGGCCTTGGTCTTGGCCTGCTACAGGTCTTGGCCTTTTTAAATCTCCCCATCACAAACCCAACATGACGTTGCCCTTGAAAGGTTCAGTGGTTCTCATGTAGCTCCTATTTAAAAGTTATTTACTCTTTGTAGATGTTAGTGAAGTTGGATAACATCTTCAAATCTAAGTATGTTCAAGGGCATCCAATGATTCTTAACATATTCCACTCAATCTGTTTATCAGGTGGAAGTGGTGTGTCCCATTCATGCTGCTCAAATGTGAGCTCTCTCATTTGTTATGACTGCCACAAACCTCAAAGGGTCATAGATGCTATTTACTGAAGAATGCATCTTGTATATTGCTTTTCATCAGGGGAAACCCTGAATTTGTAACTCTATTTCCAAATTCCAAGACAGCCCCAAGATTTGCTGGAAAGGAAGGGGATCTGTACTGAGGTCAAGATCTTTTATATCTATTTTATATATTTTAATAGATTTGATTCATATAGCATAATTCTGTTACTATTTAGGATTGTCACTTCAGGAGCAGCTACTTATAGCATCAGTGCCATGTTCTGTCTCACTTTCCTGGGATGCTCTCTCCATGTAGTAAATGGCTATAGCAAGTTATGGGCTGTTACCAAAAACATGGATTTTCATCCTATTTTCCTTCACATTCTTATTGATGTCATTGCCTTCATACCACAGGGATCTAGGGTAGCTTAGATGCTGTGAATTGTGCACATCAGCTATAAATTCTACAGGATCTCTCCTAAAGCTCAAAAGGACTCCCATTACAGCGTTATTTATATATGATCCACAAAAAAGCATTTAAAATATAAGGACACTCCATGTTCAGCACTTGAATCAAATACAACTTTTGAAGGTGATTGTGACAGGGCGGGGCCGGGTTGTGATTCCGCATACCCGGTCCCTAATCAGGCTAATCAAGCCTCAGAGAGAGATAAAGGCCGACTGGAAGCTGCAGTGTGAGAGAGAGAGATTTACGGACAGCTGTCCGACACCTGTGTGTGTGTGTGTTTGTCTTTTTGTTTAGTTCTCATTAAACTATTATTTATATCGTCAAGCCAGTTCTCGCTTTCTCCTTTTGGAGTTTTAAGAAGCTTTCTCGCAATGAACAGCTCCCTGGTGTCCATGTAAACAAGCTCAGCTGGTAACACTTTCTATGAAGCCCATATTTATAATGCATTGTAAAAGCATTATACTGCATTCATCAATATACATATAGTCTCATAATATACCTTATAATAAGTTATAACTTCTCACAAACAATTATAACGACAGTTATAATACATTATAAGACTTCCTGTATTCATAGTTATGCTCAAGAACATAATGCATTATGACACAAGCAAAGTCCAATTTTAATTAGAAGTTAATAAATTTGTTACACTATTGTGACAGTAAAGTGCTGTCACGCAGAAGCAGCATAGTGTAAACAGGCAATAGGCTTTATGACATGATCATATTATAAGTGGTCTTTGTCTGCTTTAAGTAAAGTTACAAAATCAATATCTTATTAATAGCTGTAACATAAACTTGTAACATACAATGGCATTACAAGTCAAATTTATACAATGGAAGTTATTTAAAAAAAAAACAAGTCTTCAAACCTTCAATATATATATATATATATTGTTGGTGACTTAAACATTCAAATACAGTGGATATAAAAAGTCTACACACCCCTGTTAAAACAGCAGGTTTTTGTGATTAAACAAAGATAAAACATATCAGACATTTTGCATCTTTAATGTAAAAATTACAACCTATGCAATGCCACTGAAAACTGAAAAAGTGACACGTTTCAGAGAAAAATATATAAATAAAAACAGAATAACCTAACCGCAAAAGTATGCACATCCCTGAACTAATTCAACTTAGATGAATCACCCTTTGATTTTATTACGGCACTCTGTCTGTTTGAATAAGAGTCTATTAGCTTGGCACATCTTGACTTGGGAATATTTTCCCACTCTTCTATCCAAAAAACTTAAGATCTGTCAAAATGTGAGGGCACCTCCTGTGTACGGCCTTCTTCATGTCCCCCCACAGAATTTCTTTAGGATTCAGGTCTGGGCTCTGGCTGGGCCATTCCAAAACTTGAATCTTTTTTTTTTTTTTTTTGCTGAAGCCATTCTTTTGTTGAATTGGATGTGTGCTTTGGATCATTGTCACGCTGAATGGTGAAAGGTCTCTTCATATTCAGCTTTCTAGCAGACGCTAGATGGTTCTGTGCCAAAATTGACTGGTACATGGAGCTATTCATGATTCCCTCCACCTTCACTAAAGCCCCAGTTCCAGCTGAAGAAAAGAAGTCCCAAAGCATGATTCTGCCACCACCATGCTTCACCGTGGGCATGGTGTTCTTATGCTTATGTGCGGTGTTGTTTTTGCACCAAATATACCTTTTACGATTTTGGGCAAAGAGTTCAATCTTGGTCTCATCAGAATTTTTCCACATGGTTTTGGGAGACTGGATAAGTTTTTTGCAAGCTTGGATGTTTTTTTCATCAGAAAAGGCTTGTGCCTTGCCACCCTGCCCCATTGCCTAGACAGATGAAGAATACAGGAGATAGTTGTCACATGTTGGGAGCAACCAGTACTTGCCAGAAAGAGCAGCATCTCCTTTAATGTTGTTGTTGGCCTCTTGACATCCTCCCTGACCAGTTTTCTCTTTGTCTTCTCATTAATTTTGGAAGGACATCCTATTCTTGATAATGTCACTGTTGTGCAACTTTCTCCACTTGTTGATGACTGTCTTCACTGTATTCCATGGTATATCTAATGCCTTAGACAATGCCACCTATATTTCAACAATGAAATCCTATTGATACTTTATCTCTTTGTGGCCCATGGCTCTTGTAGTAGCATGCAACCAAGAAGATGTCAGAAAAAATCTTCAAAAACAGCTTAGAGTTAATCAGTCAATTCAGGTGAAGACAGGTGTGTAGTATTTCGCATGAGCTTGATGATTGGTTGATTCTGAACATCCCTGAACTGCCACATCCCCAATTATAAAAGAGTGTGCACACTTACGCAGTTAAGTTATTCTAAGTATTTATTTATTTTTCTCTGAAATGTGTCACTTTGGTTTTCAGTGGCATTGCATAGGTTATAATTTTTACATTAAAGTTGCAAAAAGTATGATATGATTTATCTTTGTTTAATTTTTTACATCACAAAAGCCTGTTGTTTAACAGCTTTTTATATCCACTTTTTATATCTACAGTAGAAAATGACACACTGGGATTAGCATTTATCGATATTCTCGATATGCTAGATTTAATTCCGTAATATGGAGTTAAATTTGATACTTCAGAAATTCTGCCACAGAGCAATAACATCTTAGCTCATTTATTTGTTTCTTGTATTCTGCGATTAATGGGACTCTACAAATGTCTACAAAATGTTATCTGGAAGTCAAATAGTCAGTCTATGTAAATATGTTGTGTAAAAAAGTATATAAATAGTTTGGTGTGTATTTCTTATATAAAAACTTCTTTTCCACCATATAACTTGTTTTGACTTTTATATGCACAAAGTTTAGTTTCAAGAAGGGAAAAAGCACTCTAATGTGTTTACACTTCAGTTACTTCTGTGTCAGCAATACAAATAATGGATCTGGATATGGGATATAATAGCTCTAAGTGTCAACTATCATTAGAACCCAAAATTATGACTGTACGTTAAAACATTCCAAAATAGTAGCCTTTTTATCCTAGGTATGTGGTCATGGTAATCAAGGGTCGTTTGGAGTATCCAAAAGGCTCTTTTGGAAAATGCCTGGACATACCCTTTGATAAACATGTGTAAAATATTCATTTTCTGTAGTATTGTATTAAAATTTGAACGTGGACAAGGTAAGGCTTCATGCTGTGGTACCATTGTGTTTTTCAGCGAATAGCTCCCAGTTATAGTTATCTGCAGGCATCTGTATGCAAAAAAAGTCACGGTTACTATTGTAACCTGCGTTCACCGAGGGAGGGAACAAGATGTGTCGAATGAAGTGACACAAGGGGTCTTCCTTGGGAGCCTCACGTACCTCTGAACTTGGGAAAACTTGCAAGGGGGCGGCCTTGGTCTGGTAAGCCAGAGAGAGGGCATCAATGACCCGGTGAGCTAACCTCTGTTTGGAGACAGATCCCTTTCCGCCGTCCACCAAAGCAGACAAAGAGCTGCTCAGAACATCTAAAGATCTGCGTGCTGTCCAAATTGATTCGTAAAGCACATACGTGCCTCCTCCCGAGGCAGCGCTTGCAGGTTCATGACCTGATCTCTGAAGGGGGTCTTAGGAACTTTGGGCACGTAACCCGGTCGCGGCCTCATGAGTATGTGCCAGACCGAACTCCAGGCAGGTGTCGATGACAGAACGCTTGTTGGTCCCCAACCTTCTTGATGGAAGCTAGAGCTATCAGGAGGACCGTCTTCAGGTAGAAAGCCTTGAGCTCAACTGAGTCATGCGGCTTGAAGGGGGGTCTCTGAGGGCATGAGAGGACCACTGAGAGATCTCAGGACGGGAACAGGCGTGGCCAGGGAGGGTTCAGTCTCCAGGTGCCTCTAAGGAACCTGATAATCAAGTTGTGCTTACCCAAGGACTTGTCATCCACTGCGTCGTGGTGGGCCGCAATAGTGGCTACATACACCTTCAAGGTGGAGGGGGACAGCCTCCCCTCCAGCCTCTCTTGCAGGAATGAAAGCACTAACAGAACTGTGCATCTCTGCGGGTTTTCGGCTCGGGAAGAACACCAATTCGAGAACAAGCTCCACTTCAGGGCGTAAAGTTGCCTGCTGGAGGGAGCTCTGGCTTGGTTGATCGTGTCTACGACTGCAGGTGGTAGATCACTCGGATCTTCCGCATCCTGTCCAGGGGCCAGACGTGGAGGTTCCAGAGGTCTGGGCGTGAGAGCCAGAGGGTGCCCCGTCCCTGAGAAAGAATGTCCTTCCTCGGGGGTATTTTCCAGGGAGGTGCTGTCACGAGGAGCATGAGATCCGAGAACCAAGGTGGCCCAATAAGGAGCCACCAAGGTGACTTGTTTCTCATCTTCCCTGATCTTGCACAGCACCAGTGTAAGAAGGCTCACTGGGGGAAATGCATACTTGCGCAGCCCCTGGGGCCAGCTGTGTGCAAATGTGTCTGTCCTGAAAGGGGCCTCTGTCAGGGAGTACCAGAGCGGGCAGTGAGTGTTGTCCTGGGAGGCAAAGAGTGTTGTCATGGGAGGCATCTACCTGTGCCATGCCGAATCGGCCCCAAATCAGCTGGACCACCTGGGAGTGGAGTCTCCACTCTCCGCTGGGCGAAATCTGTCACGACAGCACATCTGCTGTCGTGTTGCGGTTGCCAGGGATATGAGTGACGTGCAGCGACCTGAATCAGTGGGAGAAACCTCCGTAGGGCAAGGAATACAGCCAGCAACTCTAGGCAGTTCATGTGCCAACGCAGCCAGGGCCCTGTCCAGGAGCTAGCGGCAGCATGCCAGTTGCACATGGTGCCCCAGACCAGTTGAGAGGTGTCTGTGGTAACCACAACACATCTGGACACCTGCTGTAGGGGGACTCCTGTCCGCAGAAAACAGAAGTCTGTCCACGGGTTGAAAGTCTGACGGCAGGAGGGGGTGATTATCACACGGTATGTGCCGCAGCGCCATGCCCATCTCGGGACTCGAGTCTGAAGCATTCTCCGCTGTGCCAGGCTCGAAGAGAGAGTGGCACCTGAGCATTGACTGCGCACACTCTTTGGTGAGGCACGCAGTCATTGAGACTAACTCCGTGCCGAGGTCTTCAGAACTCGTCAGCGTGGGCCTGCCGGGGCTGAGCAGTCGTGGGTCCGGAGGCAAGGTGACTGCGTCCGGGGAGCCGGGACTGTAGGATTTTGGAGCCAAGGCGCCATGAGAATGGCAGCCACCGGCTAGATGCCCTGGGAGTGAGGAAATTACTCTTTTATTGAGAATGTGGGTACAGCAGCCTGAAGGGGGTTTGGCAAAGGAAAATAATTCTCGTCTCGGACCTCCACCGGGGGATGGAGTGGTCTTGGTGCCAGCTCCGGAGCAAACATCTGACTGCCTGGGTCGTCCGTCTTAGGAGCTTTCCTGGTCCTGGAAGGGGTCCTGGAGACGGGGGGGTGGTGGGTGCACCACCTGTTTGGGACACAGGTGGATTGCAAATGCTCTGTCCACCTGGGGGACCTCCGAGTACCCATGGGCCGCCCCACCGATGAGCGGAGGGGTCGGTTCCGGGCAGTAAATGGTGCCCTCTACGACCACGTCAGCTCGCCATGCACTTCCGGGAAGAACGGTACCGGGTGGCTGGGAGCAGCGCCCTGAGCCGAGGTACCAGTCATCGAGTCGTGAAGGCTGTGGGTAGGACGGAGGGTTCCAGTCCAAACCATGCTCACGGCCGCTCGGGCAAGCATGTCGGCCATCTGCGCATCAGCCTCAGACTGGGCAGGCTGGTCCGAAGGCAGCAGCCCATTTGAGTCCTCTGCATCAGATGTATGGACGCTCTCCGATGCAACGGCGATGTCGTCATCCAATTCCGGGGGCTCAAGGGAGAATGCCAGCTGGTCACGAGGCAAGCCACACTCATCACGAGCTCGGATGGAAGCAAGCGAGTGTGCCGGGTGGTTCGTGGGGATTAACCTGGCGAAACTGAGCCCGTCATCATCCCCAAATCGCCTTCATCACCAGGCGGGTCATCCTCAATCCCGTGGGAAGGAGCGACGCGTGGGGTGGCTGAAGTGGCGTTCACCTTAAGGAAGGACCACGTGACCACATGCGCAATCCCGTGACCACAACTCTGCCATGGTCATGTTCTCACAGTGAGTACATGAACCATCCACAAACTCCGCCTCAGTGTGATTGCTGCCCAGGCACATGAGGCAGCGTCTTTGACCGTCGGTCTTGGAGAGATCCATCCAGGAACTACACAGAGGCGGAAGGGCATCTTTAAAAAGACACTTCCTGAAAAGGATGTTCAATGCCTGCCTGTTTATTGCTCTTTTATAAGTGAAAACTCAAACTCTTTTAGAGAAATTAAAGTCTTTTAAGGAGGGGAAAACACTCTTTCAGACAGTGAAATCACTGTTGAAGCGCCCAGGGACGTGGACTGCACAGCGTGCAGAGAGAGGGAATGCTGCTAGATAAGCACCGTAAGATCCAGCAGCAGTGCTTCTTGCCAACAGAGGTGAGTGGGACATTGGTGAACTTCAGCTTGCTGTTGCACAACTGCTCGACTCCAAAGAAAAAATCTGACTGACAGACGCACGCCCGCTTCCCTTTATACCTGTATGTCCGGAGGAGGGACATAACCCTCGAGGTATGTGAGGCTCCCAAGGAAGACCCCTTTTGACACTTCATTCGACACAACGTCGAGTGAGTGACAGAAGGGGGACTTCTATTTCATTGTTTTCAAACTTCGAAGCACTTTACTCAAAGCCAGAAGCACTTTTGAGTGTCACCTTTCAAAAGAGACCATGCATGTACAAATTGTTAAAGAACAGCTTTAAATTTACTTTGGGTATACCTTGAATATGCAATTTAGGCTAATTTTACAGAATTGGGAAGAGGTTAAATATCCACAGCTTGATCCTGGAGAATTGGCTAAATATAGACTGATTTCAAATCTCCCATTTATGTCAAAAGTACTAGAAAAGGTAGTAATACTAGAAAAATGTGAAGAGGTTTCTTCTTCCTGAGGCACATTTGTTGCCACTGGACCCATAGATGCAGTTCATAAAAATTAACGGCATGGTGTTTGGTCACATGACTCAGAAGTTTAAACCTTAAATGACTCTGCGGGGTCTCACAAGGTTAAATATGCTTCCCCTGGGAAATATAATCAGGAATATTGAAATTAGTTTCCACTGTTATGCCTACGATACCCAACTTTATATTTCTTCAAAACCTGATGAAATTTCACAACTCTCCAAATTAGCAGGGTGTATCAATGAAATCAACGATTGGATGGCTAGAAATTTCCTTCTACTCAATTCTGACACAACAGAGGTACTAGTTATTGGACTCAAAAAAAAATAAGCCACTAAAATATAATTTGACTCTCGGTGGATATACTTTTACATCGTCTTCTACAGCACACAACTTATTTTTGACACTAAACTTTTCTTTTGAACATCAAATTTCCAATTTTTCTTCCACCTAAGAATTATTATGACACATTAAATTACGCTAAATTATGACACATTCTCACTGTTGCTGATGCTGAAAAAAGAATGAATGCATTCATGACCTCAAGACTAGTCATTGCTATGCATTATTGTAATGCATTACTGGGAGGATAACCGATAAATGTACTTCAATTATCTAAAAGCTCAGTTTTCATAAAGGTCACCATGTGTAGCAACACCCCTCTCCATGCATTCTTTCCAGCAAAAGGGGGACACTATTGTTAATACATAATTTGGGGTTCAGCCATATTCTTGTGGAAACATTTAGGTAAGTGTAGCTCATAGGAGGGCTGGGCTAGTGAGCGAGTTTCTGTTTCTCTCTCTCCTCTCTCTCTCACCCTGTTGCTCCATGTTGGCCTTTCCCTTGCTGGGGGGGGGAGTTGTGCTGGGGGGGGAGCACAACTCCCCAGCCTGAGGCAACGCAGATATAGCGTGGAGGAGGGTGGGGCCAGGCAGAATGACGGACACCCAGACACCAATCAGCCTGATGAGACGAGCAAGGGTTTAAGGCGACCAGAGAAGGCAGCTCGAGAGAGGGAGAGTTATGGGCAGCTGCCCTGTATGTGTTTGTGTGTGTGTGTCTTTTTATTTAATTAAATGTTATTTATAATGTTAAGGCAGTTCTCACCTCCTTCTTTCCTTTGTACCCTCCTTACAGGAAGTATCAAAATTGAACATACATTAAACCTTTGTCCCAACTGAATGTAAGTATGAAATAATGGAATGCATTTTTACTTCTTTAGGTAGTTTGATAGGAAGACTTTGCAATAGTGAGATTGGGGCAAGGATCACTTGTTCAATGTAGTACCATGCAGGGGCACTCTGAGGTGGAAGAGAACAATGGGCCAGGTGTCTGAGATTAAAAGCATAGAAATAAAACAAAATTTGGGGGAGGCCTAAACCTCCTTTTTGAAATACAATGTCATTTAGCATTCAAAATAAAAGACCTAGATATTCGAATATATTGTTTAAAATAAGAAAGATGATCTTCTGGCTGGAGAGAATAAAAATAAAGTCCCATTCCACCTTATCAAACTCCTTTCATTCAGGTCCGATCATTGGCTACTGAACACATAATAGTTATAAAACCTCTAATATTATCTGAAAAACTACGACCATAAATAAACCCCACTTGATCTATATGTATAGTTGATGTAATTACTCTTAATCGATTAGCCAGAAATGTAGACAATATTTTTACGTCTAACTGGATCAGGGAAATGTGATAACTTTTACATTCATTTGGGTCTTTATCTATTTTTAGAATGAGACTGATCAGGGCTTGTGTCATGGTTGGTAGTAGTTCACCTTTCTTTAATTACTGTAACTTCTAACATAAGTGAAGCCAGTTCTGTGACATAAGATCTAAATAAATCTGCACCAAAACCATCAGGCCCCAGTACCTTACCTATTGGCAAGGCTTTAATTACCTCAAAATGCTCCTCCATGGCCGGCAAATCCTTCAACACATCGATGTCTAGCTTCCTAATTATGCCACTACCATGGCCGTGGCCGATGGCACGTAGCAAATGTCATCGTATATACAGGAATTAGTGCTTTGTCTGAGGATTTTGAGAGAAGAACTCTAGGTTGGGTGAGACTGACTGAGCTGCTGGTATCCAACATGGTCCAGACATGCCTCCCATGGATGCACACCTCCCAGAATGTCCCAGTGGGGCAGGTTTCTAAAGAAGGATGCACCCCACAAACCAGACCCTACCCTCCAGTGGATTTGGGTCTGTAGCATTGCCTCTCTGGAAATCCCCTCCGGGGGTACCCCGCCATGCTCTCTCATCCGTCCTGGGTGATTGCCGCCTCTGCCAGCTCCACTGCCTCTATCAATTCAGTCATCGTGGATGGATCTTTCATGCCAATGGATCTATGAGCAGAGCTAAGGAGAGACCTTAACAGGTTATCCACCGTTATAATTTCTGACACTTTTCCTGTGGTTGGTTTTCCTCCTATGAGCCACAATTGCCCCAGGCATGCAATCTGTTTGTTTGAACCCGTACCAGAGCCTGAGGATCATACACCCTCTTATGGAATTTTTAAAAAGCACACACCAGTGATAAGCCCTCCTAAGCCATAATTTCCACCTTCAGTGCATCATAGTCGCCTAACGAGTCAGTCGGAAGGGAATAGTATGCTCGCTACAATTCCCCCTTAAGGAAGGGCACCAAAATACAGGACCATTCCCCTCGTGCACATCCCTCGTGAGTGGACATCACCTCAAAGGTATGGAGATAGGCTTCTACATCATCCTGGTCTGTGAGCTTATTCAGTAATTGGTGGGCTGTGTTTCTCACCCCTCGTGTTCACTCAAGCTCTACTGCTTCCATTCACAGATGCACAATCTCCTTCTCTGCTCGAGTCAGTCCAGTGGTGTGTTTTTCTAAGGTCTGCTGCTGGCAGAGTCAAACTTCAACCAATCGATGAATAAGGTCCTCCATGTTCTATTCCGTTTTTGAAAAGACAAGAATTAAACACGAGAATGTGGTTGTAACAAAACTCCAAGTTCGGGTATGGGAAGGAGGAGACGGGGAGCAGTGACACACTTTAGGTAATGCTTTATTTCTCTTCTATGCAGCAGATGCACTCTTTTGGGTTTTTCACTCAGTTCAATATTTCACTCTCAAAAAAAAAAAAAAATTCTCTCTCTCTCACTCTTCCTGCATGCTCAGCTGTTTTTATTGCATCTCCGCTATCACTGCAATGAGAAACAGCTGTTAGAAATTATGTCAACCAGCTTGACGAGCCACATCACACCCTCTCTCCCGTAGATAGACACATGACCATGCCCCCATCACCACAGTGCTGTCCACACATGGCTCACCTTGTCTGAGTTTCCTTGATCTTTATGTCTCCCTTGCCCTTTATGTCTCCCTTGCCTAACAAGGGAAATTGCTCTCAGCTGTTTCCAATCACAGTGCTTCTCACTAGTGTGATTGATTATGGTTGCCAATGGCGACACTGACTCTGGTATGGGAGGCCCTCCATAATGTCCTTTGCATGAGTGAAAGCAGCTAAATCAAGAAGTCTTTCTGCAGCAAGCCATTCATCTTCTCTCACCTTTCTTAAAGTGTTTCTTTGTTTGACTTGCTTATATATGCTGATATGTGCTCCAGAAGCCCTCGCTCTGGTGCTTTTTGCATGAATCGTGTTTTCTACTACTAACTTTATTGACGGTGCCCAGTCAGGATTTGTATCATCACGAAGAAGATCTGCGTGAATGTACATAAAAAAGTTAGGATGCTATCAAGATAGCATAGTAATTCTAGCTCTTTGACTCGTTCACCAAACATTAAAGGTAAAGGACGCTGGGGGTTAATGATTCAGTGTTCACTTTATTGTGATTCTAAATGTATAGGCATACAAGTGAACAACAGAAATAAAGATACTTTGAAGGTGCTCTCAGTAATGTTTTGTTTGTGTTATCTCTGCTGCATCATTCAAATCAATATTTTTCATTTACAGCGACCATTGTAGAAATCCTCTATTCACAATCAGCCAAGAGTGAAAGTGTCCAATAACAAGACAGTTACTGAGATTAAGCGAGTAGTATTCAGCTGGTTATAATTTCTAAAATGGCTACCCCCTGAGGGTGCCTCTCCCCACAGTGAACCAACAATGAACTAATGACATACACCCACATAATGATAAAAAAATAGAAGAAAATATATAGACTATAAAGAAATATAAGGTGAATAAATCAAATATAGTAGAAAATAAGCAAAATGGGTTAGGTTATGGTTAGGGTTAGGTTGAACAAATGTACACCGTATACAGAACTATACAGTGTTCACCATTTTTAGTTAAAATTTGTATTACAATGCAAACTGTTTTGTGTATGTGCGAAGCTGGAATATACAAACTCTCTCAAGTGTCCCTGTTCAGTAGCCGGATTGCTTGAGGATAAAAACTCCTCCTGAGTCTCTCTGTGTTGGTCCTCAGGATCTGGTGGCGCTTCCCTGATGGGAGCACTAAAAAGAGTCTGTATCCGGGGTGGTAAAAGTCTTTGATAATTCTTCTGGCCCTTGTCCTGCATCGCTGGTTGTAGGTGTCTGTGATGCAATGGAGATAAGTCCTGATGGCCTTCTCTGCTGTCCTCACCACTCTGGACATTGCCTTTGGATCCTGGACCATGGTACCTCCAAAACAGGCGGTGATGCTCCCTGTGAGAAGCCTCTCCACAGCCCCAATGCAGAAAGTCCTCAGCACCCTTTGGGAGACCTCAAAACCTGGCCAGGTGTCAGAGGTGATAAAGTGGATGGCTCGCCCTTGTCACCAAGCTGTTTTTGTGTGTTGTCCAGGAGAGATCTTCTGTGAAGTTGATGTTGCTCAACCTCTCAACTGTGGCCCCGTTGATAATCAGGGGGCTGTAGTTCCTCACCTGCTCCCTCTTGTAATTAATAACCATCTCCTTGGTCTTGATTCAGGGAGAGGTTGTTATTTGGACACCATGAGGAGAGGACATCCACTTCCTCTAAGTAGGCCTTCTCATCATTGTGTTATCAGCAAACTTGTTGGAGCTGTGTTAAGTCGAGCAGTCATTGGAGTATTGGGAGTAAAGCAGGGGGCTGAGGACACAGCCCTGGGGGGCTCCAATGTTGAGGGTAAGCATGGAGTTGTAGTTTCCCATCCTGACCACCTGGGGGCATTCGGTTAAGAAGTTCTGGATCCAGTGGCAGATAGAGGAGTTCATCCCCAGGTTCTGGAGCTTTTTGCAGAGATGTAACAGAGGGGACTATGGTGTTAAAGTTGGAGCTGAAATTCATAAACAGCATCTGCACATAGTTCTCTTTCCACTGGTCCAGATGGGAGAGGGCGTGATTAATGTCTACAGGGTGTGTAGGATGTGATTAATGGTGTCATCTGTTGATCTTTTGAACCAGTATGCAAACTGTAAAGGGTCTAGGCAGCTGTGGAAGGAGGAGCAGACATAGGTTCTGACCAGTTTTTCAAAACACTTTATCACTATAGAAGTGAGTGCTACAAGACGGTAGTCATTCAGGGAAGTGGGACGGACGGTTATGGGGACAGGAATAATGGTGATGGATAATGGTAGACTTTAACACACGTCCAGGGATGTTGTCTGTTTCGCGTCCTTTTCTGGTGTCAACTTTTGTATAGCACCTTACTCACATCCAGTTCTGAAATGACCAGTCTTTTTTCTTCCCCAGCCAAACCTGATGGTTTATACTCACGGTTTTTCTGGTCTGTGCTGGTGCTGGTAAATTCAACCCATGAATAGAAGATATTCAAGTTGATCGTTAGGGAGGCACTGCCAGTGTTTATAGTGGGGGGCTTGAGTGTGTAACAGTTTGCATGCTTCGCCACAGATGCCTGGAATCTGCCTGCTCAAAATGGGTCTCAATCCTGAATATTTTGGGAGTAGTAAAATGGCTGCGTGGTCTGATTTACCAAGTGGCAGTGTTTTTATGGCATTATAGCAGTCCCTGTGTTGTGTATAACATTGATCCAGCATTCTTTCTCCCTGTAGCTGCAGGCTATGTGATGATAAAAATCTGGCATGACTTTTTTCAAGTTAGCCTTGTTAAAGTCACCAATAATCACCAATGCTGCATCTGGATATGATATTTATTGCAGTCCAATGTCTCTGTGTAGTGTTGATAAAGCAGTATCTGTGTGGGCCTGAGGTGGAATATAAACAGTCACGATAATGGCGGAGGCAAACTCTCAGAGATATGAGTGTGAAGCAGAGTATGAGAGTGGAGCAGCAACAATTTCCCCTCCACGCTCAAAGCATTCTTCAATCACTCCACTCCAGCTCCACTCCAGGTTGTCCATTTCCCACTCCTCGTTCACTCCGCGCTCCTGGACTAGAGAAACCCCGCTCCGTGTTCGCTCCATGGCAAAATTAGCGCCTAAATACCTCTCCACTGGAAAGTTATATCAGCATGCTTTTTAATATCACAACCTTCCATGCAGAAGGTGAATTAAATGAAAAATAAATACACAGTACTAGAAGAAAAGGTACAATGTGCTTTATTAGAACACTAACATTAGCCCAAGTCTCAATTAAATAATTTGTATAGCTTACTTTTGAAACATATTGGCAGCATATGTTCTCTGGGTTTGATCAATTAAATAAATTGCTAGATGCAAAAAAAAAAAAAACATTAAATTAAATCAAATTAATACATTGACAAAAACAACAACAACAACAACAACAAAAACATTATTAGGCCTATGTATTATTGCCTAATATTGCCTATTATTTTCTATTATTGCACTTCTTTTAATTAACCTTGCCCTATAATTATGTGAACAAAAAAAAAGAATACATTCTCAGAATGTTCTACACTTTTTTTCCTCTTTTCGCATTTGCTGAGCTTCTTTCTGCAAATGTATAATGCATAAATAAGCCTATGGCACTAAAATACATTTAGATAGCAATCGATTAAAGTTAAACTACGCAAAATAAACATATTGATGTGTTCAGTTGGTGTTTTACGTAATTAAAAGCTCTGCATGAAGCGATCGTTTGTATAACTTATAACTTGTGAGTAAGGGCAGCCGGTGGACTTTCTGGTGCCCTCCTATGGTAAGACTCCCCCCTAGACTGCGTAGTCTGCATATAGGGAGCGGCAGTACTGCACTATGGAAAGAGGTCCTTCCACTTGAAGTGGTGATATGTTCCTACTCATCACTATCAAGTTTAATGAGTGGAAAATCTTCATCTAGGCAGGATATTTAATCAGATTTACTTCAAAGTCGGTTCAGGATATATAAATTAAGAATAGTAATTTCCTTTTTTTGGGAACCTGCTCATGTAGGGGTAGAAGGAAATGAGGAGGTGGATCATGTCGCTAAACAGGCTCTTAGAAACTCTGATATACAGTAGAGTTTAGTGTTCAAATGAGTAAAATGGAAGTGAAAGGACTAATTAAAGGGGCTTTAATGGGATGTGGCAAGAAAAATGGGAAAGTGAGACAAAGGGGTGTCATATAGATAATATCCAAAGATAAGCTGGGTTTGATATAAACAATTATGGCAATAGAAGAGAAGATACCATAATATCTTGACTCCTCACTGAATCATTTTACATCATTGGTAAACACAAATCTGGTCACTGTGCTAGATGTGGTCTTCTTGAAACAGTTGAACATGTATTAATAAAGTGTTTAGGTAATGATAATTAAATATTCCAGTTTATAGATGCACTTAAGTCATTAGGAATTACTCTGTTTTCACTGCAGAGTCTTCTTAATAAGGATTCAACAGTATATAAAGCTCTTCTCATTTATTTAAAGGATACCGATTTGAGAAACAGAATTTAAGAATTTAAGTGTTTTTTTTTCTTTCCCTTAATGTCAATGCTCCACACTCCATCCCAGTAAGTGGCAGAAATGCACAATAAGCTGGTTTGACAACCGCCATGAAACATTAAAGAAGTTTCTCATGGGTGTTTTACTCATCCCTGCCCCCAGAGGGTGATAACCAGTGAGTTGAGCAGAAATGTGAGATAGAAGAAGAAGCACAAGCAAGTATTGTTGTATGTTCATGTTAATTTTGTCAGTTCATTTAAAGCCCTCATTGAGGATATTTATTTTGTTCAACACTTATGTAAGTTGGTATTTAAACATGTTAATACTCTTTTTGACATAAGACCTTTTTTGTATTGTTTCTCCAGATCTTGTGAGTAACTGTGCTGTTTAATGGTAATGTTTGTAATGGTAATGTAATGATGATTGTTAAATTAATTTTTATAGTTTGTATTGGGACTTTTTTCTGTGTATGACTGGCCTGTTGCAGACTTTTATTCTTGAGGTTTAATTGGATTATAAAGGACCTGTTATTTATATTCCTCATCATTTCATCTTCTCCTTCAACATACTTAATGCCTGCCAGCATTCATGCATCCACTTTAAATGAGCTATTTGAGACTATTTTAATGGCAAATTCTGTTACTTTATTATTTTGCAATCTTCAATATGTACATTTTGTGTTGTGTTTTTGTTGCAAATTATCATAATTAAATTATTTTTATAATAAACATTGAATAACCCCCTTTAATCCATATAATATTTGAGGGTATTTTAGATTCCATACAGATGGTTAAAGCCAAGCTTTGGTTATACATGGTAAATGGGGCATTTCCTACTCTACAACAAGGGGATATTATATAAATTAAGGAATCTGTCTTTTTTTTTTTTTTTTGTCAGATCATCCTACAATGGAAGAAAGAAAAGAATTTGGTATATAAAGAGGAACAACTGCAAGTGTAACAACTGAAGTTTACTGGCATACTATTATAAAAATGCAGTGTGTTAAAGAAGAGTTTAAAGAGGAGAGTGAAGACATCAGTATTACAGAATCATGCAGAATGAAACATGAAGATACTGAAGAACAAAGAGGTTGGTGTTCATTCTTGATTCTTCATAAATACTGTTGAGAGATATTAAGGCCGTTTTCACACCTGGCTTGTTTAGAGGATTTGTTTCAGAACCTGCTGCATTTCTCTCTTAATTTGGTTTGTTTAAGCACATATGAACACGGCAATCACAATCAGTCCGAGACCACCGATTGCAAACCAAGTCTGGAGCGGTTAACTTGTGGTGAGAATGTAATCTGACCCAACAGAACAATGAACCAAATGCCCCTTTAAAATCAATGAACATAACTGATACATCTTTGGAAAATACATGCGTAAGTCATCATGAAACTATAACCGATAATCAAAACAAACATAATTACATTACATATAATTGGACGTTTAATATGTAGTTGTTTAATAATTTCTGAGGTAACTTTAGTACGTCTTTTGAATAGAGGCAACAACAATTTCACAAACAAGTGACCCAATTAAGCCCACCCAAATCTAAGTTTTACATGTTTTCTTATAGAAATGTTAACAGCCTTCCAATAAAGTGAGTACTAAATCAAAGATTAATCTCTCATCTAAACACTCATATTATGTTGTCATAAAATGACAAATTAATTTACTTAATTGGAAATATGTAAAGTCTGGAGTGAGCTTATGAACAACATGTGTACCATTGAAGCCCCCATGTGTTCTTAATAAGTCCACTTTGCTTTTAAAAATGTAAATGCTTCGCATTTAACTAAATAAATACCTACATTTTGGTTTAGATATATAATTTGGAAGGCCCAATTCCCAATGTGCTCACTCGTGGTGGTGTAGTGACTCGCCTCAATCAGGGCGGCGTGGCGGAGGACGAATCTAGTTGCGTCTGAGACCATCATTCCGCACATCTTATTACATGGCTTGTTGAGGGCATTACCATGGAGACATAGGTGTGTGGAGTCTTCATGCTATTCTCAACGGCATCCACACACAATTCACCACGAGCCCCACCGAGAGCGAACCACATTATAGCAACCACGAGAAGGTTAACCCATGTGACTCTACCCTCCCTAGCAACCGGGCCAATTTGGTTGCTTAAGAGACTTGGCTGGAGTCAATCAGCACACCCTGGATTTGAACTCGCATCTCCAGGGTTGGTAGTCAGCAGCTTTACTCGCTGAGCTACTCAGGCCCCGATGGTTATCTTTTGTTGAATTTCTCCGTGGCTGGCACTGGAGGGTTCTACAGTATGAACTCCTCTGTTCTACTGTATAATGGTTTCCTCTAGAGCAGTGGTTCCCAACCTGTGGGTTGCGACCCTCACTAGGGGTCACCAGAGCTTCTCCATTTTGAGGGTTACAAGAAGAAAAAAAAAAAATGAATGTTTGAAAAAGTTACAATTATGTTTGTAATAAAGCACAATCAAATTGGGCCATTTTCGAGTATGTTTATGAGATATGTGAAAAGATGCTGCAAAATTGTTTGTTCTATGTACAGTACTGAGCAATGATCAGAACAGACTAGCTAGCCAAACAAAAGCAACGACTATGGCAAAGCATCAGGGAGAAGAGGAAAACATAAGTGGTAAAAAGTAAACAAGGATTTCTTTGGTTTGATTTATTATTGTTTATTTGAATTGAATTTGGTTTCATTGAGGCAATGGACAAAGTGCAAATTGAGTGTGTGATTTGTGGTGAAAGACTATCAAATGAAACATGAATGAATAGAATGGGCACACGATTGAGTACTGCAGGGCTTGAGCGCTAATGGAAAAGCACAAGATATTATCCATGTTTTTTTAAGATTAACAGATTGCGATTACAAGAGATTTGACACATTAGAGTAAGTTGTACTGTAGTGTTCATGTTTTTTCATGCTACGTTTGAGAGCGAGTGATGTGCCACTCCGTTTGAATGTGCAGCTGCCATGATCGGCAACACAAATTGTTATAAAGCATCAAAACAATATTTATTGTTTGGATTTCATGATAAAATTGACATAATTTGAAGGCTGAGTCTAAAATCGAGTTTCTCCAAAATGCTTCTTCTGGTTAAAATAATGGAGTGTGTCACATTTGTGAATATATATATATATAGCTACTTGGAAAACCATATATTATTTGCAGTCTACATGCAATTTGGAACAAAGACAACTATGTTTGTGTCCTCTGAAATAAGCATTTCCTCCCAACAAAATTCAGTATATTTGGTGGTGGGGTTCCAATGTTCCACATGGTCTGATGACATCATCATAGGATTATTGCTTGGCATATCACTTTTTCCAACAACTTTACACATAGCTTTGTTCCTTCATATCGTACTGAAGAGCCATCAGAGCACCAAACACCCTCAGAGGGTGGGTAAACCCAGGGAGTTTTACCTTTGGGAAAAACCTGTACTATCAAAATATACCACAGAACTTTAGGGATCTTTTAACTATAAATATCATAAATATGCATATAACTTATTAGGTGAATATTCTATCCCATAATATTACTGTTCTTAAATTATAATTTTTTTATTTTATTTCCAAGTTTTATTGGTTAAGTAAAATGAATACATATGTGATTTCTCCTCCATGTATTGATGTTCACATTAACATTATATTTAGGAAAATCATTCAGTTTCATTCAACAAATAACAAATGAATATGTTGCTCATGTCTGTTATTTAATTAGTGGAGATGATGGGGGGTGGGGGTACGTTGTCTGCAGGAGAGTGGGTCGTTCTGGATTGAATGTTAAAATAGGGGACCAATGGATAAAGTTTGGGAACCACTGCTCTAGAGGTTAGATAAAAAACAGTCACTCCATTTGGAGTTTGTTCTGCAACATGAATGGTCTATTTATTGAGACGGACGCTTTAAATGCAGGTTTTAAATATCGACAGAGAAAAGCTAAGCAATGTATACAATACACAATATTATTATTATTATTATTATTATTGTCATGGTACAATAAATCAGTCATTTAAGACAACCAAAGTTGGTTTGATAAATAATTTGTTTATAACTAATCTCTGCACTGGAGAATTGATGACAAAGTGGAAAGATGATAACATTAACTAGCTGTTCAAAAGGTTAGAACAATGTTACAAGTCAAGCATAGGAACCACTTTTCCTCTTCATATGCAATTTTGAAGAAAGACTTCATTTTTTCTGACCAATGAAGTGCTTGCTCAAATGTGACATTTATTAACACAGTTTTGGTTTGTGAAAAGCTTTTCCACCATCGGACCAAACAGTTCACATTGTAAAACCATGCCGTTTCATGCCGATCCGGGCCAGTTGGCACGGTTGTGCTTTCTTTTTCCACTGTGATGTCCTGAAATCAGTAGAATGTATGCAACACATCTGTCTTACTATTGTTTTTGTTTTCCTGTATTACTGAGGTTGCACTATGAATATCATGGTTAAAATGTGGTTACTGTAGTAAAACCATGGTAAATTTATTGCAAGGGCATGCAAAACTACTTCAGTAATCTGCCCTGTTCTCTAAAGGACTCCATACAAATCAAATAATCTACAGGTCTGAAAACGCCCTAAGTTATCAAAGCTTCAGACAATTCACTAGATCTCACGGCTGTAGTTAAAAAAATCACAGAAGCAGTAAAAACATAATGCCAGAATCTACATGAGAGAATTAACGTTCAGCATATAAAAGATCACATAAAGTAGATACTTTAAAAAAAGTGTTCAGTCTTTTTTTACATTTGTCTCAATTTATTATGTTCATTTTAGACTTGATGGAAATGAAAGAAGAAAGTAAAGAACTGAATGATGTGGAGGAGAAACATCAGTATCATACATTCGATAATATGACTGGAGAAGATTTTAGTGGATCGAAGACTGAAAATTATTTTCCACAAAAAAGAACAAGAGCCAAAAATTCCTTCTCCTGCTCTCACTGTGGAAAGAGTTTTACACAAAAAGGATACCTTAAAACTCACTTAAGACTTCACTCTGGAGAGAAGCCTTTTACCTGTCTTCAATGTGGAAAGATTTTTGCACATAAAGTAAATCTTAAGTGTCACATGAGAATTCATACTGGAGAAAAGCCTCGCACATGCCATCAATGTGGAAAGAGTTTCTCAGAGACATCAAGCCTTCAAAGTCACCTTCGACTTCACTCTGGAGAGAAGCCTTTCACATGCCTTCAATGTGGAAAGAGTTTTACACAGAGAGGACATCTTTATGTTCATATGAAAATCCACACTGGAGAGAAACCTTTTACATGCCTTCAATGTGAGAGGAGTTTTGCACATAAAGGAGATCTAAATCGTCACATGAGAATCCACAGTGGAGAAAAGCCTTTCACATGCCTTCAGTGTGGAAAGAGTTTTGCAGTGACATCATATCTTCAGAGTCACCTGCGACTTCACTCTGGAGAGAAGCCTTTCACATGCCCTCAATGTGGAAATAGTTTTACACAAAAAGGAAGTCTTTACCGTCACATGAGAATTCACACTGGAGAAAAGCCTTTCGCATGCCTTCAATGTGGAAAGAGTTTTTTTACATCAGGACACCTGAAAGCACATGAAAGAGTGCATACTGGAGAGAAGCCATTCAAATGCACTTCTTGTGAGAAGAGTTTCAGCACATCAAGTAATCTACAGACTCATGTAAAAAAGAATTGTCCAAAACTGTCATATTGAGCAAATTACATTTTTAAATTAAGGCCAACTGTTATTTAATGCAACACTTCAGTCAGTGTATTACATCTGGACCCGTGTTTATAAAGATTTTTATTTTACTACTAGGAGTTCTCCAAAGAGTTACTAGCTTGGAGTTTTTACTTAAACCTACCTTTCACAAGTAATGCAAGAATCTGTTACACTAATGAAAGGTTGTGTTTGCTTTGTTTTTGGCCAAACTGAGAATAGATGCTAAAGATGGCCGAAGAGAATTTACATGCCCACAGCAAGCACTGTCCTTCATAAAAACATTGGAGTAAGCCATTTGGTGATTTTCATTTGCTGCCTAGTGGACCTGACCCACTGAACATGCACCGACTGCCAGAGGAAGCTGGTTGCTGCCTTAGTTTCTTTTTGTGCTGCTTCCGCTTAGCAGCTGGAATTTGTTTTGTGTTTTATAATTTATTTGGGACAGCTTGTGGATAAATCTGCACGTTTTTGGTGCTTATGCCTCCTGTGGCCTGGAGTTTGTTTTGTGGAATATCTCTGATTGGGTCTTTTGTTACACTCATGTATTGGCCGAATGGGCCAGCTTACTGAACATTCGTTTGACTGCCCCAATTTTTTTTTGTGCTGGTTCCGCTAGCGACTCGAGCTTGTTCTGTGGAGGAGCACACCTTCAGGACAGTTATGTTTATGAATCTACTTGTTTTTTGTGTTTATTCTGCTTATTGGTCTCACACAATTTATACAGGAGAACCGGACTTGAGCAATCCAACGGCAAATTGTCACAGGGACACTCATAGGCGTACATGGACTGTTTGAGTTTAGAGGGATGGATGCTGATTGGTGCTGTCATGCATGGGGTTAATGCACACGTTTTTTCTGTTTGTTTGGTTTCGGGGTGAAGTTTGGGGTTTGATTGTTACACTAGTGTTGGAATGTGGACTTTATAATATTGTTTTTGACACACAATCAATTATTTCTAATGTCAAATGATAATATGAGTGTATTATCTCTCTCCACGTGGAATGTGAATGGGCTGGGGCACCCCATTAAAAGAAGGAATGTTATTTCTTAAACGTAAGAAATATGATATAGTGTTTCTGCAAGAAACACCTTTCCCCGCAGGAAACTGAAAAATTTAGGAAGATAAGGGGTGGGCATGTTTTCTTTAGTGCTGGCTTGAGTAAGAGCAGGGGAGTCATTACATTGATAAGTAAACATCTACAATAAATGTCTCAAACAAATTAAAGATAAATTAGGAAGAGACATTATTGTTTTATCAGAAATTCAGTAGCAAAGGTTGAATTTGGCTAATATCTTCGCACCTAATGCTGATGACCAGGGCTTTTTTATAGATCTTGAAGGGATTTTGCAAGCTGCTGGCATCCCTCATGATATAATATTGGGAGAGGTCTTTAATCTTTTGATGGACTCCTTGATCATAGTAAAGCAAAAGTGTGGATGTCCCCTAGAGCAACATTGACACTTCTCAGGATGTGTAGAAAAATCTTGGTTTTACAGATATTTGGATACTTTTGAACCCATCTGGTAGGGACTATAAATGGTTTTTTTTTATCAGTCCATAAGATTTATTCTAGAATCAATATTTTATATATATATATATATATATATATATATATATATAAGTCCCTCATTTCCTCTGTTGTTTATTGCTCAATTTGAAACTTCTTGGTCTCAGATCACGACCCGATGAGTTTAGAGGTGTTTCCACATACAGAGAAAAATAAATCATATAGTTGGTGCTTTAATGTATCCCTTATGCAAAATCCTGAATTTCAACAAATGTTAAAGGCTGAAATTAATGTTTATATGGAGACCATCTGGTCCTCAGTATCCTCTGTGGGCGTGTCTTGGGAGGCACTTAAGGCGGTTCTTAGGGGCTGGATCATACAGTTTGAATCAGGGGACAGAGCAGGGACGATTTTGGCTGATACATATAGCAGAGAGAGTCTTTTTCTACAATTCCCTCAGTGAATCTACTGGTGGGGAAATATTAACCTCGGCCATTGATATTAATAATGCTTTTACAGAATTCTATATTGATCTTTATAGTTCCATGTCTTTGTCTACTGACGAAGATATTAGGAACTTTGTGGAACCATTAGAACTCCCTAAACTGACAACTGAGCAAAAACATTCTCTTGATTCTGAGATATTCTTGGAGGAGCTTGGCGATGTAATTAAGGTCTTGCCTACAGGCAAAGTTCTGGTGTCCGATGACTTTGCCGCTGAATTTTTTAAATATTATGCTACAGAATTGGCTCCACTTTTGCTAGAAGTTTATACGGAATCATTAAAGAATGGAAAGCTTCCACCAGCCATGACACAAGCCTGGATCAGTCTGATTCTTTAAAAGGACTAAGATCCAAGCTAGTGTAACAGTTACCGTCCAATTTCCCTGATCCAGCTAGATGTAAAAATATTGTCAAGATTCTGACTTTGCAATTAAGTGAAGTTATGAGATCTCAGTGTTTCCCCTAGGTTTACAGCTTTTGGGGGGGGGGGGGGTTTGGGGAAAATTGACAGACACATACACTTAAAGGAGTCATGGTGTTCATTTGTTTCTTTAAATGGCAGCAGTGAATATATTAACTGAACAATTATTTGAACTGTACATTAAACTAAACATTGGAACATTTATTTTTATGTCATTTATCCACAAAGTGTGCAGCTTTTGTCACTGCAGTGTATCTTTCTGGGCTTCTGGAAGAACATTTCCAGAGCCTCTTGATATGGGAAGTCAGAAACGTCTGGCCCATTTATTGATATCCGCATGCATGCTGCAAGATGGTCTCCTTGCAGCCTATTGCGAATGTTTGTCTTGACCTGCAAATGCATTAACTGTTAAATGTGATAGCTTAACATATAGCTAAAAGCAGCAAATCCTATTGTGAAAAGTTTGTATTACCCTGTTCATGGTTGAGAAGTCCCTTTCACAGTTTACACTACTGACTGGGACCGTCAGAGCAATAGAAGCCAGCAGGCTGTTAGTCTGAGCAGACAGTCAGAACAAATATGTGTGTGATTGAGCATTAAGGCCTATATTTTATTTTTTCGTTCCCTTTGAATTAGTTAATTATATTAATTTAAATCTTTTGATTGTTCATATCTTAATTTTTTTAAATATTTTTCTTAATAGATCCGGCTCTTCTGATATGCGAGCCAGCTCCCAACGTTCACCTACAAGAGTCGGCTCTTAGAGTCTCACTAGTGACTGGACTTTTGCTGCTTGTCAGGGAAAGGGCGTGCAGCACTTGGGCTCTTTTCTGTACTTGGACTCGGAGCAGTAGCGCTACTCCAGGTGCTACTTACAGGAGAGCGAGTGTTGCCATCTTCACCACCCTGGGCGCGTTTAAAAAACACAGATATTTTTGTCTTCTTTTCAGGTGATTGACGCAACATATTTGTTTTGTTTTGGTGGGAGCGTGTGATGGGGAGTCGACTCCAAAGAGTCGATTCCTCGACTCTGAATAGCCCCAGACTCGGGGTCGACTCCATCACAGGAATCGACTCTTGGTGTCGACTCTGTTACTGTGTCCGAAATCACTCACTTGTGAGTGTCTAATCCCTATAAAAATTATATTTTTGCAGTAAAGTCGAGTAGATTGTATATTTTTTTTTTTTTACATTTTGAGTGTATTACTATTTGTTATATGCTGAATTAATGTGACGTCATATCACGACCATAGTCTCAAAGTCTAGTGTATCCGCGGCATTATACCATGCCAGAGAGCTGTCGTAGAAACTTTGTATTTATCGTACACATAGCTTGTAGCTTATCTCTTTAGAAATAGATAAGTCATAGTGACTCTAGTTTGTAATTATGCATACCTCCGTACCAGAAAACCTGGAATCGAACACCCCTATGCTCACATGTGTGCGCGCGAATGTGTGTGTGTGTGTGTGTGTGTGTGTGCGTGTGTGCGTGCGTGCGTGTGTGCAGGCGTGTGTGTGTGTGTGTGCGCCTAGGGGCGGAACTCCACCGTGCGCAATACAGAGAGCTGAGGAGAATAGTAAACGTGCGACCATGTAGAGACAGAAATGACATGCCGTCGTGTAAATAAGATAAATAACATAAGGGCTATTTAGTTTGTTTAATAAAAGAACAAGGTATAGACCTGTTCTATTGGAAAGGTAACCTTAAATTACTTCTGTTGTGATCTGGCACTATATAGAAAATATAATTAACTTTACCTTCAAGGGGGGGCGGAGGGTGCCGTTGGGGGGGCGGGGCGCCCCCCTAATATAATGGCAGGGGAAACACTGGATCCCTTATGCATATAGATCAGGTTGGGTTTATTCAGGGCCACAGCTCTTCTGATAACATTAGACATTTCACCAATATTATGTTGTCCGTGGCAAATGATCAGACTCCGGTTGCTACCATCTCACTTGTCGCCAAAAAGGCATTCGATATGGTAGAATGATATTATCTTTTTAAGGTTTCGGAAATATACGGGTTCGGGAATACTTTTATTGGATGGATTAAGTTACTTTATAGACACCCGGTAGCGGCAGTACAAACAAATGGATTAATTTCAGATTATTTTATTTTGGATAGGGGCACCCGGCAAGGTTGCCCTCTTTCCCCCTTATTGTTCTGTCTTGCCCTGGAACCATTAGCAGCCGTGATAAGAAAGGAAGATGATTTTCCAGGAGTGGGGGCGGTAGGTATGGCACATAAGCTTTTACTTTACGCAGATGTTATTTTATTATTCAACTCTGACCCCACTAGATCAATACCTTGCCTCCACAGAATTATTAATTCCTTTTCTAAATTCTCAGGATACAGAAACAATTGTTCTAAATCCGAAGCTTTGTCTCTGACAGCATACTGCCCAGTAAGGTGTTTTTTTGTTTTTGTGACTGGTTAAATTCTCTTGGAAAAGATGTGTTTTTAGCTGTTTTTTTGAAGATAGAGAGTGAGTCAGCTTCACGGATTGAGTTGGGAAGGTGATTCCACCAACATGGTATGATGAAACTGAAAGTCCGGGAAAGTGTTTTGGTGCCTCTCTGTTTTGGTACGACAAGGCGACGTTCCTTAGCCGACTGCAGGCTTCTGGTGGGAACGTAGCTCTGCATAAATGTTTTTAGGTATGCTGGAGCCGACCCAGTGACTTTTGTATGCCAGCATCAGGGCCTTGAATCTAATACGTGCATGAACCGGCAGCCAGTGTAGAGAGACGAAGAGTGGTGTAACTTGTGCTCTCTTTGGTTCATTAAAGACCAGACGTGCTGCTGCATTCTGAGAGTGTAAATCTACATGATCTTGCAGTCTTTTAGATGTGGTCTTTGAAATTTAGCTCGTCATCAATGGTTACCCCTAGATTTCTGACCGTTTTGGAAGGCGACACTGTAGTTGGACCCAGCTGCATGGTGATGTTGTGATCATCAGCAGGGTTGGCTGGAAAGACAAGGAGTTCAGTCTTGGCTGGGTTGAGTTGCAGGTGGTGTTCCTTCATCCAGGCTGAGATGTCTGCCAGACAGGCAGCGATTCGAGCAGTCACTGTGGTGTCGTTGGGCTGGAAAGACAAGTAGAGTTGCGTGTCATCAGCGAAGCAGTGGTAAGAAGAACCATGTGACTGGATGATGGGTCCTAATGACGTTGTGTATATGGAGAAGAGAAGTGTCCCAAGCACTGATCCCTGAGGTACCCCAGTAAGTAACTGATGTGGCTTGGATACCTTCCCTCTCCAGGCTACCTCGAAGGACCTATCTGAGAGATAGGAGTTGAACCAGCTAAGCACAGTTCCGGTGATGCCCAGTTTAGAGAGGGTGGAGAGTAGGATCTGATGGTTGACTGTGTCAAAGGCTGCAGAAAGGTCCAGCAGAATCAGAACGGATGATCTGGATTCAGCTTTTGCCTGTCTCAGTGACTCCGTGACAGACAGCAGGGGCTGTGAATGTATTGCTGATGGTTGTAACCTTATTAGTAAAAAATGTGGCGAAAATATCTGCTGTCAGTGATGTGTCAGGTGGTGGAGAGGGAGGGTAGAGAAGTGTGTTGAATGTTCTAAACAAGCTACGAGTGTCTGTGGTGCTGTTGATCTTGGTCTGGTAATATGAAGTTTTTGCAGCTTTAACGTTATCTGAAAAAGTTGCAAGCAGAAGCTGATATAGACCATTTACGCAAAAACCGGAAATACGTCAAGGAAGCGTAAACCCAGTTCCGGTGTAAGCTTTATTGACGGAGAAATGGCAGCTACCGTTAGAGTGTTTTCGACTTGCCTGACTTGTCTTCCGAAGTTCACCAGCGCCGATGTGGTGAAGAGTGTGGAGATACATTCGTCCACTAAAGGGAACAAACTGGACAAGGGATATAAATTCTTCCACGAAGAGTTTATCCACAACAAGAAATTGCTATAGCTAGCTTTAACCATATCACCGGTTATAACTCTGTTAACGTTAACTGTAAAGTAAGTAATGGTAAATCTTAGGTGTTGTGAATTTGTAATAAGGTATAACAGATCGCAGTGAATATGTCGTGTGTATGTTTAAGTGAGAGGGTATGAGATAACATAACCATTAATTTGGTGAAGCTGTACTAGGTAAATGTTACTGACATTGTGTTGTGACTTAACGTTAACGTTACTAAGTAAAGTATAGTGTATTTGTATGTGAGATAACACATAATATTTTCTTGTTGCATGCGGTTATAGTATCAAATATACTCCAGGGACAGGTTGTAGTGAGAGGTAGATGCTTCAGGTCAATGAGGAAGAGCGAGGAGCCTCACAAACTGGAGGTTTGACTATAGACAGAATGCCGGTTGGCAAAAGTTCAAAAAGTTGCCCGTAAAAATTGGATTTACTTATTAATTTGAATTTGAATTAATTTTAAGCAATAATCTGCCAAGGGTCTTCTTTAAAATAAGACCAAACTTAAGTCTGTGCTCCCAAGTTTAAACATTTTATGACAGTTTTTCTTTGACTCTGCCATTTTTCGTATCTGCCGCTACGATAACAGTAAGTTCTAATACGCTTCATTGACGTATTTCCGGTCGAAAAATGCGGAAGTGCGTAAAAGGTCTGTTTACCTAGATCGGCTGGATCTTTAGATTTCCGCCATCTCCTCTCAGCTGCCCTGAGATCATTGATGTTCATGAAGGACGTCAGATAGCCAGGGGCTGGGTGGTGTAGTATGTGCTGGTTTAGAGGAGAGAGGACAGATGTTGTCTAGACAGGTTGTTAAAGTAGAGTTAAGTGTGTCTGTGGCAGTGTTTACATCGAGTATGGAAAATTAATTTATTGTGGGAAGAGAGGCAGAGACATCAGTGGAAAGGCGAGTGGGAATGGAGGTTACGGCGAAAGGAAACCAAAGGTGGAGTCGGTTTTACTATGGATAGGAGAATCATGTTGAATTGAACAAATTAGTGATCAGAGACATGTAAATGTGTAACAAGAATATTTGAGGTGGTACAGTTACATGTAATAATTAGGTCCAGCTGCCCGATCTGTGGGTTGCTGTGGTGTGTAGTCTTTCCAGGTCAAATGAGGCCAGAAGAGTATTCAGTTCAATGGCCTGGGGCTTGTCTTGGTGTATTTTGAAATCGCCAAGAACCACAAGTGGCCTGCCATCCTCTGGCAAGGAGGACAGCAGGACATCCAACTCCTCAAGAAAGCTTGTCCTGGAGGGTGATAGATGACAACAACATTTTGTGGGTTGCATTGTAGTAATGGCATGGAATTCAAAGGATGTATTGTTACATAGTGAAGCCTGTGGTGAAAAAGTCCAGTTATTATGAATGAGCAAACCTGTTCCCCCACCCCTACCGGTATGTCGAGGGGTGTGAGAGAAGTTGTTGTTGGAGAGAGCAGCAGGTGTTGCTGTATCCTCACGACATATCCATGTCTCCGTCAGTGCCAGGATGCTGAGCGTGGACTGTGTGGCGAAAGCTGGAATGAAGGCAGCTTTGTTCACAGCAGACTGGCAGTTCCAGAGTCCCACTGAGAACGAGAGTGGAGTAGGTGTTGAAGTGCAAAGCGGCCGTAGGTTGTGTGGGTTGCTTTTGGTCTTGCATCTGTATCTTGTGAATGGTCTACAACAGATAACAGGGATGTGCTTGAAGGCATGTGTTATTAGTGAACTAGACATGTTAGTATGTATGTATAAGTAAAAATAATAAAAGAGATAAAATAAAAAAAATACTTAAGTGCTTTGGTGAGTGGAGCCTTGTCAGTGTCCTTGCTCGGTGAACTCGCACAGGTAGACTCACTGGTCTTTACCCAAGTAGTTCTTCACACGAGGAGGGCTTCACACGAGGGCTACCACTTCCGCTACTGCGTCAGCATTCAGTCCAATAAATACACACTTTAACGAGCCTTTCAGTGGAAAAAGCAGTCATGCCTTAATGCTACTTGGCACAACAAAGCTAGTCACGTGGTCAACTGAAACTGAGGGTCGCGCGGGAACAGATGCGACTTCCGTACACCGCAAATAAATTATGCTGCACTTTAGCAATAAATAATACTCTAAAACAAGTGAAGCACTGTTTGCAGACACTAAAACGACGATAGTTTTACACACACTGGATAACCACCCATAAATCTAGCAGCGAATACTACGGGACAAGTCAAAACAAATCTAGCAGTGAATACTATGGGACAAGTCAAAACAAATCTAGCAGCGAATACTATGTGACAAGTCAAAACGTTTAAGCGACCCATGTTCAAGACAGTAAACAAACAGCACCTGATCTAGCAATGAATACCACTCTAACGACATTAAAAACAATGAAATAAACACACTTACAACTGCAGACTCCTGTAGATAGATCACTATATGATGGTCAGGAATTCAAGCCACACAAGTTGTAGTTAGTGAAACCAAGTGCAAGAGCATTTACTGAGATTCACAGGATTTACAGGGTTTACACAGTGAGATCAATGGTACAGGTGATATCACACAGAAGAGAAGCTTCACAAACTGAAGAGGAGTTAACAGGCTAACCAGCAGAGTAAGCTCTAAACCGATATCAATGAAAATCAAGAGCAAGTACAGACAGGTAAACACTGCAAGTCCTTTGAGACTTGACAGTGAAGTGGCATGAAGGTGAGTCATTTATGCAGGCAGTGATGAGCGAGTGAATTGAGTGCAGGTCGGTGAATTAGAAATAGGGTGATGAGAAGCGGAGCACTGAGGGAGGCGTGACAATGACAAAGTTTTCACACATACCTGAGTTCGCTGGAAAAACAGCACAGGCACAGCCAATGAATTCAGATATCGATGATCTGAAATCCTCAGGGGTAAAATGTTCACTGCACACCCTCCAATATTTGAGAGAATGTAGTAGGGATGCACCGATCCGATACCTGGATCGGTATCGGCTCAGATACTGAAGCTTTTAGAGCTTTTCACAAAAGACTGTCTTTTATAAGTAAATATTTAAAATGCATGCGCAGCTCCAGCACGTCAGTGAATGGCGCTTCTCTGTTTATACACACACACACACACACACACACACTCGCAGCTATTTTTAGCCTCCACGCGTTGCGCAATATTTCAGCGCTACTCACGAACAACATCTCAGATGTAGATGCTCAATAGTTCGGTTCACTTATAATATACACTTAGAATGGCACTGGAGGTGCAATTTACCAGAATTTGAATAAGAAGCTAATTAAACTACTCTGAACTTGCCTACAAACAGACACACTAACAGGACTTCCTGGAGAGTTCAGAATGTCAAAATAAAAGCATGAGTGTTTAAAAGGTAAAGGTGCACGATTGAGATATATTATTATTTGTTTAGAAATTATAATAATATTTCATTTGAATGGGTTCCAAAAAATAACTGTGAATGAAAAGTGAGCTATTATCTTACAACTAAATTGAACAAAAAAGAGATCTGAATCCTTTAAAGTCCAGATACATGAAATATTTTTGCAAATACCCCCCCCCCCCATTAATTAATTTTGTTGCTACATTATCCAGTATACTAGTTAATAATAAATTGTTTCTTAATAAGCTATACATTTATATTTAAATAATGTGTAGTAAGAGGTTTGTGTTTCTTTATATATTAAAGAGCACACCCAATTAGTATTAATAATGTAAAGATTTTATAAGCTGATTATGCATAAAAACAACACTGGTATCGGATCGGGATCGGTATTGGCCGATACTGAGATTTCCGATATCAGATCGGAAGAGAAAAAGTGGTATCGGTGCATCCCTAGAATCTAGGGGTGTACTGATATCCAGGTTCAGCACGATAAGCCAGAGCTTCAATTCAATGGAGTGATGGTTGCGTAGTGGGCTAAAGCACATAACTGTTAATCAGAAGATTGCTGGTTCGATCCTCACTGCCACCACCATTGTGTCCTTGAGCTAGGCACTTAACACCAGGTTGCTCCGGGGGAATTGTCCCTGTAATAAGTGCACTGTAAGTTGCTTTGGATAAAATCGTCTACCTAGGGGTAGGATTAGGGTTAAGGTTAGGAGTTAGAGTTTAGGGTAAGGGTTGGCTTAGGGGTAAGGTTAACAGTGTAACTACACGTTATTAAATGCAGGTACTTTAAGTGTAAGTGCAATGCAACAACACATGTAAATAATAAGTGCATTGTATCAAATGCTTAAATACGTAGTAGTTAAAGACACCTTATATAAAGTGGGACCTATGTAGCTATGCTGTATTCAAATAAACAGCTCTTAGTCTATTTTAGTGTTTTAGTAACTTTAGCGACTGTATATGGATATCTATTTACAACCCTATTTGCCATGCATTAATTATCTGGTTCAATGACTGAATTTTGTTCCTAATGAGTGTGAGAAATTGTCATTTTATGGGTATCTGAGGAGCTGTGTTTGACAGCAATTACAGTTTAGAACAATTATGTTATAATGGGACAGAATATTTAAACTGTTGCATTAAGTACTTTTTAAAGGCAAACTACTCTGAATGGGCTGCTTTAAAACACTTCTACCCTCTCTGACTGATGTTTTCATATGTTTGTGTGTAAGAAGATGTGTTTTGGTGTCGACATCAATTACGTATCAATTATGTAAATAAGTTGCTTCAGACTAGGAGTGGTAAGACCTTACAGGTGATGGACCTGTAAAACACCTATTTCCCGGAAAATAAGGCAAGTTAAAAAATTAGCTCTCAAAGCTGCTGAATTCGATTGCGTGTTTGATGACACTTCATCAGATAAAAAAAACGCATCTCAGTTTCTTATGATACTATAAAAAAAAAAAAACTTGACTGCGGGAAACATGAAGGCATATACAGACACATTAGATAACATCTCACAAAGCGTAGCATTGCTTATTCCTCTACGTTCATAGTTTTATCCTTAATCTTTACCATTTTCCCATGTTTTTTCTGCTTTTGTACTTTTGTACAACTGTATGTATATTTCTTTTTCTTGTTTTCTCTCTTTTTTCTGCTTGTCTACATCTCGAGTTTTGACTACATTTGCTTTCTCTGTTTTACATGGATTATTGCATCAATCTCAAACCTCTGCTGATCAGGAACGACTGTAAAAACAGCAAACAATTGCTTTAGGGATTGACATCGGTCTCAAAGCCCCACTGCTCAAGAACCACCACCACAACATCAACAAACAATTGCGGCAAGTCAAGGAATCTACTCATTTCCTGCACTGAATGCCACATGTTTACTGTAGCTTCTTCCATCAGCAGTGAGGGATTTACATGTGATAAATGTAAGGAATTACTCAGGCTGATGGGCAAGGTTAATGAGTTAGAGCCATGCATCCGAACACTAGTAGTGGTGGTCAGTGAGAAAGAGAAGCTGGTAGATACTGTTTTGGATGCAGTTAGTACAGTGAGCAACACATACACTTTGTTTCCTATTGTAGAGCCCCTGCAGCATGGCATTTGGGTGATTCTTGGCGGCATGCTCGCTCAGCAAAGCGACACCACTGTACCGTTCCTGTTAGGATTTCCAATCGATTCTCCTCACTCTGTGATGCACCCACTGAGAATCATGTTGAAAGAGCCCTTGTTATAGGTTATTCTATTGTAAGGAACATGGAAATAGAGACTCTATTGTTAATTACATTTTGGAGGCTCGGGCATCTGACATCAGATCAAATTGTGATCTAAAAAGTGCTGGCTAATGCTAAACGTAGATTTGAAAATATAACAATGTCTGGATTCACCAGTCAGAGATCACTAAGTTAATGTTAAAGAGGTGTGTAAACTTGCAAAAATTATGTCAGACACTGTAATGTGCTCTGGCCCCCTCCATGCTTGATGTGGTGATGAGGTTTATAGTAGATTAGTGTCACTGAAAGGTTGGACATCTGAGTGGTGTTCTGAGAATAGCATAGGATTTATAGAAAATTGGAAGAGTTTTTGGGATAGATGTGACCTGCTAAAGAGAGACAGACTCCATCTCTCCAGAGAAGGTGCCGCTCTCCTCTATAATAATTTGGCTCATAGTCTTAATAGTAATAGTATTTGACTAAATGGGGCCCAGGTCAGGAAGCAGACAGTATGGCTTACCATCCATCGGCAAGCTGCCTTGCGACATCATACAGGTCACATCAACACATACAGTATCACTTAGGTATCATATAGAGACTGTGTTTGTTCCCTGAACTACCAAACACAAACCCCTCACTAAATAATTTAGAGCAAAATGTGTTAAGTTCATACATTATATAAATTTAGGACTACTCAACATTTGATCTCTTTCAACCAAAGCACTAATTGTAAATTAAATTATTACAGATCATAGTTTGGATTCACTCTGTTTGACTGAAAGCTGGCTTATTAGTTTAAATGAGTCTACTCCAGGTTATTGTTATAAACATGAACCTCATCTGAAGGGTCGAGGAGGTGTTACTACAATTTACAGTGATGTTTTTAGTGTTACTCAGAGGACATGATATAAGTTTGTGTCTTTTGGAATAAAAATGCTTAATGTTTCATTGTCATATTTAAATAAAAAATATTGTCGTCTTTTGCCCTAGCTTTGGTATATACACTACCGTTCAAAAGTTTGGGGTCACTTGTCTGAAATGTTTCTCATGATCTTAAAAATCTTTTGATCTGAAGGTGTATGCTTAAAAGTTTGAAATTAACTTTGTAGACAAAATATTATTCTGCCAAAACATATACATTTATTTAATTACAAATCTAAAATTTCCTAAAAAAAAAAAAAGTTTTTGAAATGGATGACTTGGATCAAAATATGAAGAAAAGAAGCCAATAAGTGCCCAACATAGATGGGAACTCCTTCAATACTGTTTAAAAAGCATCCCGGGGTGATTCCTCAAGAAGTTGGTTGAGAAAATGTCACGAGTACATGTCTGCAAAATCTAGGCAAAGGGTGACTACTTTGAAGATGCTAAAATATTACATAGTTTTGGATTTATTTTGGATTTTTTGGTCACAAAATAATTCCCATATTTCCATTTCTATTATTCCATAGTTTTGCTGACTACTATTATTCTAAAATGTGAAATAAATAAATAAATAAATAAAGAATGAGTAAGTGACCCCAAACTTTTGAACGGTAGTGTAGATCACCCGGGCCATATTCATATTTCCTTGGTGAATTTGTAGATTTTCTACCAGATCTAAGAGTTCATTTGAATAGAGATTTAATTGTTGGTGACTTAAAAATTCACATACAGTGGATATAAAAAGTCTATACACCCTTGTAAAAACAGCATTTTTTTGTGATTAAATAAAGATATATCAGAAACTTTGCCCCTTTAATGTACAAATTACAACCTATGCAATGCCACTGAAAACCAAAGTGACACGTTTCAGAGGAAAATATATAAATAAAAACAGAATAACCTAATTGCAAAAGTATGCACATCCCTGAATTAATTCAACTTGGTTGAATCACCCTTTGATTTTATTACAGCACTCAGTCTGTTTGAATAAGAGTCTATTAGCTTGGCACATATTGACATGGGAATATTTTCCCACTCTTCTTTACAAAAAATGTTCCAGATCTGACAAATTGCGAGGGCATCTCCTGTGTACGGCCCTCTTCAGGTCCCCCCACAGATTTTCTTTAGGGTTCAGGTCTGGGCTCTGGCTGGGCCATTACGAAACTTTTATATTTTTTTGCTGAAGCCATTCTTTTGTTGATTTGGATGTGCGCTTTGGATCATTGTCATGCTGAAAGTTAAAGGATCTCTTCATTTTCAGCTTTCTAGCAGACACCAGAAGGTTCTGTGACAAAATTGACTGGTACATGGAGCTATTCATGATTCCCTCCACTTTCACTAAAGCCCCAGTTCCAGCCAAAGAAAAGCAGCCCAAAAGCATGATGCTGCCACCAACATGCTTCACCGTGTGTATGGTGTTCTTTTGTGGATCTGCTGCGTTGTTTTTACGCCAAATATACCTTTTTACTATTTTGGGCAAAAAGTTAAATCTTGGTCTCATCAGACCATAACACAATTTTCCACATGGTTTTGGGAGACTGGATATGTTTTTTCGTCAGAAAAGGCTTGTGTCTTGCCACCCTGCCCCATAGCCTAGACAGATGAGTAATATGGGAGATAGTTGTCACCTGTTGTGAGCAACCAGTACTTGCCAGAAAGAGCTGCAGCTCCTTTAATGTTGCTGTATGCCTCTTGACAGCCTCCATGACAAGTTTTCTCTTTGTCTTCTCCTCAATTTTGGAGTGACATCCTATTCTGTTGTGCCATACTTTCTCTACTTGTTGAAGAGTGTCTTCACTGTGTTCTATGGTATATCTAATGCCTTGGAAATGTTTTTGAGATTAGCATTTATCAATATTCTCAACTCTCTTGGAGTCAGACTAAATGTGACAGGACCAACTCATCATCATAATCATATGCTAGATTTAATTCTGTCATATGGAGTTAATGTTGGTACTTCAAAAATTCTGCCACAGAGCGAGAACATCTCAGCTCATTACTTTGTCTCTTGTATGCTGTGATTAGCTAATGTCACTCAGGTTGAACTATTCTTTCGACCTCTCAAAATAGCTTCACGTGTAGAGAGCAATCCCTAATATTCCATATTTGTCTCAAATACTCAGTAAGCCAAAAAGTCTAGAAGAACTTGATGTAATCACAGAAAATATAAATAGTCTTCTCTAGCACACTTGATTGTGCTTCCCCCTTTGATAAAATAAGAATAAAGAAAAAAAACCAAGGTACAATGATCACACTCATGCTCTCAAGAGAGCAGCTTGGAAAATTGAGCACAGGTGTAAGAATACAAAATTAGAGGTATTTCACAGTGCATGGAAGGATAGTGTCTGTAGCTCCAGACAGGCATTACAAAATGCTAGGTCAGCATATTTTTGCAAACTCGTATAAAATATCCACAACAATCCTAGGTGTTTATTCAGTGCTGTGGCTAGATTGGTTTGGAATAAAGCCTCTATTAAACCAGTTATTTCATTTCAGCACAATAGTAATGACTTCATTCATTTCTTTAAGTATAAAATTGAAATCATCAGAAATAAAATTCCAATTATGCAATCCTCTGTCACAGCACCTCAGAAAACAGTGTCTTATACTTTTTCCTCACAAGCAACATGAATCCGCTGTCATACTGTATGTCATGAAGAGCAAACAAAACTTACTGAAACATCAAAAGCAACAACATGTATGTTAGATCCAGTACCAAGCTCTTAAAAGAGGTATTCACTGTAATCACAGAACGTCTTTTTAATATTATTATCTCCTTGCAATCCTTAGGACATTTAAAAAGAAATAAAAAAATGGCTGTTATCAAAAAACTACAGCTTGATCCTGGAGAATTGGCAAATTATAGACTGATTTCAAATCTCACATTCATTTCTATAATATTAGAAAAAATTTGAAGAGGTTTCTTACCTGTGGCACTTTTGTTAGCAATGGACCCATTAATGCAATCCACAAAAATCAATGCCATGGTGTTTGGTCACATGACTCGGTGTGTCAGAAGTTTAACACTTAAATTACTCTGGAGGGTTGCACAAGGTTAAATATGCTTCTCCTAGGAAGTATTTTCAGGAATGGTGGAATAAGTTTCCACTGTTATGCTGACGATACCCATTATATTTCTTCGAAACCTGATGAAATTTCACAACTCTGCAAAGAGTGTATCAATGAAATCAAAGATTGGATGAAGAAATTTCCTTCTACTCAAATTTGATAAAACAGATGGACTAGTTAGACCTTTTTTTAGACCAAAAACCTCTAAAAAAAAAAAAAGCCTCTAAAATATCATTTGACTCTTGATGGATATACTGTTGCATTATCTTCCACAGCACATAACTTAGGTGATATATTTGACACTAAACTGTCTTTTGAAAATAAAATTTCCAATTTTATTAGAACAGCTTTCTTCCACCTCGGAACTATTGCTAAATTACTACACATGCTCTCTGTTGCTGATGCCAAAAAACTAATTCATGCGTTCATGACTATCAAGACATGATTATTGTAATTCATTAATAGGAGGATGTCCTGCAAGTTCAATAAATAAACATTTGGTTCAAAATATAGCAGCCAGAGTGCTGACCAGAAGCAAGAAATATGATCATATTAGCCCTATTTTATCATTGTTACATTGGCCTGTTAAATCTCATATTAATATAACATTTGTGTTAACAACATAAAAACTTTTAATGATATTGCTCTGCAGTACTTAAGTGACCTTCTACGAAGCTATAATCCATCACGTTCATTATGATCACACAATTCTGGCCTGTTAATAGTAACTAGAATATCAAAATCCACAAAAGGGGTAGATCCTTTTCCTATTTGTCTCCTAAACTATGGAATAGTCTTCCTAACATTGTTCGGGATACGCTCTCTCAATTTAAGTCTATAATATAGATTAATCTATTCAGCCAGGCATACACCTAACTTATCCATCAACTCATAATTAGGCTGCTTTAGTTAGGTCTGCATGAACCAGAAACTCTTCTCATAATCTATATCTCTGCAATTAGTTGAGTGTCATCTAAGCTAATATTATTTTGTTTTGTTTCCCTGACTCAACCAATCCCTAAATTACCAGAGCCGGCAGGATCCAGGTACATTCCTGCTTGGTGTCAGAATCTACAACAATGGACTTGAGGATAAACAATGCCAATTCCAACCATAGAATATGGGATACTTCATATGCCACTGCCTGAACCTTGGACTTGGGATGGACCTCATAGAACCTCACCAAAATGACCTGCTGTTTGAACTGCGATGCGCCTCATAGATCTCTGCCTGCATCACCTTGGTCTAATGATGGACTACACTCTTGAAAGGAATACATAAACTATCAGTTAATTGCAAACAAAAGCCTGATCAGCCAACTAACAAAGAACAATGCATTTATGTGAACTTCTGCAGTTAATCCAGGATGGACTTCAAAGACATTAGTCATTGATGTTACGGTTCATACAAAATCTTGTTGTTTAAACACTGGCCCTAAACAATTACTTAGTTTACTAATTGTTTTGCTAACACTTTTTTACTGATTCTTGAATAAAAACTGGAAAAAACATATATATGCTGAATCCACTTTAACCCCTATTATTTCCCCCTCTCCCTCCCTATCTCCACCCTGTCCCTCAACAAACATCCCTGTGGTCAAAGCCTAAATTACACAATGCACATATGTATACAAACAAAAAAATATTTCAGAAAATAAACAAATATTAAAAACAAAAAAAAACAAAGAGACAATTCCACAAAGAGCAGAATTCACAATTACTACCGCAATGCTGTCTCTCTCCATACGTTTTTCACTGAGAGCCTTCCAGAAAGGACAAATGCCTGTACCATTTCTTGCCATACTCGTCTATTTTGCCAAGCTCTTTATATGACATGATTTCAATTGCTACCACCCTGCCCAATTCGGTGAACCATTTTTGAAATGAGGGAGCGCCAATTGACTTCCATCCTCTAGAAATTATCTGTCTGCCAATCATTACACTAGTTTGGACCCAGCTTTTTGTATATTTGTCACCTACTTCAATAACCACCCCATCACAAAATATACATAGTCTGGGGCAGAATGACATTTGAGTATCTAAAAGCTCACAGATAAAATTCTGGACTCCCACCCAGAATTCTGAATCCCAGCGCATTTTTTTATTATTTCCAACTCCCCATACTCCTATAACAAATTCAAATCTCTTTCATATACCAAGACTCTGAATCAATAAGCAATAATACACTGACACATCATGCCCCTTTCCAAAGGCCATGAGCACCATACAGAGGGTGTCTACAGCTTTAGGGGGCTGTACACAACCACCAAAAATAGTACAAAGTAGATGGTGCAACTGTAAATACCTGAAAAATTGAGACCTAGAAATCCCAAATTGCTGTTTTATATTTTCAAATGATCTAAAAGCTGTTTTCATTATGGTCACCAAGTGTAGCAACACCCCTCTCCATTCATTTTTTTCAGCAAAAGGGGCACACTATTGTTAATACATAATTTGTGGTTCAGCCATATGTTTGAGGAAACATTTAGGTAAGGATCAAAATTGAGCATATGTGAAACCTTATGGAAGTATGAAATAATGGGATGCATTTTTACTTCTTTAGGTAGTTTTATAGGAAGACTTTGCAATAGTGAGATTGGGGCAAGGACCACTTGTCCAATTTAGTACCAGGGAGGGGCTCTCTCAGGTGGAAGAGACCAATGGGCTGATGTCTGAGTCTAAAAGCATAGTAATAAAACTAAATTTGGGGGAGGCCTGAACCTCCTTTTTGAAATGCAACCAAGGTCGTTTACCATTCCACATAAAATACATAGATATTCTATCAAATTGTTTAAAATAAGAACTTCTGGCTGGAGAGACTGTAGTAGATAATTGAATTTGGGGATACAATTCAATTTTTACAACATTGACCTTCCCTGCCATATACAAATGTAGTGAAGCCCACCTATCCACATCACACAAGGGTCTTTTCATTAGTATGTCAAAATTGACTCTCTCAAATTTGTTGGAAATAAAATGCCTAAACACCTTATGCCTTGTTAGGGCCATTGAAAGGCGCCAGGTTGTAAAGCCGTGGCAGGGCAATATGCTGTCAGAGCAAGAGCTTATGATTTAGACCAATGCACCCTGTATCCTGAAAATTTGGAGAAAGAATTAATAATTGTATGCAGGCTAGGCATAGAATTACTAGGATTTACTAGAGAGGACAGCCTTGCTGGGTTACCCTACCAAAAGAAAAATAATCTGAAATGTATCCATTAATTTGCACTGCTGCTAATGGTTGATTATAAAGTAAATTAATCCACCCAATAAAAGTGTTCCAAAACCCGAAAATTTCCAAAATCTTAAAAATATTCCCATTCCACCTTATCAAACAACACCTCGGCATCAAGTGAGATTGCAGCAATCGGGGTCTGTTCATTCACTACTGAACATAATATTTATCAAACGTTTAATATTATCAGAAAAACTACAACCAAGAATAAACCCTACTTGATCTATATTTATAGTAGATGTAATTACTCTTAATTGATTTGCCAGATATCCATGGGACATGCCTCCCATTGTTGCGCACCTCCCGGTATGTCCCATTGAGGCGGGTTTCCAGTGAAGGATGCACCCCACAAACCAGACTCTACCCTCCAGTGGATTTGGGTCTGTGGCATCGGCTCATCTCTGACGCTTGCTCCCACAGGCAGTATTTCTACCCGTCGGGTTCCCTCTGGTGCTTGCCTCTCTGGAAAATCCATCCGGGGGTATCACGCCACACTCACTCCTTCATCCTGTGTAAACGCCGCCTCTGCCAGCTTCACTGCCTCTACCAAATCCGCCATCGTGGATGGATCTTTCATGCATATGCAGACCTGCCAACCTTGGAATTTTTTTTTTTTTTTTGAGTACCATCAGCGTGACGGGGCACAGGGTTTGATAACATACCATGTTTTGCCCATCAGGACATTGTTCTGTGCACACCACGAGTGAAAGAGAGAAGCATGAAACCATCCTCCAGATAAACGCGTATTAAATATTTGTGTTAATAATAATTTAAGTAATGATAAAAACAATATAATGCAATGTGTAAATAAATTTTTTATGTGAATTCAATATTAACAGACTAGTCGACTATTATTTCCAATGCCGACTAGCAGCAGCTGTACCATTTAGTCGACTAGTCGTCATGTTAACATTCTAAGTGGCACAAACTCGCACAGTTTGTGAGGAGCAGCAGTGAAATTAGCCGCTCTGGGACAGAAAAACACTTGAGTGTGTGAGCACAGAACACATGCCTGACCAATTCTGGAACTCTTCCCTCTGGAACACGCGGTGCCTCAAAATATTTAAATCACTGCACTTGTATAATCACCAAGCCATATAGCGATTTCAATTTTATTTAGATTTATTGTTCAGCATTACTTGAGCATTTTATAATTTGCATGGCTGAATTTTATCTTCCTCTTATCAGTGTGACCATGAATGACTACTATTTTAAATTAATCCATGCATCGACTCCAGACGATGAAGTTAACTCAATTCAATATTTCAACTTTCCACATCCACCACAACCCGTTTACCTTAAGGAGTTAGAAGTACAGTGACTACTGTACTGTCCTCGCTTAAGAAATCAGTAAGACGGCAGGAGTGGAAGGGGGATCGAGCAGGATTTTGTGTTGCTGTCGATTTGCAGTCTCTTATTAATGATAGGCGCATTTGTCAATCATAACCGATTGCAATTTTGGGAATGAACCTAGCGCTATGATTGGTCGAACTCTTCTTTTGCTGTTGCTTGATTTGAGTACTGTGCGTGCAAAGAGGCGTCACCAGGTTTTTGCGTAGTTTAGAGTGACAAATCGTACCAGCATACTTTGAGGTAAAAATACGTACCCGCTACGCAAAATGCGTACAGGTTGGCAGGTCTGCATATGGATCTATGAACAGAGCGAAGGAGAGATCTTAAAAAGTTTATCCACCGTTATCCTTTCTGATATTTGTCCATGGTTGGATTTCCTCCTATGAGCCACAATTGCACCAGGCGTGCAAGCTGTGTGGTTTGGACCCAAACCGGAGTCCGAGGATCATACACCCACTCAGGAACTTTTGAACAGCGCACACCAGTGATAAGCCCACCCAAGCCATAATTTCCACCTTCAGTACATCATAGTCGCCTAGCAAGTCAGTCGGAAGGGAATAGAATGCCCGCTGCACTTCCGCCTTAAGGATGGGCACCAAAATGCAGGACCATTCCCCTCATGCCCATCCTTCGTGAGTGGACATCACCTCAAAGGTATGGAGATAGGCTTCTACATCATCCTGCTCTGTGAGCTTAGTCAACAATTGGTGGGCTGTGTTTCTGACCTCTGGTGTTCGTCAAGCTCTACTGCTTCTGTTCACAGATGCACGATCTCCTGCTCCACTTGAGTCAGTCCAGCGTTGAGTTTTTCTGAGATCTGCTGCTGGCAGAGTGAAACTTCAACCAATTCATGACTAAGGTCCTCCATAATGGGAGAGAGAAAGCAGAATCTGTAGAACTGCACAAACATACAATATGTGGTAAATGATGCGTCCATTCTCACTCTGAATTTAAGCCAAGCATTTTCCACAAATGCAGCAGGATGAGAATGAGGCAAAGACAGCAGTATCCCAGCTAACAATTTTATGTTCTAAGAACGTTTTCCTAACGTTAGTATTTGGTTGTGGGAACATGAAAATGTCCAGTTTTCTTAACATTAGTAGAACGTTTTTTAAGGTTAATAACGTTATAAGGATGTTCCATTAACGTTTTATATAATTTTTTTCCCCCCAAACCTTTAAATAATGTTAGCCAAAGTTGTTGGAACGTTCCCTGTTAGGTGGGATACATTTTTTTTTCACCCTGGATGGGCATTTATTGGAAAAGATATACGTGAAGGTGAAGATGAAGGAAAACGGTGAGGCCCTTGTGTTCCTGTGTCAGGTGCGGTCAACGTTGTGCTGTAGATTCTCTGTGTTCTGGCGGCTGTGTCTCTGGAGCACAGTTATTGTCTCTGCTTTCTTTCTAGTTTCTGAGAAGACAAGAAGCAAACATGAGAATGTGGTTGTAACAAAACTCTAAATTCGGGTTTGGGAAGGAGGAGACGGGGAGTAGTGACATGCTTTAGGTAATGCTTTATTTCTCTTCCGTGCAGCAGATGCAATCTTTCAGGTTTTTCACTCGGTTCAAAAATTCACTCTCAAAAAAAAAAACATTTTTTTTACAATCCCTCAATAGCTTCGGTCAGTAGTTGGCAAAGCTGCACACTTGTTCTTTCTCTCGTTTCTGGCTTGTTCAGCTGTTTTTAAGGCGTTTCTCCACTATCACTGTAATGAGAAACGGCTGTTAGAAATTATGTCAACCAAGTTGACGAGCCACACCACTCCCTCTCTCCCGCAGACAGACACACGACAAAGCCCCTATCACCACAGTGGTGTCCACACATGGGTCACCTTGTCTGAGATTCCTTGCTCCTTATATAGAGGCCGAACCTCCCGCATCGCCAGATCTTCCCTCTGCTGCCTTTGTTTATATTTTGGGAGTAGTAAAATGGCTGCGTGGTCTGATGCACTGACCCATTTGTCGTTGATCATAACATACACTCAACCACCCTGGGTTTTCCCCGAATTCTTCATCCTGTCCATACGGTGAATGGAAAACCCAGGCAGATGTACAGTGTGGCCAAGAATGGATGGTGTGAGCCATGTCTCGGTGAGTCAAAGAGCGTTGCAGTCCCTGCAGTTTCACTGGAACTGTATCTGGGCTCTGAGGTCATCCAGTTTGTTGTCAATGGACTGGACATTAGCTAACAATATGCTGGGCATTGGTGTGGAGTGTGCCCTGGCTTGCACCTGGCTCCTCACTCTTTTTTATGCCTCTTTTCCCCTCGCCATCGTTGCTGCCTCAGGATAGTCAGTCCATTGTTTATCTGGCTCAGAGTAATCTCCAGAGGCCAGTCGGGTTCAGTATAAAAATGGGATTTAGAGTGGTTAGTAAAGTTTATTCCAATGTTGATTAAAGTTAGATGGTTGTATGTTTTTTGTCCATGGGCTAACTCAAGTATAATGCAAAAAACAAGGTAAAAAACAAAATAAAGTACACAAAAATTGCAATGTGGGTTGCGAGCACTAAAGTAGGCAGCCTTCCAAAGACGTGCAACACAGAAATACACTGCCATTGAGGGAAACTTTAACAATCTGTTAGACTGTTTTCGGCAGTTGTTAAACATCAGCCTTAACAACAGAAAGAAATCATCACAGTTCTGACATTTACCTTGAATTAAATTATCAGAATAAACTCTGTGCTCCGAACATTTGTATTTTTTTCTATATATTCAGTATCAGACAATGTAATAATTGCAACAGGCCTAATTATTGAATCCTCATTTGTGTTTTAGCTTACAGATTTATTGCACATCTATTTTAACCTAAAAAGTTTTCTGAAGCAGAACATTTTTATACAAAAATCAATAAGTGTCTTCCAATACGCACAGTTTTCAACTAAATGTATGGTGTGTAATTAAATTATTTGTATTTTTTTTGCTTGCTAACTGCATATGCAGTTGATGTACACTAAAATAATTACATGCAATTGCATTTAAAATATAATTAACACTATTAGAGAGGTATACAATGATGAGTTTTCACTGCAAAACAACCCCAAAAATAAAATAAAAAAAAATGCAGCAACAAATTGCATCACCAAATTTTAGAAAATTTGCTGCAAATTCAGTCATTTTGTGCTGCAAAAATCATGAAAAAGTGCCACGAAATCCTGGTGGGACTGTATAGAGCTGCTCAGCCATGACGTCAATTTGTAGGCAAACTCTGAAGTCTAATTTGCCATAGGTTCCCTTTGTATTTTTCTATGGGTTTTTATAATAGGGTTTTACAACTTGCATTATGAGTAAAATAAGTTCTGTGGAAAACATTACTTGAAGATATGTGGAAGGTTTTTTTCTACAACATAAATTACACACTTTCAAACCTCAAACTTTCATGGTCCTGTCACTCTGTCAGTCTGGGTTTTTGTGTGACAGAACCGTGACAACATCATTCTATGTCTGTCTTGTGTTTCATTTTGTGTCTGTGTGAGCGCACGGCTTCGGTTGTTATTTCACAGCTGTGCGCTTCTGGGTTGGTCTCATGTTTCATGTTCGGAGCATGGTGTCCGGATCCTGACTTCCCTGTCTGGTGTGGTTTCGGTTTATGTTGATGTTGGGATTCAGACCCTCATTCTCCATGTTCTGTCTGTTATTGGCATGAGTGCATTGTGCTTATGTCATCTTGGCGGCATACACTCACGTCAGTCGTTTATGTCTGTCTCTCGCGACCACAGGCGTGCTTCATGTTGTGCTCGCGTTGCACTGTGCGCCTTGTTCGTGAGCTATCTTCAAGTTGTGCTGAACTCGCGCACAGGTGTCCTGTCTCACTTTATCGCCTGTTGCGTGCATCGCGTGGCGTTTGCCTGTACGCTTAGGCTTTGTCTTGTGTGGGAATGCGAAGCATTGCTTTGTTTGCGATGCTACGCATTCTCTTGTCTTGTCTGTCGATTGGGATGAATACTACCCAGGCCCCCCTCACTATATGTGATTTTTTTTTTTTTTTTTTTTTTTTTTTTTTTTTAATTATCCAATTCAATATGGCTACAAAATTCATGTTTGAGGTATGACTGAGTAATTTGTGTTGTAGAACAAAATGTCCACATATTGTTAATATTTACCACTGATCTTGTTTCGGATCCTGCCAGATAATAAATAAGAGGTAATTCTGACTTTTTATTTCACAATTGTGATATTATTTCTCGCATTTCGACTTTATAACTCACAATTTCAAGAACTAAAGTCACAATTGCGAGAAATAAAGTTGCACACTTGCACACTGATACAAACTCGCAATTGTTACTTTATTTCTCTCAATTTGCAGTGGCATTTCTCATCATTGTGTCGCATTCTCTCAATGTGACTATCTTACAAATATATAATTAACACAATTAAGTTGAAGAGTATATAACCATACTATATGGGCATAAAACTGAAAATAGTCAACATTTGTTATAGCAACAGAATAAAGCCAGCAAACGCTCGGATGTGCTTTCATTACCTGTCAAACCTGGTGGTGTCAAGCATTCAATCAACTAACATATATAGAAGATATATATATTTTTAAAAAAAAAAAACTGTGAAAATACATTTTAAGATTGTAGTAGGCTGCCAGTGGATAGACTGACTTACTACATATATTTTCCCAATATGTTAGTGGACACTACGTAAATGCTTGCAATCATAATGGCTCATCAGTGGGTTCAAGAGGTCCATCCTCTTGAAGTGGTGATATGTTTCTACTCCTACTCATCATTATCAAGTTTAAAGAGTGGAAAATCTTCATCTAGGCAATATATTTCATCATATTTACTTCAAAGTATGTTCAGGATATAACAACTAAGAACAGTAATTTCCTTTGTATGTGTACCCGCTCATGTAGGGGTATAAGGAAATGAGGAGGTGGATCATGTCGCTAAACAGGCTCTTAGAAACTCTGATATACAGTAGAGTTTAGTGTTCAAATGAGTAAAATGGAAGTGAAAGGACTAATTAAAGGGGCTGTAAATGGGATGTGGCAAGAAAAATGGGACAGTGAGACAAAGGGGTGTCATATAGATAATATCCAAAGATAAGCTGGGTTTGATATAAACAATTATGGCAATAGAAGAGAAGATACCATAATATCTTGACTCAGAATTGGGCACTCCTCACTTAATCATTTTACATCATTGGTAAACACAAATCTGGTTACTGTGCTAGATGTGGTCTTCTTGAAACAGTTGAACATGTATTAATAAAGTGTTTAGGTAATGATAATTAAATATTCCAGTTTATAGATGCACTTAAGTCATTAGGAATTACTCTGTTTACACTGCAGAATCTATAAGGATTCAACAGTATATAAAGCTCTTCTCATTTATTTCAAGGATACCGATTTGAGAAACAGAATTTAAGAATTTAAGTGGTTTTTTTTTCCTTTCCCTTAATGTCAATGCTCCACACTCCATCCCAGTAAGTGGCAGAAATGCACAATAAGCTGGTTTGACAACCGCCATGAAACATTAAAGAAGTTTCTCATGGGTGTTTTACTCATCCCTGCCCCCAGAGGGTGATAACCAGTGAGTTGAGCAGAAATGTGAGATAGAAGAAGAAGCACAAGCAAGTATTTTTGTATGTTCATACTGATTTTAGCAATTCGTTTAAAGCCCTTATTGAGGAAATGTATTTTGTTCAACAATTATGTAAGTTGATATTTAGACATATTATTACTTGTATGGTTACCTTTTTTTTTTAGTGTTGTTTAATCTCTATTTCTCTTGTGTGTAACTGTGCTGTATAATGGAAATGTTTATTTAATGCAGGATTGTTTGAAACAGCTTTTGATGTTTCTTAAGTTCACTTCTATAGTTTGTATTGGGACTTTTTTCTGTGTATGACTGGCCTGTTGCAGACTTTTATTCTTGAGGTTTAATTGGATTATAAAGGACCTGTTATTTCTATTCATCATCATTTCATCTTCTCCTTCAACATACTTAATGCCTGCCAGCATTCATGTATCCACTTTAAATGAGCTATTTGAGACTATTTTAATGGCAAATTCTGTTACTTTATTATTTTGTAATCTTCAATATGTACATTTTGTGTTGTGTTTTTGTTGCAAATTATCATAATTAAATTATTTTTATAATAAACATTGAATAACCCCCTTTAATCCATATAATATTTGAGGGTATTTTAGATTCCATACAGATGGTTAAAGCCAAGCTTTGGTTATACATGGTAAATGGGGCATTTCCTACTCTACAACAAGGGGATATTATATAAATTAAGGAATCTGTCTTATCTTCTTTTTTTTGCAGATCATCCTACAGTTGAAGAAAGAAAAGAATTTGGTATATAAAGAGGAACAACTGCAAGTGTAACAACTGAAGTTTACTGGCATACTATTATAAAAATGCAGTGTGTTAAAGAAGAGTTTAAAGAGGAGAGTGAAGACATCAGTATTACAGAATCATGCAGAATGAAACATGAAGATACTGAAGAACAAAGAGGTTGGTGTTCATTCTTGATTCTTCATAAATACTGTTGAGAGACATTAAGGCCGTTTTCACACCTGGCTTGTTTAGAGGATTTGTTTCAGAACCTGCTGCATTTCTCCCTTAATTTTGTTCATTTAAGCACATTTGAACATGGCAATCACACTTGAAACTGGTCCAAAACAATCAGTCCGAGACCACCGATTGCAAACCAACTCTTTACTTGTGTTAATTCTAAGTTAATTATCAGTAATCATCAATCACTAATACAAACCTTGAATGAATATGTAGTTTGAAACTTTGCATGCTTCAGAACGCCAAGCTTGCAAATTACGTTGCGTGAATGCATGTGCACAGGAAAGTTTTCTCTTTCATTTTTCATTTGCCTTTAAAGTTTCCCAAATTTGTCTTTGTTCTGAAAAAAATTACTTCTGTCCAAACATCCTAATTTTATGATGTAGTTATGTACAAAAAACAAAACAACATTATGTAAATACATTTTAAATATAAATGTGATATTTATGAGAAGGCGCATTGTTATATAATACAATATATTCATTTCCAGTTATATAATAGCACATATAATATATACAATGCAATTATAAATTACCTTTTAAAAAGAAAAGACTTGAGTTGATTTTTTTTCTATCCCTTTCTCTCTCACCCTTTCTTGTACATCTTTCATAGATTTAATATAAACTAGCAAATATTGTCAGCAGTGATGAAGCATACCTATTAGGCTTTGTAAGGCAGTGTTTTATGTTGCTGCTGAACACATTTGACCTGTAATATTTTAATTAATATTTCCATTAATTTCAGATGACAAAGGCTCTGAAGAAGGTATAAGTGTGAGAGAAATGTATATTGCCACTGAAAGTGTTACTTACTAAATCGCAGCACTCAGCAGCGGCCCGTGCATTTTAAGTCTAGTCCTTCATTGCAATTCATGCCATTAAGAAAACACAGTTTCACAATGAATAAGACACTGTATGCCATAGTGTTGTCAAACATACCAGTACCCCAGTACCAAGTCAGTACTCAAACAAAAAGTTATTTACGATACCAGAATTTCTGAAGGTACCGGGGTACCGAGAACTGGGTCTACCAGGTACTCATGCAGAGTCGGGAACTTTCGAACGCTCACAACATGCAAAAGATTGCGACAAACAAAGTAGCTGCTGCTAGGGAGTCTCAACTGAATCTTGTCGCAAAGAAAAGTGGTAAAAGCCAGGTTTGGAAATTCTTTGTATTTGAGGCTGATGAAAAGGGAAACATCATAAATCAGCAAAAACCTATTTGTAAACGCTGCTTTTGCAATTTTCTGACGAAAGGAGGAAACACATCAAACTTAATAAAGCACCTGAAAGACAGAAACATGGATTCAAGCAACTAAAGCAGGTGAGTTTAAAAGCATATTATCGTTTGCATTAGGGCTGAAATGTTTAGTTGACATAATCGACATCGTCGAAAATACAAAATTGACGAGAAAAATGTTCGTTGTCGAATAGTCGTTTGATCTCATTTCAACGCAATGTGAAATCAAATTAAACTGTAATGATGACGCGCGAGAGCAGCAGTTCACGCCTGATGGAGGAGAGGAAGAATTTCACAGATCAGTCCAGATGCACTCTAAACTTTCACAGTTTATTTTATGTAGATCTCAAAGTATTAAGGAATGATTAAAAAAAAAAAAAAGTACATTCAGAAGCATGTACCATTGTAAAATAAGTGGAGGCGGAGCTCTTTAAAGGAAACACCCTGGCGTTACATCTTAAATGCAGTTATATTTAATGCGTCATTGCTTTATTAAAGTTCAAATAATACAGAAGCAGATCATGTTAATAACTATAAACTCAGAAACTGGTATTTCTCTGTGTGGTCTGTGCCTCTTCTATGAGTTGCACGAATGGGGGAGAGATTGAAACTGCACCCGGCTGAGAGAGACTCTGCCTCGGGGACGCTCATCCTTCGAGCATGGATGCTTAATGCAGCTAGATTAGTACGCGATTGCTCACGACATATTTAATCATCATATATGTCACTGTGCATTTCTTATCGTGAAGAAAAATGGCAATATGCAGCTTTATTAATACGAGAGCACTTTGCACATTAGTTTGGAAATTGTTTTTTATTCATTCAATTGTATGCTTGTTTATTTAGTTTTGTTATAATTAAAAAATAATTCTTTAAATTAAAGTGTTGCTCAATGGCATATTTTTGTTCTTAGTTCTGCTGCTAATCTTTTGTTAACTTTGTAATTAAGAGAGTGTTGTTTAGTAACCTGTTTTTGTGTTTTGCTTTGGTACCGAAAATGGTATCGAGTACCGTGAAATTTCACTGGTATTGGTACCAACTACTGAAATTTTGGTACCGTGACAACACTAGTATGCCATACATTATCATACATTATGTGGCAGTCAACTAATAATACCAATTGATAGTTAAAAAAATGCATCCACACACAAAAGCCAGAACCAAGGAGGTCTAATACCAAGAAAAAGCTCTCTAATAATATTTGCGATGATTTTTTTTTTTTTTTGCTTGAAATCGTCTCTTCAGGGTACACGGTTACTTTTCAAAACTTGATCCAACACTGAATGCTCAAGCAGCCTAATTTACACTTTTTATAAACACCAATTTATTTGAAGTGAGAATCAGTCCTCCGTTCCTGTTTAATTAATCAATTGCATGATCATGCAGAACATCTCAGGTTTTTAAATCCATAAGGATCTCTTTCTCAACGGCAATAACAGCAGTGACAGCCGACTCATCAGCATCTTGTGCTCTTCGCTTTCAAATTACGTGCATCGCTTAAAGTTTGGTTGCGTCACTCAAGGCCAGTTAGAAGGCCTGGAATGGGACATATGCTAAAGACCACACCCACCAAGAACAAATAAATCAATCTGATGAATCTGACAATCTGACTTTAGATTTCCTATTCACTGCAATGTTGAGGGATTCTGTGGAAACTCTGAAAGCCTGACTGGGTGAAGCTCAGACTCGTGCGCAGCTTCGGCTAAGGAGCATGGCTTCGGGTATGTGATTTGTGAAACAGTTGTCACACTATGGTTGTAAGCAACAAGTAATCAATTCAGTTTGGATAATTTTTTTTGTTTTTTTGCTATTCGTTTGTCGATTTAATTAGGGGTGGAAAACGATTGAAAATACAATGGCAAAAAAATCAATGAGAATGAAAAGGATGAAACAAATATTTATTTATTTGGCATGTTACGCCAACACTGTTCCTTGTGCGAGAAACACATCCCGCCGTCAGACAAGCATGAGAGCTACGTTTTATGTCTGGGCACCGCCCACACAGAGTCCGCTCTCATGGAGACAGACTGTCCTCGCTGTGAGAACATGAGTCTCAAGTCGCTTCGCTCACGAAACGCCCTCATTCTGAGGAGGCACGGTGGGGCCGCGAGGTTGAGCAGAATGAATCTGAGGTGGATTTCGTCACGGCACACGCCCCACGAGCCCCTCAATCTCCACGAAGCACATGTTTCCCAGTATGTTATGAGCGAGACGAGCTCCGGCCCTCTTAAGGAGCGTGCAGCCTCATCTCGTTTGGCGGATCTGACACTGGGGATGATGACTATGTCCTGTCTCTCACTGCATCAGGCAAATGGTCAGTGGATGATGCTGCCACCCTTCCCCAAGCGAGGGCAAGGTATGTGCACGCGTCACTGAAAGGGAGATGCTCCGTGTCCTTACAGGGGCAGTCGAAGAGCTTCACCCTGACTGGTTTCCCCCAAACCTGAACCTTCTCACCTCGATGAATGGTTCCAGCAGTCCGGACACCATCAAACGGCAGCATCCCACACAATTCTTCCTCGAAGTTCATAGTGAACTATTCAAGGCCTGGTGCATGACCTTATATGGCGCACTCGCACCGTGACGCAATCCTCTTTAATGTGGATCATGGGAAAGAAAACGGTTATGCCCAATTACCCCCTGTGGGCAGAGGCAGTAGCAGCACACCTCTTCCCAGCGTAAATGTACATCCTTCCAAACAGTGTCGACAAGCATCCGCACTGGTGGGAAAAGCTTACTCAGCAGCAGAACAAGCTCGATCAGCACTGCACACAATGGCAGTGCTCCAGGGAAGAAATTAGTGATAAGGAAAAAAACACTTTTGGATGCTCCAGTGTCTCCAGCTAGCCTTTTTAGCAGCTCTATGAATAAGTTTGCTGAGCGTTATGTTGCGATTTTAGTAGCAGTCACAGACTATGAGACATTTTATGCCCACACAGAGTATATCACAGCCGGTTCGCCCTCGCCCTGTTTCGAGTCAGTGCACGACTAAAAGCCACATATCTGCTGCCTCGCAGGCACCTGCATATCAGCACGTGCAGCAAAAGTGCACCTGACGGGCACAACCCTTTGAAGCAGAAAGCAGAGCCCGTGATTCCCTCCAGGTCTACTCCAAAAAAGGCTCGATTGGAGAGACACAAAACACTGTTCCCCATCTCCCTACTATTGTTTGACGGGAAAGGAATATTGTTGTTCACAATATTGTTCAAAATGTTGTTTCTGTGTCTTGCACTTAAATAAATGCAATAAAAAATGAAAAGTGCAAAAACGAATACAGCATTCATTGCAAATGCATGAGATGCTCACACATTTTCAATAAAGAGCCCCCTTTTCCTCTTCAGAGCACACACATTATGCACAACCGCTTCCCTATAGTGAGCATTACGTGGATGCGTGGCGAGTCCTAACAGGTATTTCAGAATGGGTGCAAAAACGATCAAACATTGTTGTACGAGCCAATTTTGCACACCGGCCACCCTGTTTCAATGGCATTCTGTCTTTCACGTTTTCATCCGATGACCCGCCAGTGTTACAAGCCGAAATAAACAGTCTCATCATGAAGATCGAGATTGTGCCAAATTGTCAAGCACAAAAATGGTTTTACAACCATTATTTTCTTGTTCCAAAGAAAGACGGCGGGCTTCGGCCAATCCTGGATCTGAGACATTTAAATCACGCACTTATAATGCGCCTATTCAAAATGATTACTTGGAAACGGATCTTATCGCATGTACACCCACGCGATTGGTTTGCGTTGAGAGATCTGAAGGATGCGTACTTTTATATCCAAATTGTACGACATCACAGGATGTTTTTTAGATTCGCGTTCGAGGGAACAGAGTCCTGCCCTTCGGACTGTCTTTGGCTCCTCGCACAAAGTGCATTGATGCGGTTCTCGCCCCTCTTGAGACTGAGCGGCATACGCATCTTGAACTACCTCGACAATTGGCTGTTACTGCCGCAATCAGAGGCTTTGTTATGCTAGCACAGAATTACTTCAGCCATTTTAGTGTCCATCTCAGTTCAAACTGGGGAGAACATTTCAACTGAAACTTGTTTCAGAAAGCATTGCGATTTGTGGCGGCGACAAAACCTAATCTCATTCATTTTCAATGAGAGCTGGCGACTTCCGGCAACACAAGTGAAGACGACCGGATGTGGGCGTGTCCAGCAATGTGACAAAGTTGAAAAGTGTATAACTCAAGCGACTTTTGGGAGCAACGGCCAATACGAGAGAAGATGGTAGAGCTCACAAGATCCTAATATTTTAATAATAATATTAATTGTAAAGAAATTTTCATTACATATGAGACCTCTTCAGTGCTGGCTGAAGCAGCGTGTGCCGCAACGTGCTTGGCATCAAAGATGCATGCACATCACTATATCCTGCCGCTGTATAGCTCCCTTAGCACCACGGACAGCTCCTGCATTTTACCAGCGAGGTGTAGCGCTTGGGCAAGTGTCACGCAGTGCCTAAAGCCATCGGCTGTATTTCTAACCTTAAAGGCTTTCCGTTAGAAATATCAAACTGTCATGTCCTGGTTCGCTCAGACAACATGACAGTTGTGGCATATATATAAACCGCCAAGGTGGAATTCTGGAGACTTCACCCTCAAACAGTATTGAGGATTTGGGAAATATCTGGCAAGGCAGCAATCAATCTATTTGCCGCAGTGGAGAATACCCACTGTCCCCTCTGGTACTCGAAGTCCCAAGTTGTCAGGCAGAAAGTAGTGGTTTGTGTTGGTTTGTGAAAAGCATACCAAGAAGAGAGTGCAGCATTTCTACCACTTTTCCACCATTGGACCAAACAGTTCTCATTGCAAAACCTTGCCGTTTCATGCCGATCGGCACGGTTATGCTTTCTCTTTCCAATGTGGTGATGTAAAATCAGTAGAATGTATGCAACACATCTGTCTTACTATTGTTTTGTTTTCCTGTATTACTGAGGTTGCACTAGGAATATTATGGTTAAAATAGGGGTTACTGTAGTAAAACCATGGTAAATTTATTGCAAGGGCACGCAAAACTATTTCAGCAAAAAAAAAAAAAAATATGCCCTGTTCTCTAAGGGGCTCCATACAGTAAAGCACCACACAGTAAAATTACAGTTAAACAAACAAATAATGCCAGAATCAACATGAGAATGAACTTTCAGCATATAAAAGATCACTTAAAGTAGATACTTCAAAAAGGTGTTCAACTGTATGTCTTTTTTACATTTGTCTCAATTTATTATGTTCATTTTAGACTTGATAGAAGTGAAAGAAGAAATTCAAGAACTGAGTGACATGGAGGAGAAACATCAGTATCATACATTCGACAATATGACTGGTGAAGATGTTAGTGGCTCGAAGACTGAAAATAATTTTTCACAGAAAAGAACTCGAAGAAGAGCCAAAAATTCCTTCACCTGCTCTCACTGTGGAAAGAGTTTTACACAAAAAGGATACCTAAAAACTCACTTAAGACTTCACTCTGGAGAGAAGCCTTTTACCTGTCTTCAATGTGGAAAGATTTTTGCACATAAAGTAAATCTTAAACGTCACATGAGAATTCATACTGGAGAAAAGCCTTGCACATGCCATCAATGTGGAAAGAGTTTCTCAGAGACATCAAGCCTTCAAAGTCACCTTCGACTTCACTCCGGAGAAAAGCCTTTCACATGCCTTCAGTGTGGAAAGAGTTTTACACAGAGAGGACATCTTTATGTTCATATGAAAATCCACACTGGAGAGAAACCTTTTACATGCCTTCAATGTGAGAGGAGTTTTGCACATAAAGGAGATCTAAATCGTCACATGAGAATCCACAGTGGAGAAAAGCCTTTCACATGCCTTCAGTGTGGAAAGAGTTTTGCAGTGACATCAAATCTTCAGAGTCACCTGCGACTTCACTCTGGAGAGAAGCCTTTCACATGCCCTCAATGTGGAAATAGTTTTACACAAAAAGGAAGTCTTTACCGTCACATGAGAATTCACTCTGGAGAAAAGCCTTTTGCATGCCTTCAATGTGGAAAGAGTTTTGTTACATCAGGAGAGCTGAAAAGTCACGAGAGAGTGCATACTGGAGAGAAGCCATTCAAATGCACTTCATGTGAGAAGAGTTTCAGCACATCAAGTAATCTACTGACTCATGTAAAAAAGAATTGTCCAAAACTGTCATATTGAGCAAATTACATTTTAGGGTCAACTGTTATTTAATGCAACACTTCAGTCTTCACTAATCAGTTTCAGTCAGTGTATTACATCTGGGCCTGTGTTCAAAAAGATTTTTATCTTACTAAAGAGTTCTACAAAGAGTTCCTAGCTAGGAGTTTTTGCTTAAAACGTTGCTTTCACAAAACTGCTAAGAGCAAGTTTTACTAAGAAAATCATGAGTAATGCGGAGTGTTTTTTTGCTATGGATTATGTCACGTTTTATGTGCATGCTCTTAAATCGCCCCAAATGATTGGTAGACTGGCTAGCACTATTTGTCAGCAAAGACAGACAGAGAGACAGACAGATAGATGGACTGTTTTTTTATTCAGTTGTTGAACACTTCTTCATCGTGTGCATCCCATCTTTTACTGTGTCAAGGGAGCCCCGTGATGGCCATGAATGCCACCTTCTCTGAAGCACGTACAGTGGGGCCAAAAAGTATTTAGTCAGCCACTGATTGTGCAAGTTCTCCTACTTAGAATGATGAGAGAGGTCTGTAATTTTCATCATAGGTACACTTCAACTATGAGAGACAAAATGAGAAAAAAAAAATCCAGGAAATCACATTGTAGGATTTTTAAATAATTTATTTGTAAATTATGGTGGAAAATAAGTATTTGGTCAATAACAAAAGTTCAACTCAATACTTTGTAACATAACCTTTGTTGGCAATGACAGAGGTCAAATGTTTCCTGTAAGTCTTCACCAGGTTTGCACACACTGTAGCTGGTATTTTGGCCCATTCCTCCATGCAGATCTCCTCTAGAGCAGTGATGTTTTGGAGCTGTCACTGGGCAACACAGACTTTCAACTCCCTCCACAAATTTTCTATGGGGTTGAGGTCTGGAGACTGGCTAGGCCACTCCAGGACCTTGAAATTCTTTTTACGGAGCCACTCCTTCGTTGCCCGAGCGGTGTGTTTGGGATCATTGTCATGCTGGAAGACCCAGCCACGTTCCATCTTCAAGGCTCTCACTGATGGAAGGAGGTTTTGGCTTAAAATGTCGATACATGGCCCTGTTCATTCTTCCCTTAACACGGATCAGTTTTCCTGTCCCCTTTGCAGAAAAACAGCCCCAAAGCATGATGTTTCCTCCCCCATGCTTCACAGTAGGTATGGTGTTCTTGGGATGCAACTCTGCATTCTTCTTCCTCCAAACACGACGAGTTGAGTTTGTACCAAAATGTTCTATTTTGGGTTCATCTGACCACATGATATTCTCCCAATCCTCTTCTGGATCATCCATATGCTCTCTGGCAAAATTCAGACGGGCCTGGACATGTACTGGCTTAAGCAGGGTGACATGCCTGGCACTGCAGGATTTGAGTCCCTCTCGGCGTAGTGTGTTACTGATGGTAGCCTTTGTAACTTTGGTCCCAGCTCTCTACAGGTCATTCATCAGGTCCCTCCGTGTAGTGCTGGGATTTTTGCTCACCGTGCACTCATGATCATTTTGACCCCACGGGATGAGATCTTGCGTGGAGCCCCAGATCGAGGGAGATTATCAATGGTCTTGTATGTCTTCCATTTTCTTACAATTGCTCCCACAGTTGATTTATTCACACCAACCTGCTTGCCTATTGTAGATTCACTCTTCCAGCCTGGTGCAGGTCTACAATTTTCTTCCTGGTGTCCTTCGACAGCTCTTTGGTCTTGACCATGGTTGAGTTTGGAGTCTGACTGTTTGAGGCTGTGGACAGGTGTCTTTTATACAGATAACGAGTTCAAACAGGTGCCATTAATACAGGTAACGAGTGGAGGACAGAAGAGCTTCTTAAAGAAGTTACAGGTCTGTGAGAGCCAGAAATCTTGCTTGTTTGTGGGTGACCAAATACTTATTTTCCACTATAATTTACAAATAAATTCTTTAAAAATCCTACAATGTGATTTCCTGGATTTTTTTTTTCTCATTTTGTCTCTCATAGTTGAAGTGTACAATCAGTGGCTGACTAAATACTTTTTGGCCCCACTGTATTGGTAGAAAAACATACGTTATGAATTGTCGGATGATGTGCGGCCTGGAGAGTATTTATAGTTTGATAGGTAATTCTTCTGACCAATGACAGAAACCCCCAATTCATTCATGTTACAGTTTCAGTTTGCCCTTGGCCAGGGAGCGCAGGCTTATAATAACCATGTAATTGGGTTGTTTACTTAATTGTTTGTTTTAGTTACTCTTAGAGCTTTAGGAGTCCTCAAGACAACTTCTAAGCTGTTGTGGGTTAAAGAGTGACTTTTAATGTTAAAATGCCTCATGAATTCCCCTTAGATTAAAATTTTAGGAGTCCTAAATTTAGACGGCCCTATTTTTTTAAGATTTGCTCATAAATTTCCACGCAGCTACTTTTAACCTTAAGATTTTTTGTGAATACTGGCCCAGATGGCTGTAAATTGAAAGTCAGAGAAAAAGAACCACAAAGATTAGGGACAGAAAAATGTGGAAAAGCATATCCATATAAATGATCATAACCTATATTTTACCTATTAAATCCTATATTTACTGTGTTTAAGAATTAGTGGGTTCAACCAAAAGCAGAAAAATGTTGATTTTTATATGGAGTTCGGCTGAAAATGAGATGCATTTAAAATTTTCCGAGATAAGTGGAGGCAGAATTATTATTTTTTTTTTTGTTTTAACATGGTTGGCAATGATTGGATTATGCTGGCCATTACATTGAATAGTTATGCTAATTTCTAATTGGTAAAATGCTTTAATGATAATTTCAATCCAAGTAAGTTGTTTGTATAGTTTATAGTTATAGTTAGTTAATTTTTCAAAACCAGCTTTACAGAAAATCAGATGGAATGTCTGTTACATCTCAAAAACATGAATTAACAACTCTCCTGGAAACATAAACAATTTGATAAAAATAAATAAGACTTTTAATAGCTTGGTATTTTAAAGAATTTCACAACTTAGTCCCATTGTCCACGTTTGAGGACATTGATTTTTAGGAAAATAATTTGCTCTAAAAAAAAAGTTTATTAGATGCTACTAGTCGCATCAAAAAGGGAAATGGAAAATGCACACAGCACTCACACTCTCTTATTATTATTTCTTAGTTGGATTAGTAATTTCTTATTGGTCTAAACCAGAAGTGCCGAAACATTTTCCTATGAAGGGCCAAAAAAACTTGATTGAGGGCAGTGGGCCAAAAGTAAAAGTTGCATATATCAAACTGTATTTTAAAGTTAAATAAAACGGCAAAACACACAGAACTCTAAAATTAAAAACATCAAATGTCCTATACTATGCACATTAATTGATTTCTATATAATTTTTATGTGCGTTGTCTCATTTGTGAGTCACTTTGAATAAAATATAAGCATCTCTTAAAACATGGTTACTATTAGGGATGCACCAATGCCACTTTTTCTCTTCCAACTCCGTTATCTAAAATCGCAGTATCAACCAATCCTGATGCAAAAATATTTCAACATGTATCTGGACTTTAAAGGATTCAGATCTCTTTTTTTGTAATAGAATTTTGAAATTTCATAATAAAGATAAAAGCTCACTTTTCTTTCACACAGTTATTTTTTGGTACCCATTCAACTTAAATATTATAATTTCTAAACAAATAATAATATATCTCAATCGTGCACCTTTACCTTTTAAACCCTTATGCTTTTATTTTGACATTCTGAACTCTCCAGGAAGTACTGTAAGTGTGTCTGTTTGTTGGCAAGTTCACGGTTTAATTAGCTTCTTATTAAATTTCTGGTAAACTGCACCTCCAGTGCCATTCTAAGTGTATATTATAAGTGAACCGAACTATTGAGCATCTACATCTGAGACGTTGTTCACGAGTAGCGCTCAAATATTGCACAACCTGAAGGCTAAAAATAACCGCGAGTGTGTAAACATTCACTGAAGCGCTGGAGCTGCGCATGCATTTGATATAGTTACTTATAAAACACAGCCTTTTGTGATTCACAGAGCTATCGCACGTCTTCAAGTGGCTTTGAATAAAACGCACGAGTCATATGAATTGTGTTTTTATGGTATCGGATTGGCGCATCCCTAGTTACTGTCTCTTTAAAAACAGCGCATCTCACACTGAAGATACAATGGCATGATGTAATGCTATCAATTAGGATCATGTTTTATGTGACAAAGATATTAAAGATATTTCTTATAGACCTAGTCCCCAGCAAACACAGAACGTTCCCCTAACATTCCCGTATGGTTCCCATTTGGTTATTTTTTTGGGAACCAAACAGGAACGTTCTGGGAATGTTCCCTGTAGGTTATTTTAGGTTCTATTTTTCTTAAACAAATTAAAAGGTTGTAAATGTTTGCTTTAACAGCAGTGATCAAATGCTTAATTACATGACCATTATCAGGCAGTAGAGAGCGCTCATTGATTGGCAAAGTCTTTTTTTACATTCCCATAAAGTTTCCAGAACGTTCCCCTAACTTTAAGGGAACGTTCTATTTACGTTAAGAAAACTTTCCTGGATCACCAATAGGGAACGTTCTGGGAACTAAAAACTAACGTTCCCAGAACGTAAAATTGTTAGCTGGGTCTACACATTATTACATTGCCAATTATACAAACGTAATAAGATTATTTAAACAATGCTGTCAAATGTTTTTGCATAGTTATTGCATTTAGCCTACATTTATTTGACATTAAAACTGTTTTCCTGTTGTGATATCAAAAACTTGAATTGTACGCTTGCTTCTTTTCTTAAGAGGTGGTGGATTAAGGCTGAATGCCTTATGAAAGGAAATAAAAGCTATGATGCACATTTCTGCAAATGGAAAAATTGAGAGGCCTATTCATTCCGTCGACTTCAAAATATGATTATAATTAAGAACCTGTCGAAATATGGGACTGTGTCTTGTGGCTATCTGTTTTTAGGCAGACAGTTGCAAGTAAACGAGATATCCTCACATTTGACAAACAAATTAAAGTGTGATGCACAGATATTCTACACACCACAAAACGGGTTTTAGTCAGAATAAGAGGATGAAATGAGAAGAATTAATTTACTGCATTACCGTTTTTGTCTAGCTGGCAGGACAGAAAAGGGATTTTTGAGAGTCCAGGTCTGTTCACTTATAGTGCTTGTCGTAATGTTGTGCAGTGTTTGGAGAGACTGAAACCGCTGTTTATATTTAAATGGTCCCTCACCGGACTTTAAGCCCGCTTCACGGGTGCTCTTCAGTGGTCGCGTTCACGCGGATGTGAAATGCTGCACAACGTAAAGTGAACGTTCAAGCCATATTTCATTTCGGATGACTATGCACTGTTCCGCGAGTCACCTAATTTCCCGCTCCTTTTTAAACCAACTTGGATCAGTCTGGTGGTATTGAATGCCCTCCTCCGTCTTTGGAGCTCGCCAATCATAGTGAAGATTTTGAGGTGGCACCTGGGATGGCCAATGGAGCGAACTTTCAGACAGCACTAATTTAAAGATCATTTAAGTACGCATACATTTAAAAACAATAAATCACTTATACTCTCATTTTCAAATAAGCACTAGTTTTTGTAATGCAAAATTAAAACAATTAAAAAATGTTAAAACAAAAAGATTAAATAAAAATGAAGAGCTGCATCAATGCCATATTATTATTATTGTTATTGTTATTTATTTATTTATTTATTTATTTCTACTCTTGTCATCTATGGCAAGGCGGACCAAATCAAAGGTCATCACGGGCCAGCTTTGTTTTGTTTTGTTTTTTTGTAATAACTAAACATACAGGAAATATGCATACAACTAGTTTTATTACATAACATTTTAATTACATCATATAAAAACCTTTAAGTCAAGAAATATACAGTAGGTATCCAACCAGAATGACTCTTACAGCATTAGTTCACCCAAAAACAAGTTCACTAAAAAAGTTCACGCCTATTAACCCCCTGGAGCCGTATGGATTACTTTTTTGATGGATGGATGGATGTGCTTTTTTAAGGCTTCAAAATCTATGGTACCATACACTCCCATTATAAAGCTTGGAAGAGCCAGGATATTTTTTTATATAACTCCGATTGTGTTTGGCTGAAAGAAGAAAGTCGTATATAACCAGGATGGCTTGAGGGTGAGTAAATTATGGGATATTTATCATTTTTGGGTGAACTACCCCTTTAATATCGTGGGTATATTGTCCTCCCTCCGTGTTTGGGGTTTTTACAGAGACTGACAAGCTAAACTCAATTCATTGAAATAGTCAAGAAGCGAGCGTCCTAGCTAAATTATTTATTGAAGTTCAGTGGGTAGATTTGCACCTCTTGTTTGCTCAATCACAAAACTGATTGAAACTAAAACAAAATAAAGAGAATACAATAAATTCTTCTAACATACGTGATACGTTTTTAATATAAAGCTCAAATAAACCGTGTTTGAGTAAATTGTATCTTAAAGATCCAGTATGTATCACAAACATCATGATATTTATCTTGGGACATTTAAATCTGTCTAAATTTTAGATTACGAATTCAATAATGAAATTAACTTAAAGATTACTTTACATTTAAACATTACAATTCTGTGTAATCATGCTTATATACTTACATAAAACTACCTTAAACAAAATAACACCAGTAAGCATTGAATAATAAAAAATGACTTAACACCTGAGATCAATAACATGTAAAGAATACAATTATTTACAGCAATTGAGTTCTTAAACTTTACAAGCAATGACTGATGAAGATTGAGAGACCTGTACTGTACAGTATGTATCTGAAGCAACTGAATCTGATGTGGCTGAACTAAGGGACTTCGTGATTCTCTTTATTGAATGAGTTTGCATTAAGTGTCCACAAGGTTGCGCCAGAGCCTAATAAAGACTGTGAAATTAAAGGCATAACAGTGGGGATTAACGCAGCTTTTAAATTCTCACAAATGAGACTATCTTACAAAATCACTGGCAGGAGACGTAAAAGGACTCTTTTGGCACCATCGTTTAGTGTGCATTTCAGTCAGTTATTATGAGTAACATTTTTAATATTATTATTATTTGTATTGCATTGTTTACATTTTGATGTGTAGAAGGCGATCTTAAATTGAATAATTAATGGAGACATTAAAGTTAGCTTAAGGGCCATTTCCACTGGCGGTACTAAAGCCGTTTTAAGTATTTTTCCCCGGTACTAGTGCTTTTTGTTGTTTTTGCTTTTGGGGCATATTGGAACCATGGGACTGTGGGAGGTGCTGCAGCCTGTGATTGGTCAAAAACATGCATTGAGAAATGAGAGGAGCTCCATAGCCACCAATAGTAAACAACTAGCTGCAAACCTGCCACTGAAAGGATTGTGCTCATTTTACAATTCCCTAAACAGAAATAACATAACAAACAAAGTATCCAAAGAGAATCACCCATTTCAAGTGTATGTGTGACTTCATGGTGAAACACAAATTGATCTGTATTGTGTGACTATAAAGAAAATAAAGTGATTCTGAATTACTACATCAATGTTTTCCTGGGATGATGGATATAAATAATCAGATGTTTTTCGAGAGTGGGTAATTGAACTTTGTCAGAGATAGAAAGTAACAAACCCCTCACTAAATAATTTTGAAAATATTTTATTATGTTCAAACTTGAAAATAAACCAAAATGTAAGATAAACATCATATAAATGTATGACTACTCAACATTTGATCTCTTTCAACCAAAGCACTAATTGTAAATGAGATCATAGTTTGCACCATGGTACAATGAACACACTCATGCTCTCAAGAGAGCAGCTCGGAAAATTGAGCACAAGTGGAAGAATACAAACTTAAAGTTTTTTTGCGGTGCATGGAATCATAGTGTCCATAGCTACAGACAGGCATTAAAAACTGCCAGATCAGCATATTTTAGCAAATTCATATAAAATAACCACAACAATCCTAGGTGTTTATTCAGTGCTATGTCTAAATTGGTTAGAAATAAAGCCTCTATTAAACCAGATATTCCATTGCAGCACAATACTAATGACTTCATTTATTTATAAAGGATACAATTGAAATCATCAGAAATAAAATTGGAATTATGCAATCGTCTGTCACAGCACCTCAGAAAACAGTGTCTTATAATTTGATCAAATTGTCATACATGAAGAGCAAACAAAACTTATTGAAACATCAAAAGCAACAACATGAATGTAAGATCCAATACCAACTAAGCTCTTAAAAGAAGTATTCCCTGTAATCTCAGAACCTCTTCTTAATATTATTATCTCCTTGCTATTCTTAGGACATATCCCAAGAAATTTGAAAAGGGCAGTTATCAAACTGCTTTTTAGAAAGCCACAGCTTGATCCTGGAGAATTGGCAAATTATAGACTGATTTAAAATCTCCCATTTATGTCGAAAATACTAGAAAAGGTAGTAATACTAGAAAAAAAAAAAAATAGGTTTCTTACCAGAGGCACTTATGTTGGCAATGGATCTATAGGTACAATTCACAAAAATCGACACCATGGGGTTTGGTCACATGACTCCGTGTGTCAGAAATGTAACCCTTAAATGACTCTGCAGGGTCATACAAGGTTAAATATGCTTCCCCTGGGAGATAATATCAGGAATAGTGGAATAAGTTTCCACTGTTATGCCGGCGATACTCAACTTTATGTGTCTTTGAAACCTGAGGAAATTTGTGTATCAATGAAATCAAAGATTGGATGGCCAGAAATGTCCTTCTACTCAATTGCAACAAAAAAGAGGTCCTACTTGTTGGAACAAAAACATCTAAAAATAAGCCACTAAAATATAATTTGACTCTCGATGGATATACTGTTACATCGTCTTCTACAGCACATAACTTATGTGTTATATTTGGCACATTGGTCTTTTGAAAATCAATTTCCAATTTTATTAGAACAGCGTTCTTCCACCTCAGAACTAGTGCTAAATTATGACACATGCTCTCTGTTGCTGAAGCCGAAAAACTAATTAATGCGTTCATGTCCTCAAGTCTAGATTATTCTAAGGCATTACTGGGAGGATGTCCTAAAAATTCAATAAATAATCATAAATTGGTTCAAAATGCAGCAGCCAGAGTGCTGATTTGAACCAAGAAATATAATCATATTCGCCCCAATATTGTTGTTACATTGGCTACCTGTTAAATCTTGTATTAATTTAAAAATTGTGTTAACTACATACAACACTTTGAATGGTCTGCAGTACTTAAGTGAACTTCTACCAAACTATATTCCATCACGTTCATTATGATCACAAAATTCTGTCCTGATAATAGTACCTAAAATATCAAAATCCACAAAAGGAGGTAGATCCTTTTCCTATTTGGCACATAAACTATGGAATTGTCTTCCTAACAATGTTTGGGACTCAGAAACACTCTCTCAGTTTAAGTCTAGACTAAAGACACATCTATTCAGCCAGGCATACAGCTAACTTTTCCATCAACTCTATGCTGCCTTAGTTAGTTATGCCAGAACCAGAAACACTTCTCATAATCTATAACTCTGCAATTAATTGAATGGCATCTAAGCTAATATTATTCTCTTTGTTTCCCTGTCTCAACCAATCCCTAAGTTACCAGAGCCGGCAGGATCCAGATCTGTTCCTGCTTGGTGTCGGACTCCACTACTATATGTCGCTGAGCGATGACTAACTGCATCCAGTGCCAGCCAGACATCACTTCAATCTACTATGATGGACTTTAGAGGATGAATGATGCCAACTCCAACCATAAAATATGGGATGCTTCATATGCCACTGCCTGAACCTTGGCCTTAGGATGGAACTCAAAGAACCTCACTGAAATTACCTGCCGGTTGAACTGCGATACACCTCACTGATCTCTGCCTGCATCACCTTAGTCTAATGATGGACTACACTCTTAAAAGGAATACACAGACTATCAATTCATATCAAACAAAAACCTGATCATCCAACTAACAAAGGACAATGCATTTATGTGAACTTCTGCAGTTAATCAAGGATGGACTTCAAAGACATTAGCCATTGATCTTACGGTTCATACAAAATCTTGTTTAATCACTGGCCCTTAACACTTACTTAGTTTACTAATAGTTTTGCTATTAACACTTTTTATTGATTCTTGTATAGAAAACAGGAACAAAACATATATATTCAGAATCACTGAAAAAAAAAACCCAATTATTTCTCCCTCCTGCCCCTCAACAAACATATTTTCAATTGCAACCACCCTGCCCAATTCGGTGAACCATTCTTGAAATGAGAGAATGCCAATTGACTTCCATCTTCTAGAAATTATCTGTCTGCCAATCATTACACTAGTTTGGACCCAGATTTTTGTATATTTGTCACCTATTTTATTAACTGCCCCATCACACAATATACATAGTCTGGGGCAGAATGACATTTGAGTATCTCACAGATAAAATTCTGGACTCCCACCCATAATTCCCAAATCCCAGTGCAAAACAACAGAGCATGGGCTATGTCTCCATCCTCCAGCTGATATCGACAGCAGGTAGATGTGTCTTTTAAACCAAGCCTAAACAATCTAGGGGGAGTACAGTAGAAACAAATCTTGCAAATCTTAAACTGAATAAGGCGTACCCTTGCATAACTAGACATAGTTTTAAATTTTTTTTACAATTCTTTCCAACTCCCAATCCTCTTATACCAAGTTCAAATCTCTTTCTTATAACCTCTTAAGGTCATAACACCAAGTCTCTGAATCAACGAGGAATAACTGATGCTTCATGCCCCTTTCCAAAGGCTGTGAGCACCATACAGAGGGTGTCTGTAACTTTAGGGGGCTGTGTACTACCACCAAAAATAGTACAAAGTAGATGGTGCAACTGTAAATACCTGAAAAATGGAGACCTAGAAATACTAAATTGCTTATTATATTTTCAAATGATCAATAATCTCAGTTTTCTTAAAGTGTAGCAACACCCCACTCCATCCATTCTTTCCAGCAAAAGGGGTACACAATAGTTAATACATAATTTGGGGTTCAGCCATATGCTTGAGGAAACATTTAGGTAAGTATCAAAATTGAACACAAGGGAAACCTTTGTCCATACTGAATGCAAGTATGAAATAATGGGATGCATTTTTACTTCTCTAGGTAGTTTGATGAGAAGACTTTGCAATAGTGAGACTGGGGCAAGGACCACTTTTTCAAAGTAGTACCAGGGAGGTGCTCTCAGGGTGAAGAGACCAATGGGCCAGGTGTCTGAGACTAAAAGCATAGCAATAAAAAAATTTGGGGGAGGCCTAAACCTCCTTTTTCAATTGGTGGTGTAACTTAATGAAATGCAACCAAGGTCGTTTACCATTGCAAATAAAATACTTAGATATTCTATCAAATAGTTTAAATAAGTAAGTGGAACTTCTAGAAGGATAGTCTGTAGTAGGTAATTGAATTTGGGCATACAATACATTTTTTATAGCATTGACCTTCCCTGCCATATTTAAATGTAGTGAAGCTCACCTTTCCACATCACACATGTACATTTTCATTAATAGGTCAAAATTAACTAAATCTCTCATATTTGTTGAAAATAAAATGCCTAATACCTAATGCCTTGTTAGGGCCATTGAAAGGTGCCAGGTTGGAAAGCCTTGGCAGGACAATATGCTGTCAGAGCAAGAGCTCCGATTTAGATCAATACACCCTGTATTCTGAAAATGTGTAGAAAGTATTAATAATTTTATGCAGGCTAGGAATAGAACTACAAGAATCTACTAGAGAGGACAGCCTTGATAGGTTCCCCTACCAAGAGAAAAATAATCTGAAATTAATCCATTAGTTTGCAATGCTGCTAATGGTTGTTTATAGAGTAACTTAACCCACACAATACAAATGTTCCCAAACCCGAAAATTTCCAAAATCTTAAAAAAAAGTCCCATTCCACCTGCGAGATGGCAGTGATCGGGGTCTGATCATTTGCTACTGAACACATAATATTATAAAATTTCTAATATTAACAGAAAATCTGCGACCATGAATAAATCCCACTTGATCTATAAGTATAGTAGATGTAATTATTCTTAATGGATTAGCCAGAAATTTAGACAATATTTTTACATCTAACTGGATCAGGGCAATTTTTCTTTTACATTCATTTGGGTCTTTATCTTTTTTAAGAATTAGACTGATCAGGGCTTGTGGTAGTTCACCTTTTTAAATTACTCTAACTTTTAACATAAGTGGAGCCAGTTCTGTGACATAAGATCTAAAAATATTTGCAGTAAAACCATCTTGTCCCTTACCTATTGGCAAGGCATTAATTACCTCAACCAGCTCCTCCAAGGCTGGCAAATTCTTCATCACATTGATGCCTAGCTTTCTAATTATACCGCTACCATGGCCATGGTGGTGGCACGTAGCAGGTGTTATTGTATGTACAGGTTATGGGAATTAGCACTTTGTCTGAGGATTTTGAGAGCAGAACTCCAGGTTGGGCGAGACTGACTGAGCTGCCTGTATCCAACATGGCCTGGACACGCTGCCCAATTGTGCACTTCTTTGGGTTGGCTGTGCCCCGTCTGCCACAGCGATCTCAGGACGGCTCTCAGATATTGCATGTGCCGCCACCAGTCATTAATATAAATGATGATATCATATAGATAGGTGACGGCATATGCCATATGTGGCCTGAGAATTTTTTCCATGAGATGTTGGAACATGGTGGGGGCCCCAAACAAACCGAACAGAAGGGTCACGAATTGGTGTAAACCAAACAGCATGGAAAACACAGTTTTTTCTCTGGATATTGGAGTAAAGGGGATCTGCCAAAAACCCTTTGTTAAATCCAGCTTTGAATACAAACCACCACCCCCCGGGGTGGTCTCGATGTGGTGCTCTATGAGGTTTGTGCGACCAGGGAGAGGCGAGAACATGTACGTGATTTCCACTTGCAACGTCGCTACCTCTGTGAACTGCGATGGTGAGAGGTGGTCTGCATATGTGACTGGGGTGAACTGATTAGGTTTGAGCATCACCTCTGGCCTGAGCTCCGCCCTCTCTGGAACTACTGTTGCCAAGGCCACAGGGACCACCTCCCTCCATGATTGTAGGAGGATGAGATGGTAAACTTGACGTGCTCCTCCCCTGTCTGTCCGCTTAACCTCATAATCGAGATCTCCAACTCGCTGTGTGACCTCAAAGGGCCCATGCCACTTGGCAAGTAATTTGGAGCAAATTTCCAGGGCAATTGACCTCCTCCCTACAGCCCTGGCACCACCTCCCCAGCCATAGCATTGCTCACACAAGACATTATTTAACAGGACCCATCTGCACAAATTTCCCTTAATGCAATCTTAAAATCAGGCCAATTCATTCCCAAAATCAGTGGATGGGTGAGGCGGAAATGAATGCTTATTATTTGTGCCCAATGCTCTGTCTTGTAACAACAAATGTTGGTGTATGGAGGTTTGAGAACAGCCAGAATTCACCAAAGCTTGATATGTATTCCTTGAGTAGAACTGTAACGTGCAGTGGAAAAGTGCCATAAGACACTCTGATATACAGTAGAGCAGGGGTGCTCATTACATCACTGAGCGATCTCGTTAACAGTTCAAACGGTAGAGGGAGTAGAGAGAGTAGCTACTCAAATATCTAAATTCTTAAAGACCACTCTTTATTTCCTCTTTTTTTATATTTATGAGGAAAGCTCTACCTGATTACTGCTACGATTAGGGTTAGGGCTATAGTTTCTATGACCAATCATGTAGCGTTTTCATGATAAATATTACTGAATCTTCCAATCAGGTATCGCTTTCCTTGTGGATTCTTATAAATGACTCTTCCCCTGCCGTCCTATGTTTGGGAAACCTGCCCCCCGCACACTGTCTGACAGATGGCTTCTTTTTGTGTGTGCATGTGCATGTTGTGAGAGCGCAAACCTTAATGCTGATATGCTCATGTGTGATGGTCAAATACATTTTAAAATGCCTGGCTTGGTGAGGTATTGACACAGGGTAAGCGTAAACACAGGGACAAAGAAGTGGATTTGTATAAAAATATCGGATCTGTGCATTAGGACTTGTGGAGTAAATGCAGCCTGATAGACCTTCCACTATGTCATTAATATGATCAACAATAAAAAGAAAACCATTTATTGCCCTTGGCTGGATACATTTATCCATCCATCCATCCATCCATCTTCAACCGCTTATCCGAAGTCGGGTCGCGGGGGGCAGCAGCTCCAGCAGCGGGCCCAAACTTCCCTATCCCAAGCCACATTAACCAGCTCTGACTGGGGGACCCCGAGGCGTTCCCAGGCCAGTGTGGAGATGTAATCTCTCCACCTAGTCCTGGGTCTTCCCGAGGCCTCCTCCCAGCTGGACGTGCCTGAAACATCTCCCTAGGGAGGCACCCAGAGGGCATCCTTACCAGATGCCCAAACCACCTCAACTGACTCCTTTCGACGCAAAATGACTCACGGATGACTCACGGATGACTGAGTTCCTCACCCTATCTCTAAGGGAGAAGCCCGCCACCTTTCTGAGGAAGCCCATTTCGGCCGCTTGTACTCGTGATCTAGTTCTTTCGGTCATGACCCAGCCTTCATGACCATAAGTGAGGGTAGGAACAAAAATTGACCGGTAGATCAAGAGCTTTGTCTTCCGGCTCAGCTCTCTTTTCGTGACAACGGTGCGATAGAGCGAGTGCAATACCGCCCCTGCTCCCCGATTCTCCGGCCAACCTCCTGCTCCATTGTCCCCTCACTTGTGAACAAGACCCAGAGGTACTTGAACTTCACTTGGGGCAATACCTCCTTCCCTACCCGGAGTACGCACTCCATCGGTTTCCTGCTGAGAACCATGGCCTCAGATTTAGAGGTGCTAATCCTCATCCCAGCTGCTTCACACTCGACTGCCAAGCGATCCAGTGAGAGCTGAAGGTCATGGACCGATGATGACATGAAGACCACATCATCTGCAAAAAGCAGCAATGAGATCCCCAGCTCACCGAACCGCACACCTTCCCCACCCCGACTACGTCTCGATATCCTGTCCATGAATATCACAAACAGGATTGGTGACAAAGCGCAGCCTTGGTGGAGACCAACCCCCACATGGAACGAACTCGACATACATTTAGTATCTTTAAAATAAGATATGAATGTATCATCATCATACAGTGAAGACATGTAATCCATGAGAATGAAAGAATGCTTACTTTAATACTTGATGCTGCTGTTAGAATTTTTTTGTACTGTTTTCTTAATTTGTTTCTTATTTTATTACTGTCTTTAATGTCTTTAATAATTAATTGAGAACCTAATTAATAAATTAGTCAGTATTAATTTTTGCATTGAGAATCATCAAATTTCACTGGTATTGGTTCAGACTACGTAAATCTTGGTATTGTGACAACACTGTCTACAATGTATATTTAAAATGTGCATGGTAGATCTTACTCTGATAGCATTATGAAAAAGTAGATATCATGCCATAAAAGTGTGAGAACCCTGCAGTAGAGTTTAGTGTTCCAATGATTAAAATTAAAAAATAATTAAAGGGGCTGTAAATGGGATGTGGCAAGAAAAATGGGACATTGAGACAAAGGGGTGTCATATAGATAATATCCAAAGATAAGCTGGGTTTGATATAAACAATTATGGCAATAGAAGAGAAGATACCATAATATCTTGACTCCTCACTGAATCATTTTACATCATTGGTAAACACAAATCTGGTTACTGTGCTAGATGTGGTCTTCTTGAAACAGTTGAACATGTATTAATAAAGTGTTTAGGTAATGATAATTAAATATTCCAGCTTATAGATGCACTTAAGTCATTAGGAATTACTCTGTTTACACTGCAGAGTCTATAAGGATTCAACAGTATATAAAGCTCTTCTCATTTATTTCAAGGATACCGATTTGAGAAACAGAATTTAAGAATTTAAGTGGTTTTTTTTTTTCCTTCTTTCCCTTAATGTCAATGCTCCACACTCCATCCCAGTAAGTGGCAGAAATGCACAATAAGCTGGTTTGACAACCGCCATGAAACATTAAAGAAGTTTCTCATGGGTGTTTTACTCATCCCTGCCCCCAGAGGGTGATAACCAGTGAGTTGAGCAGAAATGTGAGATAGAAGAAGAGTGAAGAAGATGCACAAGCAAGTATTGTTGTATGTTCATGCTGATTTTATCAATTCATTTAAAGTCCTGATTGAGGACATTTATTTTGTTCAACACTTAGGTAAGTTGATTATTAAATATGTTAATACTAGTTTGAGGACCTTTTTTGTATTGTTTCTCCAGATCTTGTGTGTAACTGTGCTGATGGAAATGTTTGTTTTGTTCAGGATTGTTTGAAACAGCTTTTGATGATTGTTAAATTATTTTTTATAGTTTGTATTGGGACTTTTTCTGCGTATGACTGGCCTGTTGCAGACTTTTAAGCTTGAGGTTTAATTGGATTATAAAGGACCTGTTAATAACCATTATTCAACGAATTCAATTCCATATTAAATTCTAATTATGTAACCATATAATTTTTGAGGGTATTTTAAATTTCATACAGATAGCCTAGCTATGGTTATACATGGTAAACAGGGTGATGGCATTTCCTAAAACAATGGGATATTATCTAAATTAATGAATCTGTCTTTTTCTTTTTTCTCTATGTCAGATCATCCTACAATTAAAGAAAGAAAAGAAGTTGGTATATAAAGAGGAACAACTGCAAGTGTAACAACTGAAGTTTACTGGCATACTATTATAAAAATGCAGTGTGTTAAAGAAGAGTTTAAAGAGGAGAGTGAAGACATCAGTATTACAGAATCATGCAGAATGAAACATGAAGATACTGAAGAACAAAGAGGTTGGTGTTCATTCTTGATTCTTCATAATGACTGTTGAGAGACATTAAGGCCGTTTTCACACCTGGCTTGTTTAGAGGATTTGTTTCAGAACCTGCTGCATTTCTCCCTTAATTTGGTTCATTTAGGCACGTATGAACACCACAATCACACACTAAACGTATTTTTACGAATTTACGTTTGGCTTCACTTAAATTACTCATATTAATGTTACATATTTTAAATCAAACGAATAACACCAATATTGCTTTAAAAAGAGGATATCTGGAGCAGATAAAAAGTTACATTTCACCTCAGGCTGCGCATGCTGCTTCTCTCTCTCACTCGTGGTGTGCACAGGAAAATGTCCTCTCGCTAGACAAGCAAACTTAGCAAAGTAGTTATGAATTCACTTCAGTGGTGGTGCGGAAACGGATTTCAAAACGTTTGAAAGTTTTTTCACATTTGAGACTTGCCCATGCATGCTTGTACATTATTTTTCCTCTGTGCAGGGTTTTCAAGCGTAGCATGGCTGCCTCAGGTGAGTCAAGTCCCGTCTTTCACCGGACCATATCGACGTGTTAATTTTGCTCATCAAAAAGTGTATGCTTTTAAGTAAGTAGCTTAAAAAATTACTGTTTATTGTGCCGACTGCTTAACGGGTTAAATTATCTTTTGTTCTGTGTGCATGTCATGTTTAGAATACATTAGGTTTTAGGCTACATCACAGGCCTTTTTTTTTTTTTTTTTTTTTTACATTGTAACTGTTATTGGTTAACATTCTTTTCTGAACTGTTGTCATATTATATCAATGGCTAATGCATGTCTGCACATCGTGAAATACGTACAACTTTTCAGTAAACTTTGGGTCGCATAAACATTTTTGAACGTTTTCTGAAGACTGCTTCCTTTTAAAACTAATCGACTTAAAAATTTCAGTTTAAACGTCAGTGAAATTAGTTGTTCAGCACATCCCTACAATGAACCATATATCCCTTTAAAAACAAAGAACATACCTGATGGATCTTTGGAGAAGACATGTGTAAGTCAGCATGCCACTATAACCGATAATCAAAATATTTATATAGCCTTTTGGCGGCTACATTACATATAATTGCACATTTAAAATAGGAGTTGTTTAATAATTCCTGAGGTAACTTCAGTAAGATCCATTCTGTCTTTTGAATAAATAATAATTCAGAACAAACCGCTTTAATAGCGGTGCTTAGCATAACTGTGACAAAAAATACTCAAATTTGTATAGGTTGACAATTGTTTACAGGTTTATAATTTTAATTGGTATATAGATGGATGAGCTAAATCCCGGAACAGCGCACAAATATTCTGACCCACGAGGTGCTTGCTGACATGACACTTTTATTAACACAATTTTAGTCTGTTTTCAAATATTGCCATGTTAAAACGATCCGAACCTATAAGAAAATCGGCCTTGTCCACCATTGGGCCGAACAGCTCTTGTCGCACAACCGTAATGTTCCAGGCCATTTGATGCGGTTATGCTTACTTTTTTCAACTGTGGCTCCATTGGAGCGAGTGCGCTATTAAGGATGATCATGTGTTCCAATTTTTAGGCCTGCTTTTTTTCCTTGGTTTTACTCTGCTAATACACATGAAAGACACAGACCATGTCACAAAAAGTAAAGTAAAGGGTAAAAGGCGACAGGTTTACCTTCATTTGCTGATGGCTTGTGTTTGCCACCGGACACGAACACACAAAGGTAAAAGTTCCCAGACTAGTTAATGAAGTCATCATGTGACTTCAAAATCTAAATTAATTCAAAATCCTCAGGCTCTGGAGATATTTAAAGACACTTACGTGCTCAAGCTGATAACTCTGACAAGCCCGCAGACCAGGGACTCCGTTTGGATGGTGCGATGGGAGAAATTCAGCGGAAACTGAGCTTCAAACGGAAACTTCAGCGAGCATGTCTGTGAAGCTGACGAAAGTTGTTGCTGACTTAGAAGATCTGAGTTGGTTACAAGAAACGGTGAAGTCAAGAGATGGATCAATTATGTGGAGTCATCGGATGGGGAATTAGCTGCTAATCCGCTGGTGACCAAGGCAGATTTACAACACGTTTGGGAAAAACTGTAGGATTTGGAGAACCGCAGTAGATGGGTTAATGTCAGAATACCCGAGCATAAAGAAGGCAGAGATATGGTGAAATTCCTAGAAGAGCTCTTTCTGAGTCTGCTTGACAGAACAGGCCATAAGCTGGAAATCGAGCAAGCTCACAGGGTCCTGGCTCACAGATCAGCTGTCAGAGACAGGCCCCGATCAATTCTGGCCTGAGATTATCCGATAAAGATATTGTGTTACGCGAGGCGTGGAGCAAAGTAAAGCTTTCTTGGAAGAATCATAGCATTTTCTTGTTCCCAGACTGCAAATTCAACAAGGGTGAAATGTGATCGATTCAAGGAATGCAAGCAACTCTTACATCAATGGAACTTTTGCTCTGTTTCCGGCCAAATTGAGGCTAGATTAACATGCAAGCACTGTCCTTCATAGAGGCAATGTGGTGAGTGAGCTATTTGGTGTTTCTCATGTGGCTTTTTTTTTTTTCCCTAAAATCGATGAACTGAGGAAGTCATAGTGTTTCCAATGAGCTTGGCCCTCTAAATATTCACTCAACCATCCAAGGAATCCATTTTTGTGCAGGTTCCACCTGCGGCTGTAGTTTGTTTTGTGTAGTAACACTCCTTCAGGACAGTTATGGATGAAACTGCTTGTTTTTTGTGCTTGCCTCCTATTGGCTGGAGTTTTTTTTTGTAGGACATTGAGAGGATTAATTTATTTCCCGCACTCATGAACAGCTGGCTCGTTGAACATTCGTTTGACTGTCTGAGAAAACTGAATGGAATTTTTTTTTTGTGTTGTTCCGCTAGCAGCTGGCGTTTGTTTTGTGGAGGAACACACCTTCGATACGGTTTTGTGAATGAATCTTCATGTTCTTGGTGTTTATTCTGCCAATTGGCTGGAGTTTGTTTTATATATTATTTTCTGTTATGTAATTCTGTCTTGCAGAATTTGTATAGAAAAACCGGACTTGAGCAATCCGATGGCAAAGTTGTCGTGGGGACTCTCGTAGGCGTACATTGACTTTTTGAGTTTAGACGGTTGGACACCGGTTGGTGCTGTCGTGCATGGGGTTAATGTGCACGTTCTTCTTTTTTCTGTTTCTTTTGTTCTGGGGTTGATTGTTGCACTAATGGGAATGTGGTCTATCATTTTATTTTTGACAATCAATTTTTTTCTCAAATGTTAATATGAGTCTCTCCACATGGAATGTGAATGGGTTGGGGCAACCCATAAAAAGGTAGGTTATTTATTTTCCTAAACGCAAGAAATTTGATTATTATAATATGTATTGGATATTTCTTCAAGAAACACGTCTTTCCCCGCAGGAAGCTGAAAAAGTTGTGAAGATATGGGGTGGGCATGTTTTCTTTAGTGCTGGCTCAAGTAAGAGCAGGGGAGTCATTACATTGATAAGTAAACCTCTACAATTCAAATGTCTCAAACATATTAACGATAAATTAGGAAGAATCGTAATTGTTTTAGCAGAAATTCAGGGGCAAAGTTTGATTTTGGCTAATATTTACACACCTAACACTGATCAGGGCTTTTTTTATAGATATTTAAGGGATGTTGCAAGTGGCTGGCACCCCTCATGATATAATATTAGGAGGAGACTTTAATCTTTTAATGGAGTCCTTGATCATAGTGAAGCAAAAGTGTGCAAGCCTCCCAGAGCAACATTGATGCATCCAAGGATGTTTAAATATCTTGGTCTTAAAGATATTTGGAGACTTTTAAACCGATCTGGGAGGGACTATACATTTATTTTTCTATACAACATTTATTCTAGAATAGATTTAATTCTTATATCCCTCATTTCATCTGTTGTTGAATGCTCAATTGGAAATATCTTGGTCTCAGATCAGGTGTTGCAACATACAGAGAAAAAGATTTTCTGGATTAAATCATTTTGAGTCGGGGGACAATACAGGAAACTTTTGGTTAGATATATAAAGTAAAGAGTCTTTTTCTACCGTTTACTCAGTGAGATCTGCTGGTGTTAATGAGAGTTCACACCAGTGAGTTTTGTGTGTTAATGAGGGTTAAATATTAATTCTGTAAGTATATGTTTTACTGTTGTTTGTTTAATAGATGTATCAATAAAAAAAATGTTAATCACAGAAGCAGTAAAATTACAGTTAAACAAACAAATAATACCAGAATCTACATGAGAAAATTAACTTTCAGCATATAAAATATCACAAAGTTGATGCCTTAAAAAGAGGTTCAATTATATTTATTTTTTCACATTTGTCTCAATTTACTCATTTTTACTGTTTACTGTTCATTTTAGACTTGATACAAGTGAAAGAGGAAAGTCAAGAAATGAATGACGTGGAGGAGAAACATCAGTATCATAAATTTGATAATATGACTGGTGAAGAAGATTTTACTGGCTCAAAGACTGAGAATAATTTCTCACAGAAAAGAACTCGAAAAACAAGAGTCAAAAATGCTTTCACCTGCTCTCACTGTGGAAAGAGTTTCACACAAAAAGGAAATCTTAAAACTCACTTAAGACTTCACTCTGGAGAGAAGCCTTTCACCTGCCTTCAGTGTGGAAAGATTTTTGCAAATAAGGGAGATCTTAACCGTCACAGGAGAATTCATACTGGAGAAAAGCCTTTCACCTGCTCTCAGTGTGGAAAGAGTTTCTCAGAGACATCAAGCCTTCAGAGTCACCTGCGACTTCACTCCGGAGAAAAGCCTTTCACATGCCTTCAGTGTGGAAAGAGATTTACACAGAGAGGACATCTTTATGTTCACATGAAAATCCACACTGGAGAGAAACCTTTTACATGCACTCAATGTGGAAAGATTTTTGCGAATAAAGGAGATCTTAAGCGTCACATGAGAATTCACACTGGAGAGAAGCCTTTCACATGCCATCAGTGTGGAAAGAGTTTCTCAGTGACAACAAGCCTTCAGAGTCACCTGCGGCTTCACTCTGGAGAGAAGCCTTTCACATGCCCTCAATGTGGAAAGAGTTTTGCACAAAAAGGAAGTCTTCAGCGTCACATGAGAATTCACACTGGAGAAAAGCCTTTTCCATGCCTTCAATGTGGAAAGAGTTTCACACAAGCAGGGAATCTCAAACTTCATCTGCACTTTCATTCTGGATTAAAGCCGTTTAACTGTGAACGTTGTAGCAAAACATTTCTGCTGGAATCACATCTAAAGGTACACCTGATAACTCATGCAAATGAAAAGCCTTACGTGTGTTCTTTTTGTGGAAAGAGTTTCGCTCGCTCAGGAAACCTGAAAACACATGAGAGAGTGCATACTGGAGAGAAGCCATTCAAATGCACTTCATGTGAGAAGAGTTTCAGCACATCAAGTAATCTACTGACTCATTTAAAAAAGCATTCTCCAATACTGTCATGAGCAAATTTTATGTTCGGGCCAACTCTTATTTGACGTAACAATTCAGTCTCCACTAGTCAGTCAGCTTCAGTCAGTGTATTACATCTGGGCCCATGTTTACAAAGATATTTAACTTGCTACTATGAGTTTTCCAAAGAGTTCCTAGCTACGAGTTTTTACTTAAAACCTTGCTTTCACAAAACGGCTAAGAGCAAGTTTTACGAAGTATCTTAAGAGTGAGGCAGAGTTTACCTTTTTTCTATGGATTTTCTTTTACTGGCAAGCACTATTTGTCAGCACAGACAGATAGATAGACTGTTTTTTTTCTTCGGATTATCAACACTTCAACCTATGCTGATGCAATGAAACAAGCGTGCATCCCGACTTCTATATCAAAGGAGCCCTGTGACGGCCGTGAAGGCCACCTTTTTTTCTCTGCAGCGAGTAAACATTGGCAGAAAATCATACGTTATGAATTGTCGGTTGATGTGCAGTCTGGAGAGGGCATTTATAGTTTGATAGGAAATTCTTCTGACCGATGACAGAAACCCCCAATTCATTCATGTTACAGTTTCAGTTTGCCCTTGGCCAGGGAGCACAGGATTGTAAAAACCTATATCTCCTGTGTAATTGTGGTGTTTCTGTTCGTGGGCGAGGTGACCAACTATAACTGAGTTTACAAAAACGAAAACAACCTCACTTTTTAAAAAGTCAATGTCATAATAATATTCTAAACATTGTTTTTAATGTAGATTGACGACAGTAGGCATGCTTCGAATCATTTGCAAGTTATTCTTAGGGATTTAGGAGTCCTCGGGACAACTTCTAATCTTTTGTGTGTTTAGGAGTGTGTTTCGCATTAAAATGCTTCAAGTTCCTCTTAGATTAAAATTTTACGAGTCCTAAAATTAGAAGTGACGCCACTAATTTTTAAGATTTGCTTCTAAATTTCCATGCAGCTACTTTTAACCTTAATATTTTTTTGGTGAATACGTGCCTAGATGGCTGTTAATTGAAAGTCAGAGAAAAAGAACCACTAAGGTTAGGGACAGAAAATGTGGAAAAGAAAATGCATCCATTTATGCTGAGGCCAAAAGTTTTGAATAATATATAGATGTTGCTGTTTCAGAAGGAAATTAGTACTTTAATTCACCAAAGTGGCATTCAACTGATCATAAAGTATAGTCAAGACATTGTTGATGTAATAAACAGAACAATCACTATTTGAAAAAAGTCATTTTTGATCAAATATAGACAGGCCCCATTTCCAGCAGCCATCATTCCAACATCTTATCCTTGAGTACACTACAGTCTTCAAAGACAAAGGACAACTGGTTCTAACAAGAACAGAAAGAGATGTGGAAGGCCAGATGTACAACTAAACAAGAGGCTATAAACATCAGAGTCTCTAGTTTGAGAAATAGATGCCTCACATGTCCACAGCTGACAGCTTCATTGAATTCTACCCACTCAACACCAGTTTCATGTACAAAAGTAGCGAAGATTCAGGGGTGCAGGCCTTATGGGAAAAATTGCAAAGAAAAAGACACCTTTGAAACAGAAAATCAGAAAGGAAAAGGTTAGAGTGGGCAAAGAAACAGACATTGGACAACAGATAATTGGAAAACAGTGTTATGGATCTTAACCCCATTGAGCTTTTGTGGGATCAGATAGACTGTACGGTGTGTGAGAAGTGCCCAACAAGACAGACACATCTATGGCAAGTGCTACAGGAAGTGTGGGGTGAAATGTTACCTGAGTATTTGGACAAACTGACAGCTAGAATGCCAAGGATCTAAAAAGCTGTCATTGCTGCATGTGGAAGATTTTTTTTTTATTGAGAACTCTGAAGTAGTTTAAGAAGTTCTGAATTATTATTTATTTTTTATTTTTTTTAAATGTAATGGCAAGTTTTCACGTTATTAATGCCCTGACTATACATTGTGATCAGTTAATAAAAGTACCAATCACTTTCCATATGAGCAAAATCTGTACATTATTCCAAACTTGGCCCCATTGTAAATGATCATAATCTTGATTTTTTTTTTTTTTTTTTTCCCCTTAGAAATCCTATATTTACTCTGCATTATCACATTGAGAATCAATGGGTTCAACCAAAAGCAGAAAAATGTTGATTTATATGGAGTTCGGGTGAAAACGAGGTGCATTTTGAATTGTTCTTAGATGAGTGCAGGCATAATGCACACTGGTGGTTAAGTCATCCACTAAATAGGGAGCAAGGGAGCATCATATAGCTTTCCTATGCTGCTAAGTGCATTTACTGCAAACATCTGGTCAAAAGTTAAGTTTCAGGCTGCAGCTGATGTTTGGACCACTCAACATTTTTGGCATAGGATAATGGTAATCAGTACATAGATCCACAATTTATATACAGTATATAATTATTTTTTTTAACATAGTTGGCAATGATTAGATGATGCTGGCCATTACTTTGAATCATAATTAAGCTAATATATGATTGGTAAAATGCTTTGTATTGTATTTTCAAGTCATATTTATTTGCATATTTCTTATTTATTTGTGCTTTTCCCAATACACATTGTTCCAAAGCAGCTTTACAGAAAATCAGCTGGAATGTCTCTAATGTCTAAAAAACATGAATTACCAACTCTCCTGGTAACATAAACAATTTGATTAATAAAAAATGTCTAATTTGAATATGAAATAATTGTTTTTATTTAATTTCACAATTTAGTTCCGCTGTCCACTTACGAGGACATAATTTTTTATGAAAAATATTTGCTCAAAAAAATTTTTTTTTTTTTTTGCATTTTTATTAGGTGCTACGAGTCACAAAGCAGAAATGGAAAATGCAAACAGCCTTCACGCTCAGTCTCAGAAGGTTAATCCATGGTGACTTGTACATTCTGAGGTCCTCTTAGAATCCCTTTCTGAGTTTACTGTAAACAAATATAAACTGATACTCAGGGTTGAGTGAACTAACTTCAAACGGGCAATTTGGTACCTATAACCACGAGTAAGCAATGTGTGGTTCCACATACCAGCATTACGCCACTGCATCTACACTTACAAAACTCTGATTGCAGGTACTATTTACACCTGGATGCAAATAGTCACTCTGAAAACTAATCTGTGACTGTTTAGATGGACACCAGTAAGCAGCTTATAGCGAGAAAGCAGGTTATTGCGTACGCTGTTTAAGTGGTGAACTCCTACTCCCGTATACATGCGGCTTGGTCAGTAAGTAGCTTTCTCCAAAACAGTGTAACAGCGAGCTCTTCCTGAGTTTTCTTGACATAACAGGCCATAATCTGGAAATTGAGCTAGCTCACAGAGTCCCGGCTCGCATATCTGCTGAGGGGGACAGGCTCCAGATCAATTCTGGCCAAATTTCTGAGATCATCTGATAAAGATCTCATGTCGCGCGAGGCAAGGAGCAAAGGAAAGCTTTCTTGGAATAATTGCGACTTTGAGAATTCGACAAGAGAAACGTGATCGATTCAAGGAATTTAAAAAAACTCTTACATCAACTGAAGATCACTTTTGCACTGATGTTTGCGGCCAAACTGAGAATAGATACTAAGAATGATCACAAAATATTTACGTGTCAGAGTGGATTAACTTGCTGTACTTTTACCATTTGCGGTGCCATTTTTGTTTCTGTTTGTGTTGTTCCACCTAGCGGCTGGAGTTTGTTTTGTGGAATAACACTCCAAGAAACTTTTGCATTGACGAAAGATTGCTTTTACACTGAAGCTCCTGGCCAGATTGAGAATGGATATGAAGGATGGCCGCAAAATATCTACATGCCCACACAAAGGATGTCTTTTATAAAGTTGATGGACTGAGTAAGTCATGGTGTATTTTTTATGCAGCCTCCGAGTGAATTTGACTTGCTCAATACACTCTTGACCATCCGAGGAACTGGAATGCCTGTTTTGTTTCTTTTTGTGCTGGTTCCGCCTAGCGGCTGGAGTTTGTTTTGTGGAATAACACTGCTTTGGGACAGTTGTGGATGACTCTGTTTGTTCTTTATGCTTATGCCTCCTGTTGGCTGGAGTTTGTTTCATAGAGAATTTTTGTGGGACATTGGAATGATTAAGTCATCTGCACTCATAAACAGCCGGCTCACTGAACACTTGTCTGTCTGTCCGAGAAATTTGTTTTGTGGAGGAACACACCTTTGAGACTCATTCTTTGTGTTTATTCTGCCTATTGTTTTACAAAGTAATTTCTGTGATACAATTTTGCCTCACAAAATATGTGCAGAAGCACTGGACTTGAGCAATCTGATGGCAAAGTTGTCACGGGGGCTCTCGTAGGTCTTTTTGTGTTTAGTGGGATTGACTCTTGTTGGCGCTGTCGTGTGCAGGGTTAATGCTTTTTTCTGTTTGTTTGGTTCAGGGGGGATTTTGGTGTTTAATTATTTTTTCTATTATATCAAAATGTTAAATTGAGTGGGCTATCTTTCTACATGTGGAAGGTGAATGGGTTGGGGCACCCCATAAAAAGAAGGAATGTTATTTATTTTCTTAAGGGTAAGAAATGTGAAATTCTTCAAGAAACACATCTTTCCTCGCTGAAGCTGAAAATTTTAGGAAGATATGGGATGGGCATGTTTTTTTTAGTGCTGGCTCAAGTCAGAGCAGGGGAGTCATTACATTGATAATTAAACATCTACAATTCAAATCTCTAAAATAGATTAAAGATAAATTAGGGAGAATATTATTGTTTTGGTAGAAATTCAGGGACAAAGGTTGGATTTGGCTAATATTTACACACCTAACGTTGATAATCAGGGCATACTTTTTTTATTGATCTCGAAGGGATGTTGCAAGCCGCTGGCACCCCTCATGTTGGGAGGAGACTTTAATCTTTTGATGGACTCAGTCCTTGATCATAGTAAAGCAAAAGTGTGTAAGCCCCTTAGAACAACATTGATGCTTCACAGGATGTGTAAAAACCTTGGTCTTGCATATATTTGGCGATTTGAACCCATCTGGTAGGGATTATCATTTTTTTTCATCAGTCCATAAGATTTATTCTAGAATAGATTTTTTTTTTTTTTTATCTAAGTCCCTTATTTCATCTGTTGTGGATTGCTCAATTGGAAACATCTTGTTCTCAGATCACGCCCTGGTGAGTTCAGAATTGTTGGCACATACAGAGAAAAATAAATCATATAGTTGGCGCTTTACAGTATACTTTTTGCAAAATCCTGATTTCCAACAAATGTTAAAGACTGAAATCACTTTATATGGAGACTGGTCCTCAGTACTGGTCCTCAGTATCTTCTATGGGCGTGGCTAGGGAGGCACTGGTTCTTAGGGGTTGGATCATATAGTATGCCTCATTCATCAAAAAATCCAAAGCATGTGAACTTGTGGAGTTGGAAGGGAGTATTAAAAGTGCAGAGGCAGAGCTGAAGCACTGAATGTCATATGATAGCCTCAGAGAATTGACCCGATTGAAATACAGATTGTAAAAAAAGTCTTTAGTTCGGTCAATGGAGGAGTCAGGAGACAACAAAGCAAGTTCAAAGTCAGTTCTTTTATTTTCAATTTCTTTTGCTCAGTATCAACAGTAACCGTATTTATCAATAAATTTAAATAAAATGTTGCACACTCTGGCTGCTGTGCTCTCGGGTCACTCTCTCTCGCACTGATGCTGTGGCATGGCTCTTAAGTCTCCCTCTGCCATCACAATAATGAGAGACAGGTGTTGTCATCGTGACGAGCCTTACCAATCTCCCACAGACCGACACATGACCACGACCCCCATGCCACACAGATATAATACTATTTTGTCGTGGAAAGTGGAGTTTTGGTTATTCAGGGCAAGACAGTCATACTTTGAGTCAGGGGACAAAGCAGGGAAGATTTTGGCTAGATGTATCAAGCAAAGAGAATCTTTTTCTACCATTCTCTCAGTGAAATCTGCTGGTGGTGAAATTTTTAGCTAAGCCATTGATATTAATAATACCTTTAAAGAGTTCTATCTTGATCTTTATCGTTCCACTTCTTCATCTACTGATGAAGATATTAGAACATTTGTGAAACCATTAGAACTCCCTAAATTGACGACTGAGCAAAAAATTATCTTCATTCTGAGATAACCTTGGAGGAGCATGACGAGGTAATTAAGGCCTTACCTACAGGCAAGGCTCCGGGGCCAGATGGTTTTGCCGCCAAATTTTTTAGATCTTATGCTACAGAATTGGCTCCAATTTTGTTATAAGTTTATATGGAATCATTAAAGAATGGAAAAATCCCCCCCAACCATGACACAAGCCCGGATCAGTCTGATTCTTAAAAAGGACAAAGATACAAGCGAGTGTAAAAGTTACTGTCCAATTTCCCTGATCCAGCTAGATGTAAAACTTTTGTCAAAAATGTTTGCTAAATGATTAAGTTGACACCTCTTATACATATAGATCAGGTGGGGTTTATTCGGGGATGTAGCATTACTGATAACATTAGGCATTTCATCAATATCATGTGGTCAGTGGCGCATGATCAATCTCCTCTCACTGCCATCTCACTTGATGCCAAAAAGGCATTTGATATGGTAGAATGGGATTATCTTTTTAAGATTTTGGAAATGTATGGGTTCGGGACTACATTTATTGTTTGGATTAAGTTACTTTATAGACACCCTGTAGCAGCTGTACAAACAAATTGATTAATTTCCAATTATTTTATTCTGGATAGGGGCACTCGGCAGGGTTGGGCAACTTTTTTCCATTACTTTCCACAACTCTTTCCCCATTATTGTTCAATCTTGCCCTGGAACCATTAGCAGCTATGATAAGAAAGGAGGATGCTTTTCCAGGGGTGATGGTGTGTCGCATAAGCTTCATTATTATTTGTCTCTGACCCTACTAGATCTATGCCTTGCCTTGCCGTTAATAGTAATTATTAATTCCTTTTCCAAGTTCTCAGGATACAAAGACAATTGGTCTAAATCCGAAGCTTTGGCTCTGACAGTGTACTGTCCAGTAACAGCTTTCCAGCCGGGTGCCTTCCAGTGGCCCAAACAGGGGCATTAAGTATTTGGGTATTTTATTCCCAGTAAATTTGTCTGATTTAGTTAGTTAATTTTGACCCTTTAATAAAATGTTTTTCGAGCAATGTGGACAGGTGGGCTTTATTACATTTATCGATGATTGGGAAGGTTAATGTTATTAAAATGAACTGTATTCCAAAATTCAACTTCCTGCTACAGTCACTCCTATAGATGTCCTCCTCTCTTATTTCAAGCAATTTGATTGCACAGTGAAGTCTTTTATTTGGAATGGTAAACATGCCAGATTACACTTCAGTAAGCTGCATTGGCCGATTGACAAAGTTGGGCTAGGCCTTCCCAAGATTTTTTTGTATTATTATGTGTTAGGTCTCAGGCATTTGGTGCATTGGTCACGTCCAACTGAATAGCCCCTCCCTGGTTATGAATTGAACAGGAAGTTCTTGTCCCTACTTTGCCATTGCAAAGCCTTTCTGTCTAGCCAGAGAAGTTAAATCACACCCTGTTATTTCACATTTGCACACGGTATGGACAAAAGTGTCCAGAGTGTTTAATTTGGATATTTATCTAAATGTTGCCTCAAGCTTATGGCTGAACCCTAAAATATGTATTAGTGAGTCCTCTTTCTGCTAGACAGACTGGATTATGAGGGGGGTTAATACACTCAGTGACCTGTATGAGAGTGGAGTATTGAGATCTTTTGAATATTTTACTCAACATTTTGGGATTCCCAAATTCTATAGGTATTTACAGCTGCGCCACCTGCTCTGTACTGTTTTTGGGAGTAGCACACACACCCTAAAGCAGCAGATACTGTGGAATTGGTGATTACTGCCTTTGGAAAAGGTCATGAGGCATCAGTGTAATATTCCCTGTTAATTCAGAGTCTGGGTGACGGAGCTTCAACTTCTCTGAAGAGAGTATGTGAGAAAGATTTAAATTTGGTACTGGAGGAGGGAGTGGGGGCTAGGATTCTAAAAAAACATCAAGTCTGCATCTAGAGATGCAAGGGTAATTGATGTAATTTAAGATTGTAAATCTATTCTATTGGACCCCTCTAGATTTTATAGACTTGGTCTCAAAGACATACCCAACTGCTGGCAATGCCAATCAGAAGATGGGGACCCATATAACCCATGTTTTTTGGGGGGGTTAAAAGATTCAAGATTTTTGGTTGAGGGTTCAGAATTTTATTTGTGAGATGTTGGCTGCTCAGGTTTCATTTTGCCCCAGGCTCTGTGTTCTAGGCTATGGGATGGTCACTGGTGTAGTAGATGGGTTCATGAAGAGTTGAGTCCTGGCTGGTTTCATGATCGGAAGGCAAATCATCCTTAGGGGGATGTAAATCAGCTGGAGTGCCCTAATTTTTTGGAGTGGTGCGTGGCGTTGTACAGGGTGGCGGCTTTTGAGGGGATGGTTTGTAGAAGACTGGGCAACATGGGATTATTTAATAAAAAATGGGGTAGGTATTTGGATTTTGTGGAGGGCTCTCATGGGGAGACGGGAGTTGGATAATTTTAAATGTGTGTGTGTGTGTGCGTTATTATTGTTTTCAATTTTTTCTTATTTCTTTATTTTTTTCTGGGGGGTGTTTGTGTTGGGTGGAAATGTTTGGAGGGAAGGATTTAGGTTTATGTGATGTGATTCCGTGTTTCCTATTATGTTTATTGGATTTGTCATTGGAATCAATACAATTGTTAATTGCAAAAAAAGAAAGAAAATGAAATCCTGGTCTGTCGCTTTCTTTTGGGCTAGCATCTTTACTACTCAAGCCACTGTGAGAACTTGGTAATACGACACTGAAGATATTGTTGACTTTTTTTTTTTTTTGTGACAAATTGCTTATGTTTGCTATTTCTAAGTCGCGTTGGATAAAAGCACCTGCTAAATGAATAAATGTAAGAGGTGTGAAGTAAATCCACAAGCAAGGATTGGTAGATGCTCATTCTGAGTTTTCCAATTCAAATTCCACTAAAGTCCTAAACGAGGAACGTTCTTTTGTTCAGTTATGTAACATTTCTGTAAGTTGATGGTTTCACTATGTTTGTATAATAGGGTGACCAGATGACTATGACAAAAAATCGTGACACATCTACCAATTAAAGAACAATCCATTAAAGTTGTGTCATTTTATTTATTATTCTGGAAAATATGTCCCAAGATGTGGAGCTGCACTTTTCCTAACCAAAAGAATACATGATCCTTTCTTTTTTGTTTTTTTAATAAATGCTTGACTGCATCAAATGCTGAGAAAAACATGCATCAATACGCAACATGCCAGCTTTATCTAAGAATGTGAAGCGCGTCTTCTCATTTTTAATTTCTTTGACCAAAGACTTACGATATGGAGAACTTCAGAAACAACAATAGTTATTGTGCCCACAGACAGCACAGATTCACTGGCTTTTTACCAGCATGTTAATTTGCAGTGGACAACTTTACCTGGGTTGTTTTTTCAGGGCAATTTGTAGAAGATAAAAAGCGGCATAATCTTTATTGGTGCGGGAACCCACAGTCCGGAAAAAACAATGATGTTTGACTAGTTGTTTCAGCAATGTTTGTTTTTGAGTACATTCAGACATTTTTTACTTTATTTTACATATGTAACAATGGAACGTTAGGAGATCAAACAGATATTAGTTGTTATCTATGGAGATTTGGGGGGTTTACTATGGACATTTTTGAAAATGTAAAAACAGAATGGACATTTTAACCGTAGAATAGACCAATATTGGTAATTTTTTTTTCCAAGAATAATTGGCTGGCATTTCTTTGGACTAGAGGTTGATTGATAGTGGTTATGTCTATATGGATAACTAAGGTGGAAAAACAGGCCAATAAACGATTAATCAGCCGATTAATCAGCGCTGAACTTTAGTCAGTATTAGGGATGCATGATATATCGGCAGCTGGTATTGGCCAATATCCAGGAAAATCCAAATATTATTATTGCCCCAATAATGGAATTACTGCCAATATTTTCCCCAATAACATTAGTTTATTTACAACACATCATTACAAATAAAATAACCCCAAACACAACCTCACATGGTGCATAGTTCTGGAAATAATTATCATAGGGTGACGTGTGATGTGGCTAGAGACAGGGTGTGTGAGCTTGGTATTTGAGGGATGATTAAGCTTTAACAGGTGAGAAATTCGCTCAATCACCAAATATTAAAGTTATATGGAGGCATTTTCTATCCTTCATTGCTGGACTCCAAGGAGTGATTTTGAAATAACTAAAAACCTGTCCATTTATGTATTATTTACCAACCTTTAGTAAAACACTGCTGCCAGCCAGCCTGTGTTGCTTGAGGATGGGATACAGTATTTTCTGGCATTCGGCAAGTTCCTGATGGATTTGGTCATGGAGGCAGAAAACGTGGACTTTAAATTCCCTTTGCTTTTAACTAGCTCTTTTTTTCTTGTAGTGTTGGAATTTATCAACGATAGGCCGTTGAAGTTTTTTCAGACATGCACCGAGATGGTGTACACAATGGTAATTTTTTTTTACAATATCAATGGGTAATTTCAGGTCGTTGTGCAGAAAGTGTTTGTTTACGGATTCTGGACTGTCAAAGTCATTCTCGGGCATTCCCGAGAATATGACATTGTCCTGCATACTTCTTGTTTGGATGTCAACAATCATTTCTTTCATTTCTTTGTTTTCTTTTTTTATCATTTTCCTTATGCGAGGAGAGTGAAGGTCATCAGTTTGTTGATATGTAAAGTCAAGGCATGATCGTAAATCCTTAATCTCTTCATTAATATTTCGAGGTATGTTTAGTTTCTTGTTTAATAAATCCAGCACAACTAACCTTTATTCAGAAATGAGCAGATTATCGGTAGATAAGTCATTTTTTCCCCCTTTTTTCCGGATTCAGTGCTCCTGTTGTTGACTACATGTCAGCATTTATCTTGTGGTAAAAGTAGTTATTGATAAATTCCTCCATGTTATAAGTACTATATTTCAGATATTGAAATACATTTTCAAGGAGCAGCACAATTTTCACAGCAGTATGTAGCCATGTTGAATCTGCCTCGGCTCATGTGAGCTCACACCAGACACATGCACCAAACTAATGCCATTTGATGAGCCAGTATTGCCATGTTGCTGAGACCAGTTTATTCCTAAGCCATTTCTGACCTTTCACCAATAAAGGAAAGCCATTTAATGCATTTACACCACACATGTGGTCATCTTATTAAGTCTAATATGTGTAAGAACATGCATGTAAACTTGCTCCGTCTTGTTCACATGTTTTAGGGTAAAGCATGAACTCAGATTTAAACAGACTTTATTACTTTTGAAACTGATCTAAAACGGTTTGGCTCTATCTGGTTTTTTCAACCTAAAACTGAGTTTTTAAATAGCTTTGTGAACAGGCCTCAGAAGGTGCTATTTTGTTTCATGTTTTTTACCACTAAATGGCACAAACATGCTCTAGAGATGTGTAGAGATGCTTTCAGTAACCATCACAAGCCTGTTAAATGTTTTTTTTTTTTTCCTCAGAGTTGCAATATTCATCCCTTCCTCCAGGGGGCGATAAATAAGAACTATTTCACAGAGTTGTGTAGAAATGTGAACTAGAAGAAGAGTGAAGCAGACGCACAAGCAAGTATTGTTTTTGTAAGTCTTGATTGAGAAGTTATTTTGTTCAACACTTTTGTAAGTTGATAATTAAATGTGTTAATACTCTTATGGATACTTTTTTAATTCTTCAATGTGTGTTTCTCCAGAACTTGTGAGTAACTGCTGGAGAATGGAAATGGAAATAAAGAGGAAAAACTCATAAGTGTAACAACTGAAGTTTACTGGCATACTATTTTAAAAATGAAGTGTGTTAAAGAAGAGTTTAAAGAGGAGAGTGAAGACATCAGTATTACAGAATCATGCAGAATGAAACATGAAGATACTGAAGAACAAAGAGGTTGGTGTTCATTCTTGATTCTTCATAAATACTGTTGAGAGATATTAAGGCCGTTTTCACACCTGGCTTGTTTGGGGCATTTGTTTAAGAATCTGGTGCATTTTCTACAATATCCAAAATATATACCTATAAAAACCACAAACATACCTGATGGATCTTTGGAGATGACATCTGTAATTTGTTGTCAAAATATGGATATAGCCTTTTGGTGACTACAGTTTAATTTAAAATAAGTTTTCTGAGGTCATTTTAGTATGATCGCTTCCCTCTTTAGGATAGCGACAGAACAGATACTGGATGGATGGCGTATGCAACTGATAAAAACATTTTCATGTGGCTTTAGTCTTTTTGCTGTGAGTGTGAGAGAAAGAGAGATCTGTGACTGCCATTTTTAACTAATGACTGATAAAAATAACCATTACAGAAATTGTACAACTCATCAACCTCTGGCTGGAACATGTATTCTGTACAATGCAGCGGAACATAAACTGAAACACAAACTATACTCTAAAATGTTTATAGTTTGACAATTTTTTACATGTTAGTCATTTTGTCATTTTATTTCAATGGATGTGCTAAATCTCAGAACAGCGCACAAACACTTTTTGCAAGAAAAAAGAATGTAACAAAGAATTTAAGAATTTGCAAGAAGAAAATGTAACATTGTAAAAGTTTTGGAACAAACGAGCAGCAGGTCTGAAAACGCCCTAAGGTATCGAAGGTATCAAAGCTTCAGACAGTTCACTAGGTCTGGCAGTTGTTGTTAGAAAATCAAAGAATCTGTAAAATTACTGTTAAATAATTCCAGAATCTACATGAGAGAATTCAATTTCAGCAGATAAAAGATTTCAAAGCAGATACTTTAAAAAGGGGTTCAGTTGTATTTCTTTTTCACATTTTCTATGTTCATTTTAGACTTGATGGAAGTGAAAGAGGAATGTCAAGAACTGAGTGACGTGGAGGAGAAACATCAGTATCATAAATTTGATAATTTCATGACTGCTGAAGAAGATTTTGGTGGATCAAAGACTGAAAATATATTATCACAAAAAAGAAATCTAAGAACAAAAGCCAAAAATTCCTTCACCTGCTCTCACTGTGGAAAGAGTTTCACACAAAAAAGAAACCTTAATGCTCACTTAAAACTTCACTCTGGAGAAAAGCCTTTCACCTGCCTTCAGTGTGGACAGAGTTTTGCACATAAAGGAGATCTTAAGCGTCATATGAGAATTCACACTGGAGAGAAACCTTTCACTTGCCATCGGTGTGGAAAGAGTTTCACACAGAAAGGACCGCTTGATGTTCACATGATAATCCACACTGGAGAGAAACCTTTTACATGCCTTCAATGTAGAAGGAGTTTTGCACATAAAGGAAGTCTTCAGCGCCACATGAGAATTCACACTGGAGAGAAACCTTTCACCTGCCATCAGTGTGGAAAGAGTTTCACACAAGCATGTGATCTGAAACTTCATCTGGGTTTGCATTCTGGATTAAAGCCATTTAACTGTGATCAGTGTGGCAAGAAATTTACGCTGGCATCACATCTAAAGGGACACATGACAACTCATACTAATGAGAAGCCTCATGTGTGTTCTTTTTGTGGAAAGAGTTTTGCTCGCTCAGGAAACCTGAAAACACATGAGAGAGTGCATACTGGAGAGAAGCCATTCAAATGCACTTCATGTGACAAAAGTTTCAGCACATCAAGTAATCTTCAGACTCATTTAAAAAAGCGTTGTCCAAAACTGTCAGTAACTATTTTTCCATCCAAGGATTCTTTGCGGAAAAAGTTTTAGCGCATGAAAATAAAGCTGCTGGAAACTACGTTGATACTTCAAATGTCACAAAAAACTGGTTTGGAAAAACATTTTGTCGAGAAATTTGGCATTAACGCAAAAATGTATTGTCACAAACCAATCGTTAGCCTGTGTTAATCATGACAACAGTGTACATCCTTGAAAGCCAATTTATTGTACGTGATTATGGATTGATCTTAATGGCATATACTGTAGATCCGATGCTGCAAACATGACACTCCAGGAGTGCCAACACACATATCTCGTATCATGCCCGGAGAACAAATTAATGGTTTTGGTGGTAGCCATCCGTTTATTTATTAAAGTTATTTTTCCACACCATTCAAAATAATAGATGGCAGTCATGGAATTAGCACACAATACAAAAAACATAATTTCTGTGCACAAAGAAGTTTTAAATTAAAAATAAATACACAATATTAGGAGAAAAACATCTGTGTGCTTTTTTGAAACACTAACAGCCCAATTATATAAAAATACTGTTTATACTTTAGAAAAAATGCCAGCAAAATTCCATGTATTAAATTAAATAATTAACCAAACAAATAAAGCACTGCATTAAAAAAATAAATTGGCAAACAAAAAAATTATATTGTCAGGCCTATATATGCCTTTTCTTAACACAAACTTAAATTAGCTTTACCTTGTTCTTTAGACGGAAAAAGTCGGCTGAATTACAGTATCAGAATATTCTGCACTTTTTTCCAGACTTTTTGTCCATTGTGGAGTTCAGAAAAGAGCTTTTGAACATTTTAAAATGTTTCAATATATTAAATATAACCCTCTTTACCTCAGATTGCATTTGCTGAGCTTCTTAAGAAAATTTTAATTGTGTTATGACGCTAAAATTAATTTTAGATGACAAATAAAAATATAATATAATAGCTTATTGAATATCAGGAAATTATCATATATAAACCTGATATTAAACCGTATACATTTTTCTTTAATAGCTGTGCACACAGCACATACACATTGATGGATTGTCCTTATACTAAGACTGAAAGTTCCCCGACTACTTGGTGCAGGTTGCCAGCTTGAACAGGGCCATGACGATTTGCTTTCGGGTCGGAACCGGTGGCAACGTGCGATAGGAGCAAAATCGGGACCAATGTTACAGTACTATCAGAATAGCAACTGCTCCCTTTTGATTGCAATTCCTCCTCTTCTGATTGCTTTTATTTGTGAAATGAAAATGACAGAAAGCTGACTAATTTCAATGAATTGTACATGTACATAAGTGTTCACAGCCTTTGTTCAATACTTCGTTAAAGCACATTTGGCACCAATTACAACCTCAAGTCTTTTTGTGTATGATACTACATGCTTGGCACACCTATTTTTGGGCAGTTTCTCCCATTCTTCTTTGCAGGACACCTCAAGCTCCATCGGGTTGGATGGGGAGCGTCGGTGCACAGCCATTTTCAGATCTCTCCAGATTTGTTCAATCGGGTTCAAGTCTGGGCTCAGTCTGGGCCACTCAAGGACATTCACAGAGTTGTCCCGTAGCCACACCTTTGTTATCTTGGCTGTGTGCTTAGGGTCGTTGTCCTGTTGGAAGATGAACCTTCGCACCATTCTGAGGTCCAGAGCACTCTGGAGCAGGTTTTCATCAAGGATGTCTCTGTACATTGCTGCATTCGTCTTTCCCTCGATCCCGACTAGTCTCCCAGTTCCTGCCGCTGAAAAACATCCCCACAGCATGATGCTGCCACCATCATGCTTCACTGTAAGGATGGTATTGGCCAGGTGATGAGTGGTGCCGGTTTCCTCCAGACATGACGCTTGCCATTCAGGCCAAAGAGTTCAATCTTTGTTTCATCAGACCAGAGAATTTTGTTTCTCATGGTCTGAGAGTCCTTCAGGTGCCTTTTGGCAAACTCCAGGCGGGCTGCCATGTGACTTTTACTGATGAGTGGCTTCCGTCTAGTCACTCTACCAATACAGGCCTGATTGGTGGAGTGCTGCATAGATGGTTGTTCTTCTGGAAGGTTCTCCTCTCTCCACAGAGAAACGCTGGAGCTCTGTCAGAGTAACGATCAGGTTCTTGGTCACCTCCCTGACTAAGGCCCTTCTCCCCCGATCGCCGTGTTTGGTGATCGGATCAGCTCTAGGAAGAGTCCCGGTGGTTCCAAACTTCCATTTACGGATGATGGAGAACACTGTGCTCATTGGGACCTTCAATGCTGCAGAAATTTTACTGTATCCTTCCCCAGATCTGTGCCTCGATACAATCCTGTCTCGGAGGGCTTCAGACAATTCCTTTGACTCATGGCTTGGTTTGAGCTCTGACATACACTGTTAACTGTGGGACCTTATATAGACAGGTGTGTGCCTTTCCAAATCATGTCCAATCAACTGAATTTACCACAGGTGGACTCCAATCAAGTTGTAGAAACATCTCAAGGATGATCAGTGGAAACAGGATACACCTGAGCTCAATTTTGAGTATCATGGCAAAGGCTGTGTATACTTGCGTACATGTGATTTTTGTATTTAAAAAAAATATTTGTAATAAATTTGCAAAGATTTCAAACAAACTTCTTTCAAATTGTCATTATGGGGTATTGTTTGTAGAATTTTTAGGAAAATAATGATCCATATAATCCATTTTGGAATAAGGCTGTAACAACAAAATGTGGAAAAAGTGAAGCACTGTGAACACTTTCCGGATGCACTGTATGTGAATTTACTGCAAACATCTTGTCAAAAGTTCAGTTTCAGGCTGCAGCTGATATTTGGACCACTCAACATTTTTGGCATAGGATAATGGTAATCAGTACATAGATCCACAATTTATATACAGTTTAACATTTTATTTTAACATGGTTGGCTATGATTGGAGTGGTAAAATGCTTTTTGTAAAATGCATTGCAGCATATATTCAAGTCAAGACATTTTTATTTGCATATATTTGTTTTTTATTTGTGTTTTTCCCAATACACATTGTTCCAAAGCAGCTTTACAGAAAATCAGCTGGAATGTCTCTAATGTCTAAAAAAACATGAATTACCAACTCTCCTGATGGTAACAATTTAATAAAAATAACAACTTTCTATATTTTAGTATTTTATTTTTAAATAAAATAAGCAATTTGAATATGAAATAAATTATTTAATTTCACAACTTAGGCCCGATGTTAGCATATGAGGGCATATATTTTTAGGAAAACTATTTGCTCTTTTTGCATGTTTATTAGGTGCTGCTAGTCACAAATCTAAAAGGGAAATGGAATATGCACACAGCAGTCACACTCACTGTGTCTCATAAGGTTAAATATTAAATTAGACTTCTACAAGCATTGTATGGTAAAACTATATAGTTTTATGTACTTAAATCTCACACATTGATTTAAGTATGCTTTTTGTTAAGGGCACTCACCCCTAAACTGATGCAATCCTTTCACTATTGCCATCTTTATTATCCTCATTTCGTTAAGACTTTATAAGCATGCTTTTCTTATTAATCCATGGTAACTTGTGGATTCTGAGCTCTCCTGAGAATGCCTTTTTGAGTTTACCATAAACCAATATAAGCTGAGTATCAAACTCAGGGTTGAGTGAACTAAATCCAAACTGGCAATCTGGTACCAGTAACATTGAGTGCGCAATGTGTGGTTTAATCAAGTTGAGTTCAGGGTTTATGTCAGAGTTGATTAACTCTGCTTTCTGGAATAACATACAGAAGTCAAGAGGGCACACACAGAAGGCTCTTATAATTTTTCATCTCATCTGAGCATTCCAATATGCAAATATTTTCATAAGGACATGGCCATCTGGAATGAATAAACTGAAGAACAACTGATCAACATGATTCAGGAAAGGCCAGCACTGTATGACTTTACAGAAACATGTTATGCCAACTGGGTTGTGAAAGCAGAACTCTGGCGTGAGATCAAAAACAAACTTGTTATATCAGGTAAGATTTTCTTTTTGGCCATTGTGCTCTTTAGCAGAAACGGTTATTAAATGCACGGTAAATATCATTTGATTTTCTGTTTACCAAAATAAGCCAGGCTTATTTCGGTTATGGAACAGGCAGTTGTGTTGTTATTACGTGGCAGCTTCTTGAATCCGTCCTGTCGAAACAAGAAGAGCAAAAATAACCTTTGTTGCCACTGCAGGCTGCAGTTTTTAAAACCCCACACAAAAAGGAAGGAGACCACTTCGAACCTAACTATTAGGGTAAATTAACTGCTATATTTGTTGAGTTAAAAGAATTCTAAGTCTCTTTGGTTCAAAACATCTGCTACATGACAAAATTGTAAATACAAATTTGCACGAAGTGGCCACTGATTGTCCAGGTGGGTGTTTCTACCCCACTATTCAAATGTAGCCTTACATACATTAACTTGGTATCACTCTCCCATTATCTTCCAAAATGTGCCACGAAGTGCATCTGTATAAAGCCATTATAATTTACATTTTTCTACATTGTCAGGGAAGCTTATTAACACCAGGCATTTCCCCAATCAAATGGAGCCCAATTTTAAGGATACTGTTTTATGAATGATTGGTGAACAGTTGTAAAAATCCATGGTATTAAATCCCCCTCATGAATTTATTTTTATTTTAAGGAACCGTCAGCTGATGATGATTCCTTTTTACCCTCAGATGGCACCAACAGTGACACCTGGATCATCACCCCTGAAGAGCCCAGCTTCTTTGAGGCTGAGCCAAGGCCAAGCACTCCCCTAGCAGAATCCACCATCTGTGGAGCAGAGTCCACAGCCATCAGAGAGGAGCCTTTGCACATCCAGCCAGTCAAGCACTCAGAGGCCTCTGGTGAAGCATAGTAAGATGCTGGACAAGTCTGCCAGTGAGGAGTCGGCATACTTCATGTGCACCATTGGTAAAACCCTGGCAAGGGTAGCTTCTCAAGAAGACCACAATCATGCCATCTCTGCCTACTGCAAAAGCATTGAGCACAGAATGCTCAATAAATCCTATATTTTACATTCATATACACTTCCTATATTTTGCACCACTGAAAAGGCACCGTACCGATGTCAGAATTCAAGTAATGGCATAGTTCATCCCTGAGCTGATTGGCTCGTGTTGTAGCATTGTTTGTGTGTGACAGGGAGGCCTGCCATAGGTCAGGGTCTTGTCTCCATCTTCCTGGGACAGTGTCATGATCTGGTCCTTCCTGGTCAATTCCCACAATGTATAGCTCACAACATTCTGTCCACAGCAAGCCAAACAATGTCCTCCACTTTGGCAGTGTCTTGAATCTTAATAGTGGTTAGAGAGACTTTAAAACTGTTCGCTAGGATACCAAAATCATTTTCTACCACCCTCTTGAGTACTCCTTCAAGGGAAATGCCTCATCTGCCACAGCAATAAGGAGCCAGCCAGTCAGAAGCAGGAAGTGGTGCAGGGGCAGATATGTTGGATGTTCTATTCTCAGGGACATCCTGCAGTGAGCATCCACCATACACTGCCATTTGAAATCCACCCGTTGCAACCCACATCTACATACAGGAATCTGTAACTGTTGTCGACCAGTGCCGTTAGAACTATGGAAAATGTATTGTTATAGTTGTAGAATGTTGATCCAGTTCCTGGTGTTGACGTGTTTCCCATCCAGAGCACCCAGGCAGTTTGGAAGTCTGGAATCCTTCGTGCAGGTACTGAAAAACAAGAAAATACAATCTAAAACACGACTGCTAGTTTCATATGTCAGCTAATTTCGTATGTCAGTACCTTGATCATTTGTAGTCATGTGGCCACGTGTCGCTGTCCAAATGCCTACAAACTGCACTATAAACTTAAGTATCAAAAAAAAAAAAAAAATATAACACACGTACCTTCAGATATTTCTCTTTTAAAGATGCACTCAGCAATTCCTGAGCAACACTGTTGATATTCGAACTCAACTGCCAAAACAAAAACACCCCTCCCTTCAGTGCTCCTTTAGAAGCTCTGCCCCCCCAAATTCATGCATGTGAGATGGTTTTACACACATCAGCTCCAGACACCCACAACTCTCCTGCTACTAAATCTAATATCACAATAACAGCATATATGGGTTCTGTGAAATATAGCAAAATTCATCTTACCCACCTATCGAGAAACTTCTGCATTTGTCTTCAAGCCTTTTACCTCTCGGAGGTCTCTCCACTGCAGAAAAACCTTGCAGATGTGACCCAGCTCCTAGCCTTTGACTTATCATAATCCTTTTTTTTTAGTTTATATTCATATGACCTTTTTCTATTATGATGTTTGAACTGCGAGCTCTGCGCACTTTGCTTGTTTTAATAATTTTTATGACATTGACTGGTGAGATTTTATACACTCTATTCTATTACTGTTCTAGGAGGGCAATATGTCAAAGAATTCAAAATCCTCAGGGTCTGGAGACATTAAAAGACACTTACGTGCTCAAGCTGACACCCCTGATCAGGCCGCGGGACCATTCGATTTGGTTGGAGAAATGCGGTGAGAGACGTTGAACATGTCGGCAATGCTGACGAAGATCATTACTGACTTGGAGGATCTTGCTGTGATGCGTCTATCGATCACTGCCATGGAGGCAAAATTTACTGATGTTAATCGCAAGAGTGGGGGATGTCGAGAAAGTTTTATCTGGAGTCATCAGATAGGGAATTATTTGCTATTCCGCTAGCGACCAAGGTGGATTTGGAGTGTATCTGGGAGAAGATGGAGGACATGGAAAACCGTAGCTGGTGGAATAACGTCCGTATCATGGGAGTCTCAGAGGGAGTGGAGGGACGGGATATAGTGGAATTCCTGGATAGGCTCTTTTCGCGTCTGCTCGACATAGCAGGCCATAAGCTGGAAATCGAGCAAGCTCACAGGGATCTGGCTTAGCGATCCGCTGATGGAGACAGGCCCCGATCAATTCTGGCCACATTTCTGAGATTATCCGATAAATATCTTATGTTATGTGAGCCGAGGAGTAAACAACGGCTGGAGTTTATTTTGTGGAGTATTTCTTGCAAAGTCATTGGAGTAAGTAATTTGCTTGTACTCATGTTGCAGCCGAGTGGACCGGCTCAATGAACATTAGTTTGACTGTTTGATGAATCTGCGCATTCTTTTTGTTCTGGTTCCGCCTAGTGACCAGAGTTTATTTTAGATTATTATAGATTATCTTTTGCTGTGTAATTCTCTCACAAAATTTGTATAGAAACATCGGACTTGAGCAATCCGACGGCAAGGAGTTTGGAGGGATGGACGCCATTTGGCGCTGTCGTGTTTTTTTTTTTTTTGTTCTAGGGGATGTTCAAGGTTTGATTGTTGCACAAATGTTGGAATGTGGTCTTTATAATCTTGTCTTTGACACAGTATATTTGTTCTTATATGTAAAAATGTCAAATGTTAATATGAGAGGATTGTCTCTCCACGTGGAATGTGAATGGGTTGGGGCATCCCATAAAATGTTATTTTGCTTCCTAAGCATTAGAAATATGATATAACGTTTCTTCAAGAAACGCACCTTTCGCCGCAGGAAGCTGAACAATATGGAAAGATATGGGATGGGCATTTTTTATAGTGCTGGCTTGAGTAGAGCAGGTGAGTCATTACATTGATAAGTAAACATCTACAATTCCAATGTCTCAAACAGAGTAAAGATAAATTAGGAAGAGTCATTATTGTATTGTCTCTGAAATTCAGGGACAAAGTCTTATTTTGGCTAATATTTATGCACTTAATGTAGATGATCAGGGCTTTTTTATAGATCTTGAAGAGATGTTGCAAGCCGCTGGCACCCCTCATGATATAATATTGGGAGGAGACTTTAATATTTTGATGGACTCAGTCCTTCATCATAGTGAAGCAAAAGTGTGGAAGGTCCCTAGAGCAACAGTGACGCTTCACAGGATGTGTAAAAAAAAAAAAAAAAAAAATGTAATCAGTCCATAAGATTTACTCTAGAATTTGTTTTTTATATCCATGTCCCTCATTTAATCTGAGCTGATTGCTCAATTGGAAACATTTTAGTCTCAGATCGTGTGTTTAAAAGTGTTGCCACATATCAAGAAAAGTAAATCATGTAGTTGGCACTTTAATGTATCCCTCTTGCAAAATCCTGAATGCCAACAAATGCATAAGGCTCAAATCAATGTCTATATGGAGACCAACTGGTCCATAGCATCCTCTGTGGTCATGGCTTGGGAGGCGTTTTAGGTGGTTCTTAAGGGCCGGATCGTATAGTATGCCACTTTTACCAAAAAATCCAAAGCGCAAGAACTCGTTGAATTGGAAGGGAATATTAAAAGTGCAGGTGCAGAGCTGAATCACCAAATGTCATTTAATGGCTTCAGAGAATTGAACCGATTGAAATACAGATATAATACTATTTTGTCATGGAAGGTGGAGTTTTGGCTTTTCAGGGCAAGATAGTAACACTTTGAGTCGGGGGACAAAGATGGGAAACCTCTGACTAAATATATAAAACTGAGAGAGTCTTTATCTACCATTCCCTAAGTGAAATGTGCTAGTGGTGAAATATTTCCCTCGGCCACTGATATTAATAATGCTTTTAAAGAATTCTGTTTTCATCTTTATAGTTCCACATCTTTGTCTACTGAAGAGGAGATTAGAAACTTTGTGAAACCATTAGAACTCTCCTAAACTGTTGGCTGAGCAAAGAAATTCAATTCTGAGATAACTTTGGAGGAGCTTGGTGAGGTAATTAATGCTTTGCTTAAAGGCTCTGGGACCAGACGGCTTTGCCGCTGAATGTTTTAGATCTTATGCTACAGAACTGTGTCCACTTTTGCTTTTGATCAGACTCCTGTCACTGCCATCTCGCTTGACGCCGAAAAGGCATTTGATGTGATAGAATGGGTTTACCTTTTTAAGATTTGGGAAATGTACGGGATACTTTTATTGGTTTGAATAAGTTACTTTATAGACATCCGGTAGCAGCGGTACAAACAAATTGATTAATTTCAGATGATTTTACTCTGGATAGGGACACCCAGCAGAGTTGCCCTCTTTCCCCATTATTGTTCTGTCTTGCCCTGGAACCATTAGCAGGCGCAATAAGAAAGGAGGATGATTTTCCAGTGGTGATGGCGGGAGGTATGGCGAATAAGCTTCTGCTTTATCCAGATGATATTTTATAATTCGTCTCTGATCCTACTAGATCTTTGCCTTGCCTCCACATAATTATTAATTCCTTTTCTAAGTTCTCAGGATACAAAATCACTTGGTCTAAATCTGAAGCTTTGGCTCTGACAGCGTACTGCACAGTAACTGCCTTCCAGCCAGGTGTCTTCCAGTAGTCCAAACAGGGCATTAAGTATTTGGGTATTTTAATCCCAGCAAATTTATCTGATTTAGTTAGTTTAGTTTTGACTCCTTAATTAAAAGGTTTTCGAGTGATATGCAGCTTCATTACATTTATCGATGATTGGGAAGGTTAATGTTATAAAAATGAACTGTATTGCAAAATTCAACTACCTACTACAGTCACTCCTATAGATGTCCTCCTCTCTTATTTCAAGCAATTTGAGAACATAGCAAAGTATTTAATTTGGAATGGTAGGCATCCCAGATTACATTTCAGTAAGCAGCATAGGCTGATTGACAAAGGTGTTTTATTATTATGCGTTCAGTCTCAGGCATTTCGCTCATTGGACACTTCAACCTGAAAGAGCTCCTACCTGGTTTTGTAATTAACAGGAAATTCTTGCCCCTATTTTGCCATTGCAAAGCATTTCTATCCATCTAACCGGAGAAGTAAAATTACACCCTGTAATCTCGCATTTGCACTCGGTATGGACAAAAGTGTTTAATTTGGATATTTATCTAAATGTTGCCACAAGCTTATGGCTGAACCACAAACTACGTATTAATAATTCCTTTTTCTGGTCAGAGTGGATTGTGAGGGCAGTTACTACACTCGGTGACATATATGAGAGTAGTGTGTTGTGATCCTTTGAAAATTTGGTTCACCATTTTGGGATCCCCAAATCTATTTTTTTTTTTTTTTTAGGTATTTACAGCTGTGCCACTTGCCCTGTACTATTTTTGGGAATAGCATACACCCCCCTAAAGTGGCAGATACTGTGAGAGTGGTGATTATTTTTTTTGGAAAAGGTCATTAAGCATCAGTGCGCTACTCCCTGTTAATTCAGAGTCTGGGGGACAGATCCTCAACCACTCAAGAAATTGTGAGAAAGATTTAAACTTGTAAAAAACATCAAGACTGGATCTAGACACAAAGTTGCGCCTTATGCAATTAAAGATTTTACATCGGTTCTATTGGACACTCTCTGGATTGTATAGATTTGGTAATAAAGACACACCCACCTCCTGGTGATGCCAATCAGAAGATGGAGACAACCCATGTCTTTTGTGGGTGTGTTGAGATCCAGGAATTTTTGGTTAAAGGTTCAGAGTCTGCTGTGTGATGTATTAGGTATTCGGTTATGGGGCGGTCATCAACATTGAAAATAGACACATAAAGAGTTGGGTCTTAACCAGTATCATGATTGCCAGGCAGATCATTTTAAGGGACTGGAGGTCGACTGGAGCACCCTCTTTTCAGGAGTGGTGCTCGGAGATGGGTATGGTGATGGCCTTTGAGGAGGGGTCATTTAGAAGAATGGAGAAGCACAGCGTGTTCGTGGAGAAATGGGGCGGGTGTATGTAATTTGTGGATGTGATTATATTTTTTATTTATTATATTTTTTATTTATTTATTTTATTTGTGTGTGTGTGTCTATATAATTTGCAACAACTGGGATGTTGTTGGGGCCATGGTGGGATTGGGAGGGGTAATAGTGGTTAAGATTGATTCTGTGTATATATGTTTTGTTCGTCTGTGTTCATTTATGTGAATCAATAAAAAAATGTTAATCTGAAAAAAAGCCACCACTCTGTCCAACTCAGTGCACCACTCATGAAATGAGGGTGCACCAGCCAACTTCCATCCCCTAAGAATTACCTGCCTGCTGATCATCACACTGTTAAGGACACAGTTTTTTAAATGTTTGTTCCCTATGTTGATTCCTGCCCCATCACCCAAAATACAAGGTCTGGGGCAGAATCAAATCTGCCTCACAAAAAGACCTCACAGATAAAATTTTGAACCCTCGACCAAAGCTCTGAGACTTTTCTTGATGGTTATTTGGATTATTTTTGACAAGTTTAACTTGTTTTAATCATTTTTATCATCCAGTTGTGTGGACAGAAACATTTGGGTGCTTGGGCCAAGATAAATGATCAATTGGATGAGATCAAAGGTTATATATATTTTTTTTTATGTTTCACTAGTTGTTTCCAGGGGCATATTTTGGTAATTTAGCTACTTATGGTTGCTTACTTTAAGGACATTAAAAGATCGATCAACAATGTTTGTGTTTGAGTACAGTCAGACATTTTGAACTTTATTTTACATGCGTAACAAATGGAACATTATGAGGCCTAACAGATATTAGTTGTTATCTATGGAGATTTGGGGGATTTACCATGATGACATTTTTTTACATCTAAAAACAGAATGGACATTTTAACCATAGAATAGACCAATATTGGTCATAGTTTTTTCCCAAGAAAAATTGGCTGGCATTTCTTTGGACTAGAGGTTGAACTAAGTGGGTTTCATCGAAATGGATAACCTAGGTGGGAAACCAGGGCGATAAATGATTAATCAGCCGATCTACATATATTATTAATTCAAACTAATGTAAAATAGTGCTGAACTTTAGTAAGTATTAGAGATGCATGATATATCGTGGGCTTGTATATTATTGGCCAATATCCACGGAAATATAAACATTATTATCACCCTAATAATGGAATTACTGCCAATATTTTAGCCAATACTGAAATGTCACAGCATTATCCAATAACTCACAATAACTACTATAAATCACAGCATTACAAATAAAATAACTCCAAACACAACCTCACACAGTGCATTGATCTTTAAATAATTACCATAGGGTGACGTGTGATGTGGCTAGAGACAGGGTGTGTGAGCTTGGTATTTGAGGGGGAATTAAGCTTTAACAAGTGAGAAATGTGCTCAATTACCAAACATTAAAGTTATATGGAGGCATTTTCCATCTTTCATTGCTGGACTCCTCATTCAGAGAAAAACCAAGCTGCATTAGAAAAACCAAGGAGTGATTTTGAAAAACTGTCCATTTATGTATTATTTATCCACCTTTTGTAAAATGCTGCAGTTAGCTAGCCTATGTTGCTTGAGGAAAGGATACAGTATTTTCTGATGTTTGGCAAGTTCCTGTGGAATTTGGTCATGATTCCATTCCTTTGCATTGAACAAGCTCTTTTTTTTATTGCAGTGTTGGAATTGATCAATTATAGGCCATAGAAGTTTTATACACGATGGTATTTCTTTTACAATATCAATGGGTAATTTTAGGTCGTTGTGCAGAAAGTGTTTGTTTCCGGATCATCCAAATAATTCTTGGGCATTCCCGAGAATATGAGATTGTCCTGCATACTTCTTGTTTGGATGTCAACAATCATCTATTAATTTCTTTGTTTTCTTTTTTAACATTTTCCTTATGCGAGGAGAGTGAAGTCTGAAGTTCTTTGTTGTCTCTATGAAGGTCATCAGTTTGTTGATATGTAAAGTCAAGGCAAGATCGGAAATCCTTAATTTCCATGAATAATTCAAGGTACGTCTAGTTTCTTGTTTATTAAATCCAGCACACTAACCTTTATTTCAGAAATGAGAGCAGATCATCTCTGTTGGTAAATGAGTCCGGATTCAGTGCTCCTTCTGTTGTTGACTCCATGTCAGCATTTATCATGTGATAAAAGTAGTTATTGATAAATTCCTCCATGTTATAAGTACTATATTTCAGATATTGAAATACATTTTCAAGGAGCAGCACAATTTTCACAGCAGTATGTAGCCATGTTGAATCTGCCTCGGCTCATGTGAGCTCACACCAGACACATGCACCAAACTAATGCCATTTGATGAGCCAGTATTGCCATGTTGCTGAGACCAGTTTATTCCTAAGCCATTTCTGACCTTTCACCAATAAAGGAAAGCCATTTAATGCATTTACACCACACATGTGGTCATCTTATTAAGTCTAATATGTGTAAGAACATGCATGTAAACTTGCTCCGTCTTGTTCACATGTTTTAGGGTAAAGCATGAACTCAGATTTAAACAGAATTTTATCACTTTTTAACCTGATCTAAAATGGTTTGGCTCTATCTGGTTTTGTCAACCTGAAACTCTGAAACCGAGTTTTTAAGTAGATTTGTGAACAGGCCTCAGAAGGAGCAGTTTTTTATGTTTTTACCACTAAATGGCACAAACATGCTCTGTGTAGGGAGAGCTTTGAGTAACTGTCTCAAGCCTGTTTTGTTTTTTTTTCCCCCTCAGAGGTGCAATATTCATCCCTTCCTCCAGGGGGCGATAAATAAGAACTATTTCACAGAGTTGTGTAGAAATGTGAACTAGAAGAAGAGTGAAGCAGATGCACAAGCAAGTATTGTTTTATGTTCATGCTGATTTTGTCAAATATCTCAAGTACTGATTGAGAAGTTATTGTGTTCAACACTTTTGTAAGTTGATAATTAAATGTGTTAATACTCTTATGGATACTTTTTTATTCTTTAATGTTTGTTTTTCCAGATCTTGTGAGTAACTGCTGGAGAATGGAAATGTTTGTTTGGTGCAGGATTGTTTGAAACAGATTTTGATGTTTGTTAAATTGACTTGAATGGTTGGTATGTATTTTTTGGCAGATCATCCTACATGTGAAGAAAGAAAGAAGGTGGTATATAAAACTGCATGTGTAACAACTGAAGTTTACTGGCATACTATTATAAAAATGAAGTGTTTTAAAGAAGAGTTTAAAGAGGAGAGTGAAGACATCAGTATTACAGAATCATGCAGAATGAAACATGAAGATACTGAAGAACAAAGAGGTTGGTGTTCATTCTTGATTCTTCATAAATACTGTTGAGAGATATCAAGGGTTGTTTTCACACCTGGCTTGTTTGGGGCATTTGTTTAAGAACCTGCTGCATTTTCTACAATATCCAAAATATATACCTATAAAAACCACAAACATACCTGATGGATCTTTGGAGATGACATCTGTAATTTGTTGTCAAAATATGGATATAGCCTTTTGGTGACTACAGTTTAATTTAAAATAAGTTTTCTGAGGTCATTTTAGTATGATCGCTTCCCTCTTTAGGATAGCGACAGAACAGATACTGGATGGATGGCGTATGCAACTGATAAAAACATTTTCATGTGGCTTTAGTCTTTTTGCTGTGAGTGTGAGAGAAAGAGAGATCTGTGACTGCCATTTTTAACTAATGATTGATAAAAATAACCATTACGAAATTGTACAACTCATCAACCTCTGGCTGGAACATGTATTCTGTACAATGCAGCGGAACATAAACTGAAACACAAACTATACTCTAAAATGTTTATAGTTTGACAATTTTTTACATGTTAGTCATTTTGTCATTTTATTTCAATGGATGTGCTAAATCTCAGAACAGCGCACAAACACTTTTTGCAAGAAAAAAGAATGAAACAAAGAATTTAAGAATTTGCAAGAAGAAAATGTAACATTGTAAAAGTTTTGGAACAAACGAGCAGCAGGTCTGAAAACGCCCTAAGGTATCGAAGGTATCAAAGCTTCAGACAGTTCACTAGGTCTGGCAGTTGTTGTTAGAAAATCAAAGAATCTGTAAAATTACTGTTAAATAATTCCAGAATCTACATGAGAGAATTCAATTTCAGCAGATAAAAGATTTCAAAGCAGATACTTTAAAAAGGGGTTCAGTTGTATTTCTTTTTCACATTTTCTATGTTCATTTTAGACTTGATGGAAGTGAAAGAGGAATGTCAAGAACTGAGTGACGTGGAGGAGAAACATCAGTATCATAAATTTGATAATTTCATGACTGCTGAAGAAGATTTTGGTGGATCAAAGACTGAAAATATATTATCACAAAAAAGAAATCTAAGAACAAAAGTCAAAGATTCTTTCACCTGCTCTCACTGTGGAAAGAGTTTCACACAAAAAAGAAATCTTAATGCTCACTTAAAACTTCACACTGGAGAGAAACCTTTCACCTGCCTTCAGTGTGGACAGAGTTTTGCACATAAAGGAGATCTTAAGCGTCATATGAGAATTCACACTGGAGAGAAACCTTTCACCTGCCTTCAGTGTGGAAAGAGTTTCACACAGAAAGGACCACTTGATGTTCACATGATAATCCACACTGGAGAGAAGCCTTTTACATGCCCTCAATGTGGAAAGACTTTTGCACATAAAGGAAGTCTTCAGCGTCACATGAGAATTCACACTGGAGAAAAGCCTTTTACATGTCCTCAGTGTGGAAAGAGCTTCACACAAGCATGCAATCTCAAACTTCATCTGCGCTTTCATTCTGGATTAAAGCCGTTTAACTGTGATCAGTGTGGCAAGAAATTTACACTGGCTTCACATCTAAAGGGACACATGACAACTCATACTAATGAGAAGCCTCATGTGTGTTCTTTTTGTGGAAAGAGTTTTATTACGTCATCAAACCTAAAAACACATGTGAGAGTGCATACTGGAGAAAAGCCATTCAAATGCACTTCATGTGACAAAAGTTTCAGCCAATCACGTAGTCTGAAGATTCATTTAAAAAAGCGTTGCCCAAAACTGTCATAGTGAGATAATTTAATTTCAGGGTGAATGCTTTGTAACATTTATCGATGATTGGGAAGGTTAATGTTATAAAAATGAACTGTATTGCAAAATTCAACTACCTACTACAGTCACTCCTATACATGTCCCCCTCTCTTATTTCAAGCAATTTGAGAACATAGCAAAGTATTTAATTTGGAATGGTAGGCATCCCAGATTACATTTCAGTAAGCAGCATAGGCTGATTGACAAAGGTGTTTTATTATTATGCGTTCAGTCTCAGGCATTTCGCTCATTGGACACTTCAACCTGAAAGAGCTCCTACCTGGTTTTGTAATTAACAGGAAATTCTTGCCCCTATTTTGCCATTGCAAAGCATTTCTATCCATCTAACCGGAGAAGTAAAATTACACCCTGTAATCTCGCATTTGCACTCGGTATGGACAAAAGTGTTTAATTTGGATATTTATCTAAATGTTGCCACAAGCTTATGGCTGAACCACAAACTACGTATTAATAATTCCTTTTTCTGGTCAGAGTGGATTGTGAGGGCAGTTACTACACTCGGTGACATATATGAGAGTAGTGTGTTGTGATCCTTTGAAAATTTGGTTCACCATTTTGGGATCCCCAAATCTATTTTTTTTTTTTTTTAGGTATTTACAGCTGTGCCACTTGCCCTGTACTATTTTTGGGAATAGCATACACCCCCCTAAAGTGGCAGATACTGTGAGAGTGGTGATTATTTTTTTTGGAAAAGGTCATTAAGCATCAGTGCGCTACTCCCTGTTAATTCAGAGTCTGGGGGACAGATCCTCAACCACTCAAGAAATTGTGAGAAAGATTTAAACTTGTAAAAAACATCAAGACTGGATCTAGACACAAAGTTGCGCCTTATGCAATTAAAGATTTTACATCGGTTCTATTGGACACTCTCTGGATTGTATAGACTTGGTAATAAAGACACACCCACCTCCTGGTGATGCCAATCAGAAGATGGAGACAACCCATGTCTTTTGTGGGTGTGTTGAGATCCAGGAATTTTTGGTTAAAGGTTCAGAGTCTGCTGTGTGATGTATTAGGTATTCGGTTATGGGGCGGTCATCAACATTGAAAATAGACACATAAAGAGTTGGGTCTTAACCAGTATCATGATTGCCAGGCAGATCATTTTAAGGGACTGGAGGTCGACTGGAGCACCCTCTTTTCAGGAGTGGTGCTCGGAGATGGGTATGGTGATGGCCTTTGAGGAGGGGTCATTTAGAAGAATGGAGAAGCACAGCGTGTTCGTGGAGAAATGGGGCGGGTGTATGTAATTTGTGGATGTGATTATATTTTTTATTTATTATATTTTTTATTGATTTATTATTTTATTTGTGTGTGTGTGTGTGTGTCTATATAATTTGCAACAACTGGGATGTTGTTGGGGCCATGGTGGGATTGGGAGGGGTAATAGTGGTTAAGATTGATTCTGTGTATATATGTTTTGTTCGTCTGTGTTCATTTATGTGAATCAATAAAAAAATGTTAATCTGAAAAAAAGCCACCACTCTGTCCAACTCAGTGCACCACTCATGAAATGAGGGTGCACCAGCCAACTTCCATCCCCTAAGAATTACCTGCCTGCTGATCATCACACTGTTAAGGACACAGTTTTTTAAATGTTTGTTCCCTATGTTGATTCCTGCCCCATCACCCAAAATACAAGGTCTGGGGCAGAATCAAATCTGCCTCACAAAAAGACCTCACAGATAAAATTTTGAACCCTCGACCAAAGCTCTGAGACTTTTCTTGATGGTTATTTGGATTATTTTTGACAAGTTTAACTTGTTTTAATCATTTTTATCATCCAGTTGTGTGGACAGAAACATTTGGGTGCTTGGGCCAAGATAAATGATCAATTGGATGAGATCAAAGGTTATATATATTTTTTTTTATGTTTCACTAGTTGTTTCCAGGGGCATATTTTGGTAATTTAGCTACTTATGGTTGCTTACTTTAAGGACATTAAAAGATCGATCAACAATGTTTGTGTTTGAGTACAGTCAGACATTTTGAACTTTATTTTACATGCGTAACAAATGGAACATTATGAGGCCTAACAGATATTAGTTGTTATCTATGGAGATTTGGGGGATTTACCATGATGACATTTTTTTACATCTAAAAACAGAATGGACATTTTAACCATAGAATAGACCAATATTGGTCATAGTTTTTTCCCAAGAAAAATTGGCTGGCATTTCTTTGGACTAGAGGTTGAACTAAGTGGGTTTCATCGAAATGGATAACCTAGGTGGGAAACCAGGGCGATAAATGATTAATCAGCCGATCTACGTATATTATTAATTCAAACTAATGTAAAATAGTGCTGAACTTTAGTAAGTATTAGAGATGCATGATATATCGTGGGCTTGTATATTATTGGCCAATATCCACGGAAATATAAACATTATTATCACCCTAATAATGGAATTACTGCCAATATTTTAGCCAATACTGAAATGTCACAGCATTATCCAATAACTCACAATAACTACTATAAATCACAGCATTACAAATAAAATAACCCCAAACACAACCTCACACAGTGCATTGATCTTTAAATAATTACCATAGGGTGACGTGTGATGTGGCTAGAGACAGGGTGTGTGAGCTTGGTATTTGAGGGGGAATTAAGCTTTAACAAGTGAGAAATGTGCTCAATTACCAAACATTAAAGTTATATGGAGGCATTTTCCATCTTTCATTGCTGGACTCCTCATTCAGAGAAAAACCAAGCTGCATTAGAAAAACCAAGGAGTGATTTTGAAAAACTGTCCATTTATGTATTATTTATCCACCTTTTGTAAAATGCTGCAGTTAGCTAGCCTATGTTGCTTGAGGAAAGGATACAGTATTTTCTGATGTTTGGCAAGTTCCTGTGGAATTTGGTCATGATTCCATTCCTTTGCATTGAACAAGCTCTTTTTTTTATTGCAGTGTTGGAATTGATCAATTATAGGCCATAGAAGTTTTATACACGATGGTATTTCTTTTACAATATCAATGGGTAATTTTAGGTCGTTGTGCAGAAAGTGTTTGTTTCCGGATCATCCAAATAATTCTTGGGCATTCCCGAGAATATGAGATTGTCCTGCATACTTCTTGTTTGGATGTCAACAATCATCTATTAATTTCTTTGTTTTCTTTTTTAACATTTTCCTTATGCGAGGGGAGTGAAGTCTGAAGTTCTTTGTTGTCTCTATGAAGGTCATCAGTTTGTTGATATGTAAAGTCAAGGCAAGATCGGAAATCATTAATTTCCATGAATAATTCAAGGTACGTCTAGTTTCTTGTTTATTAAATCCAGCACACTAACCTTTATTTCAGAAATGAGAGCAGATCATCTCTGTTGGTAAATGAGTCCGGATTCAGTGCTCCTTCTGTTGTTGACTACATGTCAGCATTTATCATGTGATAAAAGTAGTTATTGATAAATTCCTCCATGTTATAAGTACTATATTTCAGATATTGAAATACATTTTCAATGAGCAGCACAATTTTCACAGCAGTATGTAGCCATGTTGAATCTGCCTCGGCTCATGTGAGCTCACACCAGACACATGCACCAAACTAATGCCATTTGATGAGCCAGTATTGCCATGTTGCTGAGACCAGTTTATTCCTAAGCCATTTCTGACCTTTCACCAATAAAGGAAAGCCATTTAATGCATTTACACCACACATGTGGTCATCTTATTAAGTCTAATATGTGTAAGAACATGCATGTAAACTTGCTCCGTCTTGTTCACATGTTTTAGGGTAAAGCATGAACTCAGATTTAAACAGAATTTTATCACTTTTTAACCTGATCTAAAATGGTTTGGCTCTATCTGGTTTTGTCAACCTGAAACTCTGAAACCGAGTTTTTAAGTAGATTTGTGAACAGGCCTCAGAAGGAGCAGTTTTTTATGTTTTTACCACTAAATGGCACAAACATGCTCTGTGTAGGGAGAGCTTTGAGTAACTGTCTCAAGCCTGTTTTGTTTTTTTTCCCCCCTCAGAGGTGCAATATTCATCCCTTCCTCCAGGGGGCGATAAATAAGAACTATTTCACAGAGTTGTGTAGAAATGTGAACTAGAAGAAGAGTGAAGCAGACGCACATGCAAGTATTGTTGTATGTTCATGCTGATTTTGTCAAATATCTCAAGTACTGATTGAGAAGTTATTGTGTTCAACACTTTTGTAAGTTGATAATTAAATGTGTTAATACTCTTATGGATACTTTTTTATTCTTTAATGTTTGTTTTTCCAGATCTTGTGAGTAACTGCTGGAGAATGGAAATGTTTGTTTGGTGCAGGATTGTTTGAAACAGATTTTGATGTTTGTTAAATTGACTTGAATGGTTGGTATGTATTTTTTGGCAGATCATCCTACATGTGAAGAAAGAAAGAAGGTGGTATATAAAACTGCATGTGTAACAACTGAAGTTTACTGGCATACTATTATAAAAATGCAGTGTGTTAAAGAAGAGTTTAAAGAGGAGAGTGAAGACATCAGTATTACAGAATCATGCAGAATGAAACATGAAGATACTGAAGAACAAAGAGGTTGGTGTTCAATTTTGATTCTTCATAAATACTGTTGAGAGATATTAAGGCCGTTTTCACACCTGGCTTGTTTGGGGCATTTGTTTAAGAACCTGGTGCATTTTCTACAATATCCAAAATATATACCTATAAAAACCACAAACACACCTGATGGATCTTTGGAGATGACATCTGTAATTTGTTGTCAAAATATGGATATAGCCTTTTGGTGACTACAGTTTAATTTAAAATAAGTTTTCTGAGGTCATTTTAGTATGATCGCTTCCCTCTTTAGGATAGCGACAGAACAGATACTGGATGGATGGCGTATGCAACTGATAAAAACATTTTCATGTGGCTTTAGTCTTTTTGCTGTGAGTGTGAGAGAAAGAGAGATCTGTGACTGCCATTTTTAACTAATGACTGATAAAAATAACCATTACGGAAATTGTACAACTCATCAACCTCTGGCTGGAACATGTATTCTGTACAATGCAGCGGAACATAAACTGAAACACAAACTATACTCTAAAATGTTTATAGTTTGACAATTTTTTACATGTTAGTCATTTTGTCATTTTATTTCAATGGATGTGCTAAATCTCAGAACAGCGCACAAACACTTTTTGCAAGAAAAAAGAATGTAACAAAGAATTTAAGAATTTGCAAGAAGAAAATGTAACATTGTAAAAGTTTTGGAACAAACGAGCAGCAGGTCTGAAAACGCCCTAAGGTATCGAAGGTATCAAAGCTTCAGACAGTTCACTAGGTCTGGCAGTTGTTGTTAGAAAATCAAAGAATCTGTAAAATTACTGTTAAATAATTCCAGAATCTACATGAGAGAATTCAATTTCAGCAGATAAAAGATTTCAAAGCAGATACTTTAAAAAGGGGTTCAGTTGTATTTCTTTTTCACATTTTCTATGTTCATTTTAGACTTGATGGAAGTGAAAGAGGAATGTCAAGAACTGAGTGACGTGGAGGAGAAACATCAGTATCATAAATTTGATAATTTCATGACTGCTGAAGAAGATTTTGGTGGATCAAAGACTGAAAATATATTATCACAAAAAAGAAATCTAAGAACAAAAGTCAAAGATTCTTTCACCTGCTCTCACTGTGGAAAGAGTTTCACACAAAAAAGAAACCTTAATGCTCACTTAAAACTTCACTCCGGAGAGAAGCCTTTCACCTGCCTTCAGTGTGGACAGAGTTTTGCACATAAAGTAAATCTTAAACGTCACATGAGAATTCATACTGGAGAAAAGCCTTGCACATGCCATCAATGTGGAAAGAGTTTCTCAGAGACATCAAGCCTTCAGAGTCACCTGCGACTTCACTCCGGAGAAAAGCCTTTCACCTGCCTTCAGTGTGGACAGAGTTTTGCACATAAAGGAGATCTTAAGCGTCATATGAGAATTCACACTGGAGAGAAACCGTTCACGTGCCATCGGTGTGGAAAGAGTTTCACACAGAAAGGACCGCTTGATGTTCACATGATAATCCACACTGGAGAGAAACCTTTTACATGCCCTCAATGTGGAAAGACTTTTGCACATAAAGGAAGTCTTCAGCGTCATATGAGAATTCACACTGGAGAAAAGCCTTTTACATGTCCTCAGTGTGGAAAGAGCTTCACACAAGCATGCAATCTCAAACTTCATCTGCGCTTTCATTCTGGATTAAAGCCATTTAACTGTGATCAGTGTGGCAGGAAATTTACGCTGGCTTCACATCTAAAGGGACACATGACAACTCATACTAATGAGAAGCCTCATGTGTGTTCTTTTTGTGGAAAGAGTTTTATTACGTCATCAAACCTAAAAACACATGTGAGAGTGCATACTGGAGAAAAGCCATTCAAATGCACTTCATGTGAGACAAGTTTCAGCCAATCACGTAGTCTGAAGATTCATTTAAAAAAGCGTTGCCCAAAACTGTCAGTGAGAATTTAATTTCAGGGTGAATGCTTTGTAACACTTCATTTGTCTGTTCAACTTCAGTCGGTGAACTATTTGGCTGCTATTTGGAAGTCATAAATAGCATATAAAATACAGTGCATCCGGAAAGTATTCACAGTGCTTCGCTTTTTCCACATTTTATGTTACAGCCTTATTCCAAAATATATTCATTATTTTCCTCAAAATTCTACAAACAATATTCCATAATGACAACTTGAAAGAAGTTTGTTTGAAATCTTTGCAAATTTATTAAAAATAAAAAAACAAAAAATATCACATGTACATAAGTATTCACAGCCTTTGCCTTGACACTCAATTGAGCTCCGGTGCATCCTGTTTCCACTGATCATCTTTGAGATGTTTCTACAACTTTATTGAAGTCCACCTGTGGTAAATTCAGTTGATTGGACATGATTTGGAAAGGCACACACTTGTCTATATAAGGTCCCACAGTTAACAGTGCATGTCAGAGCACAAACCAAGCCATGAAGTCCAAGGAATTGTCTGTAGACCTCCGAGACAGGATTGTACCGAGGCACAGATCTGGGGAAGGGTACAGAAAAATTTCTGCAGCATTGAAGGTCCCAATGAGCACAGTGGCCTCCCATCATCCGTAAATGGAAAAAGTTTGGAACAATCAGAACTCTTCCTAGAGCTGGCCAGCCGGCCAAACTGAGTGATCGGGGGAGAAGGGCCTAAGTCAGGGAGGTGACCAAGAACCCAATGGACACTCTGACGGAGCTCCAGCGTTTCTCTGTGGAGAGAGGAGAAACTTCCAGAAGAACAACCATCTCTGCAGCATTCCACCAATAAGGTCTGTATGGTAGAGTGTCCAGACGGAAGCCACTCCTCAGTAAAAGGCACATGACAGCCCACCTGGACTTTGCCAAAAGGCACCTGAAGGACTCTCAGACCATGAGAAACAAAATTCTCTGGTCTGATGAAACAAAGATTGAACTCTTTGGCCTGAATGGCAAGTGTCATGTCTGGAGGAAACCAGGCACCGCTCATCACCTGGCCAATACCATCCTTACAGTGAAGCATGGTGGTGGCATCATCATGCTGTGGGGATGTTTTTTGGCGGCAGGAACTGGGAGACTAGTCAGGATCGAGGGAAAGATGAATGCAGCAATGTACAGAGACATCCTTGATGAAAACCTGCTCCAGAGCACTCTGGACCTCAGAATGGGTCGAAGGTTCATCTTCCAACAGGACAACGACCCTAAGCACACAGCCAAGATAACAAAGGATTGGCTACGGGACAACTCTGTGAATGTCCTTAAGTGGCCCAGCCAGAGCCCAGACTTGAACCCGATTGAACAAATCTGGAGAGATCTGAAAATGGCTGTGCAACGACGCTCCCCATCCAACCTGATGGAGCTTGAGAGGTCCTGCAAAGAAGAATGGGAGAAACTGCCCAAAAATAGGTGCCAAGCTTGTAGAATCATACACAAAGACTTGAGGTTGTAATTTGTGCCAAATGTGCTTCAACAAAGTATTGAGCAAAGGCTTTAGATACTTCGGTACATGTGATTATTATTATCATTTATAAAAAAAAATTTATAAAATTTTTTACAAACTTCTTTCACATTGTCATTATGGGGTATTGTGTGTAGAATTTTGAGGAAAGTAATGAATTGAATCTATTTTGGAATAAGGCTGCAACATAACAATGTGGAAAAAGTGAAGCGCTGCGAAAACTTTCCAGATGCACTTTATTTATGCATAGAAATGATACTAACCTTGTTTAACTGGTATCTACTATATTTGATGTTATCATTCAAATGACAAAATTACCCTTTTGCATATCACATAAAAATAGTCAAATTAAATTGGGCTTCACTTTTATTTCTTTGTTACAAATGGATTTAAAATCAAATAATTGATTTTTTTTTTTTTTTTCCTTCCCCTTTTACAACTATTGGGGTGACAGAGGTCTACTATAAATGTTACATTTAGCTTCTACAAGTACTGTACAGTCAAGCTTTATAGATTTATGAACTTAACTCACACATTGTTATTTTGTCAAGGACACTCACAATTGTTGATGAAGACTATATTTTAACCCTTGTTCATAGTCTTTAAAACTTACTAAAGCTTTTCTTACTCTTGGTGACTCATGGATACGGCACTCAGCTGAGAATGCCTTTTGGGAAAAACAGTGTTTATTCCAGGGGTTTTGCTGAATGCTGCATTCTAAAACATCAGGTATACGAGAATGCTGATTTCTGCCATTTAAGGGATTAATAGAAAGTGGTTTAACACCCCTTGTTTTATCCTGGAGAACGCTGTTTATGTGGTCATATAAATGGATAAGCAGTGTTATTACAGGTTTTTGAGGAGTGTGCATGAACAGACAAGTTAAAACATCACAGGATGGAGCCCAACAAGTCAACACAGTGAAAAGAAGTCCATATTTCTGGGAGTACAGTGGAAAAAAAGCACACACTATAAACTACACCCATTTACACACACTAATGTATGCATAAATGCATTTTATGTATTAATTTTACACCACTATTGCAGCACAAGCATCCTGGGAAAATTACATTGCTATAGAGAAACCTGCTTGCTGGCCGAGTCTTGTATAATGGGAGTAGAGCACGCCAATTATACAGTGCGTGTAAACAGGAATGCTGCATTCGCGGAATAAGTCATTTTCTCGCAATAAACTGCTTTTATGTGTCCATGTCAGTGAATGTGTCAAAGAATGTGTGAGTTTCAGGGTTGTGTGAACCAAATGGCATTCTGGTACCAATATACAGGTGAAACTCGAAAAATTAGAATATCGTGCAAAAGTTCATTAATTTCAGTAATTCAACTTAAAAGGTGAAACTAATATATTATATAGACTCATTACAAGCAAAGTAAGATATTTCAAGCCTTTATTTGATATAATTTTTATGATTATGGCTTACAGCTTATGAAAACCCCAAATTCAGAATCTCAGAAAATTAGAATATTACATGAAATCAATAAAAAAAAAAGGATTTTAAATACAGAAATGTCGGCCCTCTGAAAAGTATAATCATGCATATGTACTCAGTACTTGGTTTGGGCCCCTTTTGCATTAATTACTGCCTCAATGCGGCGTGGCATGGATGCTATCAGCCTGTGGCACTGCTGAGGTGTTATGGAAGACCAAGATGCTTCAATAGCGGCCTTCAGCGCTTCTGCATTGTTTGGTCTCATGTCTCTCATCTTTCTCTTGGCAATGCCCCATAGATTCTCTATGGGGTTCAGGTCAGGCGAGTTTGCTGGCCAATCAAGCACAGTAATACCATGGTCATTGAACCAGGTTTTGGCAGTGTGGGCAGGTGCCAAGTCCTGCTGGAAAATGAAGTCAGCATCTCCATAAAGCTTGTCTGCTGAAGGAAGCATGAAGTGCTCTAAAATGTCCCGGTAGACGGCTGCGTTGACTCTGGACTTAATAAAGCACAGTGGACCAACACCAGCCGATGACATGGCTCCCCAAACCAACACAGACTGTGGAAACTTCACACTGGACTTCAAGCGTCTTGGATTGTGTGCCTCTCCATTCTTCCTCCAGATTCTGGGACCTTGGTTTCCAAATGAGATGCAAACCACTGAGCAACAGACCAGTTCTTTTTTTCTTTAGCCCAGGTAAGAGGCTTCTGACATTGTTTGTTGTTCAGGAGCGGCTTGACAAGAGGAATACGACATTTGAAGCCCATGTCCAGGACCCGTCTGTGTGTGGTGGCTCTTGATGCAGTAACTCCAGCCTCAGTCCACTCCTTGTGAAACTCCCCCACACATTTGAATGGCCTTTTCCTGACAATCCTCTCCAGGCTACGGTCATCCCTGCTGCTTGTGCACCTTTTTCTTCCACACTTTTCCCTTCCACTTAACTTTCTATTAATGTGCTTTGATACAGCACTTTGAGAACATCCAACTTCTTTTGCAATTACCTTTTGAGGCTTTCCCTCCTTGTGGAGGGTGTCAATGATGGTTTTCTGCACAACTGTCAGGTCAGCAGTCTTCCCCATGATTGTGAATTCAACTGAACCAGACTGAGAGACCATTTAAAGGCTCAGGAACCCTTTGCAGGTGTTTTGGATTAATTAGCTGATTAGAGTGTGACACTTTGAGCCTACAATACTGAACCTTTTCACAATATTCTAATTTTCTGAGATTCTGAATTTGGGGTTTTCATAAGCTGTAAGCCATAATCATAAAAATTATATCAAATAAAGGCTTGAAATATCTTACTTTGCTTGTAATGAGTCTATATAATATATTAGTTTCACCTTTTAAGTTGAATTATTGAAATTAATGAACTTTTGCACAATATTCTAATTTTTCGAGTTTCACCTGTACACGAGTTGATTAACACTGCTTCCTGGAATACCCTACAGATCTTTTAATAACAGCCATCTCTGTTTCTGTCTCAGTACAAACAATTATATGCTAATAAGGGCATCCTCCTGTTATTCTCTAACCCTCAGTTAACTTTGCATCTATATGCACCCATTCTATAGATTTCCACACAAGTGGCAATGTATATTGATCTAGTAATAATAATAATAAGCAGAGTGGCTCAGTTGGTAGAGTGGGTCGGCCACCAATCGTAGGGTTGGTGGTTCAAATCCTGGCCCATACGACTCCATGTGCCGAAGTGTCCTTGGGCAAGTTGCTCCCGATGGCAGGCTAGCACCTTGCATGGCAGCTCTGCCGGTGTGTGTGTGTGTGTGTGTGTGTGTGTGTGTGTGTGTGTGTGTGTGTGTGTGTGTGTGTGTGTGTGTGTGTGTGTGTGTGTGTGTGTGTGTGTGTGTGTGTGTCAGTCAACAGTGCTGTCAAAGGCGCTATATAAGTGCACACCATTTAATAACAAAAGACATTTGCGGCTGATCCTTCTGTCCTGTAAGTTACAAGGTTGAACCATTGTGGATTGGACTTGTTGGTCCAGCACATCTCTCAGATGCTCAATTGGATTGCCTTCAGGGAATACTACTGCCACGAAGGGGTCTATCTGCAACAATGTTTAGGTAGGTGGCACGTGTCAAATTGATATCCATATGAAAGGCAGTACCCAGGGTTTCCCCAACAGAACATTGCCCAGAGCTTCACACTTCCTCAATCAGCTTGTCGTCATCCCACAGTGCATCCTATTGCCATCACTTCCCTAGGTATATGGCACACACGTACATGGCCATCCGTGTGATGTAAAAGAAAATGGGACTCATTGGACTAGGCAACCTTCTTCCCCAAGGTCCAGTTCCGACACTCACATGCCCATTGTTGGCACTTTCGACAGTGGACAGGGGTCATCATGGGCACTCTTGACTGTTCTGTTGCTATGCAGCCCCATACGAAGTAGGGTGCGATGAACTGTGTGTTGTTGTGATGCCTTCCTCTAGTAACCATTATTAAAATTTTCTGTGACTTGTGCCACAGTCGTCTGGCCATAACAATTTGGCCCTTGTCAATTCGCTCAGGTCTTTACTCCTGTCCATTTCTCCTGCATTTAACACGTTGTCTATGAGAACTGATTGTTCGCTTCCCATCTAATCTACCCAGACCTTGACATGTGGCCATGTTAGGAGATGATTAACAATATTTGCTTCACCTGTGAGTGGTCTTAATGTTTTGCCCATCAGTATATACAGCTCTGGGAAAAAAATAGAGCAAAATTATCAGTTTATCTGGATTTACTAATTATATATATGTTTTTGAGTAAAATTATCATTTTTGTTTAATTCAATAAAATACTGACATTTCTGCCAAATTCCAAATAAATATTGTCATTTAGTGCATTTATTTGCAGAAAATGACAACTGGTCAAAATAACATAAAGATGCAGTGTTTTCAGATGTAAAGAAAGGTGTGTTACGAGTTACTAGTTTTTAACTGATTTCAGAAATCAGTATTTGATCAAAAAAATCCTTGATTTTCAATCAAAGCTTTCATGAATCTTGGCATACTCTCTACCAGTCTTTCACATTGCCTTTGGGTGAATTTATGCCACTTCTGGTGCAGAAATTCAAGCAGCTTGGTTTTGTTTGAATAATAAGGTAGAGGTTTGTATAAATAAACACAAACTCCAAAAATGGCATTTCTCAATGTGGTCAGAAACGCTTATTTGAGTCGCGTAATAAACAGTGTTTCAATCTTCTCCCGGCTGATATATTGTCTCATGCCGAGATGCTCATCCCCTGTGCCCACTTCCTGCAGCTAGATTAAAACCCGATGCCTCACAACATAGTGAATCATAATGTAATGTATGCGTCATGGTATGTATTTTATCATGAAGAAAATCAGCGGTTCGAGCACTGTTAAGAAGAGAGTTTGTTTTTTGTGAGTGAAAGTTTAAATGAAGTGACCAAAAAAAAGGTGAGAGAGTGTAATCTTAGCCCATTATACAATGTAAAAAAATAATTTGATTTTGTTTTTTATCCCCTTTTCTCCCAATGAGGAATGCCCAATTCCCAATTGTAGGTCCTCGTGATGGCACGGTTACTCACCTCAATCCGGGTGGTGGAGGACAAGTCTCATTTGCCCCCGCTTCTAAGAGACAGTCCATGCACTTTGGATCACATCATTTATATGTATAAATGTTTTCCATCTGAAAGAACTAAATTTGAAATTAAACAAATTACAACAAAATGCAAAGTAATCTCTTCAGTAATCAAAATACAATTTGACTATAACTGTAATTTAATTACCAATTATTTAAATTGTAATTGTAGTGGAATACAGTTACTAATATTTTGTATTTTAAATATGCAATCCTGTTACATGTATTCCGTTACTCCCCAACCCTGCGTGTATCTATATCAAACATTATTCACCTCTAACAAAATTCATCGGTGAACAGATCAGTTGAATGTAAACAAGTTCACTAAAACTGAGGTAAGATACAAACAGACATGTTCAAACTTATTTATTGTTCAAACAAACTTATTTACATTTTAGTCAAAATGTTTTACTCGTTTTGTTTTCATCAAAAAGCGCCTTTTCTAGAGGTCACTTGAAAAATGAGTATTATTAAATACCCGTGTATTATACAGTACTTTATACAGATAAGACCAGTAGTAATTAGACTCTATCTGGCATTTCATTCTGTCTTTCTGCCTCTTCACACTTGACATTACCAACAAGCTTACATCATCCCTCTCATGAGCGTGCATCACAGAAATGTACAAAAGCGAACATTTGTAGTTAAAAAGTATATAAGTATTGTTTTGTTTCTAAAAATAATCAGTCATCTGGGTTCAGAAGAACTTTATTTACTGGAGCCGTTTGGATTATTTTGATGCACCCTCAATATGCTTTTTGGACTTTCAAAAAATGGAGTACATTCACTTGCATTGTTTAAAGGAGGAGGCCAGAAATGACATCCTAAAAATCTTAAATTTTGTTTTGGTGAAGAAAGAAACTCAGATACATCTTGGATGGCCTGAGGGTGAGTAAATTATCAGCAAATTTTCATTTGACAATGTATATATATATATATATATATATATATATATATATATATATATATATTGTTTATGGTAGATCTTGATGCAATATCATGAAAAAGTAGATCTCATTCCATAAAAGTGTGAGTAAATGGTGGATGGAGGATTTTCTTTGACTACCTTATGTAAAATTATGTAACTGCCATATGACATTAGCCTCCTTCCCTACCCAGTGCAGTTTACATTTCTATCCCGGAGAATCATGTTTATTGCAGAGCTATACTATCAGGGCCATTTCTAAGCATACGAAGGCCCTAAGCAAAATCCTGCATGGAGGCCACCCGCAATAATATTATTTACAAATTGGACATTGGGGAGAGTCCAGCAATGTTTTCCCCATTCTCCAAAAAAACTAAAACTAAAATAAAAACTAAATATACTGAAAAATTTCTAAACAAAATTGGAGTGAAAAATTTAAAATGAAATAGAAATAAAAACTAAATAAATAATTTTTAACTATTATAAACTTGGTGTGGGCGACCAGAACTCAAATCCAGTTAGTTGTATTACTCCTCATTCTTCTTGTTATCATTTCCTGTCTCTTCTCTCTCTCCTGTCCCATTAAAGACCTAAATTCAAATGAAGAGTGCATAATTGCTAACTTGAAATTTGACAATTGAAGTTTAAATAAAATATGTTTAGATGTCTCAAGTGGTAACAGAATGTGCAACTATAGGGAAAAGTACATTATTATACCAGCACTAAACTAATGTATCTCTTTTTCAGATGACCAGTCATATCAAGGCTGTCTGAGCTGGCAATAAGGATAGGGAGACAATAAGTTAGGTAAGTATAAAAATAAGTTTTTATTCTTAATTGTACCTAATATAAACTACTGTGCATGTTTAATATATACTTGTAATATAATTTTACTAATATGTACTTTTAAGTAGTGCAATTACAAAAATGTTATAATCATCCATCGATGATATGACCCTGTTGCATTTTTACACTCCAAGATGGCATGTGTTGATTGTAATTCAATATTTTACTGTTAACATAACTTTTAAATAACAATGTAAAATAATTAATAATATTAAAAATGTTATTGCATGATTTGCTATTTTATTTTGAGGCTTTGTGTGTTATAAATGATGGAAATAATGGGTAATCAAGAGTAATGAGTTGCTATGGCATCAGGAACAAACAAATGTGGCTGGAAAGTCATCTTGCAGTTGATGAAATTTACACCACAGCATTGTGACTTACATTTCTACATTGTCACAAAGTGGAGAACACGATCACAAACAAACTCTGGATTGTGGTGAGGATGCAATCCAACCCAACAGACCAATGAAGCAAACAATATCCCTATATAAACCACAAACATACCTGATGGATCTTTGAAGAAATGTGTAAGTCAGCATCACATAGCTCGTTTTGCATAACATCACGGAGACTCCACACGTGAATACTCATGCTATCCGCATTCAACACACAACTTACCATATGCCACATTGAGAGTGAGAATCACTAATCACGTGACCATGAGGAGGTTACCCCATGTGACTCTACCTTCCCTAGCCACCGGGCCAATTTGTTTGCTTAGGAGACCTGGCTGGAGTCACTCAGCACACCCTGGATTCAAACTCACAGGTGTGGTAGTCAGCGTCTTTACCACTGAGCTACCCAGGCCCCCATAATTAGTATATTGATGGATGAGCTAAATCCCTGAACAGCACACAAATATTCTGACCAATGATGTGCTTGCTGACATGAGACTTTTATTAACACACTTTTAGTCTTTTTTTCAAATGCCTTGTGAAAGCGAACCAAACCGAGAAGAAAATGCTACATTTTACTATTTTAGTTCCTGTTTTGGAACAAATCAAATGAGTAACAGGTCTGAAAACGCCCTAAGGTATCAAAGCTTCAGACAGTTAACTAAATCTGGCAGCTAGTTAGAAAATCACAGGATATGTAAAATTACAGATTTTCACACCTGGCTTGTTTGGAGCATTTGTTTTGGACGCTGGTGCGTTTTCTCCTTTAGTTCGGTTTGTTTAGGCACATATGAACATGGCAGTCACACTCAAAACTTTCCAAATAGCCTTAAAGGCAGGGTCGGTTCCACAGGCGGGTGGCATGGCACTCGGTCTGCATATATTAGACATGCAGCAAATTTGAAACTTTAGTTCTCCATTTTGCTCACCCCTCTCATGAAAAGGGATTACTGTGACAGGGCGGAGGGTGGGGTCGGGTCGTGATTATACACACCTTGTCCCTTATTAGGCTAATCAAGCCTCCGAGAGGGATAAAGGCCAACTGTGGAAGATGGTGCGGGAGAGAGAGATCGTTTACGGACATGTCCATCATATGTGTGTTTGTGTCTTTTGTTTCAGTTTACTATTAAATTAGCCTTTACCATTTACTGATGTGATGCGATGTGCCTCTGTTGAGGAGTTCCTCCCTAAAGGTAAAAGAAAAAGACTAATAACAGTGAAACTGTATTTAAACAATGGGTCATTTCATAAAAAAGAAAAGTCTTAAAGGATTAGTTCACCCAAAAATGAAAATTCTCTCATCATGTACTCCCCTCATGCCATCCTAAATGTGAATGACTTTTCTTTCTTCAGTAGAACACAAACAAAGATTTTAAGAAAAAGATTTGAGCTCTTTTTGTCCTTATAATGCAAGTTAATGCTATGTTAACAGGTTTCAAGTTTTGACGGACATTAATAAACAGTATTTTTAAACAGTCCTACTACAGATCATTCTCATAAAAACATTACCAAGCATTATCAAAAAAAATTAAAGCATTTGGTTAAAACACAAACCACACACAATCACAGTAGGTACAGCAGTTGATGATGCATTTTAAATTAATGTTATTTTGTAACTTTAGACTTATACCTTTGCAATGCTCATTTGGGCCTCAGCGGTGAGCATTGGTGCAGAAAATGCCACATGGTTTGTCCCAGAAATTAAAACACAATATTTGAGAATGCAATGACAGTTTAATCAGTATGGCGCAGCACATCTGAATTCAGACAAATTAATAGACCAAAGTTAAAGTTGAAATAGACATGAAAATTATCACTTGTGACCAAGTTGAATCAACCTAATGACCGATCAAAAAGTGAGTGTTGTTTCAACATCGAAATTGATTGATCTCGACCTTCACAACCGAAAATAGACGTTGAATCGACATCTCCTTGCTATCTGGGTACCAGCCTCTGCTCCAGGCCCGGACTGGCCATCGGGAGCACTGAGACAATTCCCTGTGGCCTGGCGACTAATTTGGCCTGCTGCCAGCCAGCGTTTTTTTAAATTAGGCCTATTTTTTATTTTTTTATTATTATTATTTTATATTACTACCTTTACCAGTGATCATTTTCTTATTCGTCATTCAATAAAATTATTATTAATAATAATAAATAAAATCATGAATCTGTTAGTCTTGACTGGCAAGGCTATGATTCAACTTTACGCCTCAGCCAAACAGTTAAACAGAAAATGCGAGCAGCACCCGATGATGGAGAGAAAACGGCCAGGTGGAGCAGAGAGGGAAAGGACAAAAAAAAAAAGAAAGCACTCCAAGAAGAAGCAGCAAAATGTTGCAAAATTACTGACCTGTTCAGGGCTTCAAGTGCAGGTCAGTTTCATCTGTAAATACTGTACTTTTTTTCTTCGTTAACTTCTTGAACTGCTAGCAAATGTAAGCGGTAGCGCCCGTCTAACGTTACATTCATGGAGAAATCAAAACAAATGAGTGAAACAGCACACAGAAAACTCAGAAGAAATGTACTGAGGTAAAAATTCTAATTGTTGTTTTTTTTTTTATTTATAACATATGATTTAGTTTAACATAACACAACTAAGGGAGCTGTTTTGCTCAATATTATCACGATTGAAAATGTTACATTGAATTTATTGTTCAATAAACAAGTAGCGTAGTTAATATGTATTATTAAGTTACTTACATTTTAGACACAAACCATATTAAATGTTTTTGTTCTATTTCACCGACGAAAATAGTTCCAAAGGAAAGCTACAGCAGGCGGTGTTTTGTTACTGATATGATTCAGCGTTTTGAACGAATCTTTTGAATGAATGACTCACTAATTAAGACGGTCACTTGCCGCCACCTATTGGCGGTTTAGTTTAATGTTTAAGTATTGCATTTTTTTTATTTGTATATTCAAACATTTATTTAAAACATCAATCTCATAACATTATTTATTGCAGTTGTAATTGCAGTGCACATTATTTAATTTGATGGGTAACAGCCCTATAGTGTCATTATTATAACTGAATTTATTGATCAAATGTAAGAATTTGACATGAAAGATGATGCATACATTTAATAAAGTAATACAAATTTCCTTTTTTTTTCATCAAATGAAGGTGGAGACAACCAACCTAGCACTAGCTGTGGTGCAATGATCACACATCAGATTCAGGGAATGAGATGACAGGTAGAATCAAAATATGAAAAAAAAAATAACATATTGTTTGAAATATATAGTGTTGCTAAATGTTGGATATTTAAGTAATTTTAAGATAAAAACAACAACATTTTGTCATAAATATAATACTTTGATTTTTACTCAAATAGATGTAGATTCTGGGCAAACAAATTACAATAAGGTGGTTGTTTTGCACCAAGGTGGAGACAGTTCTGTTTGTAACATGAGGCCAGAAGAAGTGACAGGTGGAGAAGAGACGGGTACAAGAAAAATACACACACTTTATAACTACATACATACATACATACATACATATATATATATATATATATATATATACATACAGAGATATTAGGGAAAATGAAGAGAAGGAAAAGGGAAGTGAGGGTACATTCAAGAGAAAGCCTTTAATTATTTTGCACGGCCCCAGCCTAAGGATTTAGACCATTTTTTCTGCTACCATCCACAGCAAAGCCCAAAACAGGCCATTCCTAACATCTTCTACAGCAAAGACAAAATGTTTTTATGTTATGGTCATACTGTGAAATAAATGTAATTTGGGGGGGTGGAAACAGGGTTGTCCGTGTTTCTAAATTTTATTTGGGTGCATAGGATGGCCTGGATGGGTGTAGGATTTCCCGGCCTGAAATTGTGTCCCAGTCCGGCCCTGCTCTGCTCCATCCCAGTAAGTGGCAGACAAGCACAATAGCCGGTTTGCCAACCGCCACAAAACTTTAAAGACGTTTCTCATGGGTGTTTTACTCATCCCTGCCTCCAGAGGGCGATAAATAGGGACTATTGTGAGATAGAAGAAAAGTGAAGAAGATGCACAAGCAAGTATTGTTGTATGTTCATACAGATTTTTTTCAACACATCTAAAGTCCTGATTGAGGAAAATTATTTTGTTCAACATGTATGTAAGTTGATAAGTAAATGTTAATATTCTTTTGAGTATCTTTTTTGTATTGTTTAATCTCTTTCTCTTGTGTGTAACTGTGCTGTATAATGGAAATTGTTGTTTGATGCAGGATTGTTTGAAACAGCTTTTGATGTCTGTTAAATTCACTTGTGTGTGTATATATATATATATATATATATATATATATATATATATATATATATATATGACCCTATATTGTTTGCATCAGGACTTTATCCTATAGGAGTAGCCTGTTGGAGACTTTTATTCTTGAGGCTTAATTGTATAATATACTGTTGCAATCAAAATTATTCAATGCAATTATTCTCTAAAGCTAAATGTGCTAAAAGTACCTTTCCAAGGCACTTCAATTTCCAATAGACAAAGTTGGCAGCACAATTCATAAATGTTTAAAATATGGTACAACTGCAAACTTCTTGGGTGTGGAAGAAAGCAAAACTTCACCAAGGGAAATGTTGACTGAATATTCAAGAAGTAATTAGGAAAGACCTGTGGAGTCCTGGAAGAAGGTTTTATGGACATATGTCACTAAACAGAAAATTGGATTTAGACCCATGGGTTAGCAGTACATCTGGAGTAAGATGACAAGGTGATGACAAGACTGACACCATCCCTATTCCCTATGGTTAAGCATGGAAGTGGATCAGGTCAGTTATGGGGTGTTTTGCGGCTGCAGGAAATGGCTGCCCTGACTATGTCATGGACCCCATGGATTCTTTCAGGTATCAGACCATTTTGGCATGAAAAATGTGATGCCTTCAGTGTGGAAATTGAAACTTTGTGATCACTGGACTTTCCAGCAAGAAAATAACAAGGATACATCCAAGTTGACCAAAATCAGGTTCAGGGATAGGTCATGGAATGTCCTTGAATAGCCCTTTCAGTCCATAATTAAAATCCCATTGAAAATCTTTGTTGGGATTTCAAGGAAGCAGTGGCCGCACAGAAACCAAAGAATGTCAATGAGCTGGAAGCTTTTGCTTATGAGAAATCTATGAAAATTCCAACTGAACTCTTGGTTCTCAAAATCACTCAAATGTATATTAAAAACTTACTTTGACTGTTTACTGAGGTTTAAGTTGATATGATTTAATCACATCACCAGAATGGATTGCTGACCGGGGTGTTGAATATATTTGATTGCAACTGTAGGACTGGGTCCTTGTTGTCATCATCATTTCATCTTCTTCAGCTGATTTAAATGACCTATTTGGGACTGAACTATTTTTAATGAAATTCTGGGACTTGATTGTATTCTAATCTTAAATATATCAATTTTGTGTTGTGTGTTTGTTTAAAGTCTGCATTCAAGTTTTTGTTGCAAATTAGCATCACTAAACGTCTAAAGAACTACTTTTAATGAAAGTTGAATAATCCTGCCTTTAATCCATAAATTTGTTGAGGGTATTTTAGATGCCATACAGATGTTTATTGCCTAGCTATGGTTATACATGGTAAACAGGGTGATGACATTTCCTACAACAATATAAATAAAATAATCTGCCTTTTTTTGTCAGATCATCCTACAATTGAAGAAAGAATAGAAGGTGGTATATAAAGAGGAACAACTGAAGTTTACTGGCATACTATTGCAAAAATGCAGTGTGTTAAAGAAGAGTTTAAAGAGGAGAGTGAAGACATCAGTATTACAGAATCATGCAGAATGAAACATGAAGATGCTGAGGAACAAAGAGGTTGGTTTTCAATTTTGATTCTTCACAATGATTGATGAGGGCCATTAAGGCCGTTTTCACAGCTGATTTGTTTAGAGGATTTCTTTCAGAACCTAGTGCATTTAGACACATATGAACGTAATCTCACACTTGGATCTGCACCAAAACAACCAGTCTGAGACCACCTGGAAAAGGAGGTCTCAGACCGATTGCAAACAAACTCTGGAGCGGTTCACTTGTGGTGAGAATGCAATCCGACCCAACAGACCAATCAAACAAATATCCCTTTAAAAACATTGACCATACCTGATGGATCTTTGGTGTTGATCCAGGCCAGTTGGTGCAACCGACTACACTTTCCCCTGTGGTGCCGTGAAATCAGGAGAATGTATGTAACGGGTCCATCTGTGGTGATGGCATGAGAGGATTTTCACATGTTCCAGTTTTTGGGACTGCTTTTTTCCTTGGTTTTACAATGCTAATACACAGGACAGACACTACCCATGTTGTAAAAATGAAAGCAAATAGAAATATAGCTGCAAGCAGCAATTAAGGGGCTGAGCACACCAATGGAATGTATGGAAATGTCACTAGACATCAGTGATTATTACTTTAAGAAAAGAAGCATAAATACATAGGTATAATTGCTAGCAGGTGGTGCAGTCACCAAATTTACATGGTGAGGTCAGGGTGTTGTCATTATGACGCACACAAATTTTCATGTATTAGCGTTGCAGAGATACAGCATCCGATGCTTTTTGGTGATTTGCCATCAAATGTGTTGGTCCACTATTCAATAACCGTTATGTCTATCGAAAAGCTTTTGATAACTTTTAGTTGTGTGTGTCGCTAAATCATACATGACAAATTTTGTGCAAATCTGACTTATTCCTAGTGCTGTGCCAAATGCTGCAGTCATGATGGCTATGACAAATACCAAGTTTTGTGTCAATATTTTTTGACTCCAGGCCTTGCAGTTCAAAAGTTAAAATCATAAACATAAGTGAAAATTTTAACAGTTGGTGGTGCTAGAGGGTTTAAGTTGAGAGTTCTCTCTCATAGAATCGTGCCATGCCGAACCATGCTTAAGTGGAAATGCTACTGTAACCGTTCCGTATCGTGCTCAGAAACATTCGGCCAGATGATGGAAAAGAGGCTATTTGGAAAAAATAAATGTGTCCCTGTTTTGGAGCAAATCTACAGAGCCACTTAGAGGAAAGTGCTTTTTTTTTATTTTTTTATTATATAGTTTCCGAAAATGTGTTTCCTCGCAATAGTTTTGCATTCCTTCTCAATAAACTTACCATGGTTTTACTTCAGAAGCCATATTTTAACCATGATATTCATAGTAAAACCATGGTAATAATGTATATGTAACATATAATAATTGTTAAAATGTAGTATTTGTAGTGAAACCATAGTAACCACAAAATTATGATTATTATTACTATAGTTTTCATTCCCTTTCGATTATGGTTCACTCGACATTACACAAACACTATGGGGAATTCCTTTGACAACCTAATTGAAGCCCTTTGTACAGTAATGCCAATCCTGAGATGGTGTTTGAGCCCCACTCCTTTAGGATCACAGTTGGCCTGTATAAGCGGGTGCAAAATCACCATTTCTTCAGAATTTTCTTCCTTAAAGACATCATCATATAAGCCCTTTCTGCTTCACCATCAAGACAAACTTGCTCAGATGGGATCTTCTCTGCAGAAGAGAAGACTCATCACTTGAACTAGGGCTGCACGAAAATGGTTAAAATTACAATCACCATTATTTCACTTAATTTTAATCATGATTATTAATCACGGTTATTCTGCCCTTTTGAAGTTTTATTTTTATTGCAGGGCTGCACTATTTGGGCAAAAAAATGCTGTTGCCACAGCTTTGATATTTTTTCCTAAATAAACAATACAATTTCATTAAATAGCAGCTCTCATGTTGAACAAGGTGTTAAAACTACAAACAAGTAAATTAATCTTGTTTTTTTTACCAAAATTAAGTCATGCTTTGACCATGCTTTACTTCCAATTTTAGGGTATTCACACTTAAATTCTCTTTAAAAAATTATTTGTGATCTTTCTAAAATTTCTTTTTCACCGCACTGCAACCAAAGTTTATTTAGCTTGACTTGCTGTGTAATCAGTTAACTGCTGAACAGACAGAGTTGTTGAATGAATCATTTGAAACCTTCATAAAGTCTCTGAAGGCAGCATGCTCTAGCTGTCTAATGCGCGCCTTGTAACAATCAAAGTAATATATGAAACATACTCGTAAACATCTGCAGCTCCATATGTCATGCTTGAGTTTGAGTAGGATCAAGTGCTGATGCAAGCCGTGCATGCCCCCCGATCTTCTGAAGCAGCATCCTCGCCAGTGCAATATTAATGCGATGGAGGATGTTGTTGTGCCTTCCCCCATGCTATGTGTTCTCACATGGGTGGTTGAGGAGCTCAGTTTCAAGTGGTCCCCTCTAGAATAGCTTGAAAAATCTTGCCTGGATGAGTGGTTTCTGCAGGCCGCTAGTCGTCAGCAGACCGCTGTCAAGAGAAATTCTTGTCAGAGGTCCACACAGAGCCCATGAAGACCTGGCACATGCCCTACTCGTCACCACTCAGATCAGAAGGGATGCCGTTCTCACCACGGTGGTCCACGCAGAGTAAAAGGGCTATCTAAAGATTCTCCCTGATAGAACAGCTGATTGCAGCCCACCTCTGTCCGGCAACAACCATGGGATGGAAGACTTGCCCCGCCAATCCCTCCTAGCCATGTTGATTGATGTCCGCACTGGTAGGAAGGGATTATATGGTGCAGGTCACGAAAGTCACAGCTCAGACCATCCAAAAGATGATGAGTAACCTGGTGGTTCTGTACCAACATGTCTAGCTGACTCTCACAGAGATGTGTGATGCAGAGAATGCAACCCTCTTTGACACCCCCGTGTCACCAGCTGGTATGTTTGACAATGCCGTGGAAGGCTTTGCTGAGCGCTTCATCGCTAGGCAAAAGCAATTGTAAGCGAAGCACATCCTACTGAAAAGAAGCAGTCTTTCATTTCTAGCGACCTGCTCCCTCTCTACTCTGGGTCAGTGTCTGGTGAAGAAGCCCTCTCTCGCCACTCCAGCTCCAACAAAGGCTGCCACTGAGCCATCGGTGAAACCACGTAAACCATGGCCCAATTGAAAAACTTAACTGCCTTAAACGACGGGGAAAAAAACTCCCGGCAGCAGTAGTTCTCCTGATCGGCCCAGCCCTGTGAAGAGGAGCCCAGAGCCCGCTGTTCCCCTCGGTCCAAAGAAGGCCGAACATTCTAAATAAAGGGCTCTTTTCCTCTTCAAGCTTCTCACATCCCACACATTATGTTCAACCTCTTCCCTATGATGAGCGGTGCTCTATCTCTTATAGCAAGCAAATCAGTGCACCCACTGTCCCGCTACACAGTGCTAAAAATAATCGAACATGGCTATACAATCCAGTTTGCATGCCGGCCACGTTGCTTTAACGGCATTCTGTCATGCACGGTCCCATCACGGGATGCGGCAGTGTTGCGTGCATAAATTCATAATCTCTTCGCAGAAACGCCATAGAGATTGTTCCAAACTGCGTTGCCTGCTAAGGGTTTGTGGCAATATAAATAATATTTTAATTATATTTAATATTTTAATTTTATTATTAACGTAAACAAAAGACAAAACACACACACACACACACACACACACACACACATGACGGACATGTCCGTAAACTATCTCGCTCTCCTGCACCATCTTCCGCAGTTGGCCTTTATACCTCTCGGAGGCTTGATTAGCCTGATACGGGACTGTGTGTGTATCATCATGACCCGGCCCCGCCCTCCGCCCTGCCACAGGGTTCTACTGCAGCTATTTTCTCATTTCATAGAAAGACTGTGGGCTTTGGTTCATTTGAATCACGTGCTTGCATAACACCCATTCAAAATGATTACCAAGAAACAGATCTTGGTGCACATCCATCATCAGGACTGGTTTGTGTAATTTAATGTACAAATTGCACTGCATCACAGGCTGTTTTTGAGATTTGTGTTTGAGAGAACTCAATTCAAAAGTCCTTCCCTTCGGTCTGTCTCTGGCTCCCAATACATTCACAAATTGTATTGATGCATTGCTCACGCCATTAAAACTAAATGGCGTGAGCATTTTTTATTACCTCGACGATTGGCTATTACTAGCCTGGGTCTCAATGTCAACTTGCCAAAAGCATGCTTTCTCCTAGCCAACGGATCTCCTTTTTGGGAGTCTGACTCTTCTCTGTGAGCATGCATGCGCACCTCATAAGCGAGCGCATTCAGACCATTCTTCAGAGTCTGTCTCAGTTCAAACTTGGGAAAAAATTTCCACTGAAATCATTAAAAAAAAATGCTTGGTCTTAAGGCAGCAGCATCCGCCATAATACTTTTAGGTCTTTTACAGATGAGCCCTCTCCAGTGCTGGCTCAAACACCATGTGCAGCTCAAAAATTTTACTAGCAGGGTGTTGCTGGTTCTGGTTTTCAGGTGAAGAGGCTGGACTGCCTGGAACTAATAGCGTCTTCCTAGCTTTGAAGGCTTTTCATTTTTATTTAGCGAATCACCACTTTCTGATTCGTTTGGACAAAATGACAGTAGATGCATATATAAATCGCCAGGGTGGAACTCGATAACTGCCAATAATGAACCTGGCTCAGCACCTGTATGCGACATATGTCACGGGCTGTTTAGATTGCGGAGCTAATCTGCTGTCGCACCAGCAAGTGATGCCAGGGGAATAGAGACTTCATCCTCAGACGATCCTGAGGGTTTGGGAAGTATTCAGCAAAGCGGAAGTCAACCTATTTGCCTCCATGAAGAATGCCCACTGACCCCTCTAGTACTCCATGTTCCAAGCCCCGCTATGGGTGGATGCCATGGCCCACAAATGGCCTGCGAAATGCAAATATGTGTTTCCCCTGGTTCACCACATCAACTCTGTCATCTGCAAAGTTCTAGAGGACAAAGAAACTGTTCTGTTGGTTTGTGCCGAAATGGCCTAATCAGTCCTGGTTTCCTGAGATGAAGATAATGAATGGCATCCCTCCATGGGAAATACAGCTGAGGAGGGACCTCCTCTCTCAAGCACAGGGCACAATCTAGCATCCCCAGCCAGAGCTGTGGAACCTACATGTGTGGCCCCTGAATGGATCACATCGAACGTGCCAGATTTGGCTCAGTCGGAAATGAAAGCAATATTGCAGGCTAGATCACAGTCCACATTGGTGCTCTTCACGTGGCAAGGACCCAGTGAATTTCTGCATAGCTGAGACCCTTACATTCCTTCAAGAGCAACTGGATGCAGGTCTTACCCCATCAACATTTAAGATCTATGTAGCGACTATCTCTGCATATCATGCCCCAGAGGCTGACTCTTCTATTGGCAGACATTATCTTGTCATAAATTTTCTTTGGGAGCGAGGCGTTTAAACCCCATTCACCCTGCTACAGTCTCAATCTGGGATTTAAATCTGGTGCTGAAAGCACTCATGAGCTCTCCATTCGAACCATTAGAATCTGTTGAGTTGTGTGTACTTTCTCTAAAGACTTTTGTTGGCTCTGGCCTCCGTTAAACGTGTGGGTGATATGCAGGCGCTATCGGTCGACTGCTCGTCTGTAATTCTGGCCCGGGTCTTTCAAAAGCCACCATGAAACTCAGAAAAGGCAATGTGCCTAAGGTGCTAACCACTCCCTTCAGGGCTCAGTTGCTCTGCCTACAAGCCTTCTTTCCCCCACTGTTAAATTAGGATGAGGGGCTGTTGATGCATTTCTTATGCTCTGTGCAGGTATTACACCCATATGTGGAGCGCACCTGCCATTTTAGGCTGTTGGATTAGCTCTTTGTTATGGATGACACACAAAGGCATGTCCGTCTCCAAGCAAAGGTTCTCTCACTGGATCATTGATGTGATCACCTACACTTATAAATCATAGGGTGCAAGATGCCCTGCATGATTTGCAGCAGGTTGGTCTTCACATAACACGTTGGAAAGGTTTTACAATCTAGACATGGAATCCATCTCTTCACAGGTTTTCTCTGTATTGAGGGCTTATTGTTCAACACTCAGTGGATGAGCCCAAGCTCTTTTATTATGCTATGATTTTGATACACCCGCATTTATGTAGGCTGTTGTTTAAATTACTCCCCCACCTTTGGTAGGTCCCTCTAGTATGACGTCATGTAGTGCGGCGTGATGGGAGTAGCATTTGACACAATGTCGAGTGAACTGTAATCGAAAGGGAACACCTCTGGTTAGACAAGCCATGAGACATTGAGTAAGCTGGCCTCACTACTACTATAGAATTTTGAGGTATGAATGTCATGGTTAAAACCATGGTAAATTTATTACGATGCAATACAAAACTATTTCAGAAAAATATACATAAAAATACCCTGTTATCTAAGGGACTTTGTACAAATCAAACAAGCTACGGGTCTAAAAACACCCTATGGTATGAAAGCTTCAGACAGTTCACTAGATCTGGCAGCTATAGTTAGAAAATCACAGAAGCAGTAAAATTACAGGTACAAATAAGTAATACCAAAATCTACATTAGAATATTAACTTTCAGCATCTAAAATATCACTTAAAAGTTGATTTGTCCTTTGCTGCTCACTGTCATTACATAGGGGTTCAGTTGTAAAAAAAATTCACATTTGTCAATTTACTATGTTCATTTTAGACTTTACAGAAGTGAAAGAGGAAATTCAAGAACTGAATGATGTGGATGAGAAACATCATATTCATAAATTTGATAAAATTACTGCTGAAGAAGATTTTATTGACTCAAAGTCTGAAAAGAAATTCTCACAGAAAAGAACTCGAAGAACAAGAGCCAACAATTCTTTCACCTGCTCTCACTGTGGAAAGAGTTTCACACAAAAAGGAAACCTTAAAACTCACTTAAGACTTCACTCTGGAGAGAAACCTTTCACCTGCCTTCAGTGTGGAAAGACTTTTGCAAATAAAGGAGATCTTAAGTGTCACATGAGAATTCACACCGGAGAGAAGCCTTTCACCTGCTCTCACTGTGGAAAGAGTTTCACACAAATAGGAAACCTTAAAACTCACTTAAGACTTCACTCTGGAGAGAAGCCTTTCGTCTGCCTTCAGTGTGGAAAGACTTTTGCAAATAAAGGAGAACTTAAGTGTCACTTGAGAATGCACACTGGGGAGAAGCCTTTCACCTGCTCTCACTGTGGAAAGAGTTTCACACAAAAAGGAAACCTTAAAACTCACTTAAGACTTCACTCTGGAGATAAGCCTTTCACCTGCCTTCAATGTGGAAAGACTTTTGCAAATAAAGGAGATCTTAAGTGTCACATTAGAATTCACACTGGAGAAAAGCCTTTCACCTGCCTTCAGTGTGGAAAGAGTTTCACACAAAAAGGAAACCTTAAAACTCACTTAAGACTTCACTCTGGAGATAAGCCTTTCACCTGCCTGCAGTGTGGAAAGACATTTGCAAATAAAGGAGATCTTAAGTGTCATATTAGAATTCACACAGGAGAGAAGCCTTTCACCTGCTTTCACTGTGGAAAGAGTTTCGCACAAAAAGGAAACCTTAAAACTCACTTAAGACTTCATTCTGGAGAGAAGCCTGTCACCTGCTCTCAGTGTGGAAAGAGATACTCAGTGACATCCAGCCTTAAAAGTCACCTTCGACTTCACTACGGAGTACAGAAGAGTTTCAGCACATCAAGTAATCTAAACACTCATTTAAAAAAACATTGCCCAAACTGTCATAGTTAGCGAGTTTAATTACAGGGCCAACACTTCAGATTTCACTAGTCAGTTCAACTTCAGTCAGGATACTACAGTAGGTATCCATTCAGAATAGACTTTCTACAGCTGCAATCACTGCGTTGATTAGTCATTAGCAGCTCTGCAAATTCACAACCACAAAGTCTCCTTCCAGCCAGCAAATCAAAGACTTTCCTGCAGCATTCAACATTAACGAGGACGCCCACGCATCGGGACTTATTTGTTTCCATTTATTCATTCACATTTAATTAGAGAGAATTATCATTTGTAAGTATTTATATATGTATACACTGATGTTATGAGCATGCATCATTCAGCAGCATATTCAAAAATTGTAACTTCCAAAAACTATCAAGTCTCTAAATATGTGCTTTCTTTTAAAGATGCACTGTAAATTTTGTGTTTGTATCTACTTAGAGCATTTTTCAAAATCGATAGTTGTCGGTTTCAGATGCTATTGTAGAAATTCACTATGCAGTCAGCCATGATTAATTTAATCCATGAGTAAAAGTGTAATAAAAGGGTGGTTACTGAGATGAAGCCAGTTGTATTCGACTGGCCATGTGATTCTAACATGGCAGCCCCTTTGAGGGGACCCTCTCCATGTAGAATAAAACGGTTTCTATAAGTTTACTGATATGACTGGAGACTTCATCTTGTGTGTGTAATTTCTTTAAGGTTAACTTTTTTCATGAGGAAATATTACTGAGTGCACATTTAATGTGCTGATAGGCTAGCCAATATTTTCTGTTTTTAAACAGGATTATCAAATGTGAATTAATTTATATGTATACAATTGTATCATATGTTATATTTTCCTGGCAATAGAATTGGAAGAAAAGGTGAACAGAATTATTCTTTGTTGTAGGCAACATAATTATCAAAAAAAATATAATCTATTTGAATAAGAATCGCAGTTCACTTAGTTATGACTCGGTACATTTGACGTTGCATTTATTAACGCATATGGGGGGAGTGCCTTCTTACACTACCTAGTTGAAACCTCTCAACAATAACGCCAATATTCTAATATTAGCTATGGTGGTAGAGCCCTGCCTGTTTTGGTGCAAAGCTGTCCACTATAAAAGCAGGTGCACAAACACCATTTCCTCAGAATTTCTTCCTTCAAGACAGCGAGCCAGAGAGCTACTGGGGGGGTGCGAGTGACTGGACAAATTTACAGCCATACCCAGAGATTTCGTGAATCTTTTAGTTTGTATTGATGACCACCATCGAAGCAGATCCAAGGTAAGTTATTTTAATGTTCAACTTCGAGAATGATGGTGGTCACGAAAATGGTAGATTTTGGTGGTAGATTCACGAAATAATGGGCAAAAAACTCTGGGTATGGCTGTAGGTTTGTCCAGTCACTCACCCCTGTAGCTCTCTGGCGTGCTTTTTACATCGTCCTCCGCATCACTACAACGAGAGACAGGTGTTAGGGGTAATTATGAACCAAGTCACAAGCCTTGCTGCTCTCTCTCTCCCGCAGACCGACACATGACCATGCTGAGTCGCTAGCTGAGTCACTGTCTCAGGCGGGGCGCAACGACCTCCGGCCCGAGCTCCGTTCTCTCAGGAACTGCCGGTACCGCCTCCCTCCATGATTTGAGGAGGTTGAGGTGGTAGGTTTGACATGCCCCTCTCTTATCCATTCAATTAACCTCATAATCGAGATCTCCGACTCATCGTATGACCTCAAAGGGTCCTTGCCACTTAGCGAGTAATTTGGAGGTTGAGGTGGGCAGTAATACAAGCACTTTATCTTCCTGTGTGAATTCCCGTATTCGAGTGTCCCTGTCGTACAATCGGCGTTGAATTTCTTGTGCTTGGAGCAAATTCTCTTGTGTTACCTGCCCCAATGTGTGGAGTTTTGCTCTAAGGTCAAGAACGTATTGAATTAGATTTTTACTATTCGAAGGTCCTTCCTCCCAAGCTTCCCATAGGACGTCAAGCATGCTGCGTGGCCGGCGCCCATAGAGTAGCTCAAATGGGGAAATGCTGGTGGAGGCTTGTCTCGTACTGCAAACAGCAGGGGTTCGAGCCACTTATCCCAGTTCTTAGCATCTTTATGTACGAACTTACGAATCATGTTTTTTAAGGTCATAATAAATCGTTCGACCAGTCCGTTGGTTTGCAGGTGATAAATGCTGGTGCGAATCGACTGAATGCTTAATAATTCATATAGTTTGCAAAGTGTACGTGACATGAATGTTGTGCCTTGATCAGTGGGGATTTTCTTTGAAATCCCCACTTGGGAGATAATTTTGAAGAGTGCCTCTGCAGTACTACATGCTTAGATGTTGCGTAGCGGCACTGCTTCTGGATATCGGAAGCAGGATATCTGATATATATCCGGATATCTGGTGCATAGTCCACCAGAACTAATACAAAGCGATGCCCGTGTGCAGTCTTGCAGCATGGCCCGATGAGATTCATTCCAATTCTGAAAAGGGGATCTCGATCAACGGCAGCTTTTGAGGTGACTGGTGGATTCACCAGCTGACATTCCCGGCACACTGCACACCACTTGCGGACGTCCCAGTGAATGCCCGGCCAAAAGAAATGGGCCATTATAAGTTTCAAAGACTTTTCGTGATCTAAGTGGCCAGCCATTGAATTCTAGTGAGCTGCCGGGAAGATTGTTTCCCGACGGCTCTTTGGTACTAACAGCTGAGTTGTAATTTCTTTGGTTTGAGTGTCCTGCATCACTCGATACAACCGCTTTTTTATAATAGAAAAGTATGGGTATGTGAGCGCAAGACCGGGCAGGAGCTGTTGACCATCAATTTCTTTCATTTGGTCGAAGGCGTGTTTGAGGGACTCATCATGCGACTGCTCCAAAGGGAAGTCCCCCTCAGGGAAGTCCCTGAGAATGTGAATTCCTGCATCTGCATCATCTTGACGCGGAGCCGATGTTGACGGCCCCGGCACAACCTCCCCAGCCATAGTATCGCACGTCACACCACTGCGCCACTACTTTGCAGGACCCGTCCACACACATTACCCTCAATAGGGAACATAAGACACAGGGGGTGGAAAGAGAGAAAAGAGAGAGAGAGAGAGGTGTCACAGGCAGTTGTCCTTCCCAAAGCTCAACGAGTGGAAGAGCTGCCGACTCTGCTCTGGGGTCCGACTGACCCGTTGCTGGATGGCCTTGTTTAGGTGGTTGTAATCCAGGAGGTGGGGAGTTGTTGTGCCGCCAGCTGCGGCTCCCCGGAGAGGCCGCCCACTAATCGGGGGGCCACCTCCAAACCACCACGGTTTTCTCAAAAATATCGAGGAAGGCCTCTGGATCATCACTTGGCCCCATTTTATTAAGGGCTACCAGTGGGATGGGCTCCGAGGAGGTTGCAGTGCCAGCCTCCTCCCTGGTGACACGGGCTCCGGAGCACCTGCCAGTTCCCCATATGTGCCTAGATCAGGACTTGGAAGCGTTGTTCCTGCTCCAGACGTACCTTCATGAGGGCATGGTGTTGTGACTGCTGGATGCTGGTGAGGGTTTTAAAGACTTCGGTCAGCAGCGAGGCCTCCATAGTGGCGTTCTCCTCCAAAGCCGGGTTCTCAGCACCACTGTAGAAATACTCTTTGTTCGGGCAATGGAGGTGTCAGGAGACAACAAAGCAGATTCAAGGTAAGTTATTTCAATGTTCAACTTCCATGGTGGTCATCAATACAAACTAAAATTTCACGAAATAATGGGCAAAACACTCTGGATATGGCTGTAGGTTTGTCTGGGTATGGCTGTAGGCGGTCACTCTCTCCCCCTGTAGCTCTTTGGCGTGCTTTTTACATCTCCCTCCGCATCACTACAATGAGAGACAGGTATTAGGGGTAATTATGAAACAGGTGACAAGCCTTACCGCTCTCTCTCTCCCGCAGATCAACACATTACCACGTCCCCATGCCACAATATTTTAAACAATTTAAAGACATCATCAATAACAATCTCAAAGAGCTTTTTGGCCAGCATATTCAATGGATGATTGAAGTTCTTAATAATATACTAACATTTATTTAGGGTAATTGAGTTGCATTTCAACACATATATATATACAGTATACAGTATATATATATATATATATATATATATATATATATATATATATATATATATATATATATATATATAAATTTTTTTTTTTTTTTTTTTTACATAAGGTTGGACTGTTATATTGTTTGTTTGAAGATGTACAGTAGGTGATTATACTGTGCACAAGTTTTTCCCAGTATATTTATTGTTTTCTTGAGCACTCCCAGAAATGTTGTAGCCTGTAGGGTGCTTTCTTGCTATAGATGAATCCTAAATTTGTGGATTTATTTGTTTTTGATTGGTGGCTGATTGAACCGTCCAAATTTTATTTATTTTCTTAATATTTTTTTTTTTCCTTTCGCTATAAGAAGTTGTGCTATTTTCTAACAGTTCTTAGAAATTTTAGCTGAAATCTAATAAAATATATAAATATTGATATTGTGGGTTATTTTGTTTTACAACATAGGCTTTACTTTGTATGCAGTGTTGTTATCGCACACTATTTTTCATTTATCATTATGTACAGTGCATTTCAAAAGTATTCAGACCCCTTCATTTTTAATATTTTATGTTGCAGCCTTATGCTAAAATGCTTTAAAAAAAAATTCACATCAATATGCTCTCCATACCCCATTATGACAGCAAAAAAAAATATTTTTGATAACTTACATTATTTAAATATCACATTGACACAAATATTCAGACCTTTTGCTATGACACTTGAAATTTCTTCTATTTCTCTGAATCATCTTGGAGATGTTTCTACACTTTGATTGGAGTCCACCTGTGGCAAATATAATTGATTGGACATGATTTAGAAAGGCACACACCTGTCTATATAAGTTGAAAATGCATATCAGAGCAAAAGCTAAGCCATGGGGCAAAGGAAATGCCTACAGAGCTCAGAGATAGGATTATGTCGAGGCACAGATCTGGGAAAGGCTACAAAAAAATTGGGCTGCATTGAATGTTCCCAAAAGCACAGTGGGCTCCATAGTTCTTAAAAGAAGGATCGAAGCCTGAGTTGACAGAGAACGTTGATGAGCTGCATCATGGTACCAATTAAGTCTGATTGGAGGCTATTGGCTATTAGGCTATTGAATAAAGTGAGCATTTGGACAGCCCCTGAGTCTCGCCCTCCTGCGGCCTCAGCCCCTGAGTCTCGCCCTCCTGCGGCCTCAGCCCCTGAGTCTCGGGCTCCTGCGGCCTCAGCCCCTGAGTCTCGGGCTCCTGCGGCCTCAGCCCCTGAGTCTCGGGCTCCTGCGGCCTCAGCCCCTGAGTCTCGGGCTCCTGCGGCCTCAGCCCCTGAGTCTCGGGCTCCTGCGGCCTCAGCCCCTGAGTCTCGGGCTCCTGCGGCCTCTGCCCCTGAGTCTCGGGCTCCTGCGGCCTCTGCCCCTGAGTCTCGGGCTCCTGCGGCCTCATGTCATGCAATCTCCCCCTCTGAATCTCCAGTGGCTCAGCCCCCTAAGTCTCCTAGTTCTTTGCTCCCTAGTGCCTTGAATTCTGAAACCTTTGAGCCCAATGAGTCTCTAGCTGCCTTAAACTCCAGAGGTGGGTAATAATGCACTACATTTACTTGAGTAACTTTTTGAAAACGTTTTACTTTTAGAGTAGGTTTAAGTGGGTACTTTTTACACTCACCTGAGTGATTAACAATCTTCTCTGCATATCACCCCCTACTGGGCAGGGAGAAGAATATCTAGCAAAAAAAAAATGAAACTTGTATCAGTTTCTCACCCACACCTATCACATCACTTCTGAAGCTATGGATTTAACTTCTGGAGTCTTATTGATTACTTTTATGCTGCATTTATGTGCTTTTTGGAGCATCAACATTTTGGCCTACAGAGCTCTAGTATTCTTCTAAAAATGTTAATTTGTGTTCTGCCGAAGAAAGGATGTCGTTTACATTAATTTGGCAGACGCTTTTATTCAAAGTGACTTATAAAAGAGGAAAACATAAGCGAATATTCTTAAGGAGACATTTGTACGAAAAGTGCCATACTACAAAGTTTCACTACCCTCAGAATAGCATTCAAAACAGATTCGACTGAGCCTTTTGCATCCCCAGCTGCCTTGACCTATGTCCCCAGTAACTCAGCCATCAGAGTCTCCAATGGCTTCACCCTGGTCCGCCTTTTTCCACCCTGAGTGTTTACACTGGGAGCCACCCTGGTCCACCTTGATAAACTTGTTGCCCTCCTGCGCTGCCCTGGTCTCCTGCTCACCTGTTGGATTCTCTGTTTCTTCCATCTGATCCGCTAGCTCCGCTCTGATTGTCCTGCTGGCTCTGCCCTGGTCTCCTAGTCACCTGCCAGGTCCACCCTGGTTTACTGATCACCAGCAACCTCTCCTGACCCCTGTGGTCTCCATCTTGCCTGTTGTTACCTTAGTCACTTGTCCACCTGACCTACCCTAACTTGATTTTTGTTTTTGTTCTCTTTGGCATCAGGTGCCACCCCTTAAGGTGGGCTCTGTAGCAAACTCTGTAGTGTTTGTTATGGACTTTTGTTTTGGCATGTCTCTTACTTTGAAATTATTGTGTAGTGCTCTTTTGTTAGTCTTGTTAACCTTGTTTAGTCTTGTGTATATAATGTCCTGTGTCTTTGTCAGTTCTTGTCCTTCTATGGGTGTTTGAAGTGTAAGTTTCAGTTCTAGTTTTTTCCTTGTCAGAGCCTTGCTTTTTGTATTTGACCTTTTCTTTGATAAACTGCATTTGGATTAGCCATTAATCTTAGTAAAAAAAAAATCATTTTTTTTAAACACTGGATCTTAACGCTTAATTTACAAATTTTAAACCATGACTTACACTACACACAAATAACTAATATTGGCATTATATTAATGTTGTTTAGCCAGAGGGGAACTGGCCCCCACAGTGGTTTCTGGTTTCTCCATTAAACAACATCTTATGGAGTTTTGTGTTCCTTGCCACAGTCACCTTCGGCTTGCTCACTGGGTTTCTAAATACAATTATTATTTATTTAATTTGTATACACAATTTTAAATCATATTTAATCAAACTACACAATGATGACTAAGACATTATAGCTATTACAGATTAATTTGATTTATAATTTTTTTGTTAATGCATGATTTCCTGTGAAGCTGCTTTAAAATGATGTGTGTTGTGTAAAGCACTATACAAATATAGATGACTTGACATGGATCCACAACCTTGCTCTGACATTCCAATATGTTACAATAGTTGTGGAATCTCCAAATGTCAGTGCATATTTAATTGCAGCAAGGACACTTGGCTTAGCTTGTAGGGTAGTGCAATGCAGCTGAAAATTTGTTAACATGTCAATTTCTCACCAAGTATTGTTGAGCCACGACAAACTCTGAATCACTAATCTCCATGTTCAGTTCAGTATGTGTTGAATGCATTACACATTCAGAAAAGCTATGTCATTCTGTTCAAGTACTGAAAAAGCTCCAATTAACTTACTGTTTCATTCTCCAAAACTTTCAGAGATTTCCGCAAGCACCAAGTCCAACATACTCTAGTATAGTCATTGTAGCTTCTCTTGATCGCCATATTCGCATAGTGTCTGCCCAATGTTATTCTTTACATGATATACAGTACTTGAAGGCCTTTGTTACTGTACATTTTCTTTTGGAAGGTCGTTCCAAATAGTCCTATTCGCATTGCTATTTTGTCTGGCATTCAGAAGCACGTGTAAGTAATCTTACAACACTAATTAGGTTCATGCAATCCAATTGCATCAATTAGTTTGGAGCCTCAAACTGCAGTATAATTTTAGAGACACTATAGGCAATGAATTTAAAGCTCTTCTCTGATATGGCCCTTTTCAGACCAGCTGCCTTCATGCACACATCTGCCTTGTACATATGATTGCCATTGATCTCTGCCAACAACTCAATGTCCTGAAAAGAATTCAGAATTGTCTTGACTGTTGAAAGATGCAGTACCCCATCCAACACTGTTCAAGTAGCCTCTTAAGCTGCTGTCCACCATTCAAGACAGTGATTCTTGGCTTTTTGATGAACTTATATAGGAAGTTGAACACATTAAAGAAGTCCTCCTACATCTGGCTCAGTAGATTTTGTAAGAACAACCACAAAACGGAGCTGGTGATTAAAGCAGTGAACAAAAGGAATTTCTCTTTCTAATACATCCTGCAAAAATCTTCTGGATCCCTGTTTTTGCCAGACATAAGCAACATCAGTCACATCATACAAGTGGCTCAGAATTTAGTACTTAGCCCAGCTTTTTCAAGCTCTGCAATGATTGTGTTGGTCAAGGTTTGGGCATTACCCTTTTTCAGCCATCGTCACAGTAAAAAGTTGCTCTGTGACCTGACATTTTTCCTAAAGTGAACGATGATGGAAATATTTTCATGGAAAACAAAATACAGATTACACTGATTATTTCAATCACTCCCTTGATTTCTATCACAATGCTACAAATGGCTTAAGAAGACATTAATGTTGAGCTGGAGTGTGGATGATGTTTATACTGGCTGACTGTGTTTTTTTTGGAGCTTCAACAGTCTGATCACCATCCACCTGAATTTTAATGACCTACTGAGTGGAGATATTTTAAATTTTTCTTCAAATGTGCTCTGCTGAAGAAAGTTAGTTATACACACATGGACTATCACAGGGGTGATGGCAGAAATTATGAGTGAATTGTTATTTTTTTGTGTGACCTATCCCTTTGAAAAGGCCTCAGAAGGTGCAGGATTTTTTATCTTATTTTATTTTTTACTCTAAATGGCACTAACGTGCACAATATGGAAGAGCTCTGAGTTACTGTCTCAAGCCTATACATTTTTCTTTTCTTCTCTGGGTGCAATACTCATCCCTGCCTCAAGAAGCGATAACCAGGAAGTTTTTCCACAGAGTTTTCTAGAAAGAAAAACTAGAAGAATAGTGAAGTTGATGCACAAGGATGTCTTGTTGCATGCTGCTTTTTTTTTTATTTTGCCAATCCATCTGAAGACCTGGTCGAAGACAGTTATTTTGTTCAACGCTTATGTAAGTTGAAAGTTTAAAAAATTGATACTAGTATTAGTACCCTTTTTAGATGATCTAATCTTTGTTTCTGTATGACGAGTCACTTTGCTGTTGAATGCAAATGGATGGTGCAGAATTGTTTGAAACGGCTCCAACTGTATGTTACATTTACTTGTATGTTTTGTATAGGGACTTTTTGTGTGTATGCCTTGCCAGTTGCATTATATAATTATATCTTCTCCTTAAACCTACACCAATCAGCCACAACATTAAAACCACCTGCCTAATATTGTGTAGATCCCCCTCGTGCCGCGAAAACAGCGCCATCAGATCGGCCATTATCTGTTGACCTCTCATCAACAAGACGTTTCCATCCACAAAACTGCCGCTCGCTAGATGTTTTGTCGATAAATGCCTTGTTAATGAAAGAGGTCAACAGAGAATGGCCAGACTGACCTGACAAAATCTACTGATAACCACTCTGCACAATTGTGGTGAGGAGAATGTAATCTCAGAAGGCAATTTTGAGATGCATGTTGGTGCTGTTTTGGCGGCGCGAGGGGGACTTACACAATATTAGGCAGGTGGTTTTCATGTTGTGGCTGATCGGTGTATTTAAACCTTCGTCCGTCATTTTAAAATTAACTATTTGAGACTGTTTCTGAATGCAAAATTCTGGGACTTGATTTTTTTTTTTTTCCAATATTCCAATTTTGTGTTGTGTGATTTATTTTTAAAGTCTGGATTCATGTTTTTGTTTCAAAGAACTAAGCTTGCACATGTGTTAAATATTTTTTATAATGAATGTTAATGAATGAATTAATCCCTCCTTTAATCCATGTAATTGTTTGGTAAACAAAAGCCTAACTATGGTTATACATGGTTAACAGGGTGATGGCATTTCCTGCAACAATGGGATATTTGATAAATGAAAGAATTGGTCCCTTTTTGGCAGATCTGATCCTCCATAACACACAGCGAACCTGATTCACCCCTGTAGTGAAAAAAGTTGGAATATAAAGAGGAACAACACCCAGTGTAACCACTGAAGTCTACTGACACCATTACAAAAATGAAGTCTGTTAAAGAGGAACAAAGAGGTTGGTGTTCATTCTTGATTCTCAATCTTCATAATGACAAACAGTTAACAAAGCTACATACAGTTCACCAGATCTTGCAGCTGTAATTATAAAATCATAGAAGCAGTAAAATTACAGTAAAACAAATAATACCAGAATCGACATATGACAGAGAGGATGATCTTCAGCCAGTCAAAGATCACATAAAGTAGATTCTTGGCCTTTGCTTACTGGCATTAAATAGTGGTTCAATTGTATTTCTTTTTTAACATTTTCTCAATTTACTATTCATTTTAGACTCAATAGAAGTGAATGAGAAAAGTCAAGAACTGAATAACGTGGAGGAGAAACATCATGATCAAAAATTGGATCATTTCATGACTAGTGAGGAACCTTTTAGTGGCACAAAGACTGAAAATAATTTCTCACGGACAAGAACTCAAAGAACAAGAGCCAAAAATTCTTTCAGCTGCTCTCACTGTGGAAAGAGTTTTGCAGATATTAAGCGTCACATGAAAATCCACACTGGAGAGAAGCCGTTTACATGCCTTCAATGTGGAAAGAGTTTTACACATAAGGGAGATCTTAAGCGCCACATGAGAATTCACACGGGAGAAAAACCTTTCACATGCTCTCAGTGTGGAAAGAGTTTTACACAAAAAGGAAACCTTAACACGCACTTAACATTTCACTCTGGAGAGAAGCCATTCAACTGCCCTCAGTGCGGAAAGTGTTTTGCAAATAAAGGAGATCTTCAGCATCACACGAGAATTCACACTGGAGAGAAACCTTTTACATGTCTTAAGTGCGGAAAGAGTTTTGCACTAAATGGTGATCTTAAGCGCCACATGAGAATTCACACTGGAGAAAAGCCTTTTACATGCCTTCAGTGTGGAAAGAGTTTCATACAGAAAGGAAACCTTGACTCTCACTTAACATTTCACTCTGGAGAGAAGCCTTTCAACTGCCCTCAGTGTGGAAAGAGTTTTGCAAATAAAGGAGATCTTCGGCGTCACATTAGAATTCACACCGGAGAGAAACCTTTTACATGTCTTCAGTGTGGAAAGAGTTTCACACGAGCAGGCAATCTTAAACTTCATCTGCACTTTCATTCTGGATCAAGGCTATTTAACTGTGATCGGTGTGGCAAAAAATTTACACTGGAATCACATTTAAAGTTACACCTGACATCTCATGCAAATGAGAAGCCTCACGTGTGTGCTTTTTGTGGAAGGAGTTTTGCAAATAAAGGAAATCTTAAGCGTCACATGAAAATTCATTCTGGAGAGAAGCCTTTCACATGCTCTCAGTGTGGAAAGAGTTTTGCACATAAGGGAGATCTTCAGCGTCACATGAGAATTCACACTGGAGAGAAACCTTTCATCTGTTCTTACTGTGGAAAGAGTTTCAGCCACTCATGCAATCTCACAGTTCATATGCGCAATCATTCTGGAATGAAGCCATTTAACTGTGATCTGTGTGGCAAGACATTTATTGGTGCATCACAGCTAAAGTTACACCTGACATCTCATGCAAATGAAAAGCCTCATGTGTGTTCTTTTTGTGGAAAGAGTTTTGCTAACTCAGGACACCTGAAAATCCATGAGAGAGTGCATACTGGAGAGAAGCCGTACCAATGTACTTCATGTGAGAAGAGTTTCACCCAATTAAGTAGTCTACAGACTCATTTAAAAAAGCGTTGCCCAAAACGGCAATAGTGAGCAATGTTAATTTCAGGGCCAAATTTTATTAAATGTAATACAATGTCAGTCAGTTCTCTAGATCTGGTGGTTGACGATTGAAAGTAATGATATAAATAATAAGAGAAACAAATGTTTCTCTACTGTTATCACTAAGAGGATAGAAGTGTGTAAGTTTCAGATATTTTGAAACATTGTTTGGTAATTGGCTCTTAACTCTTGTGCGTCACTAAATAGTTACTCAGAGGTCCTTCGAGGTCAAAAAACTGCCATAATAATATTATGTATGAACTTCCAATGAGTTCATTTTTGTAATCAACATCAGTCCTGATCAAAACTGCCAAATATTAATTCATTTTCAGGGTTTTAACCCTTTAAATGCCAGTTTATGTAATTCCACTGTTGTTGTTTTTTTTTAATGAAATACCCCCAAACAAACACAAATTAATTATTTCCATTTACTAAATAATAAGGGGAAATTATTACTATCACAGTCTGGGATATGTCAATGATTAGCAAAAACACTGATTTTGATGCATTATTATTTTTTGTGCTGTGACAGATTAAAAAAACAAAAACACACTCAGGACCTTAGAGCAGTGTTTTTTTTCTGTTTTTTAGGTGTTTTTCCCCTATTTTAACATTAAAATGACCAGAATGACCCCCTCTCCACGAATTAAATAACATACATGAGCAACATATTCATTTGTTATTTGTTGAATGAAATTAATGAACTGAATGATTTTCCTTGTAACACAAGCTAAATATAATGTTAATGTGAACATCAGTGCATGGAGGAAAAATCACTAATGTACATATGTATTCATTTTACTTAACCGATAAAACTTAACTTTTAATAATTTAAGAACAGTAATATTGTGGGATGGGATATTCACCTAATAAGTTATATGCATATTTATGGTGAGCTCTAGTTAAAAGATCCCTAAAGTTCTGTGGTATATTTTGATAGTACAGGTTTTCCCAAAGGTAAAACTCCCTGGGTTTACCCACCCTCTGAGGGTGTTTGGTGCTCTGATGGCTCTTCAGTACGATATGAAGGAACAAAGCTGTATGTGTAAAGTTGTTGGAAAAAGTGATATGCCAAGCAATAATCCTATGATGATGTCATCAGACCATGTGGAACATTGGAACCCCACCACCAAATATACTGAATTTTGTTGGGGGAAATGTCTATTTCAGAGGACACAAACATAGTTGTCTTTGTTCCAAATTGCATGTAGACTGCGCATAATATATGGTTTTCCCAGTAGCTACAGTACATCCGGAAAGTATTCACACCTCTTCACTTTTTCCACGTTTTGTTATGTTACAGCCTTATTCCAAAATTTATTTAATTCATTATTTTCCTCAAAATTCTACAACCAATACCCCATAATGACAACGTGAAAGAAGTTTGTTTGAAATCTTTGCAAATTTATTCAAATAAAAAATGACAAAATCACATGTACATAAATATTCACAGCCTTTGCTCAATACTTTGTTGAAGCACCTTTGGCACCAATTGCAGCCTCAAGTCTTTTGTGTTTGATGCTACAAGCTTGGAACACCTATTTTTGGGAAGATTCTCCCATTCTTCTTTGCAGGACCTCTCAAGCTCCATCATGTTGGATGGGGAGCGTCGGTGCACAGCCATTTTCAGATCTCTCCAGAGATGTTCAATTGGGTTCACGTCTGGGCCACTTGTCAGGGAAAATCTTTGACGAATCTCTATAAATGCAAGAAAACTCTCTGAGTCCCGAGTTCCAGATGCTAAAGTTGTAGTTTATTGAACACCAACAAACAACATGAGACCAGTCAGCTGTCCGTTCTGACTCTCTTAGTCCAAAACCTCATCTTTTATACAGTTTGTTATCTGGCATTACCTCATTGCTATGCCCCTTCATTATTTTTGTAACCAATGGATACTATTCACCACCATTATCTCAGTCTTTTGATATCTTTTTACTGGTAGAAACTTGGCTTTAGTTTATCTTTTTAAGTAATTTGACCACGTTTTTTTACTCCTTATCTTCAGCTGTTTTCCAAGGTCCTTAGCCTCATTATTTTGTTACAACTGGGTACTCATTGTGGTTTTTGCAGCATCAACACATTTAGTAACCTCATATGCTCTCTCCTGGGTCACACAAAGGCTAGGAAACTCATATAACTACTTTGATATAAAAACATACCCTAATATTTAAAAATATACTATATATTCCCTCCTCTGAGACTTATAAAAAGTCTCACCTCTATTGCCCAGAGTGCAACCCCACAAGCCAGTCTCCTTCCGTCCTACCAAGTGACCAATACAAGTCACACATTCATCTAATAATGACTGCTCTTATGGAACTGCACTCCGGAGGATTAAGAACCAAACCTCTCCTTCCACATGTAGCTAGGAAGAAGTAAAAGATCATTTATTTCTGGAGGTGCTTGAAAACAAATCAATCAATCTTTGTAATAAGCGTGTTCATGCAGTCTTAGCCTTGTGTGATGTAGAGTACAAATGATTACACATATTTTGATAATCAAACATACTTAGGAAATTATTAGTACATTTAACATAGTAATATGCATCCTTCGGTGCCAGAGGAACTCATAGACATTTCCGGTAGTCTGGAGCGCTATCTGGTGGTGTGTTGGAGCAGACAGTGGGTTTTTAAACCACCAGTAGAGTCTTGCTCTTGCTGCTAAGCACTGAGGTGCTCGTCGAACCTTTTCTTTATTTTGTAATGTCTTATTCTTTGGCCCTCCAGTGGTTCTTGCAGTGTTTTATAAACGCATACTATGTTTCATTCTACATCAATTTATTCAGTTAATAGTACCTCCAGAGATGATTCAAACAACAAATGATATTTCTAAAACATTTAAAAAGTTCATATTTTCAAAATAAACATTCTTAGCATTCTCTTTTAATTCTGGTTACATTACCTTGTACCATGGATAATGATCTGCATCATTCCCTTACATTATCATTGCTTGAGTCGACAACAAACATAATTTTAAAGGAATAATAACTTCAGGAAGAGGTATATGCCAAAATAATAAACAAAACACCCTCTATCTTCCTGCCTACTCTATCCAATCTAAAACAATACCTAATTTTGTTATAAAAGAAAATACAATGAGTATGCTGACTCCCTTGCTATCCAAAAACAATAGAAAAGTGAAAATAAAGAGTCAAAATAAAAGGCTCCCCTTCCCTACCACTCTTGTGAAATTCCAGGGTTTTTTCTAGAATTCGTCCAGGTCATCCAGTCCAGGGCATGTGGGTTATACAGTAGCCCCAAGTCACTTCCAGATGGTTTTACAGATACATTGATCACCTGTTTGGCTGCAGCATTGGCCAGCATTGATCTGAGTAGAGGCACAACAAAACAACAACAACAACACAAATAATAACAACAGCTATGACTATTATTACTCCAGTCCAGGATCCAAATAGTTTGTCAAACCTAGCCATTTTACTTGTAGGTTCTAGTTGGCCTGTAGGCTTTCAATGAGTCATCAATGTAATTAATAAATCTTTTCTGACTGTAATTTTTTCAAGGGAACGGGCGAAAATATTATAGAACTTGTCATATTTGCTTGTTTTTCTGTATAAACTCATCATATTTGCTTGTTTTACTATATATTCGGCCCATTTATACCAGTCATTTTGATTTGCGTGTTCTAGTAGGTCCTCCTTTCCTGCTGACTCTACGGGTTCCATAACATATTCTAGGTCTATGGGTTTTGATACCCTATGATGGGGCATTGTGTCAGGTTGGGTCTTATGCGGATTGTTCGGTTTGCCCTGTTTAGATAAATTGCTTATCCAAATTCTAGTCTTTCCAGGTTCACCTTTGTTCAATGATCCAGGTGCTTGTTTCTGTCTGATTTCTCATTCTATGCTATTGTCTCTGCTCAGTCTGGGAAATAGAACTCAAGGTCTGTGGTGTCGATTGTAGGAAATTCATCATACCATGTTCGTAGTGATGGTCCTTCATCTGAAGAGTCTGATCTTTCCTGGGTCGCCTCTCCAGTAGGCCCTGTATGGGAGGCAATACCTGTCCCAAATATGTTAGTAACCGCATCATCCACACCAATACCTTTGAGCTTCCATTCTTTCCTCTGCGTCCCGCAACACTTCGTCCAGCGGCTGCGTTTGCTGGCCTGTTTCATTTCCTTCAGTTGTTTCTGTATCTGGTTCAGTAAAATGAGCACTTTCTTCCTCTCCTTCTGCACTTTTTTGGTCCTGTTCTTCTGCAACATGTACTTCCGTCTCTCTTTCTATGCTTTCCTGCTCCACTGTGGCACGTACTTCAATCCCTCTATCTGCCTCAGCGTGCTCTTCCCCTACATGCGTTTGTCCCTCTTCTACTTCCTTTTCTCTTTCTTCAGATTCTCTAGCCGGTGCTTGCGGATCTTCTGCTTCCTCGGGTTCTTGGTTTTGTGCTTGCTGCTCTTCTTCGTCTGAATCTTGCCTCCATATTCATAGTTACTTCAATACAGTCCGTCAAGTGCTCTGTACTTTCTGGAATATTTTGTTTTAGTTCAGCTTCATTGGAAAGGCCATCCAAGATCACCAAGGCTGATTGTAGGGAACCCACTCTGCAGTGTGCTTTCTTAGAATTGTTCATCTGGGGATCTTGGTCCTTCTTGGGACATTTCTGCGGTAGTTCTTGTATTGGGGGCAACACTTGTCCCAAGTATGTCAGTAATAACATCATCCATATTAATGTCTTTCTAATTCATTGGTATTGTAGGCCGCAATTGTTTTCCACCTTCTGTCCTTCAACGGGTCATCCTGTCCCAACTTGCTTCAATGATGGCAACAGCATTACTATTTCATTTTATATGCATAAAGCACACTGTAATCAACTCATATTGTTACATGTTTTATATTAACTAATAATCATTACTTTCTGCATTCATTTGATTAGTGTATTAAATGATTTCCCTTATTACAGTCATTTGCTACACACATTCTTGTAAGATAGGAAATGTGTGCACACGCATACATTTGTTGCATCTTGTTTATAGTACTAAATTACACATGGGTCCTCTGCCTCCTCCAGGCAGGTGCCAGGCAGAGTCTGGCTTTGTTCCAATTAAAAACATTAGATCATCCCTTTTAGTATCTATACACAACATTTTTCATGGTCATCAGTGTCATCCGCTTGTTTGGATAAATAATTATCTAATCAATGGTAACACACAATAGAATATTATTCCCCTCACAAGAATTGCTGTTTCAAATATTATATCAATTTTAGCCAACCCTACACCCTATTTCTTAAATAATTCTATTTAAATTGTTACAAGCAAACAAGACAAGCAATCTTAATCTTTAGTCACCACAATGTTTCTTTTCCATTCTTCATTACTTTTAAAATGTACATGAGTTCAATTAAAGCATAAGTAAAAGTAATAAATCATCTTCCAGTCTAAATTAATTATCATACAAATATTCCCATGTTTGTTTAATACTTCTATAAAAAGTCAGGCACTCATTTGTCTCCAACGGTTCTCAAAACTTTACCCCCAAAACCAATCTATAAATAATCCTCTACACAGGGTATGATCCCCTGATAACACAGCGACAGAATGCTTTGTTATTAAAATGCAGTCGGGTTCAGTGGAACTTTCCATTTTCGGGCAGGTCTCTTCTAGACCTCCCTTTTGATGCTTCTGATCTAAGAGCATTCATCCACTTCCTTAAACCCCTTTCAAACCTTCTTGGGCAGGTTTCCAGGGCGGTGACGCCCTGCCTTAGGTCGCTCAACATTTTTGCCATTGTCAAGTCTTACCCGTCATCGGACCGTCACCTCTTGCCACTGGTCTTGATACTGCTCTGTCCTCAATCCTTAATAATTTGGTATCAGTAAACAGATATTTTCTTTTTCAGGGAGTATCACCAGAGAACCGACACAGCCAATGGAACCATCTACAAATGCTTAAATATGGAGACAATTCAAAACATAGTTAAATTCAAAAAGCATTAATTCCTCAATCTATTAAAATTGTCCAAATTAAAAGTAAAATATGCTAAAATTGAACTAATTTATAGATCACTAATTTCCATTCAGTTTGTATTTCTGCTACTTTAGCAAATGTCACAAAACTGTTGAGATTAACATCAGAACAAAGCGCTGTCAAGCTTCTAGGATAAACATCACCATAATTCAATAATAGTCTCTAGACAGTTTTTGAACCTACATTTATTCTTTCAAATTAATTTTTAACTTAATCTCTTGTCTTTAGTCTAAACCCTTAACTTTAGATTGGCCTCTGAATATATAAAATCTTTAATCATTGATGAGCTGTTTGAATATCTCCTTCATATCACTCTATCTAACATTATTGTGAAAGCAAATCATTTTACATATAAAAATCAAATCAAATTAAAATAAAACAACTTAGAGATATTTCTTCAAAATCTGCTCTTGTGTTTCTGTTCCAAACAGACGCTTATCAATTTTAGACCAAGAGTGAGGAGTGAGGGGGGACATTCCACTCCCTCACACTGTTTCTAATGTCATTACAGCCATTTCCTCTTCTTTCGTTTTAGAATCTCACAATAATATATTTAATTTATTATTCAACAGTAAAAATTGTGATATTTATAATAATTGATTATATTAACTGCTTTCAAACTTTCTCATCTCACACCATTTAAAAACCAAAAACTACTCTCAACTCACTTCTTTCCATTCAAACAACATACATAGAACCTTTGAAAAAATCTTTAATAAAACACAAGGTTTAACTTTCTTTTTTGACATTCTCTATATAATCAATACAACTTATTTTTAGCCTTCTGTTCAAGCAGAGCTTTACACTTACAACACCTATCTTATTATTAATATATTATAATCCCTTTATTGTTTAGTAATAATTTATTATTACTACTTTTTCCATTTCTTACACTTTCTCAGGTTAAGGAACTTCCATTCTGTCTAATAAAATAATATAAATCAACTAACAGAAAATTAAAATTTTAATTACAGTAAAATTCACTGTTCTTTTCATTTCCTATTACTTTTTTTATTTTTATTCAAACGTTTCATCATCATTTAACGTCATTATACCTCTAAAATGATACTTTCACGTATTAACTATGACAAATGGAAACAGTAGAAATAGACACTCAATCAACTCTTTGTAGCACCCACTAACCTCTAACCCCCCCTTTTCTTTTTTTCCTCTTTTTTTTTCATAATGAGGACACTCTTTGGAAAATTTGGGGGAGTAACCAATTCGATAGGTAACTCTATAACTTGCCATACGTTTGTAATATTTACTCTTCAAATCAATAAATCAGTGTTTAGCTGCTGGATTTAAATTTAGACCCTCAGAACAATTTAGACACGGGCATTGGACCCCATTGATGGCATTCTGGAAAATCATAGAGTGATCGTATAAGACTGAAATCAATTTTTCCAGAGAAATTTGAATCCACATCATAAATGGCAGATCAGTAATGATTACCAGCAGTAATGAGCGCAGGAGGATCAATCAGATAATAGTCCACATCATTTTCAGTCTTTGTCTCTGGATTTCCTCCTGCATTAGTAACTTCTATAAAATCATCTTGCCCAGCGTCTGCAATGGTGAGAAACTAGTTCCAGAATGAGTTAGTGAAACAACATACACATTATGATGACAAAAGAAACACAGAATAGGCACATGAATATGAAGTTATTAACATTCATATTTGAGGACGTTATGATGTTCAATTTAATCTTAACCTTTCTCCATGGGCTTCACCTGCCCCATAGACCAATTTTTAAATGATCCAAATCATTCTTACATTTATTTTCCTTTAATTTTAGTCTCAAATGCAGCTTCTCAGTGTACTCATGATCAACCAAGACCTATTCTGTATATACCAAACACAAAAAAACAACAAAAAACAAATAAGAGAAAAATAAAAGAAAAATGAAATATCTATCTATCTGCTATCTATCTTTTTCTAAAGTCGGGGCCCCTTTCTGTCTGTCTGAAGACACCAAGAGAGGCCTGTTTCCCCTCAAAATCATCCTCAATGCCTTCATCAGACAGTTCCTAACAAAAATAAAAAATCTCTGTTTATCTTTTGTTGGTTGATCAAGTCTACACCGACAGCGCTGCACTCACATTTAAATTGTTCTCCAGACACTTTTAAAATCAGAGAAAAATCAAAAACAGCATTCTAGTGTATAATTTAATAATGTTAAAATAATTTTCTCTCATAAACTGGACCGGACAGAACATAAAGACACATGAATGTGAAGTTTTCACATTTAAGGTTTAATTTCATAAAATACAAAATATAATTTTCTTATTATTTTATCATCATATCATTGGCCCTCTTTTGCCATTTGCTTGAATATAACAACACTTATCTTATATACAACCTTTGTTTAAAATCCAATTACTTATTTGACTTTAGTTTAATGCAATACACTTGACTCAAAGCTTTATTATTTCTCCAGATAATGTGATTTCCCAAATAGAATTCAGTCGCTTTAAAATGATTAAATTTTTTATATAATCTAAATATTCTTACTCGTCACTTTGATATAAAAGGAGTTATGATCTGGCACATGTCCATTCAACAGCTGCTCCCTCTCAGTTTAGATAATCTCACATCAGGCTTCCTTCATGGCATGAAAAGAACAGCCCAAGAATAAATATTGTCCAGTCAGCTAAGAGTTAACTTTTTGATTTCATGAACATTTTTGTTTTACAGGTATTTGTTTGTTTATACTGTATTATATTTATCCTTATACATACATATATATTCATACATGCACATATACATACATACATACATCATCATACATACACATATTTTTTTTATCATTGGTTTTAATTCTACTACCAGAATATTCATTAATTGCCCTTTTTGTTTTTATTCATCAGATCTCTTCTGCCTCTCGTATTGATGGAAGTTTGAAAATAGCCTAAATAGATTTTCTTTGCTGTAAATTGCACACATACTCCTCATCAATTACACAGCAGAGGATCAATCTCTCTATCTGGATCCCAAATTCTAGAATTTTGATTATACTAAAACAAACCTATTACTTCTGCCCCTCCTTTTGCTCTTTTTATCCCTCTCCTTTTATTTCCATAATAACCACTCATTATTTACAGTGGTTGATTACTATATCTGTTACTTCTTCGGTTTTATATTAAAACCCATATACTTCTACCCACAGCTGTCTCATCCATTTTGGGTCTCTGTTCAAGACAATTTCTTCATTGGTGCTAATTCTCCTTTACTCTCTCTATTAAAAATCACCTTAAACTTTTTTTTTTCCTTTCTTTCTTTTTTGTAGTTAATTTGTTCATAACTCCAGAAATGATCACTAATTCCTTGTTATTATTAATCTTTTTAATTCTACTTATTTTCTCCTCTCACCCTGCCACCAAATTAGGATTTCTGTTTCATGAGGAAAACTGAGACAAGAAAAAAAGTCTTCTCCGTTTCTGTGCATGCTCACAGCCCTCCCTTACAACTCTGTCTCTGCTCACAGCCCTCCCTTACAACTCTGTCTCTGCTCACAGCCCTCCCTTACAACTCTTCACAGGACTCAGTCTCTAGTACTGTATGAGAGAGAAATGTTACCTGCTGCGATTTCTTTCCAGACAACAAACGGATAAAACTCTCATCTCTGCATTTTTCTCTAGTCTCGTTCACTGCAATGGAAAACGTTTTGCCTTTTCTTTATCTTTTTCCATTTATTCAATTTCTCTATTCTAAGTTTTCTCTCTCTTTCTCTCCCTCTAATGGGGCTGTCCGTTCAGCCAACCAGTGAGCGAGAGCAAGGCAAGGAAACAACAGAGAATCAGATACCATTTGTTTCTATAATTTTCAACAGTCAATTTACTCAGTCAGTTTGTTTCAGTTCATTTCTCCCATTTCATTCTTGGGCATTTCTTTATTGTATCTAATTCTCCGCGCCACTCCGCCTCTGCACACAATACCTCATCAACGCTAAAATCATGCATTTAAATAAACACACAAAACCAGCTCAATTAGTATTTGTAAGTACACAGGCACTAACAACATAGTCATGCACATTATTCATTATATCAAACATGCACAGAGTTCAACAATTCCCCGTTTTCTGCTCAGTCCGGGTTCCGTCAAAACACTGCAATAAATAATCCAATCTACCACCTGGAGGATTTTAACTTCTCCACCCGCGTTAGGATTTTTACCTGTACAGGATTTCATGCCTCACTTCTGGGCAAACACTTGATTAAATGCACCTAACACGGGAATTTTTACGCACGTCGCACTTCCGACACACCTCTCAGGCTTTTTCTTCCTTCTTTAAATAATTACCCCCCTCCCCAATTTTTTGAAATCTGGATCTCACCTCTATCTTAGCCAATTAGTCCAAATTATTCTATGCCTGGACTGGTAAGGCCGCCAGGGCGACTACCTACCGGTCTCACCTCATCAGATCACACAAAAACACCTTTAAGCAAAATGCTTACCTCAGTTTTGGTACCAGTGACTTTGTGCAACCTGAGTCGGTGGACCGCTCAGCAGCTTCTTTACCCTTTCAGCCTCGATCCAGCCCCACGTTACGGGCGCCAAATATGTCAGGGAAAATCTTTGACGAATCTCTTTAAAATGCAAGAAACTGGGTACTCATTGTGGTTTTTGCAGAATCCACACATTTAGTAACCTCATATGCTCTCTCCTGGGTCACACAAAGGCTAGGGAACTCATATAACTACTTTGATATAAAAACATACCCTAATATTTAAAAATATACTAAACACTCAAGGACATTCTCAGAGTTGTACCTTAGCCACTCCTTTAATATCTTGGCTGTGTGCTTAGGGTCATTGTCCTGTTGGAAGATGAACCTTCGCCCCAGTCTGAGGTCCAGAGTGCTCTGGAGCAGGTTTTAATCAAGGATGTCTGTATATTTCTGCATTAATTTTTCCCTCGATCCTGACTAGTCTCCCAGTGCCTGCCGCTGAAAAACATCCCCACAGCATGATGCTGCCACCACCATGCTTCACTGTAAGGATGGTATTGGCCAGATGATGAGAGGTGCCCTGGTTTCGTCTAGTCTTTCCTCCAATCTTTGTTTCATCAGACCAGAGAATTTTGTTTCTCATGGTCTGAGAGTCCTTCAGGTGCCTTTTAGAAAACTCCAGGTGGGCTGTCATGTGCCTTTTATTGAGGAGTGGCTTCCGTCTGGCCACTCTACCATACAGGCTGCTGAGATGGTTGTTCTTCTGGAAGTTTCTCCTCTCTCCACAGAGAAACGCTGGAGCTCTGTCAGAGTGACCACCGGGTTCTTGGTCACCTCCCTGACGAAGACCCTTCTCCCCTGATCGCTCAGTTTGGCCGGGTGGCCAGCTCTAGGAAGATTCCTGGTGGTTCCAAACTTCCATTTATGGATGATGGAGGCCACTGTGCTCATTGGGACCTTCAATGCTGCAGAAATGTTTCTTTACCCTTCCTCAGATCTGTGCCTCGATACAATCCTGTCTTGGAGGTCTACAGACAATTCCTTGGACTTCATGACTTGGTTTGTGCTCTGACATGCACTGTTAACTGTGGGACCTTATAGAGACAGGTGTGTGCCTTTCCAAATCATGTCCAATCAACTGAATTTACCACAGGTGGACTCCAATAAAGTTGTAGAAACATCTCAAGGATGATCAGTGGAAACAGGATGCACCGGAGCTCAATTTTGAGTGTCAAGGCAAAGGCTGTGAATACTTATGTACATGTGATTTTTTCGCTTTTTATTTTTAATAAATTTGCAAAGATTTCAAACAAACTTCTTTTCATATTGTCATTATGGGGTATTGTTTGTAGAATTTTGAGGAAATTAATGAATTTAATCCATTATGGAATGAGTCTGTAACAACAAAACGTGGAAAAAGTGAAGCACTGTGAACACTTTCCGGATGCACTGTACATATTCACAAATGTGACACACTCCATTATTTTAACCAGAAGAAGCATTTTGGAGAAACTCGATTTTAGACTCAGCCTTCAAATTGTCAATTTTATCATGAAATCCAAACAATAAATATTGTTTTGATGCTTTATAACAATTTGTGTTGCCGATCATGGCAGCTGCACATTCAAACGGAGTGGCACATCACTCGCTCTCAAACGTAGCATGAAAAAACATGAACACTACAGTACAACTTACTCTAATGTGTCAAATCTCTTGTAATCGCAATCTGTTAATCTTAAAAAAACATGGATAATATCTTGTGCTTTTCCATTAGCGCTCAAGCCCTGCAGTACTCAATCGTGTGCCCATTCTATTCATTCATGTTTCATTTGATAGTCTTTCACCACAAATCACACACTCAATTTGCACTTTGTCCATTGCCTCAATGAAACCAAATTCAATTCAAATAAATACAAATAAACAATAATAAAACCAAAGAAATCCTTGTTTACGTTTTACCACTTATGTTTTCCTCTTCTCCCTGATGCTTTGCCATAGTCGTTGCTTTTGTTTGGCTAGCTAGTCTGTTCTGATCATTGCTCAGTACTGTACATAGAACAAACAATTTTGCAGCATCTTTAAAAAACAAAGATACCTACTGTCCATACCTACCCTCGCGAGTTGCATGCTTTTAAAAACAGCCTGTTAGATATACTGTATATATTGTCTTTTCGTAAATAAGTAAATATTATTAAAGTACTAAAAAATGGCCCTATTTGATTGTGCTTTATTGCATAAATAATTGTAACTTTTTCACACATTCAATTATTTTCTTCTTGTAACCCTCAAATGGAAAAAACTCTGGCGACTTCCAGGCTTGGAACCACTGCCTTGGAGGACAAAAATGTCCACATCAAAAAACTGCCATAAAAATATTACATATTTACATTATTTTCCACTTTCACTGACTTTAACCAACATCAGTCCTGATCATAACAACTAAATATAATTTTCTGGATTTTAAATGCGAGTTTGTTTTCATAATGCCACTGTTTGTGTTTGTTTTTTACACAAACACACTGGCATCCATACCAACACACCCACTCAATTTTAGCTATATCATTTATTCAATTATATAGAAAATAGGCAAAAAGCATGTATTTGCTCCGTAGGCTAATCATGAGAAAAATGGCACCATCTGTTGGAAAATATTACAAATAAAAATTGAAAATTTTAAAATTAAAGCACTGAAGCCAGTGCCCTGGAATGAAAGCATAATATCCTAGAATTCATGATTTTATGCTTTAATGGGACTGGGACCAAATATTTCCGTTTCAATGGGGAAATTTTTGTCTATGTCCGGAAGGTCTTAAAGGGTTAAATTACATGAGAGGAACTCTCATTAGCAGCAAGCAAGAAGAGCCTTTCTTAAGGAGAGAAGTACTTAATTTTCTGTTGTGGACACTCTGCTTTGTACTTGATCTGACAGAAACAAATCTAACTTGATTAGGGCTGCTAGCATGTTCTCTGAGGTCCAAGTCAAGTCTTTCAAGGCCAAGTCTAAAGTCTTTGGTCACAAGTCCAAATTCATTATCTGCAGCTGGTTAGTATAATAAACCCTGAATAAGACTAATTCAATTTTGAAATATTAAAACCATATACTTAAGGGATTGCCTTGTTTATTTAAACTTGTTTAAAAAGTTCATAAGGTTTTAGTTTAATCATGGATTTTATATTTATTAAGGAAACTATCAATAGACTATCAGTTTGTTTCCTTGCATTAAAAGAGAACAGATTTTACACAGAAGAAAAACTAGCTTTGTCCATAAATCTTTAGGGCTGTAAAGCCCTTTATTCTACTTTGCATTTGCCCATATGAAAATGTAGCATAGTTTAAACAGTGGTATTTATTTGTAACAAGCCTATGGTAGCCTCCGTAGTTGGTAGCAAATCTTCACATGACAAAATATGATGCATTATATTTTGTTATGCAATCTTTTGTACATTTTGTAACATACTATTTTATAACAGCCTATAATAATGAATAGACGATACACTGGAACAACAATACACAATGCAGCAGCCAATGACGTTTGTCAGTACCCTCGAGCACGGGCGTAATTTCCTATGGGGACAGGGGGGACATGTCCCCCCCACTTTTCAAAATCCCGTTCGTGTCCCCCCCACTTTCAAATTCGTTTGTTATGATTTTTTAACCGCGCGCCGTCATCGCCACGGAGGAGCAGGACCGAGCAGAACACAGACATCCTGCCTGTCTCTCTCAATGCGCGTGTCCTCGTACAGGCAGGAACGTCTCATGCACACTCTTAATAGTGTAAGCCAAGCGTGCCGCACAAGCCCTCAAAAGTGAAGCCAAAACGTCTCGATCGCCCCCCAGAGGCCGGTCCTAGTATAGGTCATAAACCCCGCCTCCCCATGTTATTCAACGGGACGTGAGACCAACTAAACAATTAAATTACACTTCACATATCTTTTTTCCAAAGACAGTTTCTGTCATTTACTGTAGTTTTTATCACGCTGATGTAATTTCAAGTGTTTGTTTTTAAAATAAGTTTGTTTTTAGTTAGTTATTTGATGCTATAAAAACGGTGCTGTTACGTCATGATTGACAGCTGTGATTGACAGGTTCTCTGAGCGAAGTAGTCACTGAAGCACCAACGGACTTTTTTTCGGGATATTCGGAGGATTGAGGAGATTGGAGCTTTAAATTACATATCTAAATTTCTATAATTAATTATTTCACACCGACATAATGGGTTGTTCTGCAGTAGAATGTGCTAACCGATCTGGCAGGGGCGTGTGCTTGCGATTGATTCTGCGAGAGTGAGGGCGGGGCCTTGTTTTCGCGGCTTTACTTCCTGCTCACTACTGCGCATGACTGGTCCCGAAAACGCAAGTGCGCAGACTCAAGTTCCAAGATGTCAGCGCCATATCGGGACACTGGCGGCTTCAGTTCTCTCCGATGGAAAAGAGCGAAGGGGCGTCGTCCATCTTTTTTTACAGTCTATGGTGTAAGCACACTGAAAGTTCTACTGAGCATCCGGTATCGCAGTCAGTCATGAAACGCCAGCAACAGGTGACTTTAATATCTTCATGGATGAAAAAAAAGGAGATGTGAGTTGGTTGATTCAGTAAATTAGCTCAGGGTAATCACATTTTTTTTTTGTCTACACCTGTTGATACATTGACTGAACTAACGTTAACGTACACTGTTGCTAGGTAACTTCAGACTGTTTTGCTAAACATTTAATGTTGCCTAGAACATTCTGTGTACCATGAAAAAGTCTTAACAATAAATGTTTTTTCTAAACTTGAGCTATTGTTGTTCACTTACAATATTTGTTCATTTAAAATGTAAGTTAATTTTTAAAATATATCTGCCGACATTCGGACTGCCAACCAATCCGCAAACAACCGCTGACTGTCTGACGGCAACAACAAGCATAGGTAACCAGGTTGTGCTGTTTAGGATCTCGCCTCATGAGGAGAAATGAAAACAAATGAGCGCAGCTCACACACAGAAACTCATTGAAGCAACATCACACGACCAAGAGTGTGGAATACCATCACAATTGAAAATGTGACACCAATTTCATATGACAGTTAAATAAACAAGAAATTAATATTAAGTCACTTACATTTTATACTCTATATTGACTGTTTTTCTTTATTTCGGCATCGAAAATAGTTCATAACAAAGATCACAGCAGAAAACACCTCTCACAGGAACACATAAAGTGTTTTCATTACTGAATGATTCAGCGTTTTGAGCGAATCGGTTGAGTCAAAGATTCGATGACTCATTAATAAATAAATGCCTAATTCCTGAACAAATCAGCAGTTTGAATGAATCGTTTGAATAAATGACTCAATGACTCACTAATTAAGACGGTCGCCTGCCGCCTCCTACTGGTGATTTAGTTTCTTGTTTAAAAGTATCATTCTTTCCAATATTTTATATTTGCGTATTCAAAAAATATTTAAAACAATCTCATAACATTATTTAATGCAGTTGTCATTTTTCAGTGTAAATGATTAAATTTGATTGGTAACAGCCATATAGTGTCTTATTATTCTAATTGAATATATTGATCAAATTTAAGAATTTAAAATGAAAGATGAATAATATATTTAAAACGATTAGGGAAAAATGCCCTTTATAAATGTTAAAATATCATAAATATGCATTTTTAAATATGTCAAAGCTGACTGAACACCGATGAGAGAATAAATTATATTTAAAACAAAAGAAAATCCTATTTTTTGCCTGGACAGTGAATGACCGATTTACTTTCTAAGAAAAGGCTTAATGTTGAGCCCTGAGTTAGCCTATATAGTATTATGGCTATGTGGTGAGCCAGAGTATAGTTTTACACATTAGCCCAGTCTATTCTGTAGTTATTGATACGCAGAGTCAGGGTTTTTTACACATTACACATTCTGAATATAAATGTGGCCCACCCAGGTTTTCTGATGTACATCCAGAGACTCTTTTCTGGCTACGCTAGTTGACTCAGTATGATCATAACTCAGTCGTTTTCATATCAGAGCACAGATGAGGTGGAGCTGCTTCAGAACAGAGAGGGTGAGACAGGGAGAAGTAGTAGCAGCACAACGTTACAGGTAGGTAATGTGCTGTATGAAAGGCCAGGTGATTTTGATTTGTTGGTGATAAAAGGGAAAAAGTGTACATGATAAGTAGTGAATACAGTTTGAATATTATCAAATTAAATGTTCTTCTTGTAGGAGCCAAAGTGCGTGTTTTTATTTGTTTAGAATATTTTTTTAACATGGTCACATCATCACATGTGTGTGGTTTCATATTATTTATCTGCTCACTTGTGTGGTGGGAGAGAAACAGAGTCAGGCCCTGATATTTTTCTGTTGACTGTTATAATATAGTTTCAGTTGTGATGAACTTTTGTTTATTTTTATTTGTGCCATGCTTTCATATCAGAGAACAGATGAGGTGAAGCTGCTTAAAGACAAGGAGGGTGAGACAGGGAGAAGTAGCTCAGAGTTGCAGGTATGTGCTGTGTAAAGGGTCAGATAATTAATTTTAATTATGTCATGTCAGAAACAGGCTAGCACATTTTCATATTTCATAGGAGAGACAGGGAACAGGCGCAGAAGTGCAGGTAGGCAAGTAGGATGCTGAACCCAACCACGCTAACCCGAAGCTCATTGCAGTGCAGCAGCTCACCAACAAAACGCTACGGTTCCAAGAAAAGTGGTACCGTGAATTTCCTTGGCTCCACTACAGTCAAGGAGTCAATGGAATCCTATGTTTTTTCTGTGCTCAAGCTTTTGGGCATGAAAAATCAAATTTGGCCAAGAATGCAGATCCAACATTTGTCAAAACTGGTTTCCGAAACTGGAAAAAGGCAACTCAAAAATTTGCAGAACATGTCCAAAGCAATGCACACAAAGTTGCTATCACTACCCACTGCCAAAAAACAAAACCAGTAGATGTCCAGTTATCTTCAGCCAAAGCTGCACAGCAACAGGAATCAAGACGGTGTCTCATGAAAATTGCGGGCTCTGTCCAGCTCTTGGCACGCCAGGGAGCTGCTCTTAGCGGCCATGAAGCTGAAGAGGGTAACTTAAACCAGTTACTGAAAGTAAGATGTGAAGATGACCCTGGCTTAGAGAAATGGCTGTCAACAAGAAAACATGATTACACATCCCCCAAAATCCAGAATGAATTTTTAAATCTATTTGCAAACAGCATAATTAGGGAAATCATTAGCTCAATGCACATGCTGCCTCTCCTCCAATATTCCATTATTATTGATGGAACACAGGACATTGAAGGAACTGAGCAGGAAGCCATATGTGTCAGGTATGTAGATCATGATTTGGTCCCTCACGAGGTCTTCTTGGGGTTTTACGAAGTCTCATGCACTACTGGGGAAAACCTAGCAAAAGTTGCCACAGATGTGTTGTTGCGCTTGAATCTTCCGCTGTCTGGTCTGCGTGGACAAACATATGATGGAGCAGCGAACATGTCAGGCAACAGAAAGGGAGCACAGGCCAGGATAAGGGAGATGCAGCCACTGGCTTTGTATGTACACTGTGGCGCCCACTGTGCAAATCTGGTCACCCAGGCTGCTTGTACAGCATCATCACTGACATCTGATGCCCTGGATTGGGTCCACAAGCTTGGTTGTCTGTACAAAATGTCAGGCAAATACAAAACAAAATTTGTGAATATTGCAGCTGCAGCCTCTGGGACAGTTAGCAACTTGCAACCCTTGTGTCAAACAAGATGGACGACCAGGACTCCAGCAATCTGGTCTGTGCTACGTCAGTACGAGTCTGTGCTTCTCAGCTTAGAGGACATGGCCCAAACAGATGCCTCAAACACTGGTGTGACAGCAAGAGGGCTGCTGGAGAGGTTTGGAAAAGGTACCACAGTTTTAGGGCTCATGATGGCCACTGAAGTAATCCAAGAGTTGGAGTGCCTTAATTGCACACTGCAGAAGCGAACAGAAACAGTGTCTGGTATGCTCTCTGCAGCAGATTGTGTAAGGACCACCCTGAGGGCAAAGAGAACTGAGGAGAAGTTCCAGGAGATATACAGCCACGCAACAGAGATGATTACCAAGCTAAATATTGAGCCCATAACCATGCCCCACATCCGCCGTCCACCTAAACGCTTCATTGGTAATGTCACTACTGCACTCACACCTACAACCCCAGAAGAACACTACAGAGCTGATTTCTTCAAGGTGCTGGATACTGTGGACATCCAGCTGAAGGAGAGGTTTGATCAGGGTAGTCTGAAAACACTGACGAAGCTGGAGGAAGCCCTCCTAACTGGGGATATAGACACTGCTATTCTGGACCAGTATCCTGAATTAAACGAAAGGTCACTGAAAGTGCAGCTGAATATGTTTAAGCTCCAATACTCATACACAACCACTTCAGAGGCCGCTAATATTCTGAGGAATCAGTTGCCTGAAGTCCGTGGACTTTTCAACCAAGTTGAAGCACTTGTTCGACTACTTATGGTTGTTCCTACTGCCTCTGCGGAAGCAGAGAGGAGCTTCAGTGCTCTGAGGAGGTTGAAGACCTGGCTGAGAAGCACAATGTTGCAGATTCGCATTAACAATGTAGCAGTCTGTCACATTCACAAAGAAATGCTGGATAAAGTCAGCAAGGAAAACATTTGCCAGGAGTTTATCATGGCGAATGAGTACAGGAAGCATGTGTTTGGTTTTTTCATGTGAGAAGAGGAGAAAGGACAGTATAGAAGGGTGGATAGTATATGGAGAGATGGGATTGAATTGATAGATGGAGGACAATAAAAAAATCTCTTTATATTAAAGTTAAATGTTTGTTTTTATGTTTGTGAGATTGTGTTTCAATTTTGCATCTTGTGTAACAAATAATCTTGTGTACCTGCGGTTTGGTGGATGTGTCTCTGACTAATGTCAGATTTAACGGTTTGTTTGAAATAAAAGTTTGTGTAACAGTGGAAATTGTGTCTCACATTATTTAAATTGTATTCACACACAAAATGTGAAAAATGTTTGTGAAAATGTTTGACTTTATAAAATGATTCTCTCAAGACTTGGCTATTAAACAATAAATAAAGTAAGACATTTTTCTTATACATAGTTTAGTAGCCTATTATTCTTTTTGGCAGAATTTATCATTATAAACAACTTAATTATTTCCTGGATTTTGTATCACCATAGTCCCTAAATGTATGTAAATGGGATTCAAATCGAAAACATTTTCCCCCGTTTTGTGTCCCCCCCCACTTCTCAAACCAAAGTTACACCCTTGCCCTCGAGTACTTAGTCCGTGTACTCGAATAGACAAAATGGCCGAAATGCCCATCCCTACTATAAACTCCATAGGTGTAACAAAAATGAATGATATTCTCTCACTTCCCTAATGTAGCCTATTATAAATTTAATAGAGTAGGGTGATCATACGTCCTCTTTTTCAGACCTTAAAAAAGAGTCCGGCCGGGATTTCTACATTTTTTATATGTCCGGGATTTGCGCGGCTTTAGTTGCATTATGATGTGCATCTGGTAAGTACCGGACATTTTCTGCGCGCGCATATTTGAATTGCTTTAACCCCTCTTTGTAAGTCCCGCCTTCTCGCACACCAATTGGTCGATTATAAGAGTCTAGCAGCAACTATTGGTATTACATTTGCAAAGTTATCAAAAATCTGTTTTGACTTGACGGTTTTGTTGGTTAAAACTCGCAGAGCTTTGATACTCAGATCCTGCTTGCTGTCATGGATGCAGCAGGTATAACCAAAATTGGTTGCAAAAAGGTAATTCATGGTACTTTTATGTTCAATTTCCAGTCTTGTTTTAACTGTCAAGTGGAAAATAATTTTCTATATAACTTTAGCTATCTTACTTTGTACAATGACTACTGAACTTTATAGCCAACTAAATGACTTTCCACAAGAAGGGTTATATTAGCTATCTTGTGTGTTAGCATTAGCTGATATGATCTTGAATTAGTCTTGCCTCGATTATTTTGTATAGGCTTCAATGATGTTGCATGTCGAGGTAGACAAGACAAGTGTATCCTATTGCTGCCAGAAGATTATGTCTTTGGTTCATTATTTTCTTATTTTCATTAGATACGGTCCTTGACATCAAAGTCAACAAATACAGAAACAAAGTCAGTAATGAAAGGCTGCTGCTGGCTTCAGACCACGAAGGAGAAAGGAAGAAACCGCAACAAGGAAATAACCACGCACACACTTACATTAATGAAGTCAGAGAATTGATTAATTGAATTGTAATTGATCAAATCAGTCAGTGCAGTTTACTAGTAAATACCCTTGTTTTGATTGTACAACAGGGATGTTTACTAGTGAACATGTTTACATTCCCAGTTTCTGTTCTACACATTAAAATAACTGATTTTTTTGTTAATTTATGCCGTAGGTAAATTTATGCCTTGTTAAAAAAATATATGAATGTGTTTAATGCAAGTATTCACAGAGCTGGTTTTATGAGTTGCAACATCATTTTGTAGCATTTTACTATTGACTGAATAGACAGCTGATTAATTCATTTAAAGGTATAGTTCACCCAAATATGTAAATGAGTTCAATAATTTACTCACCCTGATGCCATCCCAGATGTGTATAACTTTCTTTCCTCGGAAGAACACAAACAAAGATTTTTAGAAGAAAATCTCAGTTCTAAGTCCATACAATACAAATGGATGGTGGCCAGAATTCAGAGGACCAAAACTGAAAACATAGGAAACATAGAAGTAATCCGTACAACTCCAGTGTTTAAATCCATATTTTCAGAAGTGATATAATAGTTGTGGTTGAAAAACGGATCAATATTTAAGTATTTTTTTTACTATAAATCTACACTTCATCTTTTCATCTGTTTAGTTTCACTTTCACATCTGAAAGTTAAAGTGGAGATTCAGAGCAAAACATTTCTTGAATGTTGTTCTGTTTCTAACCCTCACTTATTATTTTGCTACAGAAGACATGGATTTAACCACTGGAGTCTTATGGATTACTTCTAGGTTTCCTTTGTGATTTTTGGAGCAACAAAGGTCTGATCACCATTCACATTCATTGTATGGACCTACAGAGCTGAATTCAGCAGACGAAAGTAAGCCATGCACATCTGGGATGGCGTGAGGATGAGTAAATGATGAGACAATTTTCATTTTGGGGATAACTATCCTTCAACTGCTTTTCACTTCTCTGTATGTGTTCTTCAACTTCAACATACTTCACATAAATTTAAATTTTACTTGACATAAATTAATTCAGGTTACATAATACTGACGTCTTCACTATCCTTTTTAAACTTCTTTAACACGCTTCATTTTTGCAAAAGTATGTCAGTAAACTTCAGTTGTTACACTTGGAGTTATTCCTCTTTTTTTCTTCACTTGTAGAATGATCTGCCCAAAAAAATATACAAACTATACATGTCAATTAAACATGCATCAAATAATGTTTCTAACAATCCTGCATCACAGTACATTCACAATATAATCAAAACATTGTGCTTTTGTAAAATACAGAAACCAAACAGAATGCACTTTCTGCTGCCTCTATCTCCATAAACTTTTTGAAACTCGGCGTATAATTGACTATAGAAACCTTGAAATGTCTATATACCAATTCAAATCCAAAACAAATATTCTCCGATTATGCAATGACTATGAAACTAAAGAGAGGGACAGTTTTTCAGTCTCATCTCATTAGCGCAGTTCCTGACACACCCATTAGCAGAGCGCGCTATTCATACTATAATTACCTGAGATGAATGAGCTGTACAGATACAGTGAGATCCAGCAGATGGAAATTACTTCAATAAATCTGATGATTTGTAGAAGGAATACATTTTATTTGTAAAAAATAATAAATTAATAAAAATGATTATATTCAATACTGAATAAATGCAATAATACAGAAAATAAATGTTTGGTAATAACTATTAGTTAGATATATCTTAAGGATATACCCAAGAATGGAATCATTGTCCTGGAATAACAACACAAAATCGTGTCTTTGTCTAATGAACTAAGTAGATGGTAGAAAGTTGAAGTACAGAATGAGTCGAGATGAGGCCTCAGAGTTGGAGATCAGATGCAGAGAGCAGAAGTGTTAGTCTGACATGCAGATATTTGTTAAGGTTTTTATACCCTCTTGAGACTGTGCCAGAAAGCATTTCCTTGTTAGGTACAATGTAAAAACCTTAAGTGTCAGCTCAGGCTGTTATGACCTATAGAAGTGTGAAAATTGCGGTTTGAGCGGAATGACAGACTACAGCCCTACTCGTACATTTATTTATGCAAACAACTCGTAAATGTACCTATCTCTGCGAGAAAAGATGACAGGTGTCTCGAAACATATCCTGTTGTGTACTAAGTCTATGTCTGTACTATGTCTGCACATTTCTTGGAACAATAACAGTCATCAACTATTCTCTCTCATTCCAGCTCTGAAGCTCATGAGGTCAAAAGGGTAACAAGCTCATATATTAGAGTCTATATTAGGTCTCACGCATGCATCTGTGTCTCACGGGAACATTGGATACATAAGGCATCACGCGTGAATATAATGATATTATTGGATACATAAAGTATCAAGCATGAGTATAAAGATGAATTATACAGTGATGATATGATTGTATATAAAATTGAGTGCATAAATGTATTCAGTAAATGTGAATATATGAATATGATTGCTTAGCTTCTGATTGTAGTTGATTTCAAGCATAATATCAATAAGCAAAATATTAAATATAGAAAAGACTAGCCTCATGCATCGTGTACAAATATGGTGAATGCCGTCATCAATGCTAAACAAAAAATGGCATCAAGCTTTATCAGATTAATTGATTTTCCATGGCTTTTGAAGGATGGCATGCTACACACGCGATGAAGCACTCCTAGATGATCCTGTACAGTGAGGAAGAATTCAAGGAGGGACTCTGATTATGAACGGTTGCATTTTACATACCGATTTGATCCAGCGGATTATATAATTTCTGATGAGTAAAGGCCGAAACATACATCAAGCAAGTACGCAAATGCGAGCACTTGGCCAATACACATACTTTATGTGCACTCTTGTGTTGCTATGGCTGTTACAAACCTCAGACCATATGGGGGCAATAGATTTTTTAGGTGTGACCACAAAACGTGCTGTGTCCGAAACCAGGAAAATGCTGCCTTCGGGGGCTGTATATGGAGGCAGGATGAAAATAAGGTGCTATTCAAACTGTTCAGAGACCAGTTTCCTTAAGAGTTCCATTCATTTAAAACAGCTGTCATTTAAGCCATTAACTGATTAAGCAGCAAGTCAGCTGCCTACGTTTTCAGATGCAGTTTGGATGTGATGGATGAGTCCATAATTGAGGAGTGGGTTGAAAAAAGGAGAAAAAAAACAAGTTCAAGTTGAAAGGACTAGAGACAAAAAATTGCCTATATTTTTCGAAAAGATTCAACTCAAATTTCTGCCTGATTCCGCCATGACAGTTGTAGATTAAAAGAAAAAAATCTGCACTTGCGTCCCTTGTTTTTTTTTCTCCTAGGTGTAATACTATTCGTTGTGTTATGAATTGAGCATTGACACATTTCGCAATGCTAAGATGCATGAAATTTTGCTTGCATTGCAAGGTGTATTTGCGTTCGCATACTTGCGTAGAGTATGTTTGGGCCTCAAGTCATTTATTCATCTATTCATCGTTTATGTACTGTGTAATAATAGGGTACAATGGGGTAAAATGCTCCTTTGATTTATATTCTCCCAAAACACTAAATAGCATTATTTTTTATTCCATATGATACAGTATATAATTCCAATCACAATCAAGATTTATTTGTTTCTAGAATACTTGAGAGGTAATGAAATGTAACGAAATGAACAAGAAATGCTGCACCCTTTTCTGAAGTTTTTATTTTGAACAAGCATTATACTCATTTGTTACTTTAAATGCATCATGTTGTCTCAAATGTATATGCAATATTTGACAAATTATGCCAGATAACTTTTTCTTTAATATTTACACTTTCATGAAGAAAACATTGTTATACTATTAGTAATAGTTATATAAATGATACTGTACACTATGTTGTAAATAAGCGATGGGAAGAAAATCATGCTTTAACAGAAAATGAAACTGTAATATCTATAATGTCTTAGTCATCATTGTGGAGTTTGATTAAATATGATTGCAAATTGTGTAAAAAAAAAAAAAACATTAAATCAATAATTGTATTTAGAACCCCAGTGAGCAAGCCAAAGGCGACTGTGGCAAGGAACACAAAACTCCATAATTGTTGATTAATGGAGAAAAATAACCTTGGGAGAAACCAGGCTCACTGTGGGGGCCAGTTCCCCTCTGACTAAAATGCATGAACATAATGCCAATATTAGTTATTTGTGTCCAGTTCAAGTCATGGTTTAAAATTAGTGAACAAATTAAGTGTTAAGGTCCAGTGTTTAAACAAAGTTTTTGTTTGAACTGTAAGATTAATGACCAATGTCTTTGAAGTCCATCCTGTATTAACAACAGTTTATATAGATGCAATTGTCCTTGTTAATTGGCTGATGAAGGCTTTTGTTGGCAATTAATTGATAGTTTATGCATTTCATTTCAAGAATGTACACTATCAATAGACAAAGATGATGCAGGCAGATATTAATGAGCTGCATCGCAGTTCAATTGGCAGGTCATTTCGGTGAGGTTCGGTGGAGTCCATCCTAAATCTAAGGGTTAGGCAATGGCATATGAAGTATCCGATGTCTTACAGATGGAGTTGGCACCAGTTCATCTTCTGAAGTCCATCGTAAAAGACCAATGTGATGTCTGTCAAGCACCAGCTGCTGTCATCACTCAGAGACACAGCAATGGAGTCCGACACCAAGTGGGAACAGAGCTGAATCTGGCTGGCTCTAGTAAACTCAGGCTATGAATCCCGAGGTTGAGACAGGGAAACAAACAGAATAATATTAGCATAGATGCCATTCAGTTTATTGCAGTGTTATAGATGATGTTTCAGGTTCCGGCAGACCCAACTAATGCAGCCTAATTGTGAGTTGATGGATAAATTACGTGTATGCCTGGCTAAATAGATGAGTCTTTAGTCTAGACCAGGAATGGGCAACTGGCGGCCCGTCGGTCAAGACAGGATTGATTTTAATTATTTGAAAAAGGGATTATATAAAGATTGCATTCAGGATATGATGTTATTATAAATATCGTTCTTAGCAGACCTCCTGGTCACTAGGATTCTAGCATGCAACAACCAACACTTGTTCATAATTTTTAAGTTCAGTTGAGCTAAATTTGAACTCAGATTGTCAGCGAGCTAGTGCGCGCTATTGTTAATGTACACGGGTGTTACGTGGAAATGCAGTTTGTCTTGTGTTGTTGGTGTGCTTTTTTCTCTCTCTCTCTCGTTTCTCTCTCACTGTAATGATTCACAGGTGGAGCTGCTAACGAGTGACCTGATTGGTGACGGGAGTACTTGGCGCTGTATTTAAGTCTCCTGAAGCATGGATCTACAGCTCCCCGCTCTCATGGCTTCCTTGATGAAGAGAGTGTAGTGTGATCTAGTACATGTTAAAGACATTTGATGTGAATCACAACCTTGTGTTAAGTTGTGTTGGATTATGTTAAACCTTTTTGGAGTATGGTAGGGAGGTGGGTGCCTCTTTTATTTATTATTTGTTTTCTCCTGTTTTTGATAAGTAGGGAGGGAAGTTTTGTATCTTTTGTTTGTTATCTGATTTCTAGGTTAGTATCCTTAAATTAGTTAGCTTTGTTTTGTTATTTGTTTTGGCTTCTCCCCCTCCTAGTATTTGTGGCTCTTTAGCTACTTATGTTAATAAATATACTTTGTTTTGCACTTTAAGATTGTTCTGATGTTTTTTTTTTTGAAGCCTTGGGAGTGAGAGCGGGGACTCCAGGGATCTTGTTGATTAGATCCCTGCTAATTGTTATGTATGGTTTTTTTTTGTTCTCTTTGAGTAGGGTTACTACCTAATACGTAACAAATGGGGGCTCGTCCGCTTGTTTTTTTTTGTATTGATTTAATGAATGATTTTTATCTCATTTGTTTTTGATTTAACAAGTGGAAGTGGCCGCTTGTCAATTGAGTAATGAACAAGTGTTTAACAAGTGTACCATTTGCTGTTGTCTTGGTGAGTAAAATGTACTCTTGTTGTTAGTTTTGCTGATGTAAAGCAGTAACAAAATAATGGAGTTAGATGTTAGCTCATTTATTGCAAAACCGACTATACAGCAGTTTGAGGCATTTCGAAAGAAAGATCTAATCCAGATTGCTGAAATTTTGGAGGTTTCTGTGTTAAGCTCTGCACCTAAACGGGTAGTTAAAGCTAAAGTTTATGCTAAACTGGTTGAGCAAGGTTTTTTTTCTGCTGATATGGATGACGAAATTGGAAAGAGTGATGTTTTAGAGACTGATCAAACTGATCTGACATCTCAATCAGATCCTTTGCTCATGTTGAAGTTAAAAGAAATGGAGTTACAAATAAAACGACAAGAACATGAAAATCGTATGTTAAATCTACGTGAGTTAGAGATGGTGCACAGAGAAAAGGAACGAGAGCGTGCGTTTAATGCTGTTTCACTTGCTGTGACTCCAGCGCCTTCATCTGTTCAGTCTGTTGCTGGTAATTTATTTGATCCAAGTAAATACATTAAGCTCGTTCCTCCTTTTCAAGAGTCAGAGGCCGATGCGTACTTTATCGCATTTGAGCGTATTGCTGCTAAACTAAACTGGCCTAAAGATATGTGGGGGTTAATGTTGCAATGTAGTTTAGTAGGTAAAGCTCAAGAAGTATGTTCTGCTTTGCCCATCGAGGAGTCGCTTGATTATGATTTGGTGAAAGCTGCTGTTTTGCGAGTTTACGAGCTTGTGCCTGAAGCATACAGACAAAAGTTTCGCAACTATAGTAAATCGGCTAAACAAACGTTTGTGCAGTTTGCACGTGATAAGAGAGCTCTGCTAGAAAAGTGGTGTGCCGCTTCTAAAACTACTACGTTTGAGCAATTGCAAGAGCTGATTCTGTTGGAGGATTTTAAAAACTGTTTTTCCGACAATTTACTGATTTACCTAAATGAACAAAAGGTTAAGTCCCTCTCAGCTGCTGCAGTGTTGGCAGATGAATATATCCTGACACATAAGACTGTATTTTCTTCTGTTACTAGTCCGAATCATGTTACTTCGCTGTTTCCAAATGTGCAGAAACCTTTGATGTACGCTCGCTCAACGAAACCTATGGTGCGCTCTACAGTGCAGGGTAAGGAAGAGAGCAAGAGTGTTGAGAAATGAGTTTGCTTTTATTGCTTGGACCCAAATCATCTTATTGTGGATTGTAAAGCCTGGAAGAATAAGAATGCTGCCTTCAAGCCTAAAAGTGTAGCTAATATTGTTCTTGAGCCAATATCTGGTGCTGAGGATTTTTCCGACAGTTCTGCATTTACTCCCTTTGTGTTTAAAGGTAGGGTGTCAGTTTCTCTGGATGGTATTACGAATTCACTCACGATTTTAAGGGATACAGGGTCCGCTCAATCGTTTATACTGGAAAGTGCATTACCATTCTCAGAGGGGACATACACTGGAACTGACGTGTTGGTTCGTGGAATTGAATTGAACTGTGTTAAAGTTCCACTTCATACTGTGTTTTTGACTTGTGATCTTGTTTCAGGACCTGTAAAAGTGGGGGTACGCTCAACTGCCTGTAGAGGGCGTAAGTTTAATCTTGGGAAATGACTTGGCCGGTGCTAAAGTTTTTCCTCACCCAATTGTAGCGAAGAATCCGCTGTGTGATGGGGAGCTTGCCAGTCGATTCCCTTCAACATTTTCAGCTTGTGCTGTCACTCGTGCACAGGCACGCAAAAATGAGGATGTGATTGATTTATCTGATACTTTTATCGTTTCTCCAGATTCTCCGTCTGAGTTAAGGTTATCTGTGTATTCCAGTGTGGGTAACACAGATGAGTCACCTGATCAAGAAGCTTCCCTGACGATGGGGAGAGAACAACTTGGTAAAGCTCAAAAGTCTGACCCTTCTTTAACGCGCTGTGTTGAGGCCGTGGAGGATAACGTGAAAGGAGGTACTGCTGATGGAGTACAGTATTTCTGGGACCGAGGCGTCTTAATGCGGGAGTGGCTGTCTCGTAATGCGAAAGAGGCTGGGTTAAGTCCAGACAATCAGATTGTATTACCTTCTGGTTATCGAAAGGCTGTGCTTAAACTTGCTCATGACCATCCACTATCTGGTCATTTAGGCAGTAATAAAACATTCATGCGAGTGGCAAAATATTTTTATTGGCCTGGTTTAAGATCTGCTGTGTCAAACCATTGTCGTTCATGTCACGTGTGTCAACTCGCTGGGAAACCCAATCAAACAATTTGTCCGGCTCCTTTGCAGCCTATTCCAGTGATGGGGGAACCATTTGAGCGACTCATTTTAGACTGTGTTGGTCCCCTACCGAAATCGAAAGCGGGTTGTCAGTATGTTTTGACGCTAATGTGTGCGACCACTCGTTTTCCAGAGGCAATACCACTGCGTAACATCAAAGCGAAAACCATTGTGAAAGAGTTGATTAAATTTTGTTCAACGTTTGGGTTACCTCGTGTGATCCAGACCGATCAGGGAACAAATTTTAAATCTAAAGTGTTTGAGCAAGTGTTGAAAGGAATTTCCGTTAATCACGTAGTGTCGAGCGCTTATCATCCGCAATCGCAGGGAGCTCTAGAGAGATTTCACCAGACGCTCAAATCAATGATTCGGGCGCACTGTGTAGAAGCTGGTAGAGACTGGGCTGAGGATCTCCCTTTGCTTTTATTTGCGATAAGGGAAACCGTTCAAGAATCATTGGGGTTCAGTCCTGCAGAGCTCATTTTTGGACATACGGTTCGGGGCCCTTTAAAATTATTACGTGAGCAACTCGTTATTGATAAAACGGCGTTTGTTCCCGTATCTGAGTATGTTAGTGCTATTCGTGAACGACTTCGTAGGGCTTGTGAGCTGGCGAAGAAAAATCTGTCTGAATCGCAGTCTGAGATGAAGGAGCGTTATGACCGTAAAAGTTCTTTTCAGCCTGGTGAATCTGTTTTGTTGTTAATGTCAGTACCAGGGTCTGCCCTGCAACCAAGATTTTCAGGTCCTTATAGGGTGACGAAAAAGTTGAGTGACACGAATTATCTGATTTGCATGCCTGAACGACGAAGGAAGTTGCGGATGGTTCATGTTAACATGTTAAAGTCTTATGTGACAGACGAGTCTACCCTTGTTGTCAAGCCAAGTGCCGTTGTTGTGTCTTCTATAGCAACCGAGTTGGAACAGGATTTTTCTGTACCTTGTGGTCGTTTGTCGAACTCCATAATTTTAAATCAGTTAGAGTCTCAATTAAATTATCTAGCTCCGAATCAAAGGAAAGATATCGTCGAGTTAATTGAAAGTCATCGTTCACTCTTTTGTGACATTCCATCGCAGACTACAGTACTTCAGCATGATATCGATGTGGGGAATGCGCAGCCTATAAAACAGCATCCTTTTCGGCTTAATCCGAGAAAGCGTGAGTTAATGAAAGCTGAGGTCGAGTATTTACATCAGAATAACTTTGCGAGTCCCAGTCTGAGTGCGTGGAGTTCGCCTTGTTTGTTGGTTCCCAAGGCTGATTCGTCGGTTCGGTTTTGCACTGACTATCGAAAAGTCAATGCGGTTACTAAACCTGACTCTTTTCCACTTCCACGTATGGAAGACTGTATCGATCGTGTCGGTCCCGCAAAGTTTGTTACGAAACTAGATCTTCTTAAGGGGTATTGGCAGGTCCCTCTTACACCTCGGGCCTCAGAGATTTCAGCGTTTGTTACCCCTGATGATTTTATGCAGTACTCCGTTATGGCGTTTGGAATGCGAAATGCACCGTCAACATTTCAACGCTTAATGCGTATTGTACTAAGTGGAGTGCAGAAGTGTGATGCCTATCTAGACGACATTATAATATATTCTTCTAGTTGGGAAGAACATTTGAGTTCTTTGCGTGAAGTGTTTTCACGTTTTTGTGATGCATCTCTGACGTTAAACCTAGCCAAATGTGAGTTCGCCAAGGCAACAGTGGTTTACTTGGGGAAAAGAGTGGGTCAGGGTCAAGTACGTCCGGTTGACGCGAAGATTGCATCTGTTATGAAGTTTCCTGTTCCAGTGAATAAAAGAGAACTGCGTCGATTTTTTGGGGATGGCAGGGTACTACAGAGGGTTCTGTCGTAACTTTGCCAGTGTTGTATCACCTTTAACCGATCTCCTCAGCACAGCTCGAGTTTTTGTGTGGTCTCCTGCTTGTGAGCAAGCTTTTTGTGCAGCTAAGGATTTGCTTTGTAATGCCCCTGTTTTGGCAGCGCCAGAGTTTACGCGCTCTTTCAAGCTGGAAGTGGATGCATCTGCGACTGGAGTTGGCGCGGTGTTACTTCAAGAGAGTGAGTTGAATGTTGATCACCCAGTTAGTTACTTCTCGAAAAAGTTCACGTTATGTCAACGCAGATATAGTACCATCGAAAAGGAGGCTCTTGCGTTGCTGTTAGCGTTGCAACATTTCGAGGTGTACTTAGGTGGAAGTTCATTTCCAATATTGGTTTTTACTGACCATAACCCGCTCGTTTTTTTGGCTCGGATGTCTAATTCGAATCAACGTTTAATGCGCTGGGCATTGATAATTCAAGAGTTTAATTTAGATATCCGACATAAAAAAGGCTCGCAGAATACTGTCGCGGATGCGCTGTCCCGAGTTTATGGTGCTGAAGTGTAACGTAATTGCCGTTGTGCAGCGTAGATGCAAACTTCCTGTTAGCATCTTTTTGGTGGGGAGGTGTTACGTGGAAATGCAGTTTGTCTTGTGTTGTTGGTGTGCTTTTTTTCTCTCTCTCTCGTTTCTCTCTCACTGTAATGATTCACAGGTGGAGCTGCTAACGAGTGACCTGATTGGTGACGGGAGTACTTGGCGCTGTATTTAAGTCTCCTGAAGCATGGATCTACAGCTCCCCGCTCTCATGGCTTCCTTGATGAAGAGACGTGTAGTGTGATCTAGTACATGTTAAAGACATTTGATGTGAATCACAACCTTGTGTTAAGTTGTGTTGGATTATGTTAAACCTTTTTGGAGTATGGTAGGGAGGTGGGTGCCTCTTTTATTTATTATTTGTTTTCTCCTGTTTTTGATAAGTAGGGAGGGAAGTTTTGTATCTTTTGTTTGTTATCTGATTTCTAGGTTAGTATCCTTAAATTAGTTAGCTTTGTTTTGTTATTTGTTTTGGCTTCTCCCCCTCCTAGTATTTGTGGCTCTTTAGCTACTTATGTTAATAAATATACTTTGTTTTGCACTTTAAGATTGTTCTGATGTTTTTTTTTTGAAGCCTTGGGAGTGAGAGCGGGGACTCCAGGGATCTTGTTGATTAGATCCCTGCTAATTGTTATGTATGGTTTTTTTTTGTTCTCTTTGAGTAGGGTTACTACCTAATACGTAACAACGGGGAACCCATATATTTTGTTCACCTGGATAGGAAATCTGTCAATAAAGATTTAAATTTGATTCGCAAATACACCATTGATCAAAGAGATGTATAGTATTAGAGATATGTACACCAGAGCTGCTCTCCTCACAGATGTAGAGGGTAAAACACAAGGGTATAAGTAATCAAAACTTTTTATGAATGCTGTGACAGCACGAGAATCACCAAAGACATCTAATGCGGTTTCGCTCATGGTGAACAGGACTGTTCCGTGCGTGCATGTGGTGTGGTGCTGAACTGTTTTGTATGAATGCCCTGAAATGTTATGCTCTTGTATCCAGTATTGTTATTGGTGATAATATTTGGATTTTGGTGATAATATTTAGATTTTAACATACATATATATTTTTTAAATATTGTTAAATAAAAATGTTAATATAGGTAAAGAAATCTTTAAAAGCACATTCCACTAGTCATGCATAGATAACCTACAATAATGAGGAAATTGAGTAAGGGGGTGAACATTGTTAGAGTGCAGATTTGTAATCCGGCCCCTTGGTAGAAAAGGAGAAAAAATGTTGGGCCTCGCAACCTTCAAAGTTGCCCATCCCTGGTCTAGACTTAAACAGAGTGTGTGTGTGCGTCTGTGTCCCGAACAGTGTTAGGGAGACTATTCCATGGTTTAGGAGCCAAATAGGAAAAGGATTGTCATATTTAAATGTGTTTTTGTTTATGTTTTCAGGTTTTTATTTTTATTTTGAAATTAGTTCACTTCCTTGTCTAGTCATGTGATTATCCTTTTTCCCTCTTGTTCACGTGTCTTGTTAACTTGTTAACAGTCTTGGAGCCTTAAACATCTCCCTCTACTTTCTCAACAGCTAATTTACCTCCATCACTGAATCCATAACTCAAACCTTCCCTGGTTAGATATAGAAAATTATCTAGTTCAACATTTAGATATAAAACATCTCCCATTTACAGACAAATCCATAAAACTATATGCCCATTTCTACAATAAGACAATATAACCCTTACTACCACCTTAAATGCTTGGTGACTTTGGATGGGGGGAGGAAGCCGGAGCACCCGGAGAGAACCCACGCAGACACGGGGAGAACATGCAAACTCCACACAGAAAGGCTGGGTCAACCGGGGTTTGAACCCACGACCTTCTTGCTGTGAGGCGACAGTGCTAACCGCTGCACTTTGGCTTTGTCCATATACAACACTTTTGGTCAGATGTCATGAGCAGGCTGTCAAAGATTCTCGTTTCTGTATCCAAAATTTGCTTTCAGAGGCTTTATAAGAGGTGTGGATAAAAATAAGTTGCATTTTGAACTGTTTAGACCAGTGCAAGCAGACAACTCACTGAAATATTTCACTAAATATGGAGCAAGGGAGCATCCTATAGCTTTCCTATGCAGCCAAGTGATTTCACTCCCACCCAAAGGTTCAGTGTCAGGCTGCAGATGATGTTTGGACCACTCAACATGTTTGGCAGACACAGACAATGGTAATAAGCACTTAGCTACATAATTTATTGTGCTTAATTTTATTTTAACATGGTTGGCAGTGATTGGATGATGATGGCCATTCCTTAATTATATTAAGGATATATAAATATAAATAATTATATTTATGCTAATTTCTGATCGGTAAAATGCTGGCCATCACTTGTTTGTTTGACAGTGCAAAGAGAGAATATTGAGATTTTCTTGACAAAGTAAAAACATAGACATCAAATAAAGTAATTTTTATTTGTATAGTTTTTATTTGTGCTTTTCCCAATACATATGGTTCCAAAGCAGCTTTACAGAAAATCAGCTATAATGTTTGTAACATCTCAAAAACATGAATAACCAACACTCAATTTGATAAGAAATCTGACTTTCTATAGCTTGGTATAACTTATACCTGCTGTTCACATATGAGGACGTCATTTTTTTGTTTTTTCTCCAAAATTGTTAAGAGTTACACATTTGTCCAATATTTCAGATGGTACATTTCCAAATTTACTGAAAGTGGGCCTCACTTTCATGGCCATGTTGAATTTATCGTCACAAAAAACACTGACATATAAACAGGGCAGTCATATAAATTATGCATTTAGAATTTTCTTATCTGCTAAATGGCTGGACAGAAAGACATCACTGAGCCAGCACCAGGTACAGTCACAACAAACATGTGGGGTCACCCAAAGACTCGCCACACGTCTTTTTATAAAGAAGCACAGAAGATGATGCTGCTAGCTTTGCCTCACTGGGAAGAGTCCAGATAACTTTGACTTAAATATTTTATTCTTAAATAAAATGGCAAAACTTTGATTCTAGGTCCAAAGTTATCAACATTTTAATAACAGAGATGATTGCCACAGACAATCATCTCTGTTCAATAGTTTCAGATATTGGCTTTCAGCGCTGTTGGCTATAGGCATAACCTGAAGAATAACAAATACTACCACACAGACATGCTTGACAGTGTGCATAAAAACGTTACAGACAAGACAAATTATTGCACCTGAAAATGCTGGCCCCAATCTACCTACATGGGAAAATTACATGCCCAACTGTGGATCAATGGGATATCATTTCAAATGAGTGTCCCACAACCAGTGAATCAAAACACTATGGCAGGCAACGTTGCAGAGCTTGGAAAAGAGATATGCAAAAAATAAGGACAGCAAATGTTGATGCTTGCAACACTGCTGGATCCTCGCTATAAGGGCTATATCTTCACAGCAGCACACACTGAATAAGGCCAAACAATGGTTAATGGAAGAACATGCTACTGCCTCAGAACAATCACAAACCACCACTGTACATGCAGGAGATAAAGTCCTAAACAGTAAGGAGAAAGGCTGAGGAACCCCCTGGACTTGTTGATCTGGGAAGCCAGCAAATATATTAAACTGTAGCCCAGGTTGTGAAACTATCACTGCCAGCCGCAAATGCGAGGAGGGTGAATTCGCAAGCTCCTTGTCCAAATGCAGGTATTTCATGCGCGGGCAATTTTTCTCATCTACCCTTAACAGGCTTGGCGACCTGTAAGACATCTCTAACTGACACATGACAAGAAATGCTATTAGTCACAATGACCCGCTTGAAACACACTTTTTATTTTTAAGAACAGACAAAAGACAAGCTGCCAATGCTCTTGTTTGATTTGCTGTTTGTTCAGAGGCATGCAGCATGAGCCTGTCATGTGGAACACTGTCTAGTGTAACATTTAAGCACATTTAAAAGTGTTTTCACTCTTTTTTCTCTGTTTCGTTCATCTGAAATGGAAATGGATATGCATGGATAATGTCATCTATGAGAATGCTGCAAATGATCTCTGATCATCTCAGGAGATACGGAGTTTAGTTTGCTTTATTTCCATGGACCAGTTTGCGGTTAACATGCAGGTTCAGTAATAAATATCTTTCTATTAAAGAAACAAAGACGAACGTTATTAAGTCATAACATAATACAAGAGATGTTCACCTTGATTATTATTATATTTACATTAATAATTCACATTAACAGTTCTTAATCTGTCAGTTATTAGTCATTTTCCACCTGTTGCCATTAATGGATGCTTATGTGATGGTAAATGGAGGCATTGGTGACGGTAAATGTTTGGATTTGTGGAGGTGGTTATATAATATTTTTTGATTGCTTCATTATTTTATAGCTTTTTTTTTTTGTTTAGTTTAAAGTGCAATATGAATTTAACTGTATGAAACCCCAAATGAAACAAACAAGACACACACGTGTACAGTGCAGCCTGGCTCTCTCACATTAAATCACGTAACTAAAAACAAGTTGTCCAGTACGGATCCGTTCACACAGCGAGGGTTTGCGGAGAACGCGGTTGTGAGTCCTGAAAATTTGCAGGTGTCAGTTCGGTTACGGAATGCAGTTGTTACTCTCATATATAACTGAACTGTGTGTGAATGAAACCGTATTAAGTACTCAAAACAGGACCTAGTGGATTGATTGACATTGTATTACATTTAATCAAATTTGGCCCTGAAATTAACATTGCTCACTCACAATTTTGGAATTTTTCATTTGAAATTTGTGCATTTGAAAAGCTTCTCTGAAGTATACACTTTCTCATGGTTTTTCATGTTTCTTGATGTAACAAAACTATTTTCACAAAAAGAACACACATAAAGCTTTTAATTTGCATGAGATTTCAGCTGTGCTCCACCCATAATTGTCATGCCACACTGATCACAGTTCAATTACTTTATCTAGAATGCAAGCGCAGATGAAGTTTGAAATTGCTTGATTGGCTAAAACTTTTCCCACATGAAGTACAGTGGTATGGTTTCTCTCCAGTATGCACTCTCTCATGTGCTTTCAGGATTGATGATGTAACGAAACTCTTTCCACAAAAAGAACACACGTGAGGCTTCTCATTTGCATGAGTTATCAGGTGTACTTTTAGCTGTGATGCCAGCGGAAATGTCTTGCCGCACTGATCACAGTTAAATGGCTTCATTCCAGAGTGATAATGCAGATGAATTTTGAGATGGCTTGTTTGTGTAAAATTCTTTCCACACTGATGGCATGTGAAAGGCTTTTCTCCAGTGTGAATTCTCATGTGACGTGTAAGATCTCCTTTATTTGCAAAACACTTTCCACAGTAAGAACAGATGAAAGGTTTCTCTCCAGTGTGAATTCTCATGTGATTCTGAAGATCTCCTTTATGTGCAAAACTCTTTCCACATTGAGGGCAGTTGAACGGCTTATCTCCAGTGTGAAATGTTAAGTGCGTGTTAAGGTTTCCTTTTTGTGTAAAACTCTTTCCACACTGAGAGCATGTGAAAGGCTTTTCTCCCGTGTGAATTCTCATGTGGCGCTTAAGATCTCCCTTATGTGTAAAACTCTTTCCACATTGAAGGCATGTGAACGGCTTCTCTCCAGTGTGGATTTTCATGTGACGCTTAATATCTGCAAAACTCTTTCCACAGTGAGAGCAGCTGAAAGAATTTTTGGCTCTTGTTCTTTGAGTTCTTGTCCGTGAGAAATTATTTTCAGTCTTTGTGCCACTAAAAGGTTCCTCACTAGTAATGAAATGATCCAATTTTTGATCATGATGTTTCTCCTCCATGTTATTCAGTTCTTGACTTTTCTCATTCACTTCTATTGAGTCTAAAATGAACATAGTAAATTAAGAAAATGTTAAAAAAGAAATACAACTGAACCCTTATTTAATGCCAGTAAGCAAAGGACAAGAATCTACTTAATGTGATCTTTGACCGGCTGAAAGTTAGTTATTTCTTTCTCATGTTGATTCTGGTACTATATGTTTATTTAACTGTAATTTTACTGCTTCTATGTTTTTATAACTACAGCTACCGGATCTAGATATAGATCTGAACAGCCATTATAAAGAAACAAGAATGGACACCAACCTCTTTGTTCCTCTTTAACGGACTTCATTTTTGTAATGGTGTCAGTAGACTTCAGTGGTAACACTGGGTGTTGTTCCTCTTTATATTCCACTGCAGGGGTGAATCAGGATCGCTGTGTGGTATGGAAGAGCAGATCTGCCAAAAAAACAGCCAGATTCCTTAAATTATACAATATCCCATTGTTGAAGTAAATGCCATCACTACTCCTGTCGCAATTATTAAATAATAGTCTCATTGGCAGTTATTTGATCTAAATAATCGTGATTATTTTGCTCTTCAAATTCCAACAACATTTTAATGCCCAAATAAGAGATTTTAAAGTATATATAAATGCCATCAATGGCACGTTTGTGTCATTCAGTTGAACTCCGAGCCGCACCGCAGATCCCAACCAGAGCAGCTCCTGTCCTAAAATGAGCGTTTGTCAGCAGAGGGGGGATTATTCAACATTCATTATAAAAAGAATATATCATGCACAAAAACTTAGTTATTTAGTCATTAGTGTTGATAATTTGCAACAAAAACATGAATCCAGACTTTAAACAAACGCATAACACAAAATGTACACATTTAAGATTAGAATAAAATCAAGTCCCAGTATTTGGCATTAAAAATAGTCCAGTCTCGGGGGCATGGGTAGCTCACCAAATAAAGATACTGAGCACCACACCTGGAGTCGCAAGTTTGAATCCAGGGCATGCTGAGTGACTCAAGTCTGGCTTCCCAAGCAACCAATTGGCCCAGGTTGCTAGGGAGGGTTGAGTCACATTGGGTTAATCTCCTTGTGGTTGCTATAATATGCGGTTCTTGCCCCCCCCCCCCGAATGCAGCCAGGCTTTAAAAGGGATGAATGAGAAGATGAAATGATGATGAATAGAAATAACAGGTCCTTTATAATCCAATTAAACCTCAAGAATAAAAGTCTGCAACAGGCCAGTTTCATACACAGAAAAGTACCAATACAAACTATAGAAGTGAACTTAAGAAACATCAAAAGCTGTTTCAAACAATCCTGCATCAAACAAAACATTTCCATTATACAGCAGTTACTCACAAAATCTGGAGAAACAGAGATTAAACAACACAAAAAAGGTCCTCAAATGAATTTAAACATATTTAATCTCAACTTACATAAGTGTTGAACAAAATACATTTCCTCAATCAGGACTTTAAATGAATTGACAAAATCAGCCTGAACATACAATAATACTTGCTTGTGCATCTTCTTCACTCTTCTTCTATCACAAATTTCTACACAACTCTGTGAAATACTCCCTGGAGGCAGGGATGAGTATTGCATCCATGAAAACACAAACAAAACAATGTACAGGCTTGAGGCAGTTACTCAAAACTCTTCCAAATAGTACATGTTTGTGCCATTTAGATAAAAACAAAACAAAAAAACAAGCACCTGTTTCACAAAGCTAGTTGGTCCTGTTTATGCTTAACCCTGAAGCACACTTTCTTACACCGATTTTGCTTAATAAACTGACAATGTGTGTGGTCATTTAAACGCATTGAAATGCTTTCTTTTGCATTGCATGTAAACTCCCTAACCGTCATTGTTACTTATCCAGTGTGCCCAATGAGTTGTGCTCATGCCTCTGCACGGTTTGACATCCAAAGCAGAGAATAAAACAATTATTTTGTCAATGGGCAAAGCCCCTAGCAAAGTGTGTTGAGAGGAGGTAGAAACATAATTAATTGTTCAAATAAATATGCACAAAACTTGATGGACATTTTAACATATATATACATTGTTATATACACTCGCCTAAAGGATTATTAGGAACACCATACTAATACTGTGTTTGACCCCCTTTCGCCTTCAGAACTGCCTTAATTCTACGTGGCATTGATTCAACAAGGTGCTGAAAGCATTCTTTAGAAATGTTGGCCCATATTGATAGGATAGCATCTTGCAGTTGATGGAGATTTGTGGGATGCACATCCAGGGCACGAAGCTCCCGTTCCACCACATCCCAATGATGCTCTATTGGGTTGAGATCTGGTGACTGTGGGGGCCATTTTAGTACAGTGAACTCATTGTCATGTTCAAGAAACCAATTTGAAATGATTCAAGCTTTGTGACATGGTGCATTATCCTGCTGGAAGTAGCCATCAGAGGATGGGTACATGCTGGCCATAAAGGGATGGACATGGTCAGAAACAATGCTCAGGTAGGCCGTGGCATTTAAACGATGCCCAATTGGCACTAAGGGGCCTAAAGTGTGCCAAGAAAACATCCCCCACACCATTACACCACCACCACCACCAGCCTGCACAGTGGTAACAAGGCATGATGGATCCATGTTCTCATTCTGTTTACGCCAAATTCTGACTCTACCATCTGAATGTCTCAACAGAAATCGAGACTCATCAGACCAGGCAACATTTTTCCAGTCTTCAACTGTCCAATTTTGGTGAGCTCTTGCAAATTGTAGCCTCTTTTTCCTATTTGTAGTGGAGATGAGTGGTACCCGGTGGGGTCTTCTGCTGTTGTAGCCCATCCGCCTCAAGGTTGTGCGTGTTGTGGCTTCACAAATGCTTTGCTGCATACCTCGGTTGTAACGAGTGGTTATTTCAGTCAAAGTTGCTCTTCTATCAGCTTGAATCAGTCGGCCCATTCTCCTCTGACCTCTAGCATCAACAAGGTATTTTCGCCCACAGGACTGCCGCATACTGGATGTTTTTCCCTTTTCACACCATTCTTTGTAAACCCTAGAAATGGTTGTGCGTGAAAATCCCAGTAACTGAGCAGATTGTGAAATACTCAGACCGGCCCGTCTGGCACCAACAACCATGCCACGCTCAAAATTGCTTAAATCACCTTTCTTTCCCATTCTGACATTCAGTTTGGAGTTCAGGAGATTGTCTTGACCAGGACCACACCCCTAAATGCATTGAAGCAACTGCCATGTGATTGGTTGATTAGATAATTGCATTAATGAGAAATTGAACAGGTGTTCCTAATAATCCTTTAGGTGAGTGTATATTCATTTTGAATTTCCATTATCGTTTGGTTTGTTAAAGAAAATTGTCAGGTTACAGAGCTACTTCTTGCTGTGACGACGGCTGAAAGGGGGAATGCCTAAACCCTGACCAAAAAATAAATTGCAGAGCTTGATTAGTCTTATATTTGTCACCACAATTGTGTTTTAAAAGGTAAAACCATGAGCGGTAGATACAATAGGGCAGCAGTGTTCATGGTTACATGATAAAGATAATGATTCAACTTAATTACATTAATAAAAACAAAAGCATGAGTTCACTTGAATTTTTCCAAAGATCCGGATGAAAATCTAAACAGACAAATCTCCTTTAATCTTTTGAAGCATCTCAAAGCCCCCCACAACCCCTTTGTCTGTGTTCGTATGGGAGATGGCGAACACCAAAAGTAGATAATTAGCCCATCTTTAATACCCACCTCGAGCATTCAATTATGATATCAGAGAACTGTTACCTCAAATTTACTTGAAGCAAATTGTACCCAACTGTCAAGTGATATGCCAATATTGCATAAAATATATACGCATTTATTCACAAACATATGTTGTGAATATCTGTTATACTTATTACATAATTAATCAACTATACTACAACCATTTGATTCTATTTTATTCAATCATTATTAATTGTATTAGAGAGAGATTTGATTTTAGTGATTATATACCATGTATTTAATTTGGCATTTATTTTGCCTTTTATTTTTCTTAAGCCACACATTTTACCTATACACAGTGAAATGTATTTGTTTTCACATATCCCAGATAAGCTGGGGTCAGAGTGCAGGGTCAGCCATTATACGGTGCCCCGGGGTCAACAGTGGCATCTTGTTAGTGCTGGGGCTTGAACCCCCGACCTTCTGGTCAGTAACCCAGAGCCTCAACCGCTGAGAAAACCGTTTTCTGCCCAAAAAACATGGTTAATACAATATTACTATAATAAAACTACCTTTATATTAATTTAGTAGTATTAATGATAATATTAAGAGTGGAGACAGGAAACAGAATGGGAAAAATAATGCAACACACAGACTCAAACCCAGACCAAATAGGAATTGATTCACCATGTTACACCCTGAGCTACTGCACCAACATAATCAATTATCTGTTTGCAGGCCCTATTTAGACATGGGTGCAAATAGTCACTCCAAAAAAATAACATTGAGTTTCAACTACTAATAAAAAACAAGACAGATAAGACAAGAACTTAAATTTTTTAACTGCATAGTTTTTTCTGTTTATTACATGTATCATAAAACACATATTGAGACAAATATTATTCAAATAACATGGTCTCAACCTTATTCATGTTGACAATTTGCGATTTTTATCAAAATATTTTACAATTTTTGCTAGGTGGGGTGTGGTGCCTCGGGAAGAGAGCCTCATTGTGAGAAGGTTCATATATTGATTTTCTCAAGAGTACTTTGTTGTCTTAGTCAGCAGTGCTCACCGAATCCAGACAGCTTGGCACCACCTTACAGTCCGATCTCTGGCCAAGTGCAACTCATAATAGTTTCTGCGTGGCCACTATTGGGCGTTCAAGTCCATTTGAACGGTCTTTCCAGTGTGGGCTGTTCAGAGAGCTTTGTATGCATCTGCAGAACACCTTGTCTAAACAGGTGTATGTAGCTTGGGTTCGGCAGGTGGATAATTTGGTTTGGGTTTGTTTCTGTCTGTGTCTGGTTGAGTTTAACCCATGTGTTCATTTCAAGTCCATCATCAAGTACATCAAGACCTTTGTGGCTTGTTCAGTGGATGTGTTGATACATCATGGAGAAACACTTGCTTCTGGTGGAACCTTCCCTTTGATGATGATCGGAATTCTCGGCAGACCTCAGTAGGCGAATTAGTTTTCACTGGTGATGCATCACTGTGTGTGAAACACCTGAACAGTATCTTGAATTACCATATATAGATACAATTCTGACCAGACACTAGGTGTGTTTACATATACCCTAGTAATCTGTTTGTGATCAGACTAGTACCACAGTCCAAATAAAAGTCACATGTAACAATGATAGGAAGATGGCGGTGGTGCGAACACATCTCAACGCTCAGTGTCTCTCCAGATTCTGCAAATTAGTGGTTTTATGTGTGTTTATCTCAAGTATTTTCGGCAAAAATAGTTTAGCGTTCATATCGTACACCCAACACGAACTCTTGGACATCGGTTCCTGCAATTCTGACACCGTTATTAGCGTACTTCCAGAGATCGCTAAACAAACGGGACCTCCGAACATCCCCACACCGACTGGAGGGCTTTTCAGATGGACACGCAAACAACGGCGCAGTGGGTCATGCGGTGGAATTCGAGCGAGACTAAAGCGAACTCCACATATTCCAAGCATTTTCCTCGCCAATGTTTGCTTGCTGGTGAACAAAATGGATGAACTGCGGCTGCGAATCACCACACATAGAATGATTATGGACTGCAATATAATGATTTGCACAGGAACTTGGCTTAACGGTGGAATACCCAACAGTGCTATCGAGCTAGCTGGACGCTGCCTCCTCCATGCGGACAGAACAGCTGATGACTGCTGTAAGACCCGAGGTGGGGGTTTGTGCATTTATGTTAACAAAACGTGGTACACGGACACCACCATCACCGAGAGTCACTGCTCAGCTAATCTTGAGTATCTCATGGTTAAGTGTAGACCTTTCTATTTGCCCAGAGAGTTTACATCAACTGTAGTAACAGCAGCCTACATACCACCGGATGCTAATGCCAAGATTGCCATGAAAGAACTGCATTCTGCTATCAGTAAACAGCAAACTCTGCATCACGAGGCAGCCTACATTGTCGCGTGTGACTTCAACCACTCGAATTTAAAGACTGTACTGCCTAAATTCCATCAAAATGTATCATGCCCCACAAGAGGAGTTAAGATTTTAGACCAAGTCTACACAAATATAACTGATGCATACAAAGCTGCTCCCCTCCCCCATCTAGGACACTCAGATCACCTTTCTTTGTTGTGTTTAGCACTCATCAAATGTGTGAAACCAACAGTAAGGACAGTCAAAGTGTGGCCAGAGGGAGCTAACTCGGCTCTCCAGCAGCATTTTGGAAACACTGTCTGGAGAGTGTTCGCAACTCAGGCCACCCACGACTCCCACACGGACATTGACTCATATGCCTCCTCCGTTCTGGACTGCATCAACTCAAACATCAACAGTGTCACCACCCTCAAGTGGATTACCACTTTCCCTAATCAGAAGCCATGGATGAACAGTGAGGTCAGACTCCTGCTGAAGGCACGAGACATTGCATTCAGATCAGGTGATGCTCGTCCTATAGCTCATCCAGGGCTAACCTGAATAGGGGCATCAAAATGGCCAAACACAACCACAATCTAAGGATTGAGGATCACTTCAAAAACAACTCTGACCCCTGACGCAGGTGGCAAGGCATCCAGACCATCACAGACTATAAAGCTACTAACTCCACCCCCCGTCACCGACACCTCCTTGCCCGATGAGCTGAACTACTTCTATGGCGGCTTTGATAGGGACAACAAGGAAGTGGCCATCAAGGCTGTGGTCTCTGCAGTTCACCAGCCCCTCACACTCTCCACCACCGATGTGTGTGGCACTGAGCAGGATTAATGCACGCAAGGCTGCTGGTCCTGATGGTATCCCCGGACGCGTACTCAGGGCCTGAGGTTTGGACTGACATATTTAATCTGTCACTAGACCAAGCAGCTGTCCCCGCGTGCTTTAAGACCACCTCCATCGTGCCGGTGCCAAAACACTCCAATGCAACAAGCCTTAATGACTTCCGTCCAGTTGCACTCACCCCCATCATTATGAAGTGCTTCGAGAGGCTGGTCCTGGCCCATCTCAAGACCTGCTTACCACCCTCACTGGACCCCTTCCAATTTGCCTACCATCAGAACAGGAACACAGAGGATGCCATCTCCACGGCACTTCACTCTGCCCTGTCCCACCTTGACAATAGCAACACCTATGTGAGAATGCTGTTCATTGACTTTAGTTCAGCATTCAACACCATCATCCCCTCCAAACTGATCACCAAACTCAGTGAACTGGGAATCAATTCCTCCCTCTGTAACTGGATTCTGGACTGCCTAACCAACAAACCTCAGTCTGTTAGGTTAGCAAATCACACCTCCTCAACCATCACCCTGAACACCGGCGTACCCCAGGGATGTGTGCTGAGCCCTCTCCTTTACTCCCTCTTCACCTACGACTGCACACCTGTACATGGCTCTAACATCATTGTCAAGTTTGCAGATAATACTACGGTGATTGGTCTCATCAGTAACAATGATGAGACGGCCTACAGGGAGGAGGTCCAGCACCTATCTTCGTGGTGCACTAACAACAACCTGGCTCTCAACACTAAGAAGACCAAAGAGCTCATTGTGGACTTCAGGAAGTCTAAAGCTGGCACACACACACCCAATCTTATCAACGGGACTGAGGTGGAGCGTGTCACCAGCTTCAAGTTTCTGGGTGTCCACATCTCTGAGGACCTTTCTTGGACCCTCAACACCTCTACCCTGATCAAGAAGGCTCACCAGCATCTCTTCTTTCTGAGGAGACTCAAGAAGGTCCACCTGTCTCCTCAGATCCTGGTGAACTTCTACCGAGAGCATCCTCGCCAACTGTGTCACAGTTTGGTACAGCAACTGCTCTGCCCATGACCGGAAAGCACCGCAGAGGGTGGTTAAAACTGCCCAATGCATCACCGGTTCCTCACTCCCCTCCATCGAGGCCATCCAGGGTAAGCGGTGCTTGAATCCCACCCATTCTGTTCTATTTATTTATTTAAATGTACATACTGTAATTAAACCTATACATAGCCATATTACACTGCTCTTCATACTATTCATCCTGCACATACACTTATTCTTACTGCTCTTATAATGTTACCACACTGCACATAGCTGTACATACTGTACATATCTGTCTATATGGTTCATACAGAATATCCATATTTACTCTGTTCTTATTATATACTCTGCTAATACACTGCTATATTATTCTACTACTATTTTTAAATGTCACTGCTACTACATTGCACATATCTGTACATGTTGTTCATACACTGTTCATATTACATAGCCATATTTATTCTGCTCTTATAACACTGCAATATATTTCTTGTCCTGCCTATGCACCACCTGTCTATACTTGATTATCACATTGCACTTTTCTGCTTATTTGCACTTCTGGTTGGACGCAAACTGCATTTCGTTGTCTTTGTACTTGTACTCTGCACAATGACAATAAAGTTGAATCTAATCTAATCTAATCAATCGGAATGAATTGGCTAATTCCAATGTAAACTTAATTCAGATTGTATGAGGTGGTGTAAACCTTTTATAATCCGTTCGAGAATAAAATATTTGCAATGTAAACGCTTGATCGGGTTGCTTTCTGAAACTGTGACATTGTGCACATGTCCATTATACTGACAAGGGAATGCTGAACTCTGAGAAAATGTAGCTGCGTCCCAATTTGCCTACTTATACTAAGACCTAAAAGTATGTACTCTTTTTTTGAAGAAAATGTACATACTTTTGAGTGTGTAGCAAAAGAGTATGCACGTTCTGGGACATACTACGAAGACGTCATGCAATGGAAGAGAATGTGGTTGCGTAGTTACGCACACCACAACAGTTAAACAAACATTCTGCATTCCATTCATTCTTATATGTCCAATGCAATGCAGTGCAATGCGCCAGTTAATGAGGCGCTCAGTGTCTTCATCGGACCCTACAAGATAAACACATTACTTTTTTTGCACAACACAAATCCATTAATATTATGAGACAATAAAATATAACTTTAATTAGCGCTAAACGTTTAAGTTCTTACACTTAAAAACTGAGGGCGCATCTCCGCTGCCGCATCCGGCCGTCATGTTTGCATCATCTCAAAGCTCCTCCCTCCCGCACGCAATGGGTTGTGGGCAATATTAGCCGTTAGAGTGTGCATCGATCTGCACTTAGGATTCTGACCGGAAATAGTAGACCATCCGGGTATCTTTGGAACACTCATTTCAACATACTACGATTTGGGACGTACTAATTCTATTTTCGAATACTATTTAGGACGGATAGTATGCGAATTGGGACGCAGCATGTGTGACCATTAGAAGATCGAAACGTCACACGCTATTGACCTCTAATAATTCAAAGCTAGATGATTTTTATTGTTGCTGGATGGTGTATAGATGGTATATTTTAACATTTTTAATTATTATTTTAGTTTTTACGTATTGTTTATTTAAACCAGAAGCCCTCACGCAACATCATATCCTCATTTGTTGCGTTGTCCGATAAAATCTTACATGTACAAAGTCAGTATGATAGCCCCTTCAAACGGCGAGGGAATGCTGTATTATTGTGCAGTGTTCACACATCACAAGATCAATTCAGAGTTTATATTTTTTACACATAAACCCACACATTAACCTGATCACTTTATTTATTGTTCATGTAAACAGTACGTTCGTAATCATAGTTTGGATTGATTTCATTCTGATTAAAAAAAGATGTAAACCCAAAGAATGAACAATATTCCATGAATTATTCCATTGGAATACATTTGGAACATCTCGTCTCTCTACTCAAAACCCCACTCGCATCTCTCTCCGGTTTTCTAATCACTCGTGACACTCACATGAAACCAGTCTTCACTCACTCATTTCAAATGAGAAGCATATACAAAGTGCTGAACACGAGATGAATGTCATTAAATTTGCTTTGCTGACCCGAATTTGAGCTTTGGCGGCTGTTAAAAAATGATAAATTAGGGGAAAACTGGAAAAAGTGATGTAAAGCATTTGAATGATCCATCAGTGCCTGTTAATATTTTTTAGGTTTCTTTTACACAAGGGTGCAATACTCATCCTTGTCTCCAGAGGGCGATAACCAAATGGTACTTCACAGAGTTGTGTAGAAATGTGAACTAGAAGAAGAGTTAAGAAAAAGAACAAGCAAGTATTGTTATGTTCATGCTGATTTTATCAATCCATCTAAATTCCTGATTCAGGAAATGTATTTTATTCAACACTTATGTAAGTGGATGGTTTTTAAATCTTAATATTTTTATTGCTAACTTTTTTGGATTGTTCAGTGTTTCTTTTTCCAGACCTTGTGAGTAATACTGTGGAATGGTAATGTTTGTATTGTGCAGGATTCAGTTGTTCAGCAGTGATGTAAATTTGTAGGCAAACCAGAAAGTCTAATTTGCTATGGGATCATCTGGATTTTCCTATGGGTTTTTAGAATGGGGTTTTCAACTTATGAGTAACATAAGGTCTGTGGTAAACATTACTTGAAGATATGTGGACGTTTTGTTCTACTACATAAATGACACTTTAATTCAAGTATGCAATTCAATAGAGCTTCGATATTCACATTTGAGTTATGACCGTGTGTAATTTATGTCATAGAACAAAAAATCCATGTATCGTCAAACAATGTTTACCACAGACCATATTTTACTCATATATCAAAAACTGCCATTCTTAAAACCCATAGGAGAATCTAGAGGGAACCCATTGTGAATACATTTCTGGGTTTTTGGACTATAAACTGAACAGCTCTATTGTTTGAAACAGCTTTTGATGTTAAATAAGAAATACAATTTTGTGATGTTTTACTTGGATGTTTTGTATATGGACTTTTATTGCATATGACTGGCCTGTTGGTGACTTATTCTTGCAGCTCATTGGAATTATATTGGACCTGTTTAATTTTTATCATCTCCTCCTTTAACCTATTTAAATTCTGCCTTCATTCTTTAGCCGATGATTTTAGATCCTACAGACCCCTTTTCATGTATCTTCTTTCAGGGTGTGTTCACACTTGTAGTTTGGTTCTCTTGGTCCGAACCAAAAAAGAAAATGATACATTCAGTCTTGGTTTGCTTTGCGTTCACCCTGGCATTTTTAACACCAAACCTATAGAGACAAAACAAAATATAGGTTAGACATAAGGTTAAGGTTACAACCTGATTGGACAGCTTTTATGATGTATATTTTGTGATGGAACATGTCAAACACCCAGAACAATGCTGGCTGCTGGGCTAAATATGCTCATTGGATTTATGTATATATGGTGGTATTTTTACCAGCTGAGAACAAACGAAGAGCTAATAAAATGTGTAAAGGAGTCAAAACAGTGCCAGGAATTCCTCCATTGCACACACAAACGAAGATATTCTGCAAGGATGGCGAACGGCGGTTCCGATGCATGTACTGAACTATAATGGGCAACATAGCTCCTATGATGAGAAGAACCAGGTATGCTTGAGGTCAGTATTAGGGAAATTGCTTCCTGTTTTTGGTCTGTTTAGAAGTCTTTGGTCCATGTTGCACTCATATATCAATCGAACCGCACCAGAGTTTGTTTGGAAGTGGGCTGAGACTCACTTTTCAGGCGGTCTCGATCCGCTTGTTTAGCGGACACCAAGGTTGGTTTAACAGTGTTCTCACTTGTTCAAATGAAACACACTAACAGAGCAATCGCACCAGAGTTCGTTTTAATCTAACCAAACCTGCCAAGTGTGAACATGGCCCTAAATGAGCCATTTGAGACTGGACTATTTTTGACTGCCAAATTTTGCAACTTGATTGTGTAGTAATTTTCAGTGTTTCACATTTGTGTTAGATCTGGGTTTGTTTTTGTGTGTGTGTCAATTATCACTAAATATAGGCCTATAAAGAACTACTTTTGCTTGTGTTAAATTATTTTTATAATGAATGTTGAGTAATCCCCCCCCTTTAATTCTTATAATGGTTAAAGGTATTTCAGATGTCACAGAGACAGTTATAGTCTAGCTATGGTTGTACATGGTCATTTTCTACAACAAGGGGTTATTTTAATAATTATAAAAATGTGTCCCCTTTTCTGGCAGATCTGCTCCTCCATATTACACTGCGATCGTAATTCACCACTGCAGTGAAGATACTCCCACAGGAATTCACCAATAAATGCTGTGATTATTTGCATCATCTGGCAAGTGAAGAAAGAAAGAACGTGGTCAAGAGAAACAACTTTGTGTAACCACTGAAGTTTACTGGCATAATAAAAAAAACATGCAGTGTGTTAAAGAAGAGTTTAAAGAGGAGAGTGAAGACATCAGTATTACAGAATCATGCAGCATAAAACATGAAGATACTGAAGAACAAAGAGGTTGGTTTTCAATCTTGATTCTTCTTAATGATTGTTTTGAGTAACATCAAGTTAGCGACATTTATGACAGTTCATTAGATCTAGCAGCTAGTTAGAAAACCATAGTAGCACTAAAAATTAAGTTAAACAAATAATCCAGAGTCTACATGAAAATTACAGAACCAACCTTCCGCATATCAGAGATCACATAAAGTAGATAGTTGGACTTTGCTGCTTATTGTTTGTTTGTTTGTTTGTTTGTTTTTTTCCACATTTGTCTTAATTTTACTATGTTCATTTTAGACTTGATAGAAGTGAAAGAAGAAAGTAAAGAACTGAATGAAGTGGAGGAGAAACATCAAAAATTTGATAATTTCAAGACTGGTGAAGAACCTTTTAGTGGCTCAAAGACTGAAAATAATTTCTCACAGAAAAGAACAAGAGCCAAAAATTCTTTCACCTGCTCTCAGTGTGGAAAGAGTTTCACAGAAAAAGGAAACCTTAATGCTCACTTAAGAATTCACACCGGAGAAAGACCGTTCACATGCCATCAGTGTGGAAAGAGTTTCATAATTAAAAGAGACCTTAAAAAACACATAAAAATTCACACTGGAGAGAAGCCTTTCACATGTTCCCAATGTGGCAACAGTTTCAGAGAGAGGGGAAGCCTTAAGAATCACCTAAGAATTCACTCTGGAGAGAAGCCTTTTACTTGCCTTCAGTGTGGAAAAAGTTTCACACAGAAAGGACGGCTTGATGGTCACATGAAAATTCACACCGGAGAGAAACCTTTTACATGCCATCAGTGTGGAACAAGTTTCAGAGAGAAAGGAAATCTTCAGCGCCACATGAGAATACACACTGGAGAGAAGCCGTTCACCTGCTCTCAATGTGGAAAACATTTCTCACAAGCATGCAATCTCACAATTCATCTGCACTATCATTCTGGATTTAAGCCATTTAACTGTGATCAGTGTGGCAAGCAGTTTAGGCAGGCATCACATCTAAAGAGACACCTGACATCTCATGCAAATGAAAAGCCTTAGGCCGGGAGTACAAAGGGCAAGTTTTGACACTCAAGAGGTTGTGAGCCCCTCCACACATTACGAGTCAGTTTACCTGATAATCGTACAGATGCAGTGGTGCACGACACAAATTTACGACCTGGTGAACTCCGAAGCAATCGCATTAATTTCCACACTTTTTAATTATAAAACAAAGCCAGAGGAGGAGATTGCTTTAATTCCTCGTAGCTTGCAATTTAGAAAAACAAAAAATAAAAAGAAGACTGGCATGTCATGGGGTGCATTAGCTGAAAATTAATCTACCGATTACAAAACATAAGTAAAAATTATGGATGATTATTAAAAATGCTTTCCAACATTTGACAGATTCAGATTTCGAAGGCAGGCTGTGTGAATTCATGACTGCATACATCAATCAACTTGTGATTGCTGCAGTGTGTTGCTGCGAGTTACTGCATGATAATAAAGGGTACAAAATGTACAAGATTTAAAATAAATTGTGCAAAATTCATGCAACGTTTCTGCCGGTTAATACTTTGATTTAATCTAAGTGGAAACATGACGTTTAGTGCAGAATTCTGAGTTATTTTGGTGGAGTAGGCTACTTGTATTTTCAGCTTCAGATACTAGCTTCTCATCTGTTTCACTGATTGCATGTTGATAGCAGACATACTGAAGTGAGGTCTTATTGTCCATGTGAATGTGCTTTAAAGCCACATGTAGCAAAGTAAAAAAAAAACTTGTTTTTTAGTGCAGTGGTTGATTAAAATGTAGGACTCATTTTTTTTTTTAACAGGTAGAACTTTCAACCTAAAAGTCCTTGGTTTCAGCAGACTCGGGCATGGGGGTTTAAAACTCACATATCCACTATCATGTAGGCTACATACAATTATAATAGAGTCCTTCATAGTGATGTAGTGATGTTGTAGTGAATAGTATGGAGAAAACAAAGTTTTAAAATGATAATTTTCTCCAAATGTCTAAAAGCTTCATCAACATTCAGTTTTCATTGATCGTGTGAGTTGTAACACATTCTTCTGATTGGTCAACTTCAGGTAGATCGCCAAATCGGCTCATTCAACCACACACACCTCACAAGGCGACAGTGCACAAATAATTTTATAGATTTGAAAAAATTATCAGCACGTCATATGCTGCTCGTAAGCAGCTTGGCTCTGCGTGTATTTCCTCCACACAAGCACCAACGATTTCCAAGCTATTTATCCAAACTGGAAAAAATTGTTCGGGCGTTTGTACGACATCTGAAAATTGCACCATGTACGCCCATCTTTACTTGTGTTCTTTTTGTGGAAGCAGATTTATTACATCAGGACAACTGAAAGCACATGAGACCATTTTCAGGCCAAGGACCCCTTGGTGGGTAGAGAGATGGAGCCGGGACCCCTGTTACATATTGTATAAAATTGAGTGTTGCTTTTTATGCATATAAAAACTTGGATGGTAGGCTACCAAATTATTGTGTGTATACTTCATGATGTTTCCATTTACAAAGCTATTGAAATAATAAAAAGTAACTAATAATAAAAGAAACTGTAGGCTGTCATCTGCTCAACCGCATTGCGCGACCCATGCAAAACAGAGGCGTTTACTCGCGCGACCCTCCACTGCAGTGCTACGGAACCTGATGTGTGTCGTGCTTTGAGCGGCTCCTGATGAGCAGTGATCACGTGAAGGGTTTGTCCGGGCCGAGCACTTCTGCTGACTAGCACTGTTTAGTCCAACTTTAAGATTTGGCATGCAGCTGCGAAGTACTAAAACATGTCGATATTTCATACTCTTGTCTCTCACTGTTGATCAGGTCCGAGTGAGTGATTATTACAAATGCCACCAATGGTAGATCAAACAATAATTGAATAACATATAACGTGTGCGTAAGGGCAGGCGGTGGACTTTCTGGTAGGGAGATGGTGCCCTACGCAGACTGCGTAGTCTGCTTATTGGGAGCGGCGGTACTGGATAAAAGTGAATTAAAAATGACTGGGAAGACAAAGCAGAAATAACATGTTACTGTGCTTAATCTCTTGTCATCTAAAGAAATGATGTATGAAATGTAAAAATATCCAATAAATCACATCCTGCTATATTAAAGCCAACAGAATTTCCAGTGTTTTGATCAAACCTAAAGTGTGAGGACAGAGCGTGATGAGTGATTTGAGGCTACACTTTGTGGTGTCCTGAGATAGAAAACTGCTGTTTAATGAAAAATACTTCCTGGAGTGATCAGTAGGTAATGCTATAGCTGTGTTCATTTGTTCTAACATGTTACCAATATAGAGGCAGTGTCAATTCCAGTAGCTGCCAGAGAAAAATTTAACCAGAGATTATTTTATTAACTGAGATAACCACTGCGGCTCTATTATAGGAGAGAGCGTAACAGTCAACTAGCATGTTACCCCAGTTAAGTCACCGTTTGTGCAAACCATACACATGAATGGGAAAAGCCGTAAACTGACACATATCTGTCGCAAAATTGTCAATGTCTTTTCTTATAAACAGCAATTTTATGCTAGGAAACTCCACATATAGAACTATGTTATATGAAAGAATTGATGAGAAACTTTTTTACATTAGAGATGTTATAGTTATCGGTGTAAAATGCAGTAATAGTCAACTTTTACTAGAGCTGTTTTTAAAGCTACCAAAATTTTGGCTATTTAAAGTATTGTGTATTTCTAACAGCGCCAACACACATCTTAAAATAGCATTCTGAGAGGAGATTTTTCTCACAACAATTCTGCAGAGCGGTTCTCTGAGTTACCGTAGACTTTGTCAGTTCAAACCAGTATGGCCATTCTCTGTTGACCTCTCTCATTAACAAGACATTTCCATCTGCAGAACTGCCCCTCACTGACTGGATGTTTTTTTTGTTTTTGGCACCATTCTGACTAAATTCTAAAGACTGTTTTGTGTGAAAATCTCAGGAGATCAACAGTGACAGAAATACTCAAACCAGCCAATCTGGCACCAACAAGCTTGCCACAGTCCAAATCAATGAGATCTTATTTTTCTCCCTATTCTGATGGTTGATGTGAACATTATCTGAAGCTCCTGACCCGTATCTGCATGATTTTATGCATTGCACTGCTGCCACACGATTGACTGATTAGATAATCGCATGGATGATTGTTGGAACGCCCAACACTGATTAAAAGAAAATGGGCCTGCAAATTTAATTTGTTAGATGATTAAAAAGACCCCTCTTTGAGTTACTTTTTGTTATTTTAGTTTAGTTAATTTGTATTGTAATTGTACCAACTGTGATATTGCATATTTGAATGCATGTGCTTTGCTTTATTGCTTATTAATTCTGCTTGAATTGCCATTACAAATGTATATCTTATTGTGATTCATATTTGGAAGTAAAACAACTAAAAAATAATACAAATATTTAAGAAGACTGACGTTTCATACAGGTGCAATACTCATCCCCACATCCAGAGGGTGATAAACATGAAGTATTTCACATAGTCGTGTAGAAATGTGAACTGGAAGAAGATGCAAGTATTGTTGTTTTATGTTCATGTTGATTTTGTCAGTTCATCTAAAGTCCTGATTGAGGAAAGTTATTTTGTTCAACGTCTATGTAAGTTAATGGTTTAAATATGTTAATACTCGTATGAATACCTTTTTCTGTATTGTTTAATCTCTGTTTCTCTTGTGTGTAACTGTGCTGCTTAATGGAAATTATTGTTTGGTTCAGGATTGTTTGAAACAGCTTTTGATGTCTGTTAAATTGATTAGTGTATTTTGTGTGTGTGTGTGTGTGTGTGTGTGTGTGTGTGTGTTTGTTACTGGCCTTTTGGAGACTTATTTTTTAGGCTTATTTGGATTATAAAGTATGGTTGTTCGGAACGACTAATTTAACTGACGTTTAAACCTAAATTTGGAAGTCTAAAAGTAAGAAACCCTCAGAAAACATTGTGTTTATGCGGCCCATTGAAAATACGTAATCTATTCCAACGGACCTTTATCAACCTTAACAAATAAAGAAGTATTTATTGAAAAGAATTGAATGATTGGTTTAGGACCAATAGAACAACCCTAATAGCCTGTTCTAAACTTAGAAATTTTAAAACAGAACATTGTTGAAAATAATTAGCCATGCATGAGAGAGAATAATGCTGAAAGGTTATTTCACGACATGCGTTTTGCCAATGATTATATGACCGCTGTTCGTTTAAGAACGTTAACCAGTAGACCCTTTTCACACTCCGTGTTTTGGAACGCGTTAACGTAACGTTTTGTAAACGTTTGCAAGGTACACTTCGACAGCGGTGAATGGGAGATAACAGCAAATATTATTTTCACTTACCCATTTGCTCCAAGACTAAAAGAAAAAAATCTACTATTACATTTTAACGACTTTCCTGAAGAATAAAAAATAGAGAGCGGTGGATTAAGCAAGTCATAGGGAGAAGATGCCAAATCTACTGTCACTCTCTCGCAACTGTTATAGAAACCCCCTCACAGCTCTGTTAATTCGTTTTTAAAAACTAATTCCAGGATAATATAACAAAGCATAATGTTATAAATTTACACTCAATATTTAAAAATGTATAACATAACAAATTCAGAGATTTACGCTGATAAATAAGGCGAAAATCCAACTTTTTCCTATATCCCATGATGCTTAGCGAGAAATATGGGCGTTATTTCCGTTGTGAAGTAAACACAGATGTTGTTGTGGCGTTCGACCATTCATTCTTTTGTTGCAGTGTTGTGATTTTGAGGAGAGCGTGTATGATTTTATATGGACATACATCAATCATTATATCAGTGTGTTACTGAATGATAATAAACTGGAAAAATGTCAAAGACAAAGAAGTGTGAACAAAACCTGCACGCCGTTCCCCTCAGATGCATTTGAGATTTAATCTAAGCACAAACGCAACATTTCGAGCAAAATTATTGGTTGTTTTAGAGGTGTACCTGTGTAAGTTCAGTTTCAGTTGTCATCTGGGTCACCATACATGTTCAAATCATACAGACACACTGAGGAAGAGGCGTGAAGTTCTCACACTTGGGTGTGTAATCATTTTTTCAAGTGACGGTTATTTCCTTTTAAATCTGCACATAAGTTTAAACTTGTTCGGTGGGTGATTGACTTCGATTGGTGCTTTACTGCTGTCTGGGACGCCATTTTAAACCTCATAACATGTGGTTTCTGACTACCTCTGTATGTGTTTTTTGTAATCCAATCACAAAAAGTTTTCCTCCCCGTTTACAACTATATTTAGCGCTGACCTTTGCGATCGGATCATCCGAAACTCGTCTTTTTACCAGCTTTAAACAGGGTCTAAAATGACTGCAGCCAACGCTAGGAAATTCTCTAGAACAACTTCCGGTGGAAGTCTCACCCACATTTGTTTCCCAAGTAAGACCCCCCCCCCAAAAAAAGTTGGATGGTTATGATGTAAAAATATACGTTGTAAGCGGTGTCAGAACCAACACCAAGTCAATGTGTGTGATGTGCGATTTGCTGGCTGAGGAGGCAGCGCTGGGGCCGTCTGTGTCAGTACTGCATCAGGATGATGCCAGCCCTCTGGAGCAGACACAAGACGAGACTCTGAGGCACACCTTTTGATCAAGTGAAAACGATTAATGGCCAATGCTCCTGCCAGACATTGCACGTGAATATCTGTACTTATCTGTACTTTAATTTTTAAAGGGACAATACAAAAGAAACAAGCTGTTGAATGCAAATTTTCCTGCTCTTCCTGGAGGACAGCTGATAGAGCTTTCTCTGTTACGGCTGTGTTTAATATAAATGGTTGTGAACTTTCTGGGTTACGCAATGCTGGAGCTTTAATCAAAGATGCTTTCAGTTTCTCCAATGCAGTCTGATGCTCTGGACCCCAGTCTAAAGAATCATTCCTTTACTGTGAGGATAGAGTTAAATGTTTTTAGAATGTCTGCAAAGCCTTCAGTGAATTCTCGACAAAATCCAACTATGCCCAAATTATCCAATTATCTCAAGAGTAGTGATTGACACAGGAACTGGAAGTCTCTGAATTATTTCCACTTTGTGTGGATCAGGTGGTCTTCTTCCCCCACTTATCTTGATGCCTAAATAAGTGACTTCTGATTTAAGCAACTGTATTTTTTTTGGATTCAGCTTTAGTCCTGCCCTTCCAACAGCTGAATCAGTTCTGAAAGTAATGAGATATGTTCATCTCTAGTGGCAGTCTGCAACAACAAATTATCCTCATACACTCAGCAATCACTTTATTAGGTAAGACAGTACAACTAATTATTCATGTGATTTATCTAACAAGCCAGTCGTGTGGCAGCAGTGCAATGCATAAAATCATTCAGATACAGGTCAGGAGCAGCTTCAGTTAGTGTTCTCATCCACCATCAGAATGGGGCAAACGTTATCTTGGTGATTTCAACCTTGGCCTGGTTTTTGGTGCCAGACGGGCTGGTTTGAGTATATCTGTAACTGTTGATGTCCAGGTATTTTCATCAACAGTCTCAGAATGGAGCAAAAAACATATAGTGAGTGTCAGTTCTGCAGACTGAAATGCCTTTTGATGAGAGAGATCAGCAGAGAATGGCCTGACTGATTTGAGCTGACAGAAAGGCTATGGTAACTTAGATAAACACTCTGTAAAATTGTAGTGAGCAGAAAATGATCTTGGAATGAACATGTGAAACCTTTAAGGCGAATGCCCTACATCAGCAGTAGACCACATCGGGTTGCTCTTCTGTCAACCAAAAACAACAGTTGTGTTGATTTAAAGGCTTGTTAATTGTACAAAAATAAATTAAATGTGAAGAGGAGGAGGGCATAGCTGGGCTAAGTGTGTCTGTCTCTGGAGTCCCCGGCTCCTACTTTATCTCTCTCTCCCACTGATTGGGCAGCTCAGCACTGAGCGTGCATCCTCTAGGCCTGGCCACGCCCTCCTCTTCATCATATACCCCTACCACCTGATTCAGGCTTGGAAAACCTCCAGTCTGACTTACTTGGAACCTGGGTATGATGAGGGGAGGGAGAAAGAGAGTGGCAGAGACTGAGAGAGAGAAAAGAAAAGGCTCTTTTTCAGGTCCCGTGGTCACACCACCCACTCGGTCTTCAGCCGCTCCTCCCCCCATGGTGGACGACAGCGGACTCCTCCACCTCCTGGCAGATGGCAGCAGGAGGCAGACGCCAGTGGCGAGTTCTCCCAGACAGCATGCTCTTCCTCCCTACCCTGGTTTCGGCACCAGTGTAACAAGGTTGGGGAAAGGAGGAAGCGGATACAAAATGAACAATTAACAAGACTTTAATCAACACAAACGGTGAACTGAAACATAACATATTGACATACACACACACACACACACACACACACACACAGAGCGGCCGCATGAGTCTTTCTCTCTCTGGCTTCAACATCTCCTTTATATCTCTCCCACAGATTGGGCAACTCGGTGCTGGATGTGCATCCTCTCGGCCCGGCCACGCCCTTCTCGACAGTTTTATTTTAGTAATTTGCCCCTTCTCCTCACCATTGCACTCAATATTGACTTCTGCTGCAAAGCGATTGAGAATCTTTCTCCCAACTGTCCTCACCATCTCCCTGTTTACCAGAGAACTCGTGTGTCAAACACTGGTTTATAAAACAAGGCACCTAAGGACCTGTAGCTGGCCTTTCTTTTCAATGTCAAATTTTTCATTATAAATTGACAAGCAGACTGTACTTCATCTAGATAATTGGACACCTCTTCAACAGATGGTCTGAGCAAGCAATTGTATGTTCTAAGTGCTGCAATCTCATTCTGCATTTGTAACTTTTCCTCTTATAATAGTCTTTGATGAAATTACCCCATCACTGATTCCGAAAAAAACTGAAGAAAAAAAAAAAAAAAAAAAAAAATCAATTAAGGAGCGATTGGCTCCTATAGGGGGAAAAAAACAGGCGCCAAATTTTTTTCATTTTTAACTCCTTCCATTCCTTTTCGTCCCGCAGCTCGCTAACAGTGTAGTCTGTGGAGCATTCTTCGCAATTTTGTGATCACGTGCATTTTTTATGCTTGTTACTGTCACCGTGTTTTCTAACAGTCTCTTTTTTGAAATGTTAGTTCCTGCAATGAACTAACCCCGCTATTTCTTTGATATAAACTTTTGTAATGTATCTCGGGAAATGTAATGCAAATTTTAAAATCAAAGGGAGTAAACTTTTACTGTCGCCAATGGCGACCTTGACAGAAATTACACTCACAAATAAATTTATTTGGTCACAAATGCGACCATTTTTAGTCGCAGTTTGGAGCCCTGCACAAGGATGATGATTTATCGACTTTATAGACATTACATTTTTATCGTCTGTTAATGCTGAACTTCTGTAAAGCTGCTTTGAAACGATGTGTGTTGTGAAAGGCGCTATACAAATAAAATTGACTTGACTTGACTTGATTCTGGAGTGGGGCAGTGCATTTTCTGCCTCCACTTCTGATCTTCTCCTAATCACTTTATAGCAGCAAAACCAGCTTGAAGAGTATTAGCAACCTTTCCTTTTTTAGTCTTCGGCAATTTAGGATAGTTTTTAAACCGTGATATAGCCCACTCATAGGGCTTATCTGCAATGTTCTCTATCCCTTCATAAACTCCCCATAGCCATGCTTAGCATGTATTTCAAAATCTACTCTTCCAATTTAGAAATCATATTGTATTATTGTATTAATTCAATTGGCTATTTTATTCACAATTATGTATTCACTGACTAAATGTTTTCTAATTACTTTAAAATATTCATTAATCTCATTATTCAAAGCTCCTGTGCTTTGGTTGCAAATGAATATGTCTGGCTTTTGAACTTGTAAATGTCTCACGGATTTGGACACCGCTATACTCCGTCGGGCCTCCAAGTTCAACTTCAATAACAATCGCTCTATTGTCATAATGTTTAAAATATAACACTTCCACACTACGTCAGGTTATGGTTATATATCTAATCAGGCTACCCAGCCACGGTACATCAGGTTTAGCGACTCTCAATAAGTTTATAACAAGTTCAATTAAGTTTATTATATAAGCTATAATTCTGCACCACACTACATTAGGCTGATTCAGTCAATCTTTAACAGAACTGTTATAAAGCCACAGCAAGTTTAAGTTACATTAGAAACATACATTTTGATACAACTCTGCCACCAAATTTCTTCGGGCTGATTAAATTACTTTAGAATCTTAACAGAATTGTAAAGAATTAGGCTTAAGTCTTAAAATTCATCCTGCTACACTGAACAAAGCTTAAATTATTCCTGTCCTTAATTTCTTTTCTAGATTTTTTTAAATGAGGAGATTATCTAAAACAAACACTCCATATAAGAAGAAACCTGCATTTTTTTTTTTCTTTTTCCCCCTTTTAAAAATCCCTCCTGGCTGGCTCGCCAATGTAAGAAGAATAAAATGAGATCAGGCCGGGACCTTGAAATGAAGATGCTGAAGTCTTTATTCCAGTTTTGCAGTAACAAAGTATATGAAGCACTTCTGATTCATTTGAGATGAATTCATTAAGATGTCTTAATTATTTAAAATAAGTTATATTGAAGTATGATAATTAAAGCCTGCCTGTATTCATGTGCCCTCTTTAAATGAGCCATTTGACACCACTCTTTTTAAATGCCAAATTTTGGGACTTAATTATATTGTAATCTTCAGTACATCAATTTTGTGTTGTTTGTTCATGTTATTGTTGCAAATGATCACTAAATGTCAAAATTACTCTTGATAATTTGATAAATTACTTCAAATTATTAATCTTTATGAGATATTTATCTTTATCTAATGAACTTTGAACAACCCCCCTTCAATCCATGTTATTGTCGAGGGTATTTTAGATGCCGTGAAGATGTTTATAGCCAAGAAATGGTGATGCATGGTAAACAGGGAGATGACATTTCCTGCAACAATGGGATATTGTATAAATTAAGGAATCTTCTCTTTTTTGACAGATCTGCTTCTCCATACACAGTGATCCTTATTCACTCCTGCAGCAAAAAAAAGGTGGAATATAAAGAGGAACTCTACTGGCATACTATTGCAAAAATGAAGTCTGTTAAAGAGGAACAAAGAGGTTGGTGTCCATTCTTGATTCTTAATTAGTGGTCGACCAATATGGGGTTTTAATGGCCGATATCCAGAAAGCAGGGTGGCCGATAGGCCAGTACAATGCCAATATAAATTTAATATAGTAAATAACATAAATTGCTAAAAATTATAACAAACTCTCATTTAGCACTATATTTACTCAAATGCACACAAAACTTTAACTTTGTAAAAAATAATCTAAAAATAATATTGTATTTTAAATGGTAGATGACAGTTTCTTCAGATTTCTGTTTAATCATCAAATTTTAGAAAATTATTTGCACATGAATAAACTGTTAATATATTAGGAAGAAGGAAATAACAGTACACACAGTAATCCAGCAACAATAGATGGCATGTCCACATTAGCAATCACATTTGAAATATGTACTTTGATTTTAATCTTAACCAAACCTTTTGGAGATTTCAGTCTTTCCCCATTCACGTAGATAGGACCTGCACTGTCATGACTGGAAATAGCCTCCCGATAGCATTCCAAACATGACAGACAGTGGTCTGACTTGCTAGAAAGACTTTGGTTGCACTCACATGCTCACGCATATCCAGCGTGAGCAGGAGCAATCTCCTGACAGTTTAAATGGCCTTGATTACCTGCTTTGTTTTTCGTCATGTTTTGTGAGTCAGAGGAACTTTTGATCCTGATCCTAAAGTTTTGATTCTGGCTGATAGAGTCTGCTCTTCTATTAGATGAGCTGCTCATTGGGAAGAAAACACTTGATTTTCGTGAGGTTTGTGAATGACATCTGTTTAAACAAGGTATTTGCTTATTTGCAGATGGTATATAATAGAAGTTTTATTGATATTTGCCTTTTTATCATTAGAAAAGAAAGTTAAATGTGACAGGGAACGGCTGAGGAGAGACTGTTAGAATGCATGCTTTAGAGGATGATTTATGATCATTCAACAGGATGCTGGATCTGCTGAAGTTGTGTGTGGTTGGTTTATTACATTTGTTTAAATGAGATATGCGCATATTTGCAGACGGTATATGATATTAGTTTTATAGGTATTTGCCTTTTTGTCATTAGACAAGACAGTTAAAAGTTACAGGGAACTGTTGAGGAGAGAGAGGGAGAACGGAACATGCGAGCACTAACATTTATGAGCTCAAACGTGTCCCCCACGGCTCTGATATGTGGATCGTTTAAATCATTGTTTCTCATCCAGGGGACCAGGACCCACTAGGGGGCCTCACCAAACTTTCAAGGGTGTCTCAAGATGTCTTAAAATTATTTAAAATATGTTATATTGAAGTATGATCATTTAAATACTGAAAATTTTTTTAAATCATGATGAAGGTCTATAACATGTAAACTGACAGTTCCTGAAAAATCTGAAATCACAAAATGAATCATGATAAGTATTTTAATCTGTTGACACTTTAAGATTCTGGGGCTTTAAAAATGGTCTTGGACAATGGGGGCCTCGGAGTCAAAAAGGTTGAGAACCACTGGTTTAAATGACACTGTTTTGCACACCGGTCTATTATTATAGTAACACGATGGCACATAACAACAAAATTAACTGTGACTGGACGTTTACATGTCTCAGTCACTTCACAAGCAAGCAGACAATTTTCAGTGCCCTCAAGAAACATGTCGGCCAAAGGGGCAAATTTATCACCCAATGCGATTAATTAAAAAGTCAGACTATCGGCCGATTTATCAGTCTCTGTGATATATGGCCGACCACTATTCTTAATGATTGTAGAGATTTAGGTCTTGCAACTGTAGTCATAATAGCAGTAAAATAGTAAAAATACATTTAAGCAAATAATACCAGAATTTACATCAGAAAGAGAGAACTAACCTTCTGCCTATCAGTCTTTTTTATTCCTATACACCTTATAAAGATCACAAAGTATATACTCTGCCAATGCTGCTTACTGACATTAAATAGTGGTTCAATTGTATTTCTTTTATCACATCTTCATTTTCATTTACTTTATTTATTATAGACTTGACAGAATTGAATGAGGAAAGTCAAGAACTGTATGACGTGGAGAAACATCATGATCATAAATTTGAAAATTCCATCACTGGTGAAGATCCTTTTAGTAGCTCAAATGCTGAAATTATTTTATTACAGAAAAGAACTCGAAGAACAAAAGCCAAAAATCCCTTTGCCTGCTCTCAGTGTGGAAAGAGTTTTGCACATAAGGGAGATTTTCAGCGTCACATGAAAATCCACACCGGAGAGAAACCTTTCACATGCTCTCAGTGTGGAAAGAGTTTTGCAAATAAAGGAGATCTTCAGCGTCATATGAGAATTCACACTGGAGAGAAGCCTTTCACCTGCATTCAGTGTGGAAAGAGTTTTGCACATAAAGGAGATCTTCAGCGTCACGTGAGAATTCACACTGGAGAGAAACCTTTCACATGCTCTCTGTGTGGAAAGGGTTTCACACAAACAAGCAATCTCAAAATTCATCTGCAATATCACTCTGGTTTAAGACTATTTAACTGTGATCTGTGTGGCAAGACATTTACGGGTGCATCACAGCTAAAGTTACACCTGACATCTCATGCAAATGAAAAGCCTTACGTGTGTTCTTTTTGTGGAAAGAGTTTTGTTACATCAGGAAACCTGAAAATCCATGAGAGAGTTCATACTGGAGAGAAGCCATTCCACTGTACTTCATGTGGAAAGAGTTTCAGCCAATCAAGCAATCTCAAAAGTCATCTGCAGTATCACTCTGGATTCACACCATTTAACTGTGATCAGTGTGGCAAGAAATTTACGCTGCCATCACAGCTAAAGTTACACCTGACATCTCATGCAAATGAAAAGCCTTTTGTGTGTTCTTTTTGTGGAAAGGGTTTTGTTTCATCAAGAAACTTGAAAAACCATGAGAGAGTGCATACTGGAGAGAAGCCATTCAAATGCACCTTATGTGGGAGGAGTTTCAGCCACACAAGTAATCTAAGGACTCATTTAAAAAAGCATTGTCCAAAACTGTGATAGTGAGCAATGTCAGGGCCACATTTTTATTAAATGTTATACTATTTCAGCCAGTTCACTTAACCTGGTGGCTGTTGTCTGAATGTAATGAAATCATTCAATAAGAGGATCAGATGTAGCTCACTGAACAATAGGGCGAAATGAAGGACGAGGTGCAAAGATTTGGAAACATTTTGTTTCAATTGACAATGAGCTCTTAAATGACCAAATAGGCTGTTTAGTTTCATGTTACAAATTTCCAATAATAAAAAGGGGAAAAAAATGACAGGAAAGTTAAAGCAGAATTAACAGGACACTGTGCTTAAATGGTTAGTTAACCCAAAAATAATGTACTCATCCTCAAGCCGTCTTAGGCGTATATGACTTTCCTCTTTCAGCCAAACACAATCGGAGTTATATTAAAAAAAAATATCCTGGCTCTTCCAAGCTTTATAATGGGAGTGAATGGTACCTTAGATTTTGAAGCCCAAAAAAGCACATCCATCCACTAAACCTACATCATACGCCGGAACTCGACTCTCTTGTGAATCTGCTGACTTGTGAAAACCAGTTATTATAGTTTAGAAAGTAATAAATATTTATATTTTTCTTATAAAAATGCATCGCTTCACTTCAGAAGGCCTTTATTAACCCCCTGGAGCTGTATGGATTACTTTGCTTATATATGTTCCTTTTTCGGCTTCAACATCTAAATTACCATTCAATCCCATTATAAAGCTTGGAAGAGCCAGGATATTTTAATCTAACTTTTTAAGTGTGTTTGACTGAAAGAAGAATGGCATATGCACCCTGGATGGCTTGAGGTGACAAAAACACATCAATAGGTGTATTTGACTTGAATTGCATCTTGATTTTCCGGTTGCAGTCGGGGGAAAAAAACAGCCGTCATGTCGGACACTTGTACTTCTCATCATCTGCTGAAAGCACACCAGTCAATGAAGATAGCACAATGTTTGCTTTCTTTATTTCAGATTAAGTGAAATTCAGATAGACAGATGTTTGAATTTGACATAAAATAACCTGAAACATTGTTCATTTTAAAAGGTTATGTGCTGCTCAATACAGTGCCTGCTGTGTGTACAAGGAAAAATTCCAATTTTTTCAGGAGTCAGTATTTTTTATTATTTTGAATTGATTTAATAATAAACATTATATTACTATGACAAACATACATTGCATCCGGAAAGTATTCACAGCGCTTCACTTTTTCCACGTTTTGTTATGTTAAAGCCTTAGTCCAATATTGATTCAATTCATTATTTTCCTCAAAATTCTACAAACAATACCCCATATTGACAATGTGAAAGAAGTTTGTTTGAAATCTTTGCAAATTTATTTTAAAATAAAAAATGAAAAAAATCACATGTACATAAGTAGTTACAGCCTTTGCCATGACACTCAAAATTGAGCTCAGCAGCATCCTGTTTCCACTGATCATCTTTGAGATGTTTCTACAACTTTATTGGAGTCCACCTGTGGTCAATTCAGTTGATTGGACATGATTTGGAAAGGCACACACCTGTCTATATAAGGTCCCACTGTTAACAGTGTATGTCAGAGCACAAACCAAGCCATGAAGTCCAAGGAATTGTCTGTAGACCTCCGAAACAGGATTGTATCAATGCGCAGATCTGGGGAAGGATACAGAAAAATTTCTGCAGCATTGAAGGGCCCAGTGAGCACAGTGTTGTGAGCTTGTGCAGCAGCTTTGGAGCAACTGCAAAGGCTGTACCAGCCGGCAGCTCTCAAAATGCTCTTGTGGTACATTGATGGCATACGTAACCAGGGTTGTGAGGGTTACTTTTGATATGTATTCCACTACAGATTACAGAATACATGCTGTAATTTGTAACATATTCCATTAGATTACTTAAAGTCAGTAACGTATTATAAATACGTATTATAAATTTGGATTACTTCTTCAGCACTGGTAGATTATTTAACTTATTTATAAAAACTCAGCTAGTACAGTAAGACAAAATACATATGATAAAAATACATTCTCTGAAAAAACGAATTGTCTTATGCAGTGTTGTTTCTAAAACAAGATTTTTATATATTTTTACAGGAAAACCATACAAAAATTATTATCAAGACTATGATTTTTGCCTTGATATCAAAGGACAAAAAGAAATCGTGATCCAATGTGACTTTCCTTGATTAAAAAAAAAAATAACATCGTGCCTGGTAACACGTGGATGTAAAATGGCTAGAAATAGCATTTTAGCTAGCGTAAAGATGACAATTTACACAAGGTTTATTTCTATTTCTTCTGCTTCAAACTTCACTGTCTGCTTGCATGAATGTAACACATCATAAGAAAGTGTTTCACTGCTGTTCAAATGTTCCTAGGATTGCATAATGTATACGTATATATGTTTTTCATCTGAAGGACTACATATTAAATTAATAAATGACAATAAAATGCAAAGTAATCTCTTCAGTAATCAAAATACTTTTTGAATGTAACCGTTTTTTAATTACCAATGATTTATATTGTAGCTGTAGTGGAATATAGTTACTTATATTTTGTATTTTAAATACATAATTCAGTTACATGTATTTCGCGTCTGTCAAACGCATAAATGTAAATGTGTGTCTGTTTGTTTTAAGTTCATTTATATCATATAATTTTATGTTTACTGTTCAGCCAGTTCCATAATGAGCTCTTCTCATTATGGTTACTTGCGAGCAGTTCTACCTACCGAAATAGTGAACAAATGCTTGCTTATTAACTTCACTAATGAAAGCTACATCTGCATGTTTCCAAACACTGTTGAAAGGGACATTTAACTGAAATGAAAATGTAAACGAGATGCTGTATAACAGCAACAAAATATTAATGTATAAAACCTGTATTAATGTGCCACTTCATTGTACAGCAGCTTGGGTGTAACAGTTATTGTTTTGTATAATTATAGTATTTTACAGTTTTCTCACCTTAAACTTTGCATGTATACTATGCTCTGGTAAATGGTCTGCACTTATATAGCGCTTTTTTTAATTGTAGCGGTATTCAAAGCACTTTAAACTGTGTCTCATTCACCCATTCAGACACCAATGACAACAGAGCTGCCATGCAAGGTGTTAGCCTGCCATTGGGGGCAACTTGGGGTTCCGTGTCTTCCCAAGGACACTTCTGCATTTGGAGTCATGTGGGCCGGGAATTGAACCGCCAACCCTGCAATTAGTAGCTGACCCGCTCTACCACCTGAGCCACAAGCGCCCCACCTACTATTACATTGGAATACCAGGAGGTTAATTGCATACATATAAAAATAATGCGAATGAATGAAGTAATCAGAATTATACATTTTTATAATCCATTTAAAGAAATAAGTAATACTTTTCTAAAAGAGGTGATTGGTGACACACAGGGCAAGATTATTATGTGTGGGGATTTTAATGCAAATAATGGTTTATGGGGTAGTAAAAACACTGATAATAACAGGGAAATAATAGAAGAATTTATGGAAGAACATTCACTGGTTTGTTTGAATGATGGGAAGCCAACAAGAATAGATATAACATGTTTAGATCTCACAATAATGTCAGCAGCATTAGCTGGTAAATGTACTTGGAAAGTGCATGAAGATAATATGGGCAGTGATCATTGGCCAGTAAAATGTGAAATCCAAAATGCAGTACAAAAGCAAAATATTAATCAATGTGTAAGGTGGAGATTTAAACAGGCAAAATGGAAGGAATTTGATATGTTGTGCGAAGAAAATTTCAATAATATGAAATTGGAAGGAAGTATTGAGGAAATGTACAATAAAATAGTAGAAGGAATTATCTTTGCAGCAAAACAGTCTAATCCTTTAATAAGAGATAATGAGAAGGAAAAAGAAAAGTGTGCCATGGTGGTCAGAAGATTGCACAGTGGCAATTAAAGAAAGAAATAAGGCATTTTGAATTTTAAGACGATTAATAACTCAAGATACAATCGTAGAATATCATAAGAAAAGGGCAATTGCAAAAAGAAAAGCGTGGCAAGAGTTCTGCAGTACAGTTGGAAGAGAGACTGAAATGCATGTGGTTTGGAGAATGATTAGGAAAATGAATGGCATTAATAACTATAAGCAGATTCCTGTAATAGAAGAGAAAGGGGAAAATGGCCATTACGAATAAGGAAAAAGCAGAAGTCTTATCTACAACCTTTGCTAAAATCCACAGTACTGAAAACTTGGATACGTTTTTAAAAAGAAGACGAGAAATAAGCAAATTATATAAGAATGTCTGAATGAAAAAAACAAGGAGTAGAGAGCAATATGGATGAAGATTTTAATTCTTTTGAGTTAAAAATAGCCATTATCAATTCAATGAATACAACACCAGGGAGCGACATGATCAGTTACAGTATGTTAACAAACGTTCCAGAGATAGCCTTTAAAGCATTATTTAATTTATTTAATCATGTATGGAATGAAAGTACTTTACCCAAAGATTGGAAAAGTGCAATAGTGATACCAATAGTTAAACCAGGGAAAGATGTAACCTAATCTAACAGTTATAGACCAACTGCATTCACATCTACATTGTGCAAATTAATGGAGAAAATGATAGTAAGAAGGTTGAATTACTTTTTGGAGAAAGTGTGGTTTTAGGAAAAGAGATCTACAACGGATGCTCTGATATTATTTGAAAATGATGCAAAAAAAAAAAAAATTGGATATTAGATTTCCTATTTGTACGTACAATCCAGGTAAGAATATGCGAAGAAATGTCAGCACCATATGATATTATGAATGGGACTCCACAAGGAAGTGTCATCAGTCCAATTTTATTTAATTTAATGATTAATTATATATATGAAATAGTTAATCCAAATATTGGAAAGACATTATATGCCGATGATGGAGCAGTATGGAAAAGATGTAGGAATGTAAGAAATGTAGTTAAAGGAATACAAGAAACAATAAGTGAAGTTGTAGAATGGTCAATAGATTGGGGATTACATTATGATTATGATTTTTACAAAGAAAAGGAAAATGGAACAAATGATTCTGAACTTATATGATCAACCACTAGAAAGAGTGACAGAATTCAAGTATCTAAGATTAATCTTTGATGAGAAATTAACATGGAAGAGACATATTAAGAAAATTGAAAACAAATGTAAAGGCATAATAAATTGTATGTCTTAAAGAGCTAAGCCAGTAAGAGTTCACTGTTACATGTTTATCAAGCTTTAATACGTTCAGACTATGGATGTGCAGTGTATGGGGCTGCATCAAAATCAGAATTGAATAAATTGGATAATTTACAATCTAGAGCACTTAGAATCTGTTGTGGAGCAATAAGATCAACCCCTTTAGATGCCATCAGGGTTGAAATGGGGGAGATGCCTTTAGACTTAAGAAGGGAAAAGCTATCTATGATGTATTGGGTTAACTTGATAGTGACAACAATCATCGCACACAAAGATTGCTGGGAATATTAAAATAATGGAGGAAATAGCTTTGGATGGAGGTATGAACTGTGGGTCAAGGATTGTTGTCTTGAGAATGAAGTCATCTGCCCTAATATGCCATTACATGGTGTGCCAGTATGGAACTTCCTGAACCTATTGTTGAAATGAGGTTATTAGAGGCCCTTGAAAAAGCAGAAGACTGGTATAATAGTAGTAATGAATTAAAGTAACCTTAGGGAGAAGTGAGGTAAAATCAGTGATTAAAAAGAAACTAGTAAATGTATGGCAACAAAGGTGGGAAAATAGCAGCACAGGGAGATGGTATTATAATATTGCAGAATTAGTAGGAAAAGAACAATTTTATGGAAGGTATAGAAAGGAAGAAGTAATGATTTCTAGATTAAGACTGGGACACACAGGATTAAATTCAACACTTGCAATAATGGGGAAGCATGAAAATGGTATGTGGGATGAATGTGATGTTTTTGTAGTAGAGCATGTATTCTTTAAATGTAACAAATATGATGTTCAACTCGGTAGTCTTTTAAATAATATAAAGGATAGACCAGTAAATGTCACGGACCTCTTGAGAAAGGGTTTGAGAGATTCTCGGACATATAGGGCTGTTTTAACCTTTTTAAAGAATACAGGACTAGAGCACAGGATATAATGTATGGGGATCGTGGTGCTTCTGCTCATCCTGGAGGTTGAGGAGCCTAGTGTGGAAGCTGGAGGAGCTGAACACGCAGTGCCAGCTGAAGTGTGGCTTCTGATCCTCTGGGGTGGGTGGGGTATTACGTGTGTGTGTGTGTGTGTGTGTGTGTGTGAAATAAATAATACAGATGCATCACCCATGTAAGCTACTCAGTAGGTGGCGGTAATACTCCTAAGGAGTGAGCGGCCATTAACAACAAGAAGAAGAGCCATTAAATCATGGGTGTAATACTCCTCCCTGCCTCCATTAGGTGATAACCGGGGAGTTCTTAGAGTTGTGCATAAATGTGAGCTAGAAGAAGACGGAAGCAGACGCACAAGCAAGAATTGTTGTATGTTCATTCAGGATTTTCCAATTCAAGTTAATCTAAAGTCCTGATTGAGGGATATTCTTGTTTTCAACACTCATGTAAGTTGATGATTTAAATATGCTTGTATAGGTACTCCTTTATTTTTATGTGTTTGTTTCTCCATATCATGTGAGTAACTGTGCTAAGGAATGGAAATGTTTGGTTGCAGGATTGATTTAAACAGCTTTTGATGTGTTAAAGACCTTTCGACCTATTGAAGCTTGAAATGTTTAACTTCATGTTTGCATGTCTTGTATTGAGACTTTTTTTGTGTGTATGACTGGCCTGTTGGAGACTTTTATTCTTGAGGTTTATTTGGATTATAAAGGACCTGTTTGTTTTCAATCAATCAATATTTATTTATAAAGCACATTAAAAAAAAAAAAAAAACAAGTTTGACCAAAAAGCTGTACAGTATAAAAAGAAAAAAGAAAAAAGTTTGCAATAGCAGATATAACTGGAAACAAGGTAAAAACACAAAATCTTAAAATTACAATGATTATGGTATATTAAAATCCAGAGAAAACAGGTAAGTCTTTAGGACCGGTTTGAATGCTGAGATTGAAGGGGTTAGCCTGATTTGGAGAGGTAGACTATTCCATAGTTTCGGACCGGTGACCATAAATGCACTATCACCTCTTTTTATTTTTTCTAGGTCTAGGCACAGAAAGTAGCTTAGAGCAATAACAATAGGATTTGCTAAGGCTAATTGTAAAAGTTGCAACTCAAAACAATGAAATAAGCCAGTGGGTTAAGATCTGTAATGAAAAGTGTCTTTAAAAACAGTCTCCACGATCAGACAAATGCGGGGAGTTTAAAAAGTTACAGCCATGAGGCACCAGTTCCGAAAATGGATATAATTTGCGTGGCTTAATCCAAGTCTCCGTAACACATAAAAAAATCCAGTGCATGTGAAGTAAAAAAAGGTGGGAGGCAGAGACACGATCTGAAGACATTAAACTTAGGCAGGGCAGCGACCACACTTCGAATATTAAGTAGTGTTAGACTGTTGTTAACCAATGTAGAGTTGCAGTTGGAGGTTAGAAAAGACAAATAGAAGCATAGCAAAAGACAGAGGCAAAATCAAGGAGGACCGCAGACAGTATAGCACAGACACCAGCACCATCTTGGTTCAACCAATTCCAATTTGTTTTCATCATTACAATCAAGTAGTGTAGGCAGAAACTTTTGGGTGGGTGGGCATTTTTAATGTTTAGCCAATTTGTTTCCAGCAGTGTATTTAGCACATTTTGCTACTAACAGTTGTCTACTTAAAGCATATTTAATATTAATGTTTGACTACATTCAGACATTTTTTATTTTACATGCGTAACTGAACGTTACGTTGCCTTGTGGCTAAGAACAGATGTCGCCAAAACTGCCTCGGGAACCCCGGGACATACATCACAACAGGCGAGAGTTCAATAAAAATATTATTCAAATGTATAAAAAAAAAAAAAAAAAAAAAACACAGTCTTGATGAGACAGCTGGAGAAGTGTACTTGGCATCCAGTAGTTTCAGTGCTAATCAGGGTCCCTTACACCAGTGAAATCCTTTCTCACATAAAGAAAAAGAAAAGGAAAAACCTATAAATACACAGCACTCAGTGTTGTATACACACACACACCTAAAAAAAACCCCCTCATTTAGCTCCTGTTCAAACTCAGTCCCCTCCCCTGGCTGAGCCCTGTCCTACTTATTGATACAGGAAAAAACTGATTGAAAAAAACAAAACATTTTAATTTTAAAGAGAACCTCTGATCAAATAATAATAATAATTTAAATTTGAAAGAAAACAAACAACGTCAAAAAATATATAAAAGGAAATTTTACCAAGCAAAAATGTTGAAAAAAACAAAATCATGTATTCAGTCTCACCAGGCAGTGATATAACTTTCCCTGTCTCATAAGGCACAACAGTCTTACATTAAACTTAGTTTGTCATATGCTGATGTCATCACCCTGGCAACGCTTCTGCGGTAATGTTGACATAGCCTGTGATGCAAGGAGATCACCTCCCAACTGCCGTCAATCCTGGAAGTGCCTCCAGAGACCACCAAGTACCTCCAAGAGGGAAGATAAACTGTAAGTGCGCTGAACCACACAATCACATTACCACCTGCCAACAACTAGCACTGGAAAGCACTGTTCCTTTATGATCAGTTTTAGAGTGCTGCACAGACTTGCTGGACCAATGTCGGCTCCCCCACAATGAGATCACTACCATAATGCCGGCTATCCAGGAAGTAAACAAATCGCCAATGCTCGGCAACTGTCACCAGGGAGGAAATGAGAAGAGAATAAGTGTGTTTCACTGGACGCTCGTACTATTGCCAAACACCAGACATATAGCGATGGAAGTCACTGTTCCTTTATTATCATTTTGAGAGCATTGCACAGACTTGTTGAATCAGTAGCTTCAGTTCCTCCTCTGCCGCTCTTCTGCAGTCTCCACACCCCACTACGTTTAGCTGGATGTCATGTAACCTCACACAGATACACAAAAGAAAGCAAAAATCTTGTTTCCCTTCCTCCAGGTGCAGCCCATAATAAATGGAGAATTTACACCGATATGCAATTCTGTCTCCACAGGTTGATAAATCAGCGGGAACGCCTAGCCAGTCAACATTTTGCAATGCTGACGAAAATCTCGACTGGTTTGGAGGGCCTCCCAGAAATTCTTCGAGCGATCACATTTATGGAGGCGAAATTTTCAACCCTGATCACAAGAATGGACTATGTTGGAAAAACGGGTAGTTTCTGGAGTCGGCCGAAAGAGAGCTACTGGCTAACCCACCTGCTGCCAAGGCTGATGTGCAATGCGTTTGGGGAAAAACTAGAGGATATGGAAAATCGGAGCAGGTGTAATCATGTTTATTTCGTTGGAATCCCATAGGGAAAGGAAGGTCAAAATATGGTGAAGTTTTGGATGGGCTTATTCTGAATTGTATCGACACCGGCTCAAAATTGAGCAAGCACACAGAGCTTTCAGTCAGCTTCCCATGGTGGGTGACAGACCCCGATCTATCCTGGCAAGATTCTTGCAGTCGGCTGATAGAGAATTTGTTCTAGGAGTGGTGAGGAATAAAGGCAAGTTGTGCTGGGAGGACCACAATGTCATGGTTTTTCCGGAATTTGCCCGATTATATCCGTTACGGTTTGCTTGAGTCATAGACTGTAAAAAAAAAAAGTTTTATCAACAGAAGGTGTTTCGCACTGGTTTTTCCTGAGAATTTATGCCAAGGGTGGTTGCAAGAATTCACATACCAACAACAAGCTATGAACTTCATTAAATCAATGGTGTGTGTGGGTAATTTTGCCTGCACTTGGTCAACAATACAGACTTCACATCGTACATTTCACTGATGCAGCCTGAGAGGGTGTGTTGTTGTTTGCTGTCCACTGGCTTTTTTTTAAAAAAAAATGTATTGACATTTTGCGGAGTTCATTTGTTTACTTTGTGGGTTCAATGTGATTATTTACAGGGGCTTATTTTATGGAATATATTTTGTGCAATTTAATGGCACGGTTTATGTTAAAAAAAAAACAGCCACAAAAAAAAAAACACTGGACGTGAGCAAAGTGTTGTGGAAAATCTTGTGAGCGTGCATGGACCATCGGATTTCCGGGGAGGCCAGTTTGGACTGTTGTGGGTGGGATTGAAATGCTTTTTTTTTTTTTTTTTTTTGGGTTGTTCCGGATTTGATTGTTACATCAATGTTGGAAAGTGGTTGTGGTAGCGGGGCGTGGTCAGGCGGTAAGGAGGCCTGCACCTGAGCTAAATTATGTCTAACACCTGTCTCTAATTCCAGTGAGCATGGGGAGCACGGATAAACATCCACGCCACTCCCAGAGGGGGGAAGAGAGCCAGACGAGTGCAGCATCTGTGTTTGAGAAGTTAGTGTTTTGAGAAGTTGGTGTTTATGAAGCTGAAGTGATTTGTGAAGCTGCAGTAAGGTTTTGAACTGAAGGCAGACAATAAAGATCCTTACATTTTTCACTGTTACACTCTCCTGATTGTTTTAAAAAATTCAAACTTAAAGGCAATCTCAGTGAACACAAATCATTTACAATTTTTAAATGATAATTTTATTTAAGTAAAAAAGTTATCCAATACCAACTGGTCCTGTGTGAAATTAGTATTAATCCACAAATCTATGAAACTGCATTCATAATGGGGTTCAGATGGACTAGACACACCTAGGCCTGATAACTGCCAGCCCTGTTCAATCAAATCAATACCTTAATAGAACTTTTTCAGGAGCATGGAGTTGGCTAAAAGGTCTCACCTAGTAGCACACTATGCCATAATTGAAGGAAATTCCCGAAATGGTGAGGGGGAAAAGGGGATTGAAATACATCAGTCTGGGAAGGGTTAAAAAGCTATTTCAAAGGTTCTAGGATTCTAAATAGCCACAGTGAGAGCCATTGTCTCCAAATGGAGAAAATTTGACAGTAGTTAACCTTGCCAGAAAGGCCAACCTTCCAAAATTCCTCCAAGAGCACCGCAATGACTCATCCAGGAAGTCACAATAAAGTCAAGGACAACATCCAAAGAACCGCAGGCCTCTCTTGCATCAATAAAGGTCATGACTCCAATATCAGAGAGACACTGGCTAAAAATAGCATCCATGGAAGATTGGCGAGGTGAAAACCACTACTAATCCAGAAGAACGTTAAAGCTCATCTGAATTTTGCCAAAGCACATCTTGATGATCCTCAAACCTTTTGGGAGAATGCTCTGTGGACTGATGATTCATAAGTGGAACTGTTTGGAAGACAGTGGTTCTGTTACATCTGGCATAAATCAAACACAGAATTCCACAAAAAGAACATCATAACAACAGTCAAGCATGGTGGTGTTAGTGTGATGGTGTGGGGATGCTTTGCTGCTTCAGGGCCAGGGCGATTTGCAATAATTGAGGGAAACATTAATTCTCCTCGCTACCAGAAATTTCTGAAGGAGAATGTCCGGTCATCAATGCGTGAGTTGAAACTCAAGGGCAACTGGATTATGCAGCAAGACAATGATCCAAAGCATAGGAGTGAGTCCACCTCTGATGGCCCAAAGAAGCAAAATTAAAGTTTTGGAGTGGCCTAGTCAAAGTTCTGATTTGAACCTGAATGCATTGCCAACCGCGAGTGGCCTTTATCCCTCTTGACGGCTTAATTAGCCTAATACGAGACCGGGCGTGCGTAATCACGCCCCGGTCCCGCCCTCCACCGTGCCACATTCCTCCCCCGTTCTTTCAGGCTGGGGACCCCCGGCCTGACGTACATCCCCTGGGGAGGCGCCTCCCGCGCGGTCTGCCGGTGGGTCATCCCCATCAACCTGGACGAGGGAGGGGGCAAGGGGAGGGAAACAACAACAATTAAAAATGGGGGGAGGTCCTTCCTGCACTGGGCAGTACCTCCCCTCCCACAAACACCATAATTTAAAAAAGAGGGAAAAGGCCAACGCAGAGCGGCAGCGAGAGAGAGAGAGAGGAGAGAGAGATTTTTAAAAAAAACTTACTCGCCGGTTCTCTGATACGCCGTAGCTCATTCCTCAGCCACTTCTCCACCCTCTACAGGACGACAACCGTGCCTCTCCGGGCAGATCGGAGGCAGTCCTCAGCCCCTGGCGGACGGAACGCCCCCGCCGCGTTCCCGGGGAGTCAAAGGGGCCTGCCCCTGGCAGCGGTTCTCCCACTCCAGGCGGTTGGCGGTGAGCCCTCCCCCCGCACGCGGTCGGCGGTGAGCCCGCACGCGGTCGGCGGTCTCCAACCCGCCGCATTCCAGCGGCTAGTAGGGGACTCTCCCGCCCCTGGCAGCGGCCCTAACCGCTCCAGGCGGTCAGCCAGGAGCCCCGCCTTTCCTCCGTGTCCAGGTGGCTGGGCTCCTCCGTCCCCCGGCAGATGGCCGCGGCTGCTCCGCTGGGCAGTGGCGAGAACTCCGCTACGGCGCATCCCTCTTCCTTCCCGGGCTTCGGCACCAATGTAACACAGATCAAGGTCACGGGCAAGGAAGAGGCGAGAAACCGGCTTGACATATAACTTAAAGGTTTAATGGAAAACTCAAAAGACAATCACATAAGACAACGGACATGTCCGTGAATGATCTCCCTCTCCCGCCTCGCTGACCGCGAGTGGCCTTTATCCCTCTTGACGGCTTAATTAGCCTAATACGGGACCAGGTGTGCGTAATCACGCCCCGGTCCCGCCCTCCACCGTGCCACACTTGGTTTTACAGACATTTGGAGACTTCTGAATCCATCTGGGAGGGATTACACCTTTTTTTCATCAGTTCATAAGATTTACTCTAGATTTTTTTAAGTTTAAGTCACCATTTACCTATTTTATTTATTCCATCTACCACTGACTGCTCAATTGGGAACATTTTAGTTTCAGATCATGCTTTGGTGTATTTAGAGATGTTGCCGCATTAGAGAAAATAAAATTATATAGTTGACGCTTTGATACATTTCTTCAACAAGAACCTGAATTTCAAAAAAATGTTAAAGACAGAAGTCAGTGTTTTTTGTAGAAACCAACTGGTCCTTGGTGTCCTCTGTGGGCATGGCATGGAAGGCACTTAAGGCAGTTCATAGGGGACTTAACATACAATATGTCTCATTCATTAAAAATAATTGGTACAATACTCTTTTGACAGAAGGTAGAGTTTTGGTTATTCAAGGCAAGACAAACATAATTTGAGTCTGGGGACGAAGCAGGGAAATTATTGCCAGATATATAAAACTGTTTTTTTTCCAACATTTAATGAAGGCTTCTGTGGGCGATATATAAATAGTTCTATTTAGATCTTATGTTACAGAACTGGCTCCATTTATGTTAGAAGTTTATGAAGTTATTAAAGAAAAGTGAACTAATGCCAACCATGAAGCAAGCTGTGATCAGTCTCATTTTTAAAAAGATAATGACCCAAATGAATGTAAAAGTTATCGTCCAATTTCCCTGATCCAGTTAGATGTAAAAAAAAAAAATATTGTTTAAAATTCTGGCTAATTGATTAAGTAGAGCACTTGTATCGATTATACATATAGATCAAGTGGGGTTTATTTGTGGTTGTAGTTCTTATGATAATACATTTTATAAATATTATGTGGTCAGTAGTGAATGATCAGACCCCAATCGCTACCATCTCACTTTATGCCGAGAAGATATTTGTCCCACTCCACACTATCTTTCTAGAAATTTTGGGAACACTTTTATTGGGTTGATTAATTTTACTTTATAAACAACCATTAGCAGCAGTGCAAACTAAAGGATTAATTTCAGATTTCTTTTCTCTATGTAGGGGAACCCAGCAAGGCTGCCCTCTCTCCCCTTTATTGTTCTGTCTTGCCCTGGAACATTATCAGCCGCAATAAGAAAAGAGGATGATTTTCCTGGTGTTGTTGTAGGAGGTGTGGTGCATAAACTTTTACTCTACACAGATGATGTATTATTATTTATCTCGGACCCTTGTAGATCTATGCCTAGCCTTCATAAAATTATTAATTCCTTCTCCAAATTTTCAGGATACAGGGTGAATTGGTCTAAATCGGAAGCTCTTGCTCCAGCAGCATATTGCCCTACCACAGCTTTCCAACTTGGTGCCTTTCAATGGCCCAAAGCAAGGAATTCATTATTTAGGCATTTTATTTCCAGCAAATTTGAGCAATTTATTTACGAGTTAATTTTGACCCATTAATGAAAAATGTTCTCGTGTGATGTGGATAGGTGGGCTTGACAACCTTTGTCTATTGCATGGAAGGTCAGTCTTTTAAAAATGAATTGTATCCCCAAATTGAATTTTCTACTACAGTCTGTCTCTTTAGAAGTTCCTCTTTTAAACCATTTGATGGAATATCAATGTCCATTATTTGGATTGGTAAATGACCTCTGCTGCATTGAGGTTTAGGCCTCCCAAAAACTTTTTTTTTATTACTACATTTTTAATTTTAGACACTTAGCCCATTGGTCTCTTCCACCTGAGAGAGTCCCTCCCTTGTCTTACATTGAACAAGTGATCCTTGCCCCAAACTCTCCATTACAAAGTACTTCTATCAAACTGCATGAAGAAGTAAAAATTAATCCCATTATTTCACACTTACATTCAGTACACCTAAATATTTCTAGGTATCAATTTTTCAGGTATTTACAGTTGTGCCATTTACTTTGTACTATTTTTGGTGGCTTTACACATCCCCTAAAGCTGCAGACACCCTGTGTATGGTGCTCACAGAAAGGGGCCTGAAGCATCAGTATATTATTCCCCGTTGATTCAGAGTCTTGGTGACGGGGCCTTAACAGCTCTTAAGAGGTTATGGGAAAGAGATTTGAAATTGATACTGGAGGATAGGGAGTGGTAAAGAATAATATATTTTTTTGAGTTACTTAAGGGATGCAAGGGTACACATTCAGTTTAAAATTTTGCATTGTTTCTACTGGACTACCTCTACATCGCCTCTGCTGGCGATGTTAGTTGGAGGACTGAGACATAGACCATGCTTTGTGGTTCTGCACTAAGATTCAAGAATAATTTATATATACAAAAATTGTAATAACAAAAAGAAAATTGCAATTTTTGCTTTCTCCATTGGTTAACTGTCAATAATAATTTACTCCGCTTGGATAGGACGATAAAAGGGAAAAAGCATAAAGGCACATGCTTTGACAAAAAATAAAGCACAGGAATAAATTCACACATTTGATATTTGTAAATAACATTATATTTTAGCTTTTTGTGGAAGAAGAGGCTTGAGTTTTAAACTCTTAATAGATCTGATAGCATATTTTGTAATCATCCAAAATAATTTATAACAGTCAGAGTAAATTATGTATGCCATCACAAGCTGCTTTTAGTGCAACAAATATGTTATAATTAATAAAATTCACAATTTATACGTATATTTGTAACGAAATTCAGAATTGATTCCCTTTCAATTCATGAGTTGGAATTTGAATTGGCCATGTTCCACAGGAATTTGAATTGGAATGACTGACTGTTTTGAATTTCTTTGAATTGCAATTTAATAAATTCAATTTCCTGTCAAAACACTCACTACTTGGACTATCATTAGTCCAAGAAACATTTTGTGACAAACAGTGTTTTACCATGTATGCCTATTTTCCCCCTAATAGGTAGAAATAAATTGATATTTTTAGACAACATTTGTGTCACAAAATGAACACTAGATTTTGTTTTTGCTATACAGCACAAGAAAAGGTCCACCATGTTATTTCCAAAATACTTCACGAAAATATTCAAAAAATACAGTAAGGTCCATAAATATTGGGACATCGACACAATTCTAATCTTTTTGGCTCTATACACCACCACAATGAAACAAACAAGACTGCAGACTTTCAGCTTTAATTTGAGGGTATTTACATCCAAATCAGGTGAATGGTGTAGGAATTACAACAGTTTGTATATGTGCCTCCCACTTTTTAAGGGACCAGAAGTAATGGGACAGATTAACAATCATAAATCAAACTTTCATTTTTTAATACTTGGTTGCAAATCCTTTGCAGTCAATTACAGCCTGAAGTATGGAACGCATAGACATCACCAGACGTTGGGTTTCATCCCTGGTGATGCTCTGCCAGGCCTCTACTGCAACTGTCTTCGGTTCCTGCTTGTTCTTGGGGCATTTTCCTTTCAGTTTCGCCTTCAGCAAGTGAAATGCATGCTCAATCGGATTCAGGTCAGGTGATTGACTTGGCCATTGCATAACATTCCACTTCTTTCCCTTAATAATCTCTTTGGTTGCTTTCGCAGTATGCTTCGGGTCATTGTCCATCTGCACTGTGAAACGCCGTCCAATGAGTTCTGAAGCATTTGGCTGAATATGAGCAGATAATATTGCCCAAAACACTTCAGAATTCATCCTGCTGCTTTTGTCAGCAGTCACATCATCAATAAATACAAGAGAACCAGGTCCATTGGCAGCCATACATGCCCACGCCATGACACTACCACCACCATGCTTCACTGAAGAGGTGGTATGCTTTGGATCATGAGCAATTCCTTTCCTTCTCCATACTCTTCCCATCACTCTGGTACAAGTTGATCTTTGTCTCATCTGTCCATAGGATGTTGTTCCAGAACTGTGAAGGCTTTTTTAGATGTTGTTTGGCAAACTCTAATCTGGCCTTCCTGTTTTGAGGCTCACCAATGGTTTACATCTTGTGGTGAACCCTCTGTATTCACTCTGGTGAAGTCTTCTCTTGATTGTTGACTTTGACACACATACAGCTACCTCCTGGAGAGTGTTCTTGATCTGGCAAACTGTTGTGAAGGGTGTGTTCTTCACCAGGGAAAGTATTCTTCGGTCATCCACCACAGTTGTTTTCCGTGGTCTTCCGGGTCTTTTGGTGTTGCTGAGCTCACCGTTGCATTCTTTCTTTTTAAGAATGTTCCAAACAGTTGATTTGGCCACCTGGCCATGGAACAGCTGAGCAGCTTATTGTCCCATTACTTTTGGTCCCTTAAAAAGTGGGAGGCACATATACAAACTATTGTAATTCCTACACCGTTCACCCGATTTGGATGTAAATACCCTCAAATTAAAGCTGAAAGTCTGCAGTTAAAGCACATCTTGTTCGTTTCATTTCAACTCCATTGTGGTGGTGTATAGAGCCAAAAAGATTAGAATTGTGTCGATGTCCCAATATTTATGGACCTGACTGTAGATAATTTATTATTGATTATTAAAATGGTAAAAAGGATGTTTGTACATCATCCAAATTTTTGTATTGTATTGATTTTTTTTTTTTTAATTTGAATTAATGTACTTAATACTCAATGTCAATCTGCCCTGACGTCCATATTAGTTGTTCATATTATTTGTACATGTTTAACAATAGCATTAAAAAAAAATTTGCTTTACAAATGTTAAACACTGTCAAGTCCTATGACAGCTGCTTCCTTTATTTAAACTGTTCAATACTCTGAGCATCTCAACATCTCATTTCTATAAACCTATATTTCATGGATAGTGATGTGCTTGCTGTCTTAATGAGTCTTTTACTCATCACATGAACACCTGTGAAAAACAAACAAAAACTGTTTTTAAAATGCCATGCACAGACCTCAACACTTCAATCAACAAATTAATAATTTTATTAGAGAAACAAACCAAAAATCAACAACAAAAATTTACTTAAAACCATGCAAACAATGCAAACATTTTCATGCCCAAGTGCATGCTGGGAAGAGATTGAAATGGACTTATAAACTGATGACGTTATAAACTTTGTGTGTGGGCCAATTTAAATGCATTAATCCAACTCTTTGCTGAGCTTATTGGTTTGACGTAAAAAGAATCTTGGTATGTTGTAACTAAAATGCTGCATTTAGGTATATTACTTGTACCGAAATTCTACTGTAATCAAAATGTTTTTACTGCATTATTTACCTGATCTTTAATCTTTTTTTTCTCACCGTAATGTTTCTGGAAATACCCCAATACCCCATTCAAAAAAAAACTTAAAAATAGCCATTAATTTCTTTAAAATGTATCCTAATTTAATTCTACTTCCTTTTTTCTACCTCAATTCAAATTCAGAACAAATTCAGGAATTTAATTGGCATTTCTCGTTCATACTTTAATGGGGCACAACCCTAATGTGAGTTCATTGGTAACCTTAAAGCTGTTTTATTCTACATGGAGCAAGGGCGCCTCATGGGGACAGCCATGTTAGAATCACATGACCAGCTGAATACTACATGCTTAATTGCAGTAACTACCCTGTTATTGGACAATTTAATTTGTGGATTAAATTAATCCTGGTTCACTGTGTATAGAGAATTTCTTCAATGGCATCTGTAACAAAACTCTTCACTGTGAATCATGCGGCATCCAGGCCACTAGGTGTCAGTGTACTCTAATATAAATTACTTTGACATAAACAAATTACTGAGTGCACCTTTTAATTCAGCTTCTTATGTCATCTCGATCTGGTTTTGATTAGCGGGTTAGAAGTGATTTTACATTCTACATTTTTATGGCACCGGTGATGAGGCTATATTCACATCAGGTGTGCCTCATCATCCGCTGCCCAAAAGAGGCTTGTTAAAATGTACCTCTCCTCTCTTTCCTGCCCAATCCTGTTGTGAGCCTGCCTGAAAGACGTCCCTCAGAGACGGGGCAATGATGACGAGAGGGAGGGATGCGTCATTTCGGCACAGTGTCTTGTTCTGCTGCATATTATCGCCATTAAATTACTGCCATTTCCTAAAATAAGGTAATATTGTATAAATTAATGAATATGTTTTTGGCAGATCTTGTGCTCCATCACACCACATCTCCATGATTCACCCCTGCAGTGAAACCACCTCCTCGGCAATTGACCAATAAATGCCATCATCCTACAAATGAAGAAAGGTGGTGGTTTATAAAGAGGAAGAACTGCAAGTGTAACAACTGAACTCTACTGACATACTAATGCAGAAATGAAGACCGTTAAAGAGTTTAAAGAGGAGAATGAAGACATCAGTATTACAGAATCATGCAAAATTAAACATGAAGATACTGAGGAACAAAGAGGTTGGTATTCCTTCATAATGACCGGTTTGAGGTGGAAAGTGAGCAGTGGCTCAGTTGGTAGAGCGGGTTGGCCACCAATCGAAGGGTTGGTGGTTCGAATCCTGGCCCACACGACTCCACATGCTGAAGTGTCCTTGGGCAAGTCCCTGAACCCCAAGTTGCTCCCAATGGCAGGCTAGCACCTTGCATGAATGTGTGTATGAATGTGTGTGTGTGAATGAGTAACAGTGTAAAGTGCTTTGAATACCGTTAAGGTTAAAATGGCGCTATATAAGTGCACACCATTTACTTTTACTCGAGTTGATTAAAAATATTCTTCGCTATAGTTATTTTTCACCACAATTACAAAGTACAAAAAATACATAATATTTCCAAATTTTTGTAAAGTTATAAGTGCTAAATCTGTTTAAAAACTAAAACGTGCTAAAACGATGGAAGCCTGCAGGGTACAGCATCATGAGCACAACAGCTCTAATAAACTGTCAATACACAAGAACTGTAATACTGTGATTTTCTGCCTATTTAATTTTATTCTGGAAACTAGCTGTTCATTTATGTACGAGGGAACGTGTTTAACCACTGATCAAACTTCACTTATTTTTAAGGTAGGGAATGTTTTAACTGTGTCAAACATTAACACAATGTAGTTTGACATATGTGGGGATATCTTTTACTTGCTACTATATGTCTAAAACAAACTTTTTATGAACTTTAGAAGGATACAATGCCAATAGTATCGGAAATGAACAGGGACTCAGAGCAAAAATATCCCTGAAATTCATAATATGGGGCAAAAATTGCCCATTTTTCTGTGTTTTATTAATATCTGATATAGTTACAGTTACATACATTGTGATCATCTTTTGACTTTTCACTGAACATTTCTTTCCTCCATCGGTTCCTATCGTGTGCACAGACGGGCTTTCCCTTTTATCAGTTCGCAAAGCAGTTCGTCCCTCTTGTTCAAAATAAACTGTCCTAGCGCATAACACTCTCATGGTACTGTACTTACCTGCCCCGTCTCACCTGCTAGAGGCTGTAAGTGTGCACGGGATGGATGTTATATAAAGAAGGTATGAGAAATCACAAATCATAATCAAATGCTAAAATTTACTTAATATGTTAACCATTTTCAATTTTCTTGTGCACCAAATTAGCCATTTGGAATGTTTTATAAGGAATAAGTGACACCGTGTATGTTTGCTATCATGGGTAAAGAAGAAATGGAATAAATAGCACTTACAGTATAATGCATCCTTGATGAAAGGAAGCATAAGTTTCTTTCAAGAACAAAAATGTCTGTGTTCTAAAAATGGAAGTGTATATGCTATATATAATATAATTTTCATAAAGTAACTTGAAGCATAATTACTTGAGTACTAAGAAATATTGTTTCTTCAGTAGCAGTACTTGATTAAAAAAAAAAAAAATAAGTACTCCACTGAAGTTGAGTCATATTTATTTGAATAGCATTTACACATAATTTCAATGCAGTTTTACAGAAAATGATGCTGTGATGTCTTCAAGTCTTAATTGTGTGTTTAAAATAAATGATGAGATTGAAAAATCATGCCTTAAGTTAAAAAAGCTTAAGACAGTTCACCTAGATGTTACAGATGTAGTTATAAAATCATTGAAACAGTAAACCTATAGTTAAGAATCACCAGTATCTACATGAGAATTGCAGAACTTTCAGCATATCTGAGGTCACAAAGTAGATTTTTGGCCTTTGCTGCTTAATGCCTTTTAAATAGGGGGTCATTTAGTTTTTTTCTTTCTCATTTGTCTTTATTTACTTCTCATTTTAGACTTGAAAGAGGAAAATGAAGAACTGAATGACATGGACGAGAAACATCAGTATAAAACGATTGATAATATCATGACTGGTGAAGAATCTTTTATTGGGTCAAAAACTGAAAATCATATCTCACAGAAAAGATCTCCAAGAACAAGTGACAAAAAATATTTTACTTGCTCTCACTGTGGAAAGAGTTTTGCACGAAATGGAGACCTGAACGCTCACGTAAGAATTCACACCGGAGAGAAGCCTTTTACATGCCCCCAATGTGGAAACAATTTCTTGTATAAAAGAAACCTTAAGACTCACATGAAAATTCACTCTGGAGAGAAGCCTTTCACCTGCATTCAGTGTGGCAAGTGTTTTACATATAAAGGAGATCTTAAGCGTCACATGAGAATTCACACTGGAGAGAAGCCTTTCACCTGCTCTCAATGTGGAAAGAGTTTCTCACAATCAAGAAATCTCACACTTCATCTGCGCTATCACTATGGAATAAAGCCATTTAACTGTGATCAGTGTGGGAAGACTTATACGTGTGCATCACAGCTAAAGTTACACCAGATAACTCATGCACATGAGAAGCCATGCGTTTGTTCTTTTTGTGGAAAGAGTTTTATTACATCAGGGCACCTGAAATCACATGAGAGAGTGCATACTGGAGAAAAGCCATACCACTGTACTTCATGTGGAAAGAGTTTCAGCCAATTAAGTAATCTACAGATTCATATAAAAAAGCATTGTCCAAAGTTGTCAAAATGAGCAAATTTAATTTCAGGAGCAACACTTTTTTTGTGTTGTAACTAGAGCTGTCAAAATTCATGCATTTAAGGGGGAAAAATTGTAATATAAAAACATACTGTAAGTTTCAGAACCCAAAACTTCCTCCTCACTGCAATTTGTTGAATACAAGCTGCCAAAATGACTCGTTCTCTGCTTCCTTTACATTGTGATGACACACTGGTGTAGACATTTGCATCTGACCACCTCCACAATAACACATCAATGCCTACTTTACCTTTAATCATTTCAAAGCTCTGCCCAGTTGTGATGAAAAGGGAGATGGCAAGTAGAGCAGGTGGTCAGAATGAGGGTGGAAAATGGTCATTCTACTTCACTAATATTATAAGTGAACATCAAGGAACAAATTAAAAAACAAAAAAAGGATGTCATGATGCCTTTAATGCATATGATTCATGGCGTTCATTATACTTAATCATGGTTTTTACATATTTGTAAACACATTTACCAATTTTCACATTAGATTTTGACATTTTACCCAATTACGTGTGTGTTCTAAACACTGGTTGGAATAGGGCAAAACCATTGTAGTGTGTCCAGTGGAGACAATACATTGATTTACACAGCGATTCTGTCAGTGATAATGTGAAGAATTGACCTCTTACAAACAAACAAATGGGACTAGTGACAAAATTATAGTACTTCAAATCCTTTGCAAGTTGGAATTTTACCACAGAAGTATTTCAAGTTAACACACTAGCGCACTGATGAGGGACCGCTGTGGCCAGCTTGCTTGTTGGAGCTCTCTCATTGAGGGTCTGTCAACGCTCTGATCAAAGTTAATCTAATTTCAGCTTTGTAGCCATTGCTACTCAGCTTTTAATGCATCAGCTAAGATTACTGGACAATTTGAATGAAGTGTTATTACATGGGCAGTGTGAGTACAAAAAACAAAAGACATGGCCGTGTTCGGAATATCTATATACTTCTCTTACTGTGTCTTATATACATAGTGAAAAAGGAGTTAAAGTTTGGTTTGATCTCACCAAAAACCAATTGGATTGCTTCAGAAGACATTTATTAAATCATTGGATTCCTATTTATTTCATTTATGCTGCCTTTGTGATATTTGGACCTTCAAAGTTCTGATCACCACTCACTGGCATTGTATGGCCATACAGAGATGGTCTTATAAGAATCTTTGTTTGTGTTAAGCAGAAGAAAGTCTTACACATCTGGGATGGCATGAGGATGTGTAAATTATGATAATTTTCATTTTTGGGTGAATTATCCCTTTAATATTATGGAGGCTGTGGCTTTTTCAGACCTGTAGACGTTTGCTTTGTTCCGAAACGGAGACTAAATTGTTACAATGTTGCATTTTCTTCTTGGTTCAGTTCTCTTTCACAAGGCAGCATTTCAAAATGGACCAAAACTATATCAATAAAAGTGAACGTGTGCCAGCTGTCCCCTTATTGGTCGTTGTTCCAGGATTAAACTCGTCCATTGATATACCGTTAAAATGGCATGCCTGTAAAACATTTGTCAACCATTACAAATTTTAGAATTTTTGAGCATCGCCAGTTAAAGATTGTGCTTCAGGTACAAATTATTTGTCACTCGGATGGCTATGAGTTTGTAATGTTTCCGTCATGGTTATTTTTATCTGTCATTAGTTGCTTTTGCATTATTTCTCCATTGAAATATGCTTGTTTTTACAGGTCTCTCTCTCTCACACACAAACGGCATAGTAAAGCTGCGTAAAAATGTTTGTTATATGTCATAATTTGCTAATGCTGTCCCACCCATGTTCTGCCGCTATCCAAAAGAGAGAAATTACCTCTAAAAGGTACTAAAATTACCTCAGAATTATATAAAAAAAAACATTTTAAACATCAAATATTGTTGCCAAAAGGTTATATCCATGTTTTGATGATGAATTACTGAGAAGTGCTGATCTACAGATGTCTCAGCTATGTTAATTGTTTATACATTTAATTATTTGGTCCATTGGGTCGGTTGCCATTCTCACCACAAGCGAACCACTCCAGAGTTGGTTTGCAACCGGTTCGAGACCACCACATTCAGGCAGTCTCGGGGTTGATTGTTTTAGTGAGGATCCGAGTGCGATTGCCATGTGAGCCAGGTGTGAATGCCCTTAATGGGAGTTGCAATGTATATTCAACCTGAGGACTCGCTCTTTCAGTTAGTCAAACTCCCACTTACAGTAGACTTTGAGAAATGTTTAATGTGACTTGCATTGGTGCTATTTTAGTGTATTTTTATCTTTATTAAATATAGACTTTGTTTAGAAAACATTAATAAAGCATTGTTGTTACCTACCGTTTCATTTTCTTGAGAAGGAAATAAATGCATTTTGACAAGAAAAGTATATATTGAGTAAAATTTTAGCATTTTCAAAATCTGCGATTATTCGTGTTTAGCGACGAGAAGTAATGTTTAAATATGTGATCTCCTGACAGCACTAGTTGTAACAACTTCAGTCAGTTAGTCGGTACATCTGGTGGCTGTAGTTTTAAAGTCACAGAATCATCATAAAGGTTAGGGACAAAAAATGACATGAATATTAATATGGTTGATTATAACCTTTTATAACAGTTATCTTCCAGATTTGATCTCATTAACCCCTATTGGGTTGGGTTGTTAGGGTGGATTTTTTTGATTAGCCTCCACATCCATGTAAACGATTTGGTAAATTTCAATGTTATATGAACAAGCATTTTTCTCTGCTGATCAAGTCCGTTATAAGAGCAGTGCAAGCACAGAGAAAAACACTGTGTTTGACAGATGGCACATTTCTCTGAAGGACTACAAACGCTAGCTCTAATCACACTTCCAAGTGCAGGAATAATGTATCCTTACCATTTCTGTTTATGGTATAAAACTGATGGTTAACATATATTTGTTGTTTTGTATACTCGAGAGAAAATGTTAGTGCAGAACATAAACATTTTAGGAAATGGCCTCAGTGACCATGTTTACATGAACTTAAGAAAACGGTTCATTCTAGGAGTTTTGCTGAAAGCGGCATTCAGAATCATCATATAAACGAGAATGTTTAACCTTTTAAAAATCAGCACACCTGGGTTTCTCCAGGAGAAATCTGCTTATGTGGTCAAGTAAATGGAAAAGCAGTGTTCTTACAGGTTTTTGAGGAGTGTGTCATAGGATGGAGCCCAACATCATATCAAAAAGTCAACACAGCTGAAAGAATTCACCATTTCTGGGAGTACAGTGAGAAAAGCACATAGTCTATAAATTGTACCCATTTCTACACACCAATTTAAAATATCGACTGTCCCTCACATTCGCGTGTATGTGTTCGTACATTGGGGGAATCCCAGAGTTTGATGCAAGCGATAAATCCTACTAATGCTGTAAAATACTGATGTAGGAAGCAATGGAAAGTTAAGGTAACAAGCACAGCAACATCCACTGTTCCCCCTAAAGCATGCTCGGGCATGCTCTTCTGATGTCCCACCCATGCAGAAAAAAATTTAATGCAGCGCAGAAGGCAGACTCCAAATGTGTGGGGAAACAGCCATTTGATTGTATTGTAGTAAATGAGAAATGATTGTGGTGTTCAGGTCAACCGCTATAGAGTTAGTGTCACTATAGTGTAAGAACTGGTGAATGTGTTTTACAGCTTTCATAGATAGCATTTCATCCAAATCAGTCACTGTAGAAATACTGTAATGGTTGTATCCCAAAGATGGTATAGCTCAAGATGAGAGGCATGGCAAAACCCAAGGCATATGAAATAACAGCTTTCTTTTAAAGAAAATGGCATCATGTTTTAAGGAAGAATGGCTAGATCAAGTGGTAGAAATAACGGAGGATGGGCGCAGCAAAGTAACAAAGTGTGCAAAGAAAGCTTGGAGACAAATAAGAAGGGGGAAGTGACCACAGGAAAAGTGTAAGAAGGATGGAAATCTAAAGCGCCACGTCTATGTCAACCGATAAGGATATTTGCTTCTTCGTAGAGCCATTAGAACTTCCTAAATTGACGAAAATATTTTCTTGACTCAGATATTACTTTGGAGGAGCTTATTGAGGTAATTAAAGCCTTGCGAATGTGTAAGGCACCAGGACCAGCAGTGTTGCTACACTTTGGGGAAATTTATGAAAACTGAGTTTTGAGATGTTTTGAAAATATAACAATGCAATTTGGGATTTATAGGTCTCAGGATTTTTTAGGTATTCACAGTTGCACCATTACATTGTACTATTTTTGGTGGTAGTACACAACCCCTTAAAGCTGCAGACACTTTGTATGGTGCTCACAGCCTTTGGAAAATGGCATGAAGCATCAGTGTATTATTCCTTGTTGATTCAGAGTCTTGGTAATTAAGCCTTAACAGTTCTGAAGAGGTTATGGGAAAGATATTTAAACTTGGTATTGGAGGATGGGGAGTGGGAAATAATAATTAAAAAAAAATTAAAACTATGTCTAGCGATGCAAGGGTTATTTAGTTTAAGATTTTGCATAATTTCTACTGATGTGTTTGGGGTCTGGGAGGGGGAAAGGGAATTAATGGGGGTTAAGGGTGATAATGGCTGGCTCTGTGCATGTATGTTAATGTCAATTTTATTTATATAGCACCATTAAACACAACCAGGGTTGATCAATGTGCTGCACAATAAAGAACAGAACAATTATACAATACAGTATCATTACTAAAATACAGTGCAATAAAACTTCGTCATTGGTTGTATGCCAAATCAAAGAGATAGGTTTTTATCTTAGGTTTATAAACAGATGGTGATGGTGCAGATCTAATACAGAGGGGCAGAGCATTCCACCATCTGGGTGCAGCTACCGAAAAGGCGCGGTCACCCCTACATTTCAGCTTCGACTTCTGGATGCACAACAATCTCTGGTTGGACGACCGGAGAGAAAAAAGCGGGATGATATTCAGTCAGTAAATCTGAAAGATAAAGAGGAGCCAAACCATTTAATGATATAAAATGAATTGAATTTTGAAATTGACTCTATATCACACAGGCAACCAATGCTAGAAGTCAAAGCTGACAGAAACATGATTTAACCACTGTGTTTTTCTGTTTGTCAAATTTCAGACCATCATCAAAAACCACACACTGATTTTTTAAACCAAGGCTTCACAGAAAATTATAAATCACTGATATTTATTTTGGGAGTACTGAAAGAATCTGACGGACCAAACACAGTTATTTCAGTTTTACTCTCATTAAAATTAAGAAAATTTAAGGACAACCAAGCCTTCACATCAGATAAACATATCATAAGTGCTTCCAAGCCATCAGAACTCTTTTTTTAAGTGCAGATAGATTTGAGTGTCATCAGCATAGCAATGTAACGACAGCCCATGCTTCCTAAGGATAGAACCCAATGGAAGCATATATAATGAAAAAAGAATGGGAGCTAAGACAGAACCCTGGGGTAAACCACACGAAAGAGGAGCTGACTCAGATGAATGTTCACCAATGTTAACTTTAAAACTTCTATTAGAAAGATATGATTTAAATCATTTAAGTGCTCTTCCCACAGTGCTCCAAGCGAGCAAGAAGGACAGCATGGTCCACTGTATCGAAAGTAGCACTCAAGTCTAGGAGCACAAGCACAACAAAGTCCCCAACGACAGTTTTAGAGTTAGTGAAATATAATTAAAAAAACTTCAAAAGTGCAGTCTCTGTCGAGTGGTGTTTTCTGAAACCTGATTGAAAAACATCAAATATCTGTTGTTCATCTAGAAAACTCTTCAGTATTTTCTCTAAAATCTTTGTAATAAAAGACATATTAGAAATAGGTCTAAAATTTGCTAAAACACTTGTGTCTAAGTTTGGTCTTGGATAAACTGTAGCATGTTTTAACACATCAGGTACAGTACTAGTTTCAAAACATCGATTTATCATATTCAAAAAGTAGCGACCCACTGTGTCAAAAATTTGTTTCAGGAAAAATGGAGGAATAACATCAATGGTGGAGCCTGATTGCTTCAACTGACCCATAATTTCTTGAAGATTTATAAAAGAGATAGGTTAAAACTGCATCAGGGCTTTGGGAGTACATGACGAGGAGGAGGGCGTGGCCAGGCCGTAACTTTGGATGCCTAGTGAATTAGCCCAATCAGCCAGGAGAGTGGTATAGAGGAGCCAGGAAAACCAGTTTGAGAGCGAGAAAGGCACATGGCTGCGCTGTCTGTGTTTTTTGTTATGTTTAAGTTCCTTTGTGTTATTTAATGTTTACGTTGACTGCTCAGCCGGTTCCCGCCGCCTCCTTTCCCTTAAGCACCTTCTCTGCAAAGCTCATTTGCATGTGAATATAATCAGTGTCGAAATTGCGGCAAGTTTGCGTTACTCTCATATTTTTGTAAGGGCTGGTTTATTTGCTGTTGTGGCTAATGGAGCAACAGAGCACAAGTAATCAAATCAAATAAAAAGTGATTGAATAATATAAAACTATACACAAACACAGAAACTACCCATTAATAAATAATCATATTTATTTATATTTCATAGAACACAAACTGGCATTTTTGATTACCTATTATTTCAAATGAATAATTCTGAAATAATAATATCAGTGATGCACACTATTAGGCATGTTGAAATGTTGGTTCTTACATATTAACTATTAAAACAAATATTGTGAAGTAAAACAATACTGATAACATGTTACCGCCATGTACATCTATTTATATTTGTTTAAAAACCCTGCATGTTTTAACTGTGCAGTTAATAATTAAACATGATTATATCTTATTGCCTCAAATATGTATTCTGCATTCAATTGAAAAAAAAAAACAATAATAAAAAAAAACAACCCCAACTAACAAAACCCATCTTAAGTCTGATTTATTAAAACTGTTTACTACAGCACAGCTGATAATGACTGTTATTGACAGCAGAGCTGTTAACAAAAACACAGCAATGCACTATTTTGTGGAGAAACCACCAAGTTTTGGGTATAAAAAGGCACTTTGATACATAGACACATTTGCAAGTAAAGTGCACTAAGTCACAGCAATAGTGTTAATTTAGTGAAGAAAGCTAAATGTAATTGTAGTGTAAAATATGTAGAGTTGTTCCTAAGATTGTGAAAAGGTCTCATGTAAGATTAGATGGGGGTGCATATGCAAAAATAAGAAGCAATACAATGGCTCCAAGCATGTAGGGCCTACACTATACACGATGTAGTCTATATAACCTCTGCTCATGCATCATGCATTAAGTTTAATCGAGTTTCTCACATGAATGCACCAAGGACTTTTATATGAGAGAGCATAAGGGTGAGTGTATGGTGAGAACATTTGCATTTTTGTGTGAACATCCTTTTAATACATACGTTTCAAAGCGTTATAACAGTTTTAATTGTGTTGCAGTTTTTTTCTTTTTGGTGCAATACCCATCCCTCCCTCTAGAGGAACCATGGAGTAGCTCTTAGAGTTGTGCATCGAAGTGAACTAGAAGAAGAGTGAAGTAGATGCTGCAGTAAGGATTGTTGTGTGCTCCTGAGGACTGCCAATCCACGTGTATTTAGTCCTGGTTGAGGAAAGGTCTTTTGTTCAATACTAATGTAAGTTAAACATTATAAGTACTGGTTAAAGTTTTAACTTGCACAGGTAACCATTTAGATTGTTATACAGATTTTTTCAAACAATGCTGGGGGGATGGAAATGTTTGTTTGGTGCAGGGTTGTTTGAAAGAACTTTTGAAGTATGTTAAATGAGACTTATTGAATCTTGTCAAATTGAATTTGTATGGTTTGTATAGGGACTTTTGTGTATGACTGGCCTCTTGGAGTCTTTTATTCTTGAGGCTTATTTGGATTATAGGATCTGTTCCTTTGTTATTTTATCGTCATCATCGTCATCATCAATACCATTTTTATAATTTCCTCCTTTAACCTGTTTAAATCCTGCCTGCATTCATCAGCTGAGCTTTCACATCCTACAGACTACTCTTTATGCATCCTCTTAAAATTGAGCCATTTGGGACTGAACTATTGTTGAAAGAAATATTGTGGGGCTTGATTGTATTGTAATCTTCAGTATGTGCATTTTGTAATATGTGTTCGTGTAATATCTGGATTAAAGTTTTTGATGCAAATTATCGCTAAGGGTGCTTTCACACTAGTTCTTTTGATGCGCATTGCCATCTTTCACGAGGGCATGAACAACAATCCCATGAATCATTGTGAATGATTTAATCGGATAAGAACAGATGGAAATATATTCAACAACCTTAAATAATTGTATATAAGTAAAGAGACAATATATTTGATGTGTATTGTAAAATAGTCCAATATATACAAATATGTAGTTTACGGGAGAAGGAAGGCCAACTGTATTGTATCATTCACTGCAGGGCCTGAAATTCGGTGTGGGATTGTGGGTATTGCGCACAATTTTAATCAGTCTCGCAAGTTCCACGTTCATAATGTGGTTTGATACAGATGATCAAATCAATAAACTTGTATCAAACTAATTCCAGAAACCTTGAACCATCTGTCAGTAGCGTTGAGCGCTTGTTGAATTTAGCGCAAGTGTGGGCATTGAGAAAGTGCTTTGTTGCATAGTTACTGAAATTAAGATGTTAAAGATGGATAAACCTGGTAATTCAACATGCAAATGATGTTATACCACGTCTCCGGAAGCTATGTTGTTCCGGTTTAAAATCAACAAAGCTGTTAACATTGTGTTTGTTGTTGGAGCAATCTATAGTTTGCTGCCTTTCATATATTGGCACTCCGTCATTGATAATTAAGCACATTTGCAAGAAAAGCAGAAACAGCAACAATTCCTCTGGCAATCTCTGATCATTTTGTTTTAGTAAAGAGAGATTCTCTTGTTTATGGGAATTGAACAGTCACCCCTTCAATAGCAAATTGTAGCAGAGAAATGTGAAATTATGCAAATGTGCAATTAAAGTAAATCTGGGGCACTTTAAATGCATTAGTGCACATTAGCACACCTAACTGAACTCAGAACACATCTGTCACTCAGGGCACCAGATAGATAGAGTTTGTGTGTATGGAGCACAGAACCACACTGTATTACACATGTGGTTTCGATGATCGTGTTAACGTGCATCTAAGAAAGCACTACTGACAGAACAGCCATGTATATAGGCTGCAGAGCAGACAGCGTACAATAAATAGTTGAGACTATTTATTTATTTATTTATTTATTTAAATTGCAGCCCTAGCTGTTTTAAAATCGCACTGGGTTGCGATTTCGATTTTATTTTGATTAATTGTTCAACCCTACTTGGTGTGTTGAGTCACTGGCTCTAGTGAGGGGTAAAGCCTCGCATGTGGAGAGGGCCCCTTCCTAGTAATGAGATGTAACCCACTACAGGTTATTGTGTTCATACTAGACCTGTTATGTCTTCCTCAATGTCCATGTCCTCCATCAGTCAGTAAATGTGAAAAGAAACCTTTTCCATTGATTATAACTGATCGTTTACTCAACTACTGTCCTTAATCAAAATATTTCCATCACCATGGCATTGCATGTTACTCATATTTCTGGCGTATGTTTCCATACACTACTTTTTACAATGATCCCACCAGGCTCATGTGCTGAAAATAATGCAGCTGTTTTCTCACCCATATTCTTATCTCTGTATGATAAAATGTAAGCTTTGAATGCAATAAGTCGCTTTGGATAAAAGTGTCTGCCAAATGCATAAATGTAAATGAATGTTGAATAATCCCTATTTTAATTCATATAATTGTTGAGGGTACTTTATATGCCATAAAGCCTAGCTATGGTGATGCATAGTAAACATGGAGATGGCATTTCCTTCAACAATGGGATATTGTATAAATTAAGGGAACTGGTCCCTTTTTTTTTTTTTTTGCAGATGTGCTCCATCACACAGCGATCCTGATTCACTGCTGTAGCGAAGACACTCCCACAGGAATTAACCAATATATGCTGTGATTATTTCCATCATCCTACAAGTGAAGAAAGAAAGGACGTGGTATAGAAACAACTCAAAGTGTAACCACTGAAGTCTATGGATATACTATTGCAAAAATGCAGTGTGTTAAAGAAGAGTTTAAAGAGGAGAGTGAAGACATCAGTATTACAGAATCATGCAGAATTAAACATGAAGATACTGAGGAACAAAGAGGTTGTTGAATCTTAATTCTTCATAATGACTGTTGAGGAAATTGTGGTCACAAAATTTCAAACAGTTCACTAGATCTGGCAGCTGTAGTTTGAAAATCATAGAAACAGTACAATTATAGTTAAACAAACAAATAATTCCAGAATCTACATGAGAATGAGAAAACTAACCTTCAGCACATTAAATATCACATAAAGGTGATACTCAGCCTTTGCTGCTTACAGGTGTTAAGTTGGTGTTTAATTGCATTACTTTTAAAAAATTTGTCTCAAGTTACTTTTTGTCTCTCTTTACTGTTTTTATTTTAGACTTGATAGAAGTAAAAGAGGAAAGGCAAGAACTGAATGAAGTGGAGGAGAAGCATCATAAATCTGATAATTTCATCACTGTTGAAGAATCTTTCAGTGGCTCAAAGACTGAAAAGAATTTCTCAATAAAAAGAACCCGAAGAACAAGAGACAAAAAATCTTTCAGCTGCTCTCACTGTGGAAAGAGTTTTGCATGTAATGCAGATATTCAGCGTCACGTGAGAATTCACACTGGAGAGAAGCCGTTTATATGCTCGCAGTGTGGAAAGAGATTCACACAAGCAGTACATCTTGAGGTTCACATGAAAATTCACACTGGAGAGAAGCCTTTCACTTGCCATCAATGTGAAAAGAGTTTTACACATAAAGGAAGTCTTCAGCGTCACATGATAATACACACTGGAGAAAAGCCTTTTACATGTTTAAAGTGTGGAAAGAGTTTCACGCAACCAAGCCATCTCAGAATTCATCAACAATGTCATTCTGGATTAAAGCCTTTTAACTGTGATCAATGTGGCAAGAAATTTATGTGGGCATCAAATCTAAAGGTACACCTGATATCTCATACACAGGAGAAGCCTCATGTGTGTTCTTTTTGTGGAAAGTGTTTTGTGAAATCAGGAAACCTGAAAACACATGAGAGAGTGCATACTGGAGAGAAACCATACCACTGTACTTCATGTGGAAAGAGTTTTGCACATAAAGGAGATCTTCAGCGCCACATGAGAATTCACACTGGAGAGAAACCTTTCACCTGTTCTCAGTGTGGAAAGAGTTTCACGCAACCAAGCCACCTCAGAGGTCATCAACAATATCATTCTGGATTAAAACCATTTATCTGTGAGCAGTGTGGCAAGACATTTACTAGGGCATCAAATCTAAAGTTACACCTGACATCTCATGCAAATGAGAGAGCTCACATGTGTTCTTTTTGTGGACAGACTTTTGTTGCATCAGAGAACCTGAAAAACCATGAAAGAGTGCATACTGGAGAGAAGCCGTTCAAATGCACTTCATGTGGGAAGAGTTTTGCACATAAAAGATATCTTAAGCAACACATCAGAATTCACACCGAAGAGAAGCCTTTCACCTGAAATCACATCTTTTTCTCTACATATTGGCCTTCTGTCTAAACTGAGATGCATTTTTGTCCAGTGAAAACTGAGCTTTTCAAAAATGCTCTCCCAAGTGGATAAATGTAAAATGCCTTCTTCAGGTTGTAGTGTGGACAGGGAAAACAAATGGTGTGTTCCACTTGAACTGCATCTCGATTTGCCGGTTGCAGTCTGAGAAGTTGAGCACTTGTGCTTCTCATCATCTGCTGAAGCCACACCAGTCACAGAAGATCACCCGTTGTTTGCTTTATTGCAGACGAAGTTGAATTCGGATAGACAGAATTTTGAATTTTACATAAAATAACCAGAAACATTGTTTATTTGAAAAGATTATGTTCTGCTTAATACTGTGCCAGTTGTTTGTATAAGAAGAAAGTCCAATAAAAGCCTGTAATATTTTAATATCAATAAGAGTCAGTATTTTTCATCATTTAGATTTTTTTATGAATAAAAAATATTACTATGACAATCATAATATAGCATGATATAAACATGATGTACCGTTATAAAAACACGGAGTTGTGAGTTTCCACCGAACTGAAGGTGTCAGAATAAACACCATGTTATTGCATACTATTATTAGACAGATATAGAAGTAGTAAGAGTTGTATGTAAAACACGTGTAACTGTTGTCATGTTGTGAGTCTAGCCAATCATGAATGAGCCATGTTGTCATTAGAGCTTGTGCAGCTCCCTTTGAGCAACTGCAGAGGCTGCATCAGCCGGCTGCTATCAAATCGCTCTTGCGGTACTTTAATAGCATACGTAACGGTGATGTGGCAATGGCGCCGGTTCAAGACGGACAAAATTTCTAACCGACATGCACTGCTTGAAGTCCAGTGCCGACTGGACTGCGCAGTGCTGCTTGAAGTCAAACACACCCATTTATATCTGAAAACAATGCCGTATTTGTTGTCATGCAACACAGTCTGTGATCCTTCCAACACAAAACAATCAAGATGGCGGCCCATTTTGTAGTTGCGTTGTTTTGCCTGATATTCAGTTTGATAGTGTTGTTTAAGATAAATGTTACTTTGTACAACCTTCACATTGTGTTCCTTCAAATGTGACGAGAAGTTTACTTGAAATTGCTGGATGGCGGTGGAACATGAGGACGACTGAGTTTCAGACCGGGCATTGAACCACTATTTTTCGCATGCGCATTAAGGGGATTTTAAGTGTTTTCTTACGTTTTGGTGTGGACTAGGAACTTTTGGAAAATGTTTGAAAATGGCAGTGTGGACAGAGTGCGTTTTGAAAACTGAAACATGTTTTAAAATGTGTCCGGATTAGTGTGGACGTAGCTTTAATTTTAATATACAGTGGCTTACAATTAGATTTACATTCGTTGCTTTTTAGTTTAATTCATTCCTTTCATCAGTTTGCCTTTTCTTTTATAATGGTCCAGCAATATATTGACAAATATCTGTAAATGTTCTAGAAAACTGACACCTCAAAATTCATGCACGTTAAAGATTTTTATGCGATGACAACAGCACGCGGGCTGTTGGATGGTTTGGGATGCCTGCTGAGTACCATCAAAATCAAATAAAAAATAAAATCACTTTATTGTCACAATACCATGTACACAAGTGCAACAGTAGGTGAAAGTCTTGTGTGCAGTTCCGAGCAACATAGCAGTCATGACAGTGACAAGACATATACCAATTATAATAAACAACATATTTACACAACACAATTTACATATCAAATGTACACATACTTGCACAACACAATAATAATATACAATGTACAGTAAACAATACACACAATATAGAATGTCATGTAGTCGGCTGGTGCGGGTCCTGATGCTGCGATACCGCCTACCTGATGGTAGCAGTGAGAGCAGCCCATAACTCGGGTGGCTGGAGTCTCTGGTGATCCTCCGAGCTTTTTTTACACACTGCCTGTTATATATATCCTGGAGGGAGGGAAGCTCACCTCCGATGATGTGTCTGGCAGTTCGCACCACATTTTGCAGGGCTTTGCGGTTGTGGGTGGTGCTATTTCCGTACCGGGCAGTGATGCAGTCAGTCAGGATGCTCTCTACAGTACTGGTGTAGAACCGTGTGAGGATGTGTTGGTTCATTCCAAACTTCCTCAGCTGTCTCAGGAAGAAGAGGTACCGGTGAGCCTTCTTCACAACAGTCTCAGTGTGGAGGGACCATGCGAGTTCCTCAGTAATGTGGACAACGAGGAACTTGAAACTGCTGACTCTCTCCACTGGTGCTCCATTAAGGGTGATGGGGCTGTGTTCTCTGTCTTTCTTCCTGAAGTCCACTACAATCTCCTTAGTTTTACTGACGTTGAGGGAGAGGTTGTGCTCCTGACACCAGCGTGTCAGAGTGTGCACCTCCTCTCTGTAGGCTGTTTCATCATTGTCAGTGATCAGACCTACCACTGTCGTATCGTCAGCAAACTTAATGATGGCATTGGGGCTATGTGTTGCCACGCAGTCATGTGTGTGTGTGTGTGTGTATAGGGAATACAGGAGTGGGCTGAGAACACAGCCCTGCGGGCTCCAGTGTTGAGGGTCATTGATGAGATGTTGCTGCCCATTCTAACCACCTGACGTCTGCCTGACAGGAAGTCCAGGATCCAGCTGCACAGCGAGCTGTTTAAGCCCAGAGCCCGGAGTTTCTCATCAAGCTTGGAGGGCACTATGGTGTTGAATGCTGAGCTGTAGTCTAAAAACAGCATTCTCATATATGTGTTCCTTTTTTCCAGGTGGGAAAGAGCAGTGTGTATTGTAGATGCAATGGCATCATCAGTGGAGCGGTTGTTGTGGTAGGCAAACTGCAATGGGTCCAGATAGGTGGGCAGAACAGAGCAGATGTAATCTCTGATTAACTTCTCAAAGCATTTGCTGATGATAGGGGTCAGAGCAACAGGACGCCAATCATTTAAGCAAGTGATTTTGGCTTGCTTCGGTACAGGCACAATGGTTGACGTTTTGAAGCATGTGGGGACTACAGACAGGGAGAGGGACAGGTTGAAAATGTCCATAAAAACACCAGCCAGTTGGTTCACGCACGCTCTGATGACACGGCCCGGAATGCCGTCTGGACCCGCGGCTTTACGGATGTTCCCCCGTCGGACAGATCAGGTTACATCCGCAAAAGAGACAGAGAGAGAACCAACCTCTGTGGCATCAGCCACGAGTGCACTCTCCAAGAGGGTGGTGTTATTGTCCTCGAAACAAGCATAAAATATATTAAGCTCATCTGGGAGAGATGCAGCGGTGTTCATGGCAGAGTTTTTATTCCCTTTGTAGTCCGTGATGATGATAAATCCCTGCCACATACTTCTAGAGTCGGTGGTGTTGAACTGTCCTTCCATTTTGTGCCTGTACTGGCGTTTGGCTGCTCTGATAGAGTTACGGAGTGCATAACTGGCTTGTTTATGCTCCTCCGCACTCCCGGAATTAAAAGCAGAGGTCCGCGCGAACATCGCCATTAACCCATGGTTGGCACAACGTCCTCTACGCACTTCCTGATGAAACACGTTACGCTATCAGTGTAAACCTCGATGCCGTCATCAGAGGCGGAGCAGAACATCTCCCAGTCCGCGTGATCAAAATAGTCTTGTGGCGCAGAGTCTGATTGGTCCGACCAGCACTGGATCGTTCTGAGGGTGGGTGCTTCCCGTTTCAGTTTCTGCCTGTAAGCGGGCAGAAGCAGAACGGAAGAGTGGTCTGATTTGCCAAATGGTGGGCGAGGGAGGGATAGCCATCCCGGAAAGGAGAATAGCAGTGATCCAAAACCCGGTCCCCTCGTGTGTTGAAGCTGATATGTTGGTGGTATTTGGGAGCAGTTGTTTTAAAATTGGCTTTGTTAATGTCCCCGGTAACAATGAATGCGGCCTCGGGGTGCGCGGTTTCCTGCTCAGTTATGCTCCCAAACAGTTCCCTGAGTGCCCGGTCTGTGATGGCTTCTGGGGGGGGATGTACACAGCTGTGATAATGACCACTGTGAATTCATTATCGGTAGCCAGAATGGTCGACACAGAAGCATGAGATATTCCAGATCAGGAGAGCAGAAAGACTTGATAAAATGTACATTCCTCTGATCACACCATGATTTGTTGATCATAAAACATACACCACCACCTCTGCTTTTACCTGAGAGGTCTTTCGCTCTGTCCGCTCGGTGCACGGAGAACCCTGCGGGTTCGATGGCCGAGTCTGGAATCTCTGCAGACAACCAGGTTTCTGTAAGGCAGATAACGCAGCAATCTCTTGTCTCGTTGGAAAGAGATCTGCGCTCTCAGCTCGCAGAGCTTGTTGTCCAGAGACTGAACATTTGCCAGTAGTATACTGGGTAGCGGGGGTCGATTTGCGCGATGTCTTTCTCTGATGAGAACGCCGGCTCTTTTTCCTTTTTCCTTCTGCGTTTCCGCGGCCGGGCAGCCCAGACAAAGGGCTCTGCTGGCGTGTTTGTAAACCGATGTCTCTCGCGGCATCGAAGCTACGCTGATCTCCGACGTTGATTCTACATCTTTTTGCTCATCGAAGTTGTTCACGGCATTCAAAACTAACATAAAACCGATCTAATTGGTTTAACTTGCGTTGAGCTGGGTGAAACAACATAATAGAACCAACACCGTTTTACCAATCTAATTGGTTTGCTTATGTGCCGTTTAAACTATGGTGATTTCAGTGGGGTGAAACATTATACAATCAATATATTTCTACTTTTGTTTTTTAAATACCAAATACTTGTGAGGGAGCACAAGATATATTGCACTTTTTTTTCAACTATCCCTCACACAGTGGCATTTAAGCATTTTATAAATAATGTTACCCTTGAAAACAGGACAGAGTAAAATTATTTATAAATTATTTTCCTTTGCAAATAACATTTATTTGCAAGAAACCCCTTAAGTTAAGCGAACCCTATGTGACAATAGGCTTAGTTATACCTAAAGGTTTTCTTGAAGGGGTAGTTCACCCCAAAAAATGAAATTTCTTTCATCATTTACCCACTCTCATGCCATTCCAGATGTGTATGACTTTCCTTTGTCTGCAGAGCACAAAGGAAAACTTTTAAAAGAATATCTCATCTCTGTAGGTCCATACAATGCAAGTGAAAGTTGTCCAGAACTTTAAAGCTCCAAAAAGCATAGGAAAGCATCATAAAAGTAATCCATAAGACTAGAGTGGTTTAATCCATGTCTTTAGAAGTGATCCAGTCGGTTGTAGAATGAGAAGAGACCAAAATATGATTCCTTTTTCATTATGAATCACATCAGCAGCCTCCTTGGTGATCATGATTTCTACATTGATTACACTTCCTAGTGCTTGACGCATGCACAGAGTTCTAGGAACTGTAATCGAGCTTGAAATCATGCACCGAGACTGCAATGGCAAGATGTACAAGATGTTGGTCTGTTCTCACCCAAAACCAACTGCATCACTTCAGAAGACATTGATTAAACCTCAAGACTCATATGGATTACTTTTATGATGCCTTTACCTGCTTTTTGCTGCTACAAAATTCTGGCCACCATTCACTTGCATTGTATGGACCTACAAAGCTGAGATACTCTTCTAAAAAATGTTATTTGTGGAGTCTCATTCCATGTGAGGTTCGGACGTGTAAACAGCGAGCTCTGCGCACTTTGCTAGTTATAACACTATTAATGATATAAAACTGTTCTAGGAAGGCAATATGTCAGAGAATTCAAAATCCTCAGGCTCTGGAGACATTAAAAGACACTTGCGTACACAAGCTGACACCCCTGAGCAGGCTACGAGAACAGGAGTCGATTTGGTCGGAGAAATGAGGGAAATACGGTGAGAAATGTTGAACATGTCGACAATTCTGACTATGGTCGTTGCAGACTTGGAGGATCTTGCTGTAATACGTTGATCGATCACTGCCATGGAGATGAAATTCACAGAGGTGGTTACAAGAGTGGGGGATGTTGAGAAATGGATAGATTATCTGGAGTCATCGGAGAGGAAATTATCTGCTAATCTTCTAGTGACCAAGATGGATTTGGAGCGTGTCTGGGAGAAGTTGGAGGACATGGAGAACCATAGCCAGCAGAATGACATCTGTCTCGTCGGAATTCCTGAGGCCGAAGAGGGACAGAATATTGTGACTTTCCAAATCTGCTTGACACAACAGGCAATAAAATGTAAATCGATCGAGCTCACAGGGTTCTGGCTCAACGATCCGCTGAGGGGAGACATGCCCCGATCAATTTTGGCCAAATTTCTGATATCATCAGATAAAGATATTGTGTTATGTGAGTCAAGAATTAAAGGAAGGCTTTTTTGGAAGAACCACAGCATTTTCTTGTTCCCTATACTTTGCAAATTCAACGAGAGAAACTTGATCGATTCAAGGAATGCCAGAAACTCTTACATCAACGGAAGGTAGCTTTTACACTGATGTTCCCAGCCAATTTGAGAATAGAAACTAAGGATGGCCACAAATTATTCACATACCCACAGCAAGTGAAGTCAATGGAGTAAGTTATTTTGTGGTACTCGCATTGCAGCCGAGTGGACCGACTCACTAAACATTCACTTGACTGTTTGAGGAAACTGAGCGCTTTTTTAGTTTTCTTTTTGTGCTGGTTCCACCTTGCAGCTGCAGTTTGTTTTATGGAGTAACACTCCTTCGAGACAGTGTTGTGAATGAATCTGCATGTTCTTTGTGCTTATGCCTCCTATTGGCTGGAGTTTTTTTTGTGGAGTATTTCTTGCGAGACATTGGAGTGATTAGGTCATCTGTTGCACTCATTTGTGCTGGTTCCGCCTAGCGGCTGGAGTTACACACCTTTGGGATGTGGAGGAATCTACATGTTCTTTGTGTTTATTCCACCTATTGGCTGGAGTTTGTTTTCTAGATTATCGTTTGTGTAATTCTGTCTCGCAAAATGTGTATAGAAACACCGGACTTAAGCGATCTGATGTCAAATTTGTTGTGGGGGCTCTCGTAGGCGAACATGGACTGTTTGAGTTTAGAGGGATGGACGGCAGTTTTTCTTTTTTCTGCTTATCTGGTTCTGGGGGAAGTTCGGGGTTTGATTGTTGCACTAATGTTGGAATGTGGTCTTCATAATTGAGTTTTTGACAAACAATGTGTATTTTCTAATATGTCAAATGTTAATAACTCCCCGGTCAGACAGACAGCACACTGGAGGTTAAATCATGCACTACTTGTGACATTTTAGCGATAATATTTCCATCAGCACTACACTTTTATTGCAAAAAAACCCTTGGGTGGAAACATAGTTATTTAAAATTGATTGATGACTGATCCCGACTATTAAACCTAAAAAATAGATGTTGAATCCACGTCTCCTTGCTATATGGGCACTAGCACATTACAGGCCGATTTCATGTGGGCCCCATTATGAAATTGAAAATGAGGCTCAGTTGGAAAGTCAAGCTCAATAACAATCTGAGGGTACAGAACGGAGTGTAAACCATGAAGTCTGTGCATGAAGGACTGTATCACTCCTTTTAGGGTTCGGGTAATTTCCTTTTGAAATAGATTTTCTTTATTATTATATAATTAATAATAAATAATATTATATACATTATTTTCTTGCAGTTATCTAAGAAACTAAAGTTGAAGGTTTTCCGCCAGCCACTGTCTCACCTATAGCATCCAAGCCTGAATCTGTTACACAGGGGCGGACTTAGAAGAGAAATCTGCTCTGTATTTTACATTGAAACTGGCCCAAAAGTCGTTGAGTGTGGGGTGGGGGTGTCACTGTCCTTTTCTGCATATGTGGCCCCTTTAAGCCTGTCATGGTCCGTTCAGCATAACGCGGCAGCCGCCGCAATGGACGACCACAAGAGTTTCATTATAACTGCACTCTCTTACAATATAAAGTGCAGTAAAAAAATATTTATTGGCAGTAATGTTTTTGTGGATCTCACACACTTTTGACATCTGCAGAATTTCACTACGAACACAAACAGTTGAACACACGTTAATTCAGGTGTCAAACTCATGTAACACTCTCAAGCCTGTTAATGATAAGTTTTTCATGGGTGCAATACTCATCCCTGCCTCTAGAGGGTGATAAACAGTGAGTATTTCACAGAGTTCTGGAGAAATGTGTGATAGAAGAAGAGTGAAGGAGACGCAAGTATTGTTGTATGTTTATGTTGATTTTATCTGTCCTGATTGAGGAAATTCTTTTATTCATCACTTTTGTAAGTTGATATTTAAATATTCTTGTATAGATACTTTTTATTGTTTAGTGTTTGTTTCTCCAGAATGGGAATGTTTGTTTGGTGCAGGATTGTTTGAGACAGCTTTTGACATGTAGAGACATTTTCTTTTCTTATTTTTATTTATTATTCTTTTATTTTTTTGCGTATGACTGGCCTGTTGTAGACTTTTATTCTTAAGATTTAATTGGATTTTGAAATATAGGATTTTGTTCTGGAGATCAGAGATGTCAAACTCGCAAGAGCAGCAAACTTGAAAAGAAATGAGCATAAATCAATATAATAAAGTCCAGTAGGTTATCAGAAATGTTTACAATACACTCGAGTCAGATTGTGTGCACACAATATTTTACCATAAAGAGGAGGACATCAATGATAATTAAAATAAATTACATGTGCAGAATTAGTGATTTGCAGTGGAAAACAAGAGCAAATATTGTGTACAGAAGTATTTGAAACCACACTCTATGGAGCATCTGTGGAGAATAATGGTCTTAATTCTTGATATATGCAGGGACGTCCACAGTCAAATTGAGGGGCAGTGGCCCAAACCATCCACTCCACCAAATAAATAAATCAAATCTATACTGTATAATCAGTATTAATCTATTTTATGAATAAAAATAAAACAATTTTATGAAAGCACACCCTTGACAAATATATGATGAAACAAAAATAATCGTTCAAGATTTTAACAGTGTTAGATATAAACAGAAGAATACATATCTAGAGAAACATATGGTTAGAAGATGTTAGATATGGATTTATATCCAGTATGTTGTTTTGTGTTTCACCGCTTGAACTGCTGGAGTTGAAGGTGCTGAACACCAACTAAATGAAGCTCTATAAAACTGGTTAATTAGCACATTCACACTGCATCCTGTTTATACATGAGATTAATCACTATATCCACAGTTTTTATGTACCATTTCAACCTACACTACCGGTCAAAATTTTTGAAACATTTATTAATTCTTTATTATATATTTTTTTCTTCTTCACATTTTAGAATAACCATAAAGTCATCAAAACTATGGAATAACATAAATGGAACAATGGCAATTATGGTGTGACTAAACAAAATCCAAAATAAATAAATATTTTAGTATCTTCAGAGTAGTCACCCTTTGCCTAGAATTTGCAGACATGTACTCTTGCCATTTTCTCCACCAACTTCTTGAAGATTCACCCTGGGATGTATTTAAATAGGCTAGTGTTTAAAGCTAAGTTAGAGTTCCCAGCTATGTTGGGCACTTATTGGCTGCTTTTCTTTATTATTTGGGCCAAGTCATCGATTTCAAAAACTTTTTTTTTTATAATGAAATAAATTAATTTGGTGGAACAATAATATTTTTGTCTACAAAACTAATATCAAACATTTAAGCATACACCTTCAGATCAAAAGATTTTTAAGATCATGAGAATCATTTCGGTCAAAGTTGACCGGTAGTGTACATCTGCACAGACAATGAAGTGAATGAAAGAACAGATTCAATTAAAATAAATTATGTGTTAGTCAGTAGGGATGCTGGGATTATAAAGTGTGAAAATGTGAATAAAAACAAAAAGGAGTGATTTGTAAATTATATTCACCCTTTGCTATATTGAAAGCATTACAACTACACATCATATGATGTTTTATCTTGTGAATTTCATAGTAATAAAAAGAAAGTACAGTAATTTCAAATCAGATGATTGCAACACAATCCTAAAAATTTGAGACAGGGGCAATTTAAGACTAATAACAATTTGACAAGTTGAAGTAAGGTGATGTGAAACAGAAGATGTTAAACTGGTGAGGCAATTGTGCCATAGTACCTTTTACTGTTTAAGGAGCCTCCAAAAACAGCCTAGTCCTTCAAGAGCAAGGATTGTTCAAGACTTGTCAATTTGCTTTTTTGACTTGTCAAAAAGAGATGCTTCAGCAAATAATCTTGTAGAACAATGATCCTCAAAGACAAATTGGAAAGATTTGGGGCATTTCGCCCTTTACAGTTCACAATATAGTTAAAAAAAAAAACCCACTTCTGAATGTGCATGATCTTGGATCCCTCAGACCTCACTGTCTTAAAAGAACGTCATTCATCTGTATCATGAACATGGGTTTGGGATAACTTTAGTAAACATTTCTTAGTCAACACCATTCACCACCTCATCCACAGATTCAAGTTAAGACTTTACTATGCAAAGCAGAAGCCATACATCAACACTGTCCAGAAGTGTTGCCCACTTCTCTGGTCTCTGTCTCATCTTAGATGGAAAGTAAACAGTGGAACTGTGTTTTTTAGTCTGAAATTTTTGAAAAACACAGCTCTCGTGTTATCCGGGCCAAAAAGGAAAAGGACCATCCAAGCAGTTATCAGCGTCAGGTCCAAAAGCCAGTGTCTTTATGGGCCAGGGGTGTGTCAGTGCCCATGGCATGGGTAACTCATACATCTGTGAGGGCACCATTAATGCAGACAGATATGTACAAATTTTGGAGCAACATATACTGCCATCCAGCACCATCTTTTCCACTGATGTCCCTACATTTTCTAGCAGGACAACTTCAAACCACATACTGGCCGGATTACAAGTGCATGGCTGTGTAAGCAGAGAGTGTGGTTGCTAGATTGGCCTGCCTGCAGTCCTGACCTGTCTCCAATTGAGAAAGTCTGGTGCATTATCAAGTGCATTAGATAGCAATGAAGACCCCATAGAAGTGTGCAGCTGAAGACCTGCATAATGGATGAATGGGGGAAAATTACACTTTCTAAACTTAACAAACTTGTGTCTTCAGTGCCTAAATGCTTAATTTGTGAACACTAAACCGGTGCTTAAACCGATACTGTCTCTTTAACAAAGCCAACATATCTGTAAATGAGCACGTTAACATGAGAAGATGCAAAGGGTTTTATCTCATCTCTGCCATGCATGATCAGAATTAAATGTTTCTTTTTTGTTGTTTTTGATGAACAACTGACTGCAGAGAACAGAAAGGGTTTTAAATCAGACATTATTCATTGACAAATAGGTCACGTGGATCTCGTCTTTGGACACGTATTACACAGAACAACTTTTACTCTCAATACACACTGAAAATATTTTGCTGCTAAATTCTATGCCACTATTCTGCACAATTACTGGTGAGTGAAATGCAAACATTTAGTAGCAAGTTTGGCTGCAAATGTGAGTGATTTCCTCCCAATGTAGTGGAGGGTTGCAGATAGAATAAAAAATCGATAATAGATAGATACAATTTAAAATTCAGTGTCGAGATAATTAAAATGAAGATTGCGATGTGTCTGAAAATTTATATTTTTACACAGCCCTAGAGCTTTTTAAAAGGCGAATGGAGAGATGCTACTTTTGTAATGTTTTTAAGCATTCTGACCACTGATATATTATATAGAACTGAATTGCTCATGACGTCATATCAGTGAAGCCACTACGCCACCATATTGGTATGCCCAAACATTCCAATATCCCTGTTGACTAAATAAGAAATAATCTAATTTCAGTGAGTAAACATTAGTCATTCAATCATTAATTTTATATCTGAAATCTGCGTGTACGTTCCTACAAAGCAAATGTCCTGCACATGTAATTATTTATTTAAGTCTGGAATTTTTCCCGTATCTTGAAAGCCAGAGTGAGTTATGTATATCTATATCAAACATTATCCAACTCTTAACAAATTTCATCGGGAAACAGATCAGCTGAATGTAAACAAGTTCACTGAAACTGAGGTGAGATACAAACAGACATGTTCAGACTTAATTATTGTGAACATCGAAGTGTTTGTTCAGTTACTCCTTTTATGTTTTCATCAAAAAGTTCATTTTCTAGAGGTCACTTGAATATGAGTGAGTGCTCTCTCTCTCCCGCTATTACACACAGAGAGGGAGACACACAAAAAACTGATTCAAATTAAACTGATACAATAAATTTAAATGGCAAACGAATGGGTATTTATGACATGTTTCCATGTATGACAACAATGATCACATCACTATAAAAACAAGTAAATCCCGGGCATTTAAGGTGATTTAGAAATCCCGGTCTGACTGTATTAATGTTACTTTCGAGGGGTGTTGATGTATTGCCACCCTGAACAAGTAGATATTACAGCTTTTTCTACTTACATTAAAACTTGTGGACAGTTTTCCCACTTTGTTTATTGGTTGTTGTGCTGCATTGATAGGTTGAACAGTTGGGCAGGTAAATGCTCCTACATCGCGATCACAAATATTATCCATAACAAGCAAATTAAACATGAAACATGATTGTCACTAGAGGGTGAAATACAACTGTCGTATCCATTGGTTGGAAATTGTGAAACTGGGGTGTTTTCATCAGTCATTGACACTATGAGAGTTTGGGCACACCAGGATGGCTACGCAAACACTTCTGGGGGCTTCACTGTTAGTGGTTTAACATTGCATCAGTGATCCGGTTATATGTCAGTGGTTCTGACAGTGCATGGTACATTAGCATGTAGTTACTATTGCATTTTACAGTGCATCCGGAAAGTATTCACAGCGCTTCACTTTCCACATTTTGTTATGTTACAGCCTTATTCCAAAATAGATTAAATGCATTATTTTCCTAAAAATGCTGATAACGTGAAAGACATTTTTTTGAAATCTTTGCAAATTTATAAAATAAATAAAAATCACATGTACGTAAGTATTCACAGCCTTTGCCATGATACTTAAAATTGAGCTCAAGTGCATCCTGTTTCCTCTGATCATCCTTGAGATGTTTCTACAACTTGATTGGAGTCCACCTGTGGTAAATTCAGTTGATTGGACATGATTTGGAAAGGCACACACCTGTCTATATAAGGTCCCACAGTTAACAGTGCATGTCAGAGCACAAACCAAGCCATGCAGTCCAAGGAATTGTCTGTAGACCTCCGAGACAGGATTGTATCGAGGCACAGATCTGGAGATGGGTACAGAAACATTTCTGGAGCATTGAAGGTCCCAATGAGCACAGTGGCCTCCATCATCCGTAAATGGAAGAAGTTTGGAACCACCAGGACTCTTCCTAGAGCTGGCTGCCCAGCCAAACTGAGCAATTGGGGGAGAAGGGCCTTAGTCAGGGAGGTGACCAAGAACCCGATGGTCACTCTCACAGAGCTCCAGCATTTCTCTGTGGAGAGAGGAGAAACTTCCAGAAGAACAACCATCTCTGCAGCACTCCACCAATCAGGCCTGTATGGTAGAGTGGCCAGACGGAAGTCACTCCTCAGTAAAAGGCACATGACAGCCCACCTGGAGTTTGCCTAAAGTCACCTGCAGGACTCTCCGACCATGAGAAACAAAATTCTCTGGTCTGATGAAATAAAGATTGAACTCTTTGGTCTGAATGGCAAGTGTCATGTTTGGAGGAAACAAGGCGCCGCTCATCACCTAGCCAATACCATCCCTACAGTGAAGCATGGTGGTGGCTCATGCTATGGGGATGATTTTCAGCGGCAAGGCTGGGAGACTAGTTAGGATCGAGGGAAAGATGAATGCAGCAATGTACAGAGACATCCTTGATGAAAACCTGCTCCAGAGCGCTCTGGACCTCAGAATGGGGCAAAGGTTCATCTTCCAACAGGACAACGAACCTAAGCACACAGCCAAGATATCAAAGGAGTGGCTACGGGACAACTCTGTGAATGTCCTTGAGTGGCCCAGCCAGAGCCCAGACTTAAACCCAATTGAACATCTCTGGAGAGATAAGAAAATGGCTGTGCACCGACGCTCCCCATCCAACCTGATGGAGCTTGAGAGGTCTTGCAAAGAAGAATGGGAGAAACTGCCCAAAAATAGGTTTGCCAAGCTTGTAGCATCATACACAAAAGACTTGAGGCTGTAATTGGTGCCAAAGGTGCTTCAACAATGTATTGAGCAAAGGCTGTGAATACTTATGTACATGTGATTTTTTTTTTTTTTTTAATTTTAATAAATTTGCAAAGATTTCAAACAAACATCTTTCATGTTGTCATTATGGGGTATTGTTTGTAGAATTTTGAGGAAAATAATGAATTTAATCAATTTTGGAATAAGGCTGTAACATAACAAAATGTGGAAAAAGGGAATCGCTGTGAATACTTTCCGGATGCACTGTATATACATTGAACACACAGTTTTTGCACAATGCGGGGACTTATCAGACAGTTCCTTACGCTTACCCACCCTAGGGAAAATTGGCTATCTGGAAAGATTTCACTGTGATGCCATATCTGACCAGGCTTAAATAAGGGACCAATAGCATCCCGTATTGATTCAATACACATCATTTCATCTTTAAACATGGGACTATCCTGTATTTTATGGGACGGGTGGTAACCCTTGCTCCAACGGTCTTTTGAGGGTGCACTTAACACTTTACACTTAATTAATGGCATGTCATACAACAAGGGGACACTATAAATAAAGGACTCTTTTTTTTTTGGCAGATCTGCTCCTCCAGTTCACATAGCAATTGTTATTCAACCCTGCAGTGAAACCACCTCAGCAATTCAACAACACGTGGTGATTATTTTCATCATCCTACAAGTGAAGAAGAAGAAAAAAACCCTCAGTGTTACCATTGAACTCTACTGGCATACTATTAAAAAATGAATTTTGTTAAAGAGGAGAGTGAAGACATCAGTATTACAGAACCATGCAAAATGAAAAAAGAAGATACTGAGGAACAAAGAGGTTGGTGTCCATTCTTGATTTTCATAATGAATGTTGAGGAATGTTAAGGTAATAAAGCTTCATACAGTTCACTAAATCTGGAGGCTGTTAGAAAATCATAGAAGTAGTAAATTATAGTAAAGTAAAATTATAATTAAACAAATAATACCAGTATCTCCATGAATATTACAGAACCTTCAGCATGTTAAACCTCACATAAAAAATATGTTTTTTTTTCTTTGCTGATTACTACCTACCATTAAATGGCTGTTTATTTGATTTCCTTCTCATTTACTTTGTTTATTTTAGGCTTGATAAAAGTAAAAGAGGAGAGTCAAGAACTGAATGATGTGGAGGAGAAAATTCATGATCATACATTTTATAATTTCATCACTGTTGAAGAATCTTTCACTGACTTAAAGACTGAAAATAATTTCTCATACAAAAGAACTCGAAGAACAAGAGACAAAAATTGTTTCACATGCTCTCACTGTGGAAAGAGTTTCACACAAAAAAGAAACCTTAATGCTCACTTAAAACTTCACACTGGAGAGAAGCCTTTCGCCTGCCTTCAGTGTGGAAAGAGTTTTGCGCATAAAAGAAGTCTTCACCGTCACATAAGAATTCACACTGGAGAGGAGCCTTTCACCTGCCTTCGGTGTGGAAAGAGTATTGCAAATATAATAAATCTTCAACATCACATGAGAATTCACACTGAAGAGAAGCCTTTCACCTGCTCTCAGTGTGGGAAGAGTTTCATAGAGGAAATAAACTTTAACACTCACTTAAAACTTCACACTGGAGAGAAGCCTTTCACCTGCCTTCAGTGTGGAAAGAGTTTTGCACATAAAAGAAATATTCACCGTCACATGAGAATTCACACTGGAGAGAAGCCTTTCACCTGCCTTCAATGTGGAAAAAGGTTTGCACATAAAATAAATCTTGACCATCACATTAGAATTCATTCCGGAGAGAAGCCTTTCACCTGCCTTCAGTGTGGAAACCGTTTTGCACATAAAAGAAATCTTGACCGTCACACGAGAATTCACATGGGAGAGAAGCATTTTACCTGCCTTCAGTGTGGAAAGAGTTTTGCAAATATAAGAAATCTTCAGTTTCACATGAGAATTCACACTGGAGAGAAGCCTTTCACCTGCCTTCAGTGTGGCAAGAGTTTCATAGAGAAAAGAAACTTTAACACTCACTTAAAACATCACAGTGGAGAGAAGCCTTTCACCTGCCTTCAGTGTGGCAAGAGTTTCATAGAGAAAAGAAACTTTAACACTCACTTAAAGCTTCACACTGGAGAGAAGCCTTTCACCTGCCTTCAGTGTGGAAAGAGTTTTGCACATAAAAAAAATCTTCATCGTCACATGAGAACTCACACCGAAGAGAAGCCTTTCACCTGCCTTCAGTGTGGAAGGAGTTTTGCTCATAAAGGAGATCTTCAGTATCACATGAGAATTCACACAGGAGAGAAGCCTTTCACCTGCCTTCAGTGTGGAAAGAGATTTGCACATAAAAGAAATCTTCACCGTCACACGAGAATTCACACTGGAGAGAAGCCTTTCACCTGCTCTCAGTGTGGCAAGAGTTTCAGAGTGAAAGGTCATCTTCAGTGTCACATGAGAATTCACACTGGAGAGAAGCCTTTCACCTGCTCTCAGTGTGGAAAGAGTTTCACACAAGCAAGCCATCTAACACTTCATCTGCGTTCTCACTCTGATTTTAAGCCATTTAACTGATCAGTGTGGCAAAATTTTCGGTGCATCACAACTAAAGCTACACATGACAAGTCACATAAATGAGAAACCTCACATGTGTTCTTTTTGTGGAAAGAGTTTCATTTCATCATCAATCATGAAATCACATGAGAGAGTGCATACTGAAAAGAAAACATACCACTGTACTCCATGTGGGAAGAGTTTTAGCCATTTAAGTAATCTACACAGTCATCTAAAAATCATTGTCCAAAGCTGTCATATTGAACAAAGTTAATGTTTACCATGTTAATTTACCATAACCAATTTTGACAGATACTGAAAGTTCATTCTGCTCTGTGTGAGTTTTAAACACCATTTGGAGTAGGGCAAAACCTTTGCGATGTGTGCAGCAGAGACATTATACTGATGTACACACCACAAACAAATAGACAGAGACAAGATTTTGCATCCTTTTAAGTCGTAATTTTACAACAGAAGCACGTCAGCTCTTATAAGCCAAACCCACAATATGGCACTGGTGGGGGACTGATTTAGCCAGTTGGTTTGTTGGAGTTCTCCCATGGAGGATCTGTTGATGCTCTGCAAAATTCTCATATAATTTCAACTTTGTACACTTTGTAACTGAGCTTGAGCAGCATCAGCTAATGCAGTGTTTCCCAATGGTGTTTCTGGAGACACACCAACAGAATGCATTTTGGAAATCTCCCTGATCTGATGAATCCATTTCAGGTCTTTAGAGTCTTTACTAATGAGTTGATGAGTTGAATCAGGTGTGTTAAATTAAGGCGACAACAGTTCAATAACTGTTCTAGGAAGACAATATGTCAAAGAATTAAAAATCTTCAGGCTCTGGAGACATTAAAAGACACTTACGTGCTCAAGCTGACGCTCCAAAGCAGGCCCCAAGCCTAAGAGTCGATTTAGTCTGGGAAGTGCGGGAAATGCAGTGAGAGATGTTGAACATATTGGGAATGCTGGAGAATCTTGCTGTGATACGTCGATCGATCGATCACTGCCATGGAGGCGAAATTTACTGTGGTCGATGTCGAGAAACCGATGGGATATCTGGAGTCATTGGAGAGGGAATTATCTGCTAATCTGCTAGCGACCAAGGTGGATTTGGAGCATGTCTGGCAGAAGTTGGAGTCCCGGAGGAAGTGGAGGGACTGGATATGGTGGAATTACTGCATGGGGTCATTCTGAGACTGCTCGACATAGCAGGACATAAATTGGAAATCGAGCAAACTCTCAGGGTTCTGGCTCAGCGATCCGCTGAAGGAGACAGGCCCCAATCAATTCTGGCCAAAATTCTGAGATCATCCGATAAATATTTTGTGTTTCGTGAGGCAACATGTAAAGGAAGACTTTCTTGGAAGAACCACAGCATTTTCTTGTTCCCAGACTTTGCGAACTCGATGAGAGAAATGTGATCGATTCAAGGAATGCAAGAAACTTTTACATCGATGGAATGTCACTTTTGCACAGATAATCCCGGCCAAATTGTGAATAGATGCTAAGGATGGCCGTAAAACATTCACATGCCCACATCAAGCGATGTCCTTCATAAAGTCAATGGAGTAAGTCACCTTGTGGTACTCAAGTTGCAGCCGAATGGACCAGCTCACTGAACATTTGCTTGACTGTTTGAAGATTCTGCTCGCTCTTTTTGTGCTGTTCTGCCTAGTGGCTTGAGTATATTTTGTAGAGCAACACACCTTCAGGACAGATTTGTGGATGAATCTACACACTCTTTGTGCTTAGTCTGCCTATTGAATGGAGTTTATTTTGTGGAGTATTTCTGGCTAACTCATTGGAGTGAGTAAGTTATTTGCTTGCACTCATGTTGCAGCCAAATGGACCAGCTCGCTAAACATTTATTTGACTGTCTGAAGAATCTGTGTGCTCTTTTTGTGCTGGTTCTGCCTAGCGGCTGGAGTTTATTTTGTAGAATAATACACATTTAGGACAATTTTATGGATGAAGCTACACGCTCTTTGTGTTTATTCTGCCTATTGGCTTTATAGATTTTCTTTTGCTGTGTAATTCTGTCACAAAATTTGTATTGAAACACCAGACTTAAACAATCTGATGGCAAAGTTGTCACGGGGGTTCTCGTAAGCGCACATGCACTGTTTGAGTTTGGAGGGATGGATGCCAGCTGCCGCTGTCATGCGCAGGGTTAATGCACCTGTTTTTCAGTTTTTTTGGTTCTGGGGAATGTTCGGGGTTTGACTGTTGCATTAATGTTGGTCTGTGGTCTTTTTAATCCTGTTTTAGACACACAATAAATTTTTTCTTACATGTCAAAACGTCAAATGTTAATATGCATGGGTTGTCTCCACGTGGAATGTGAATGGGTTGGGGCACCCCATAAAAAGAAGGAAGGTTATTTCTCTTCTTAAGATATAGGCCTAATGTTTAAGAAACACACCTTTCCCTGCAGGAAGCTGAAAAATCTGGGAAGATATGGGGTGGCATTTATTTTTATAGTGCTGGCTCGAGTAAGATCAGGGGAGTCATTATAAGTAAACATCTACAATTCAAATGTCTCAAACAGTGTAAAGATAAATTAGGAAGAGTCATTATTGTTTTAGCTGAAATTCAGGGACAAAGTCTAATTTTGGCAAATATTTATGCACCTAACGTTAATGATCAGGGCTTTTTTTATAGATATGGAAGGGATGTTGCAAGCCGCTGTTACCCCTCATGATATAATATTGGAAGGAGACATTATCTGATGGACTCAGTCCTTGATCATAGTGAAGCAAAAGTGTGCAAGCCCCCAAGAGCAACAGTGGCACAGAATGTGTACAAATCTTGGTCTTATAGATATTTGGAGACGTTTGAACCTATCTGATAGGGATTATAAATTTTTTCTTCTGTCCATAAGATTGACTTATTAGTATTATTGTGGTGTATTTTAGAGGTTGTTAAGTTATTAATTAAAAGGAGGTGGCGAGAACAAGCTTGACAATATAAATTATATTTTAATATGAAACTCAACCAGAAAGACAAACACACAAAGGTGTCGGACAGCTGCCCGTAAATCTCTCTCTCTGTCCCACTGTAGTCTCCAGTCACCCTTTATCCTTCTCTGAGGCTTGATTAGCCTGATTAGGGGTCAGGTGTGTAGCATCACGACATGGCCCCACCCTCTTCCCTGTCACATTCACGCCCTGCCCCTGGCAGCGGTTCTCCCACTCTAGGCGGTCGGCCAGGAGACTCTCCCCGCTCAAGGTCGGCGGTCTCATACCCTGCCACATGTCAGCGGTTGGTAGGGGTCTCCTCCACCCCTGGCAGCAGCCCTGACCGCTCCAGGCAGTCGGTTAGGAGCCCCTTCACGGTTGGCGGCCGTTCATATGCTCTCAGGCAACCAGGCTCCTCCGGCGGATGGCCGCGGTTGCTCCATTGGGGTGGATGGTTGTGGAGAGGACTCTACTACGGCACATCCCTCCTCCTTCCTGGGTCTCAGCACTGAGTAAAGACGCTGACTACCACCTCTGGAGTCGTGAGTTAAAATTCAGGGTGAGCTGTGTGACTTCAGCCAGGTCTCCAAATCAACCAAATTGGCCCAGTTGCTAGGGATGTTAGAGTCATGGGGTAACCTCCTCGTGATCGCTATTATGAATTCTTGCTCTTTGTGGGGCACGTGGTAAGTTGTGCGAGGAGCCTTCACACGTGCTATGTCTCTGTGGCAATGCGCTCATGACATCATGATTGATGGTCTCAGACACAAGTCAACTGAGATTCGTCCTCCGCCACTCAGATTGAGGCGAGTCATTACGGAACCACGAGGACGCATTGGGAATTGGACATTCCAAATTGGGAGAAAAGGAGGAGAAAAAAAGTGCAGAGGCAGAGAACGAGCATTGAATGTCGTCTAATTGTCTCAGAGAGTTGACCTGTTTGAAATACAGATATAATACTATTTTTTCATGGGAGGTGGAGTTTTGGCTATTCAGGGCAAGACAGGGAAGATATCTGGCTAGATATATAAAACAGAGAGAGTCTTTTTCAACCATTCCCTCTGTGAAATATGCTGGTGGTGAAATACACTTTTGCTAGAAATTTATACGGAATCTTTAAAGAATGGAAAGCTTCCGCCAAACAGGACACAAGCCCGGATCAGTCTGATTCTAAAAAGAACAAGGATCCAAGCGAGTGTAAAGTTACCATCCAATTTCCCTGATCCAGCTAGATGTTAAAATATTGTCAAAAATTTTGGCTAACCATTTATTTAAAGTTATGACATCTCTTATACATATAGATTAGGTGTGTTTTTTTTGGGGCTGTAGCTCTTCTGATAACATTAGGCATTTCATCAATATCATGTGGTCAGTGGGGAATGATCAGACTCCCGCCGCTGCCATCTCACTTGACATCGAAAAGGCATTTGATATGATAGAATGGGATTATCTTTTTAAGATTTTTGAAATTCAGGTTCAGGAATACTTTTATTGAATGGATTACACCCAGTAGTGTCGGTACAAACAAATTGATTAATTTCAGATTATATTAATCTGGATAGGGGCACCAGCCAGTGTAAGAAAGGAAAATGATTTTCCAGGGGTGATGGCAGGAGTCGTGGTGCATAAGCTTTTGATTTACTCCGATTATATTTTATTATTCGTCTCCGACCCTGCTACATCTATGCCTTGTCTCCATAGAATTATTCATTCATTTTCTAAGTTCTCAGTATACAGAGTTAATCAGTCTAAATCCAAAGCTTTGGCTCTGACAGCGTACTGCCCTGTAACGGCTTTTCAGCAGGGCACCTTCCAGTGGCCCAAACAGGGCATTAAGTATTTGGGTATTTTATTCCCAGCAAATTTGTGTGATTTAATTAGTTAATTTTGACCCTTTAATAAAACGTTTTTCGAGCTATGTGGGTAGGTGGGCTTCATCAAATTTATCTGTGATTAGGAATGTTAATGTTATTAAAATGAATTGTATTCCAAAATTCAACTACCTGCTATAATCTCTCCCTATAGATGTTCCCCTCTTTTATTTCAAGCAATTTGATAGCATAGCAAAGTCCTTCATTGGAATTGGGTAAATGTCCCAGATTATATTTCAGTAAGTTGCATAGGCTGATTGACAAATGTGGGCTAGGCCTACCCAAGATTCTGATTTACTATTATGTATTCGGTCTCAGACATTTGGCTCATTGGCCGCTTCCACCTGAGAGAGCCCCTCCCTGGTTTTGTATTGAACAGGAAGTTACACCCCGTTATCTCACATTTGCCCTCGGTATGGACAAAAGTGTCCTGACATTTATTTAATTATTGCCTTGAGCATATGACTGAACCCAAAATTATGTACTAATAAATTCCCTTTCTACTTGTCAGAGTTGATTGTGAGGGAGGTTAATACGCTCAGTGAAATATGTAAGATTGGAATGTTGAGATCCTTTGAAAATATGGTTCAACATTTTGGGATTCCCAGATCTCAGTTCTTTAGGTATTTACTGCTGTGCCACCTCATCTGTACTATTTTTAGGGGTAGCATACACTCCCCTAAAGCGGCAGATACTCTGGGAGTGGGGATTACTACTTTTGGAAAAGGTCCTGAGGCATCAGTGTATTACTCCCTGCTAATTCAGAGTCGGGGGGTCGAAATTTTTACTTCTATCAAGAGATAATTGGAGAAAGATATAAACTTGGTAATGGAGGAGGAAGTGCGGGATAGGATTCTAAAAAAACATCAAGTCTACATCTAAAGATGCAAGGGTGCGTCTTACGCAATTTAAGATTTTACATGGATTTTGTTGGACCCCCTCTAGATTGTATAGGCTTGGTCTGAAAGACACACCCACCTGCTAGCAAAGGCAATCGGAAGATGGAGACACAACCCATGTTTTTTGGTGGTGTGTTAAGATCCAATAATTTTGGTTGAATGTTCAGTTTTATGTGTGACGTATGGGGCACTCAAATTTAATTTTAAATGAAATTTTGCCCAGACTCTGTATTTTAGGCGATGCGGCGGTCATTAATATAGGGGATAAAAACACAAAAAATTGGGTCCTAGCTAGTGTTGTGATTGACAGGCAGATTGTTCTAAGGGGATGGAAGTTGGCTGGAGATCCCTCATTTCAAGAGTGGTGCACAAAGATGGTGAGGGTTGCGACATTCGAGGAAATGTCATAAAGAAGGCTGGGGAACTTAGATTCATTTAATAGGAAATGAGGCAGCCATTTGGCATTCTTGGAGGTCTCTTGGAGAGAGAAGTATCATTTTAAATGTGTGTGTGTTATTTTATATATATATATATATATATATATATATATATATATATATAAATTATTCTCCTGTGTGTGTACTCATATGGGAACACAGATGTTTGTTTAGGGTCAGGGTGGGTTTGGGGTGTAATAGTGGGGGTTAAATGTTGATTCTGTGAATATATGTTTTGCTTTGTTTTGTCAATTGTATGAATCAATAAAAGCTGTTTATCCGGAAAAAAAACTGAGGCATCAAAACATGTACTGTTGGTGTGCCTTAAGGAAGGGGTTGGGAAACATAGAGTTAGTGATTACTGGACAATTAAAATGAATTCCCCTTATGTGGGCAGTAGTGGATAGCTTTTAGACAGATCGAGTATCGGTCTGAGGAGCCCAATCCAAATCTGATACTGTGTGTTAGTCATGTTCGTTACTGTCAAGCTAAAAAAAAAAATGGCATAAAAGAACCATAAACACACAATTACACGTGCAGCTCCAGCGCATCAGTGAATGGCGCTGCTCTGTTTACACACACACTCGAGGCCTTCACGCGGTGTGCAATATTTGAGCGCTACTCACAAACAACATCTCAGATGTAGATGCTCAATAGTTCGGTTCACTTATAATATGCATTTAGAATGGCACTGGAGGTGCATTTTACCAGAATTTGAATCAGAAGGGAATTAAACTACTGTGAACTTGCCTACAAACAGACACACTTACAGGACTTCCTGGAGAGTTCAGAATGTCAAAATAAAAGCGTAAGGATTTAAAGTTAAAGGTGCACGATTGAGATATATTATTATTTGTTTAGAAATTATAATAATATTTAAGTTGAATGGGTTCCAAATAATTACTGTGTGAATGAAAAGTGAGCTGATATCTTACAACTAAATTGAACAAAAAAGAGATCTGAATCCTTTAAAGTCCAGATAAAAGTTGAAAACATTTTGCAAAAAAAAAACAAAAACATTATCTTTTCTACTGATGACTTATACTGGGATTACTGTTTTGCTGCTACATTATCCAGTATACTAGTTCATAATAAAGTGTTTCTTAATAAGCTATACATTTATATTGAAATAATGTGTAGTTAGAGGTTTGTGTTTCTTTACATATTAAAGAGCACACCCAATTAGTTCCACACAATAATGCAAAGATATTCTAAACTGATTATGCAAAAAATCAACACTGGTATCGGAACAGTATTGGCCGATACTGAGATTTCTGATATCAGATCGGTAGAGTAAAAGTGGTATTGGTGCATCCCAAGTGGGCAGTGCCAGTGCTAAAAGAAGAACAAGACATTGGTCATGTTTGGAATATCTTACTACTATACTACTGTCTGCAGCACTATTCATGTGGAGTTCGAAGTGGCGCTTGACATCCTGACATAAATCATTAGCATTTCATATCCAAATCATGTACTGATTAATATCGTGGAGGATGAGGGTATTAGAGATTTAATGTGCTTTTCAATGTATACACAACCTATTGGGACTAGTTTTATCTAAAAAAAAATCTGGCTTTACTGTCCATAAACTCAAAATTAGTAGTGATGCTGCTGCAAATCCCAGCATGTTTAAATCGATCAACAAACTTAAGTCTATCAACTTTCCAACCTGTACTTCTGTTCAGCAGTCTAATAAGTTTCTTAATTTGTTGAAAAAAATTTGAATATTTATAAATCCATTGCTCCTGTACACTCATCTAATCCTGTTGAGATTCATCCTTTCATTTTCCCTGCAACTGTGTTTGCCAGTTTAGCGACAGTTAACATTGAGTATGTATCAAAACTAGTGATGATAATTAATTCGACTACATTTATTTTTAGCTCTCTTTCTACATCTGTTCATTAGGGTTGTCCGTTATCGATCAGTCCCTTCATCATGACAATTGCGAACACTTCCCTTATTTCTGGGATTGTCCCACTCACTCTTTTAGATTGTAGCTATTAAAAAGCCTGGGTGTGTTATGTCTTACCTATCAAATTTCAGGCCTATCTCAAGTCTCCCCTTTTTGGGCAAGGTCCTTAAACGTGTCATTGTGGCATAACTGCACAGTCATCTGTCTCTTAACAAGCTAACTGGACCTTTTCAATCTAGGTTCAGATCGGTGTACAGTACCGAGTCTGCCATGGCTTGAGTTATGTATGACCTCATCTCAGCTGATTCGGGAGCCTGTAATATTCTGGCTTTGTTAGACCTGAGTGCTGCATCTGATACGGTGTGTCATGCTGTTCTTCTTGCTAGACTAGAGAACTGTCTTGAACCTTCTGGTACTGTGCTCGAATGGTTCAGATCTGACCTTACGGATCTCTCCCAGTTTGTTGACCTGAGAAACAATAAATGTGAAATTGCTCAGGCTTGTCAGGGTGTCCCATGTGTCAGTCCTGGGTCCTATACTTTTCAGTATTTATATGCTGTCTCTTGGGTAGTTTATTAAGAGAGAAATATGGTTTGGGGTATCATTGATATGCTGATAATACCCAAATTGATATCACCACAAAGTCTGACATTACATCCACCTCAAGAGTTCTTACTGAAGGTTTGCAGGAAATTAAAAATAAAAATATGGATACAATACACCAATGAGCCAAAACATTATGGCCACCCTCAGGTTAAGTGAATAATGTTATTCATCGCCTAACAAGGGTACATATCAAGGTCTGGGTAGATTAGATGGTTAGAGAACAATCAGTTCTTTTTGTCAATGTTTTGGGTGCATGAGAAATGGGCAAGAAGTCAGACCTGAGCGATTTTGACATGAGCCATATTGTTATGGCCAGAAGACTGGGTCAGAGCATCTCTGAAACAGCAAGGCTTTGGGTGTTCTCCTGGTCAGCAGTGGTGAGTACCTACGGACAGTGGTCTTAGGATGGACAAACCGCAAACTGCTGACAAGGTGTTGGGCACAAACAGGGTTTTGGGTGCCTAAGTCTCGTTTGATGCGCAAGGGCAACAAAGGCTATTCCGTCTGGTCCGAAACAACAGCACAAGTCACATAAAGATTTGAAATAACAAAAATAAGAAAAATATTGTTACAGGAGGAATGTCACAACACACAGTCTTGTCACCCTGCTATGTATGGGGCTGCATAGCCACAGACCGGTCAGAGTGTCCATGATGACCCGTGTCCACCATGGAAAGTGCCTACAATGGGCATGTGAGCTTCGGAACTGGACCTTGGAATAGTAGAATGTTGCCTGGTCTGATGAGTCCCGTAAAAATGAGTTTTTGTAAATTACATTTACCTTTTGCTATATTGAAATCACTGCAACTACACATTATATGATGTTTTACCTTCTGTATTTTATTATTATATATTTTTTTAAATGCACAGGAATTTCAAATCAGATGATTGCAACACGCTCCAAAAAATATGGGATAGTCAAGTGTTTACCAATGTGAAACATCACCATTTCTTCTAGTAACACTTAGTAAGCATTTGGACACTGAAAACACAAGTTTAAGTTTAGAAAGTGGAATTTTCACCCATTCATTCGTTATGTAGGTCTTCGTTGCCATATTGTGTGCATTATTGCCGGATGGTGTGCTTCATAATGCACCACACATTCTCAGTTGGGAACAGATCAGGACTGCAGGCAGGTCAATCAACACCCACTCTCTCTGCTTACACAGCCATGCACTTGTAATCCGGCCAGTATGTGGTCTATGTTGTTCTGCTGGAAAATGTAGGAACTTCACTAGAAAAGATGGTGCTGGATGGCAGCATATGCTGCTCCAAAATTTGTACATATCTGTCTGCATTAATGGTGCCTTCACAGATGTGTGAGTTACCCATGCCATGGGCACTGAAACACCCCTGGCCCATATAGACGCTAGCTATTGGACCTGATGCTGAAAACAGCTTGGATGGTTCTTTTCCACTTTTCCACACGACTGTTGTTGACTGTTATTTCCAAACACTATTTTAAATGTGGACTTGTCAGACCACAAAAAACAATTTCACAGTTCTTCTTTCCATCTCAGATGAGACGGAGACCAGAGAAGTCGGCTGCGCTTCATGACAGTGTTGATGTATGGCTTCTGCTTTGCATAGAAAAGTCTTAACTTTTATCTGTGGATGCGGCGGTGAATGGTGTTGACTAACAAAGGTTTTACTGAAGTAATCCCAAGCCCATGTTCATGATTTTCATTTTTTTTTTACAGTGACATCTGAGGGATTGGAGATCACATGCATTCAGAAGTGGTTTTCGTCTTGCCTGACTTGTCAAACTGAGATTTGACTAGATTTCTTGAATATTTCTTGTTGTGTATTGTAGAGAGTAACATGCCCCAAATCCTTCCAATTTGTCTTTGGGGAACATTGTTCTCAAAGTGCTGGATAATTTGCAGAATCACCTGTTGGCAAACTGACAAGTCTCGAACAATCCTTGTTCTTGAAGTTCTAGGCCGTTTTTGGAGGCTCCTCATGATTGTTTCACATCGTCTTGTTATTTCAACTTGTCACATTGTTATTCAAATTAAATTGTCTCAAAATTTTTTGGAGCATGTTAAAAAAAAGTTAAAACATCATATAATGTGTAGCTGTAGTGCTTTCAATATACACTCACCTAAAGGATTATTAGGGACACCTGTTCAATTTCTCATTAATGCAATTATCTAATCAACCAATCACATGGCAGTTGCTTCAATGCATTTAGGGGTGTGGTCCTGGTCAAGACAATCTCCTGAACTCCAAACTGAATGTCAGAATGGGAAAGAAAGGTGATTTAAGCAATTTTGAGCGTGGCATGGTTGTTGGTGCCAGACGGGCCGGTCTGAGTATTTTCACAATCTGCTCAGTTACTGGGATTTTCACGCACAACCATTTCTAGGGTTTACAAAGAATGGTGTGAAAAGGGAAAAACATCCAGTATGCGGCAGTCCTGTGGGCGAAAATGCCTTGTTGATGCTAGAGGTCAGAGGAGAATGGGCCGACTGATTCAAGCTGATAGAAGAGCAACTTTGACTGAAATAACCACTTGTTACAACCGAGGTATGCAGCAAAGCATTTGTGAAGCCACAACACGCACAACCTTGAGGCGGATGGGCTACAACAGCAGAAGACCCCACCGGGTACCACTCATCTCCACTACAAATAGGAAAAAGAGGCTACAATTTGCAAGAGCTCACCAAAATTGGACAGTTGAAGACTGGAAAAATGTTGCCTGGTCTGATGAGTCTCGATTTCTGTTGAGACATTCAGATGGTAGAGTCAGAATTTGGCGTAAACAGAATGAGAACATGGATCCATCATGCCTTGTTACCACTGTGCAGGCTGGTGGTGGTGGTGTAATGGTGTGGGAGATGTTTTCTTGGCACACTTTAGGCCCCTTAGTGCCAATTGGGCATCGTTTAAATGCCACGGCCTACCTGAGCATTGTTTCTGACCATGTCCATCCCTTTATGGCCATCATGTACCCATCCTCTGATGGCTACTTCCAGCAGGATAATGCACCATGTCACAAAGCTCGAATCATTTCAAATTGGTTTCTTGAACATGACAATGAGTTCACTGTACTAAAATGGCCTCCACAGTCACCAGATCTCAACCCAATAGAGCATCTTTGGGATATGGTGGAACGGGAGCTTCGTGCCCTGGATGTGCATCCCACAAATCTCCATCAACTGCAAGATGCTATCCTATCAATATGGGCCAACATTTCTAAAGAATGCTTTCAGCACCTTGTTGAATCAATGCCATGTAGAATTAAGGCAGTTCTGAAGGCGAAAGTGGTTCCTAATAATCCTTTAGGTGAGTGTAGCAAATGGTGATTATAATTTACAAATTACTCCTTTTTGGTTTTATTAGCATTTTTCTTACTGTACCAACCTTTTTTCAATTGGGGTTGTACGAAACATCATTACAGATCAGGTGGTTGCAGACCACCCCCTTCATGGTAGTGGTATTCCATTCCATAGTTCAAGGGTTTGCCCTTGCCTCCAAATTCCCCAGATCTCAATCCAATTGAGCATCTATGTGATGTGCTAGACCAACATGTCCAATTCATTGCATCTCCACCTCACAACTTCCAGGACATAAAGAATCCGCAGAATCTTGTAGAGTCCATGCCTCGGCGGGTCAGCATTGTTTTGCCGGCATGCAGAGGACCAACAGCATATTAGGCAGGTGGTCATAATATTCAGCTCATCAGTGTATAATTTTCTAAAACTAAACTGCCCCTAGACTGAGGTTCTCCTCATTGGCACACCAGCAGCCACTCACAAATGTAAAAATTTCAAATAAAGAGGGTGTATGGGCATCATAGATTCCATTTAAAAATGCTTCCTATTTATGGCATTTGCCTTCTAACGCACTATGCAGACAACAAATCTATCTCTACCTCATTCACGTACACACAGCGTGACATGAGATATGAACCTTGTAAGATGATTAATTAAAAAAAAATGGAGCTTGGTTTAAATGTTTTTCATCTTTGTTATCTTCCAAAATGAAGGACATCATTTGGAATTATCTGTCAATGTTTTTTTTTTTTTAAATGCAAGTGATTGAGAATTAGTTTGATGCATCCTCTGATCATTATATCTGGTTCGACTCGGAATGTTTCAGCATTGGCAGCTTTTGGGGGGCTTATCATTGTGACATTCATATACCAATAGTTTTTAAGCCAACTGTAGTTATAACAGCCTATAACAAACAGTGCATAATTATCCAGACCCTTAGCTGCTCGCCATCACCAGTAATGTTAGTCTGGCTGATAGCCCATGGAGAAGTTAGGAAATAGGTGGATATTTAGACCCTTCTGAGTGTGTGTCACCAGTACTTTAAAGTAGAGGCCTGCACTCTCACGGTACTATGGCGAGACTGCTTTCAGTATAAATAATCCAATGATTCTTTCCTCGGGTGTTAATATTTTTTGTTGCAAAGACGTAACTGTTTATAAAGACGGCTCTAGCAACCAGAGGTGTGTAGTAACATGCTACATTTACTCTTACATTTACTTGAGTAAATTTTTTTAGAAAATTTACTTTTAAGATTAAGTTTATTAGGGGTACTTTTTATTCTTACTCAAGTCAATTTCGAATTAACTTTTTTTACTTTTATGTCATTACAATGGGCAACAGTCCTTTCATTAAATTACTGGTTTTAATTAAATACGTCACAAACGAATAATTTACTTTTTTCAAATATAATGTTTATATTGCCCATAGACTACTCAACAAACAAACAAATATGCAAAATATGCAATATGGAATTGAGTACATGTGTTTGTGCGGGTCTCTATAAAATTACTTCATTTTACAATTATTCATGAAACATTTTACATCCCTATTGGGCTGGATGATATGTAAAAAATATTTTAATGATAATCGCCTTTAAATATTGTGATATCCGATTATATGGTCAACCCCCCTGCCAAGGGTCAGTGAATATTTTTGCTTTATTGATTTTGTTTTAAAAATCTAATTGATATATTGAAACACAAAAAACTTAAACAAAAGACTTTTCTATATTCAAATTGCGCTTTAAACGAAAAGTAAAAACCAATTAAAATAACAATTTTTATTTTTTATTTATATATATATATATATATATATATATATATATATATATATACCTGTATATATAATCACCTCCCCAAATACAAACATCTACCGACCCCATTTGCCATCACATAATCATAATAAATAAGCCTAATAAATTCCCTTTTGTTCCCAAAAAATTCTGCCAAATGTGTGTTCTTATCGAATGTGTTTGTATTGTGTTTTGGTCATATTTCTGCTGCCTAAAGAAAAGAAAATAGAACTCAATTTTAGCTTCAAGTTGAACGTGTCTTGTATTACTTTATGATTGAATCAATTTCGTCTTTGTTTCTTTAATACAAAGATACCTGTATATATTACTGAACCTGCAGATTTGCGTTCACAATGTGTTAGAGTGAACTGCTCCGTGGAAATAAAGCAAACTAAACACAGCACCTCATGAGATGATCAGAGGTCATTTGCAGCATTCTCATAGATGACATAGAAACTGATATTGCAAACAGTTTTCAGATGAAAGAAACAAAGAAACGGGAGTGATAACACTTTACATGTGCTTGTTCCACGAGACAGGGTCCTGTTGCATGCCAAACAGCAAATCAGAGACGAGCACTGACAGCTTTTCTTGTCTGTTCTTTATAATATAATAAAGTGTGTTTCTTCAAGTGCATATCTTTTTGACTAACAGCACTTCTTGTCATGTGTCACTCTGAGATGTCTTACAGGTCACCTACCTGTTGCAGGTAGATGAGCAAAATGACTTGTGCATGAAAAACCTGTTTTTCAACAAGGAGCTCGCAAACTGGATTGTGCCTCGTTGCATTTGGAGGGTTGTGGGTGAAATTTCACACCCTGGGCGCACATAAAAAAATAACGAACTTTCATAAAATCACTCGTAGAAAATGCTCTTAACAGCTAAGATCAATAGTTATTGGGAAACGAGGCCCAGAACTTTATGAATGTGCTTGTTATTGGATGAGCGTATATATCACACAGAGAAGTCTTACACTTGGGCATTTCAAACCTTGTTCACCAGGAGTAGGCTGTACCACAAATTTGGGACAAAGGAAATCAAAACATTGTCATTGACTTCAAGCTTTGCCATCGCACCCACACTTTCTGGAGGAAAATTATCTCTAGAAAGTTTAAAACGATCATGTGTTGGTGAATGGTGTGACACCCAGCGAACCACTTGATTTTTAACAAAGAGCCACTTATCGCTCACCAGCCCTGGATACTGTTGCTATTTTCCTCAATAGACAATAAACTATAGATTTAATATATTTCAGCCGTAACATACTGTACCAGGAGCCCCACAAAGGATTTCAAGGCGAGATGGCCTGAGCTATACAGACAGGAAGAGAGGTATTAACAAAAAAGAAGTGGTTGATGTAAGGTACTTGTTACATTTGTTTCATACATTAAGTTGAGATAATGCAGTCATACATGTGCAAAAAAACAAACAAATGAGTCTGTTGAAAATTTCTGTGTCGTCATAGGGGATTGCTCCCTCTTTTACATGCTCTTTTTTTTGTTTCATATTAATGGAGCGTTCCAGAGGCTTATGGCTTTTCCATAGGAAGGGATGATCATGGCCCAGTTATATATGTACTTGAGTTCAGTGATCAGAGTTTTCCATTCCACAGGAGAAGCTACTCCTGAGAAGTCTGCTGATATAAAGCGATTCTTGGATCAGATAATTCTGTTACATTACTATGAACTACACAAGCCTGGCATTTTAGCTACAATATGCTTATTGGTAACAATTGGATGAAATCAAATCCTGCCATACATTTTATTCCTGTTGAATGTCCGTTTCACCCTGACAAACATCACAGTACGGAAGTTATAGGGATTTAATGGTGACATTAATAATAACATTAATTTTCCATTCATTATAAACTTGGAAAGCCCAAAGTATACTTAAATTGAGTACAGTACAATGTGAGGCTTTCAAATTATACTCCACCTGACTGTGCACACAGATGCAGGGGGTTGACGTATACATGTTACGACTGCCATAAGACATCAGACTATTTCTCTTCAGAAGTTTAGACCCATAAAGATGCCTTTAAATCCTTCAGTCTCGAGTTAAACAAATGCGTGTATCCTTTGACCTCCTCACACACTTTCTAGATTTTCACATCCACTCTTGACATTTTTACCTTTGTCTCCTGTTATTTACCAGCGATTGCATCTTCTTCTAGAGTTCTTCCTGACAGCAACGACTCAAATGTGAGCATAACACGTGTGCACATTTGATAAGGTGAAAAGAGAAATCGGCTATTGGGCAAAAATCTACCTATGTCGACCGGTTTATTCTTACGCCTTTTATGACACTGATATAGCAACACCATTTATTGCGTTTACATGACCAAACACGTTGTTGGCTTATTGAATATAATCAGTGTAAGAACGTGCATGTAAATTCACTCATTTATAGAAGTGCACACTGATTAGCTTTAATCTAATTTAAAGATAGGGCCGGGGTATTCGATTAAAGTTCCAAGATGTCCGGTCTCCACACTCCCTTCCCAGTAAAGGACTGGATAATAATATGAACAGTAGTTTACATGGTGTCAGTATTTATGTATATGGCTAAGAAATTATGTATCTTCTCTTGAATAGTTTTTTATAGCCATGGTGGCAGCAATTGTACTTTGAAAAACAAAACAAAACAACAACAATAAAGAGAGAGAAACAGCCAAAATAGTCTCTTCAAAACTGGACAGGGATGAGGACATTGGGGGCCCAGAGACAGCTAAAATAATGGGGTCTGAGAGACCTTTTCTATGAAAAGATTAAAATATTTCATCAAGACTTCATCTTGAGTGCACTTGGATATGACTATTAAAAGATAAGAACAACAGTTCCTTTTAAAGTTGAATGACAGCAGCCCTTGTGTTAAAATATTTTAACATTCAGAATCTATATGTATGGGACATACAGTGGGTAGACTTTCTACCGCCGCGATCACCACTTGAATTAGTCATTAGCAGTTCATTAGCAGCTCTAAACCGCTACGGGTTGCTAGAACCATTGAATTTCAACAGGTCAGAGCTGAATTTTTCCCAATGTAACGACCATTAAGTTGGAGGCAAGTTAAGATTGTTTTGCCAGCCGCCATAATAAAAGAGGAGAAAGAAGAACAACAAACGACACATTTATTTTCTGGCTAAACGCATGATAAAGATTTTACTGCAGCATTCACAAGGACATCCGAGCATTGGGGAGTTATTCATTGCATTTATTAATTAATTCATTAGAGATAATTATCATTTGTGAGTATTTTTATACATATGTATGCACAGACTTTATGAGAGAGCATAATTTGACCGCATATTCAAACAACTGTGACTTCAAAAAACTGTTGAGCCTCTAAGCATGTGCCTACTTTTAATGTGCTGATAGGCTAGCCCATATTTTCAATTTTTTACAAAGATTATCAAATTTGAATGAATTAATTTATTTGTCTACCATTTGTCATGTTAATTTATATTCTCTTGGCAATAAAAACTAAAGAAAAAGTTAACACAATCAATATTTATGGGAGCAAAATACTTATCAAATATAATATATGAAATATAATTGTAATAAATTGGCCTGCATTTAGGGAACTATTAGGGGGTATATGTAAGGATGGGTCCAGCACTAAAATAGGGAGATGTGCGATGTGCGACGCTTTGGCAGGGGAGGCGGAGCCGGGGCCATCCTCGACCATTCCAGATCGGGATGACGAGGGAAGATGAGACCCTTAGGCACGCCTTCGACCAGGTGAAGATGGTTGATGGACAGCGTCTTCAGCCGAGCGCCACTCTCGCATACCCTTATTTTGCAATTATAAATGACCGGTTGTATAGAGTGACGCAGGACACTCAGACAAAAGAAAATATTACTCAGTTATTGATTCCACGGAGCCGCCGGGAAATGTTATTCCAGGCGGCTCATTATAATCCCATGGTGGGTCACCTAGGAGAAAGAAAAACACTTCTCCGACTAATAGCCCGTTTTTATTGGCCGGGCATTTCCGGCGACGTCCGCAGGTGGTGGTGTGCCGTGAATGTCAGCTGGTAAACCCACCGGCCACTCCAAAAGCGCCATTGCGCCCTCTTCCGTTAATCGAGGTTCCCTTCGAAAGAAGTGGAATGGACCTCATCGGGCCATTAGAACGGACAGCACGGGGACACCGTTTTGTGTTAGTCCTAGTGGATTACTCAACTCGATATCCGGAAGCAGTGCCTCTAAGCAACATCTCAGCACGTAGTGTTGCTGCGGCACTCTTCAAAATAATCTCCCGGGTGGGGATTCCAAAAGAAATCCTCACCGACCAAGGCACAACATTTATGTCAGGCACACTCCGCGAACTTTACTATCTGTTGGGCATTAAATCGATTCACATTAGCATGTACCATCTGCAGACAGATGGCCTAGTGGAACGTTTTAACAAAACCCTCAAGAACATGATTCGTAAGTTTGTACACGAGGATGCTAAAAACTGGGACAGATGGCTCGATCCCCTGTTGTTTGCAGTGCGAGAGGTCCCGCAAGCCTCAACCGGCTTCTCTCCATTTGAGCTACTGTATGGGCGACGCCCACGTAGTGTCTTGGATGTCATACAAGAAGACTGGGAGGAGGGACCTTCGAATAGTAAAAATGAAATTCAGTACGTCCTTGATCTCAGAGCAAAACTCCACACTTTGGGGAAACTAACACAGGAGAATTTGCTCAGGGCCCAAGAACGCCAACGCCGACTGTACGACAGGGGAACACAGCTAAGGGAATTTGCACCGGGAGATAAAGTTCTTGTATTGCTCCCCACGTCGAGCTCCAAATTACTCGCCAAGTGGCAAGGGCCCTTTGAGGTCACACGACGAGTGGGGGATCTCAATTATGAAGTCAAGCGAACCGATAGGAGGGACACACGTCAAATATACCACCTCAATCTCCTTAAATTATGGAGGGAGGCGGTCCCTGTGTCGTTGGCTACGGTGGTTCCAGAGAGTGCGGAGCTCGGACCGGAGGTTAATCCAAAGCCCGATCACAATGCCCCGGTCATTTGTGGAGACCACCTCTCCCCGTGCCAACGATCAGAGGTTGCCAGGTTGCAAAAAGAGTTTGCGGACGTGTTTTCTCCTCTACTGGGTCGTACGAACGTCATGTCACCACATCGAGACCGAGCCGGGGGTGGTGATTCGTAGCCGCCCTTATCGCCTCCCCGAGCATAAGAAGAAAATTGTTCGGGACGAATTGGATGCGATGCTCGTTATGGGGGTAATAGAAGAGTCCCACAGCGACTGGTCCAGCCCGGTCATTCTTGTTCCCAAGAGTGACGGGTCTGTCCGGTTCTGTGTGGACTATCGAAAAGTCAACGTGGTGTCTAAATTTGATGCGTACCCAATGCCTCGGGTTGATGAGCTGCTCGATCGGTTAGGTACGGCTCGCTTTTATTCGACCCTGGACTTAACAAAGGGTTATTGGCAGATCCCCTTGACACCAATTTCCCAAGAAAAAACAGCCTTCACCACGCCATTCGGATTACACCAGTTTGTGACACTTCCGTTCGGTTTGTTCGGGGCCCCGGCCACGTTCCAGCGTCTGATGGACCGAGTCCTCCGCCCGCACTCCGCTTACGCCGCTGCCTATTTAGATGACATCATTATCTACAGTAATGACAGGCAGCAGCATGTACAACATCTGAGGGCAGTCCTGAAGTCACTGTGGCGGGCGGGGCTCACAGCAAACCCCAAGAAGTGCGCGATTGGGCGTGTGGAGGTACGGTATCTGGGGTTCCACTTGGGTCATGGCCAGGTGCGTCCCCAAATTGATAAGACTGCGGCGATTGCGACTTGCCCTAGACCTAAGACCAAAAAGGGGGTGAGGCAGTTCCTGGGGCTGGCTGGCTATTATAGAAGATTTGTGCCTAATTATTCGGATGTCACCAGCCCGCTGACTGACCTCACTAAAAAGGGGGCTCCAGATCTGGTCCAATGGTCAGAGCAGTGCCAACAGGCATTTACACAAGTTAAAGCCGCACTCTGTGGAGGGCCACTCTTATATTCACCTAACTTCTCTCTCCCTTTCTTATTACAGACGGACGCTTCAGACAGAGGGCTGGGGGCCGTACTCTCGCAGGTGGTGGAGGTGGAGGAGCGCCCGGTGCTGTACATCAGTAGGAAACTCTCCCTAAGGGAAACAAAGTACAGCACCGTAGAGAAGGAGTGTCTGGCCATCAAGTGGGCGGTCCTCACGCTCCGCTACTACCTGCTGGGGCGGGCCTTCACTCTCTGCTCGGATCACGCCCCACTGCAGTGGCTCCACTGCATGAAGGATACTAACGCCCGGATCACCCGTTGGTATCTGGCTCTCCAGCCTTTTAAGTTCGAGGTGGTCCACAGACCGGGGGTGCAGATGGCTGTCGCTGACTTCCTTTCCAGAAATGGGGGGCAGGCCGGATGACGCCCCGGCCTGAGTCGGGTGGTGGGGGTATGTGGCAGCGGGGCAGTGGTCAAGCGTCCGTCCGAAGGGAGAAAGCGGTAAGGGCGCTTGCACCTGAGCTAAATCATGTCTAACACCTGTCTCTAATTTCAGTGAGCACGGGGAGAGCGGATAAGAGAGCCACAGCCCCTCCAGTGAACTGAGAATCACGCCAGTCCAGTGTTGGCCTCAGAGAGAGATATTCACGTTAAAAAGTTTATGTTATCCCCACATTGTTATTTGGAATTAAAAGCCTTACCTTTGCGTTCATCCCCGTTTCCGTGTCCTCCTTCCTCTTCGGATAACCCAAACCTTGTCACATCAGGACACACCATGTCTAAATGTGAATAAAATATGAATGTCAATGGTTTTCTTTGACTAAGACTAAAATGCCCAGACTTTTAGTCAACTAAAACTAAAAAAAAGCAGGATAAGGTTGACAAAAAACAAGGACATTTGACACAGGACTAAGACTAAGACTAAATTAAAAAAATAGCAGACAAAATGAACACTAGTGCAGAAGGGGTAGCACGAGGATAAAGTGCAAACGAGACAGATAAGCAGACAAGAATATTGATGTAAGTTGTGTGGGTTTGAAAATGTAAGGGTCACTAGAAGATCAGTTATTATTATATTGTCCCATAACATCACATGAAAAACATATGTGAAATACACTGTGTTCTTTAACATCTAAGAAACATTGTGAATTTGTGAGACCCTCTACCTACTGTTTAGCTGTATATCCTTTTGTCCTCGTTGCTGAGAGTCCGACTGTGTAAATGAAGACGTTTCGTCTATTTCGTCTTTTGTCTGTAATGGTTCTTAGAGGTCAGTCCCATTGTTTGATTGGTGGCCATTGGGTATGATTCAATCAATTTCTGAGTCAAGTTTAAAGTGGTCATGTCATGAGAAATCAAATTTTACTTGATATTCTGACATATATGAGTCCATTGTACAATAATAATAATTTAAAAAAAACAGTAATTTTCAGAACTTACCTAGTCCAGAAGAAAAAAAGCATTGTTTTAACCTATCTGCAAAATTGCCTAGTTCTCTACATCTTTATTTTTCTTGGCATCAAACTGGGTAGAGGTCTGCATTCCCGCGGATCTCTCGCGGGACCCAATTAGATTTATTGTGCCGAGGGATTACATTTCTGAGTTGAAGTTTGGAGTGGATGGTACTTTCATGAGATGTAGACGGGAGCGGGCGGTCAAAAACTAGCCTGAAAAATCTGATGTGGATCTCTTTTTTATTTTATTATCTGATAAAAGCAGAAATATAAAACGTTCGTTGAGTACACTTGTTGACTATTTGTATGGCTATTTCTCTCTGCGGAAAACAAATGAGGGATTGTGGGAAAGGGAGCGTTCAGGAAGGAAATCACTGCGAGTAGTGAGCGGTATCCAAACACCTAAATCTCTTAAACATGCCAAAACTGCACTTGTATGTACAGCGCATTTGGATATATACCAGATTATAATGTTCTCCAGCATCATTTGATGATTATTTGTTTCATTACTGCTGATATGACCAGTTGAAAATGTTCACAAATGGTTCTTTTAAATATAATTTATTTTACTGCCTACTTTCATTCGCGGTAATAGTGCGATAAAAATTGTGGCAGGGATTTTTTTATAAATGAAGTGCGATATACAATGAGCCTTATTTGCATAGAAAGAAGGCGTGTTTGTGTGGAAAGGAATGACAATGACTTTATTTAAATACTCAAGACACAGCTCAATTTCAGTGCTGATTGCGCCTGCTAAAATAGATTGTGCCTGCTAAAATAGATTGTGGGTGGTTCGTGAATAAGATGCAGGTTTTGACACTGAAAATGCCATGTACAAAAGTGGCGCTACTTTTTAGTGAATATGCCCTAGAGAGAGCAGGACAGATTCCATTCCTGACAACCAAAGGGGTCTTACATAGGACACCTTCTTGTGTCCATCTAATTTTCGTATATCCACATCCACTAGACCAGGGGGACTCAGTTCAAAACCCATACCAATGAATACATTTGAATTTGAAGATTTAAGAAATATTGTACGATTGGTTGTGAAAATATGCTCTGAACAACCGTGTGGGTCTCCTGATGTAACCACTAGCACATTACAGGCCGATTTCATGTGGGCCCCATTATGAAATTGAAAATGAGGCTCAGTTGGAAAGTCAAGCTCAATAACAAACAAACTTTTAGGGTTAGGGTTACTACTTAGAAGATAAATCTGCTCTGTATTTTACATTGAAACTGGCCCAAAAGTCGTTGAGTGTGGGGTGGGGGTGTCACTGACCTTTTCTGCAAATAGTGGCCCTCTTAAGCCTGTCGCAGCCCATTTCAGCTTATCGTGGACTGTTCGGGCCAGTTTAATTGCTGGCCCACCAGGAAAAGTCACGGTTCTCCCTACGGCCAGTCCGCCATATGCAGTCACCACCAACAATAGCGGGACTGAATAGTCACAATGGACGAGCACAAGAGTTTCTTTATAACTGCACTCTCTTACAATATAAAGTGCAGTAAAAAATGGGTTTCTTGGCAGTAATGTTTTTGTGGATCTCACACACTCTTGACATCTGCAAAATTTCACTACGAACACATGAACAGTTGAACACACGTTAATACAGGTGTCAAACTCATGTAACACTCTCAAGCCTGTTAATAAGTTTTTCATGGGTGCAATACTCATCCCTGCCTCTAGAGGGTGATAAACAGTGAGTATTTCACAGAGTTCTGGAGAAATGTGTGATAGAAGAAGAGTGAAGGAGACGCAAGTATTGTTGTATGTTTATGTTGATTTTATCTGTCCTGATTGAGGAAATTCTTTTATTCATCACTTTTGTAAGTTGATATTTAAATATTCTTGTATAGATACTTTTTATTGTTTAGTGTTTGTTTCTCCAGAATGTGAATGTTTGTTTGGTGCAGGATTGTTTGAGACAGCTTTTGACATGTAGACTAGAGACATTTTCTTTTCTTTTTTTGTGGTTGCTTATGACTGGAATGTTGTAAACTTTTATTCTCAAGATTTTATTGGATTATGAAATATAGGATTTTGTTCTGGATATCAGAGATGTCAAACTCGCAAGAGCAGCAAACTTGAAAAGAAATGAGCATAAATCAATATAATAAAGTCCAGTAGGTTATCAGAAATGTTTACAATACACTCGAGTCAGATTGTGTGCACACAATATTTTACCATAAAGAGGAGGACATCAATGATAATTAAAATAAATTACATGTGCAGAATTAGTGATTTGCAGTGGAAAACAAGAGCAAATATTGTGTACAGAAGTATTTGAAACCACACTCTATGGAGCATCTGTGGAGAATAATGGTCTTATTGATGTATGCACACACACACAGTGGCGAATTCTCAGGGCCAGCAAAGCCGTCTTTGCTTGCATAACATGCCAAATAAATAAATATCATCCTTTCATTCTCAATCACCTTTTTGCCTATTCATATTTAATCACTTTCCATTCTTAATTAATCTAAAAACAAATAGAGAAAAAAGTTTTTCCAGTCAGAATGTATTCCTTGGTGCTTACAAGCAAAGACTGTTGCGTCTCTCATCACTTGCTGTTGCGTCTCTCATCACTTGCTGTTGCGTCTCTCATCACTTGCTGTTGCGTCTCTCGTCACTTGCTGTTGCGTCTCTCGTCACTTGCTGTTGCGTCTCTCGTCACTTGCTGTTGCGTCTCTCGTCACTTGCTGTTGCGTCTCTCGTCACTTGCTGTTGCGTCTCTCGTCACTTGCTGTTGCGTCTCTCGTCACTTGCTGTTGCGTCTCTCGTCACTTGCTGTTGCGTCTCTCATCACTTGCTGTTGCGTCTCTCTCATCACTTGCTGTTGTGTCTCTCTCATCACTTAATGTTGTCTCTCTTATTGAGAGCTCATCTTTGCTACCCTCTACAAAACCATTTAATCAAATCAAAGTGTATATTTACTACAAACTAATATCACAAAACAAGTCACACATACATTTTATGTTAATGGTTATTGGTTATCCTTAGAGAAAACAACACCTGATAAACAAGGAAAGTATTCAGTGCAGTGGGATAAAACTAGTGTTCCTGGTTACCTAAAACATGAACAATAGCAAGGTTATTTAGCCTACACTTTTCTAGAAATGGGCACACTTATGATGATCTTCAGACTTTAAGGACCAAAAAAAACGTGAATTCTGAATATAACGTGAATATATATATATATATATACACACACACACATGTAAATTTAACAACAGCTGGACGAAAGCATTTAATTTCATATCCCGAAGCCATATCAACAATACCCACACCTTTTGCAAAGTGTGTCGCACTGATTTTAATATCGGACATGGTGGGAAAAATTACGTTACTCAGCACATTAAATCACAACGGCACAATTTATATGTATTTGGCCTGCCTCTGCCATCCCACGGTTTACTTTAGCCTTACAAATATTACAAATTGTGAACTTTATGTATTTTTCACTCACAGTGAAGATCTTCCACGCCAATGTCATGTTTCCATGCGGTTGTGACGTTATTGCCTGCGCTGCTGGCAACAAAACGGACCGGCTCGGATTGGAAAGACGTGAGACTGACCGGCCGGTCACCGGTCCGGGCCGAGCATGCAGAAAACCGGCTGATTCCGGTCCCTGGCTGGTCGATCGGTGCATCTCTAATACATATATCTCTTATTTGCACTATATTTACTCAATTTCACACAAAACTAAAAATTTAGATTGCATTTTAAATGTTTCTTCAGATTTCTGTTTAGTCATCAGATTTTTGTAATTTTAGTAATTTATTGACGAAAATTAAGAAATTGTTAATATATTAGGAAGAAGGAAATAACAGTACACAGTAATCAAGCAACCATGGATGCTCATTAACAATTGCATTTACTCCAAAAATACTGAATCAAATCAATTGTACATACATTGCAGAGTGAATAAGACATTTAACAATAGCACACGTGATGCCCTTCTTGGGCTTCATCCGAAAACTTAGACAGTTGACTAATCAGATAATGGCTTAAATGACAGCTATTTTGAATGAATAAGGAAACTGGTCTCTAAACAGTTTGAAAGCACCTTATGTTCATCCTACCTCTGTATACAGCCTCCGGAGGCAGCATTTTCCTGGTTTCGGACGCAGCCTTGAAGTTGCGCTCATGCACTTGTGCAGATCCAGCGCAAGCAGCAGCAGTAATCTCCTGAGAGTTTAAATGGCATGGATCGCCTACTTGGACTGACACGGCGTGACTGTCATGATTTTACATGGGCATTTTTATTTGCAGTTTTATACTGTCCCAACTTTTTGAGAATTTGGGTTGTAGTCTTAAGATACTCATCCTGCAATGGGATAGGATGTTCCACTAGTCGTTCAACCACCAACTAGCGAGGTAAATATTTTTATCATGATGCTTTTTAAGGCTGGGTATGCATACAGATTTATTAATTCGATATCGATTCATGTGGGTATATATTATATCAGTTATAATGTCTCTTTTGCTTAAATATGATTGAAATGATCGCCCAGCTAATGCTGTTCATTATACACTGAAACATCAAACAGTACAATTATGAAAATATTAATTTTACTATTGATATTTGTAACGCGGGGTTATGATGGGCAAGGAGGAGGTGAGAACCGGCTTGTCAATATAAATAATATTTTAATGAAGAACTTAAAACAAAAGCACAAACACAGACACACAACGGACATGTCCGGGATTGCACTCTCTCTCGAACTGTCGTCACCGGCCGCCTTTATCCCTCGCGCGCCTCATCAGGCCGATTGGGGACCGGGCGTTCGACATTCCAGCCTGGCCCCGCCCCCCCCTCCACTCCACAATATTTTATTAGTTTATCATTTTGGCTTTTAAACAAATGAAGATATACTTGTGTTCAATCAGTACATAAGATATTATATTTCACATTGTTTTATGTCACATTTATTGTTTAATTGGATAATTTGTACTATTTATAATCGTTTACTTTGATTTAATGAACACTAAATCGGTGCTAAAACAGGTACTGTCTCTTTAACAAAGCCGACATGTCTGTAAATGAGCATGTTAACATGTGAAGACTCAAATGGTTTGATCTCTTCTGTGCCATGCATGATCAGAATTAAATGTTTCTTTTTTTGTTGTTTTTGATCAACAACTGACTGCAGAGAACAGAAAGAGTTTTAAATGAGATGACAAATGGGTCACGTAGTTCTGGTCTTTGGACACGTATTACACAGAACAACTCTCTCAATACACACTGAAAACAATTAGCTGCTGAATACTACACCACTATACTACACAATTATTGGTAGAGCTGTGAACCTTCACTGGCCTCACGATTCGATTCGATTACGATTCAAAGGGTAACGATTTGATTATGTAACGATTCTCGATGCATCATGATGTATCCTTCAATATCTTTTATCAATTTCTTCAAAATAAATGTTTTACTAAATTTTTTCCCCCAGCTTTTTATTTAACAGCTGTTTTAAAAATCAGAATGAGTCACTGTAACACAGGGTTAGGATGGGCAAGGAGGAGGTGAGAACCGGCTTGTCAATATAAATAATATTTTAATGAAAACTTAAACAAAAGCACACACAACGGACATTGTCCGGGATTGAGCTCTCTCTCTCGAACCGTCGTCACCAGCCGCCTTTATCCCTCGCGCGCCTCATCAGGCCGATTGGGGACCGGGCGTGCGACATTCCAGCCCGGCCCCGCCCCGCCCCCCTCCACTCCACACTCCTCCCGGCGTTACCTCAGGCCGGGGGCCACCGGCATGACGTACATCCCCCCCCCTCTTTCCCTGGGGAGGGGCGTGCTTTACGATCTGTCTGCCGGCTGGTTATCCCCGCCTTCCTCGACCTGGGAGGAGACAGGAGGAGAAAACAACAACAACAAAAAAAAATAGGCGAGGGAAAAGGCCAACACGGTGCGAAAGAGCGAGAGAGAGAGAGAGAGAGTAGAGAGAGAAAAGGCTCACTCACCGGTTCTCTGATGAACCATCGCATGGTCCTCGAACACTCCTCCATACTCTCCGGCGGACGACAGCCGCTCCTCTCCGGGCGAACCGGAGTCAACCTCCGACACCCAGCGGACAGAACGCCCCTCCGCTTTCCTGGCGACGAGTGGAGACATTCCTCCGCCCTTGGCAGCGGCCCTACCGCTCTGGGCGGTCGGGGAGTTTCTTCCCTCCTCCCATCGCGGACGGCGGTCTTCCCTCGACCCCTCCGCGTCTCTGGGGACGGTAGAGCACTCCTTCGTTTCCCGCATCCGGGCTACTCCATCACCCGGCAGAAGGCAGCGGCGCTCCCCGGGGTGGACGGCAGTGTCGAGGACTCTGCGATGGGCATCCCTCCTCCTTCCCGGGTTTCGGCACCAATGTAACACGGGGTTAGGATGGGCAAGGAGGAGGCGAGAACCACCTTGTCAATATAAATAATATTTTAATGAAAACTTAAACAAAACACAAACAAAAGCACAAACAAACACACAACGGACATGTCCGGGATTGAGCTCTCTCTCTCGAACCGTCGTCACCGGCCGCCTTTATCCCTCGCGCGCTTCATCAGGCCGATTGGGGACTGGGAGTGCGACATTCCAGCCCGGCCCCGCCCCCCTCCACTCCACAGTCACATTTCATAAACTGGCCTTTTACATTCAGTATGAGCTGTGAACAAAGCATGGAACATCCACAAGATTAAATAAATGGTTCTATGGTTTAAAAGAGTATCTCAGTTTTTAAATTGTTTTTCTTTAGAACCTTATAAAAAATCTCTTAAATGCAAAAAATATATATATGGGTTCTCCCATCAAAACACATTGAATACTATTATTTCAACTGATTATATTTACATTTTTGTTTAAGCATTGTAAATCATTTAATAGTATTTAATTATTATTTAATATTAATCTATGCCATGCTATTCATTTTCATTTTTAAGCACAAATGGAAGTTGCTGGTCTAGGATGAGAGACATATCTGCTTCTATGAGAGTGCAGCTGTCTGCTTCTCCTCTCCTCACCTGCACAGGTGATAGTAAAGTCGTTTAAATAGCGCAGTTGTCCTGACAAACGAGTGACCGGCAATGTGAAAAGCCAATGAAATGGAGAGTGCGCAAGAGTAGAGAAAGGCATTGGTGGGGGCGGTCTATATACACACACTGGCTGCCAAACATTTGGAATATTGTACAGATTTTGCTGTTTCGGAAGTAAGTTGGTACATTATTTCATCAAAGTGGCATTTAGCTGATCGCAAAATATAGTCAGGACATTACTGATGTAAAAAAACAGTACCATTACTATTTGAAAAAAGTAATTTTTGATAAAATCTAGACAGGCCCCATTTCCAGCAGCCATCTCTCCAACACCTTATCCTTGAGTAATCATGCTAAATTGCTAATTTGTTACTAGAAAATCACTTCCGTTATATCAAACACAGCTGAAAGCTATTTGGTTCGTTAAATGAAGCTTAACATTGTGTTTGTTTTCGAGTTGCCACAGTATGCAATAGACTGGCTTGTCTTAAGGTCAATATTAGGTCAAAAATTGCAAAAAAGAAACCGCTTTCTCTAGAAACTCATCAATCATTGTTTTGAGGAATGAAGGCTGGAATGAGGAATGATTTCATACAAAGGTATACACAACAGTCTTCTTCAAAGACAAAGGACAACTGGCTCTAACAAAGACAGAAAGAGATATGTAAGGCCAAGTAAGAGTCTCTGGTTTGAGAAATAGACAGCTCACATGTCCTCAGCTGACAGCTTCATTGAATTCTACCCGCTCAACACCAGTTTCATGTACAAAAGTAGCGAAGACTCAGGGGTGCAGGCCTTATGGAAAGAATTGCAAGGAAAAGCCACTTTTAAAACAGAAAAAAAAGAAAAGGTTAGAGTGGGCAAAGAAACAGAAATTGGACAACAGATAATTGGAAAAGAGTGTTATGGATCTTAACCCCATTGAGCTTATGTGGGATCAGCTAGACTGTAAGGTGCGTGAGAATTGCCCAACAAGACAGCAACATCTATGGCAAGTGCAAGCATGGGGTGAAATGTCACTTGAGTATCTAGAGAAACTGACATCTTAGAATGCCAAGGATCTGCAAAGCTCTCATTACCGCATGTGGAAGATTTTTTGATGAACACTTTGAAAAGAAGTTTAAGAAGTTCTGAAAATTTTGTTAAAATTGTAATAGTAATTTTTCATGTTATTAATGTCCTGACTACATTGTGATCAGTTAAATGCTACTTTGTTGAATAAAAGTACCAATTTTTTTCCATAAGCTCAAAATCAACATTATTCCAAACTTTTGGCCGCCAGTGGGTGTATATACAGGTGCTGGTCATATAATTAGAATATCATCAAAAAGTTGATTTATTTCAGTAATTCCATTCAAAAAGTGAAACTTGGATATTACATTCATTCATTACACACAGACTGATATATTTCAAATGTTTATTTCATTTAATTGTGATGATTAAAACTGACAACTATTGAAAATCCCAAATTCAGTATCTCCGAAAATTAGAATATTACTTAAGACCAATACAAAAAGGATTTTTAGAAATGTTGGCCAACTGAAAAGTATGAACATGAAAAGTATGAGCATGTACAGCACTCAATACTTAGTTGGGGCTCCTTTTGCCTGAATTACTGCAGCAATGCGGCGTGGCATGGAGTCGATCAGTCTGTGGCACAGCTCAGGTGTTATGAGAGCCCAGGTTGCTCTGATAGTGGCCTTCAGCTCTTCTGCATTGTTGGCTCTGGCGTATCGCATCTTCCTCTTCACAATATCCCATAGATTTTCTATAGGGTTAAGGTCAGGCGAGTTTGCTGTCCAATTAAGAACAGGGATACCATGGTCCTTAAACCAGGTACTGGTTGCTTTGGCACTGTGTGCAGGTGCCAAGTCCTGTTGGAAAATAAAATCTGCATCTCCATAAAATTGGTCAGCAGCAGGAAGCATGAAGTGCTCTAAAACTTCCTGGTAGACGGCTGCGTTGACCTTGGACCTCAGAAAACACAGTGGACCAACACCAGCAGATGACATGGCACCCCAAACCATCACTGACTGTGGAAACTTTACATTGGACTTCAAGCAACGTGGATTCTGTGCCTCTCCTCTCTTCCTCCAGACTCTGGGACCTTGATTTCCAAAGGAAATGCAAAATTAACTTTCATCAGAGAACATAACTTTGGACCACTCAGCAGCAGTCCAGTCCTTTTTGTCTTTAGCCCAGGTGAGACGCTTCTGACGCTGAGTCTTGTTCAAGATTGGCTTGACACAAGGAATGTGACAGCTGAAACCCATGTCTTGCATACGTCTGTGCGTGGTGGTTCTTGAAGCACTGACTCCAGCTGCAGTCCACTCTTTGTGAATCTCCCCCACATTTTTTAATGGGTTTTGTTTCACAATCCTCTCCAGGGTGCGGTTATCCCTATTGCTTGTACACTTTTTTCTACCACATCTTTTTCTTCCCTTCGACTCTCTATTAATGTGCTTGGACACAGAGCTCTGTGAACAGCCAGCCTCTTTAGCAATGACCTTTTGTGTCTTGCCCTCCTTGTGCAAGATGTCAATGGTCGTCTTTTGGACAGCTGTCAAGTCAGCAGTCTTCCCCATGATTGTGTAGCCTACAGAACTAGACTGAGAGACCATTTAAAGACCTTTGCAGGTGTTTTGAGTTAATTAGCTGATTAGAGTGTGGCACCAGGTGTCTTCAATATTGAACCTTTTCACAATATTCAAATTTTCTGAGATACTGATTTTGGGGTTTTCATTAGTTGTCAGTTATAATCATCAAAATTAAAAGGAATGAACACTTGAAATATATCAGTCTGTGTGGAATGAACATTATACAAGTTTCACTTTTTGAGTGGAATTACTGAAATAAATCAACTTTTTGATGATATTCTAATTATATGACCAGCACCTGTATATGTATTAGGAATGTGCATGAGTAGTCGAATATTCGTTATTTTATTAGAATAGTAAAAATACTATTAGAATTTCTCAAAACTATTGAAATTTTGCTTTGCTGGCCATATATACAGTGAGATGATATATACCGTGAGCATGTTAAATACTGAACACAAACTAAAACTGGCAGTTATAACAGAATCCACTGGGTGGCTCTGTTGAGTGTGGACACAAGTTGATGACATTTGTTGATCAAATGGTTCTGTCAGTACGTTCAGATGGACACCAGAAAAGTGGGTTATTGTGAGAATGTTGCTTACTTTGAGACTTTGTGTGGACTTTTCAGCCGGATCTTTATGCTTATCCACCCAAGGCAAAATTTCCAACTTATGTTAAATTAGCGATTATAGAACAATATCACAGTGACAAAATCTGACCAGACAAATCAGGTCCTGTATTGATTCGATATGCATAATTTAATCTTTAACTATGGAACAATCCTGTATTTTATGGGACAGGTGGCAACCTTAGCTCCAACATTCTTTTGAGGGTGCACCTCCATAGAACTGGGCCTGTCTGGATACATACTTCTGTTAAAAATCATCAACATTAAATTAATGGCATTGCTTGGGAGTCACGTGACGCCATGTGGAGCGGACTTGTAAATGGCGAGCTCTGCACACTTTGCTAGTTTTTAATTATTTTTATGTCATAAACCAGTGAGATTTGACACATCCTGCAACAAATCTGTTATTTTAAGTCAACATGGCAAAGAAGTCATTGGGCTCTGGAGATATGAGGAGAGAGAAGTTTAGTTTATTTATGCATGTTTATTTTATATTTTATTTAAAATTTTTTGATTGTGTGTATTATTTTATATGACCACGGGGGTGTTCGTTGAGGTTAGGGTGGGGTTGGTGTTTGGGGAGGGATATCGGTGAGGATTAAAAGTTAAATGTTGATTCATTGTGTATATGTTGTTTTTCTCTGTTTTTCCTTTGAATCAATAAAAAATTTTAATTCCAAAAAATTAATGGCATGTCTTACAACAATGAATCAATATCTATAAATTAAGGAATCTTTTTTTTTTTGGCAGATCTGCTCCTCCAAATCACACAGCAATTGTGATTCACCCTTGCCGTGAAACCACCTCCTCAGCAATTCAACACATTGTGATTATTTTTATCATCATACAATTGAAGAAAAAAAAAAAAAACTCAGTGTTACCATTGAACTCTACTGGCATAATATTGCAAAAATGAATTTTGTTAAAGAGGAGAGTGAAGACATCAGTATTACAAAACCATGCAAATTGGAAAATGAAGATATTGAGGAACAAAGAGGTTGGTGTCCATTCTTGATTTTCATAATGTCTGTTGAGAAACATTAAGGTAACAAAGCTTCATACAGTTCACTAGATCTAGCGGCTGTAAGAATATCGTAGAAGTAGTACAATTATAATTTAACAAATAATACCAGTATATCCATGAATATTACAGAACCTTCAGCATGTTAAACATCACATAAAATAGATACTTAGCCTTTGCTGTATACTATCTACCATTAAATTGTTGTTTTTGTTTTTCTTCTAATTTACTTTGTTAATTTTAGACTTGATAGAAGTGAAAGAGGAGAGTCAAGAAGTGAAAGAGGAGAGTCAAGAACTGAAGGATGTGGAGGAGAAAATTCAGGATTATACAATTTATAATTTCATCACTGTTGAAGAATCTTTCAGTGGCTCAAAGACTGAAATTAATTTCTCATACAAAAAAACTCAAAGAACAAGAGCCAAAAATCCTTTCACATGCTCTCACTGTCGAAAGAGTTTCACACAAAAAAGAAACCTTAATGCTCACTTAAAACTTCACACCGGAGAGGAGCCTTTCACTTGCCTTCAGTGTGGAAAGAGTGTTGCAAATATAAGAAATCTTCAACATCACATGATAATTCACACTGAAGAGAAACCTTTCACCTGCTCTCAGTGTGGGAAGAGTTTCATAGAGAAAAAAAACTTTAACACTCACTTAAACTTTCACACTGGAGAGAAGCCTTTCACCTGCCTTCAGTGTGGAAAGAGTTTTGCACATAAAAGAAATGTTCACCGTCACATGAGAATTCACACCGGAGAGAAGCCTTTCACCTGCCTTCAGTGTGGAAAGAGTTTTGCACATAAAATAATTCTTCACCATCACATGAGAATTCACACCGGAGAGAAGCCTTTCACCTGCCTTCAGTGTGGAAAGAGTTTTGCACATAAAAGAAATCTTGACCGTCACATGAGAATTCACACTGGAGAGAAACCTTTCACATGCCTTCAGTGTGGAAAGAGTTTTGCAAATATAAGAAATCTTCAGTATCACATGAGAATTCACACTGGAGAGAAGCCTTTCACCTGCTCTCAGTGTGGAAAGAGTTTTGCAAATAAAAAATATCTTCACTGTCACATGAGAATCCACACTGGAGAGAAGCCTTTCACCTGCCTTCAGTGTGGGAAAAGTTTTGCACATAAAAGAAATCTTCAGTGTCACATGAGAATTCACACCGAAGAGAAGCCTTTCTCATGCCTTCAGTGTGGAAAATGTTTTGCTCATAAAGGAGATCTTCAGTATCACATGAGAATTCACACTGGAGAGAAGCCTTTCACCTGCCTTCAGTGTGCAAAGAGTTTTGCACATAAAAGAAATCTTCACCGTCACATGAGAATTCACACCGGAGAGAAGCCTTTCACCTGCTCTCAGTGTGGCAAGAGTTTCAGAGTGAAAGGACATCTTCAGTGTCACATGAGAATTCATACTGGAGAGAAGCCATTCACCTGCTGTCAGTGTGGAAAGAGTTTCACACAAGCAAGCCATCTAACCCTTCATTTGCGCTCTCACACTGGATTTAAGCCATTTAACTGATCAGTGTGGCTAAATATTTTAGGGTGCATCACAACTAAAGCTACAAATGATTAGTCACATAAATGAGAAACCTCAGTGTGTTCTTTTTGTGGAAAGAGTTTCATCACATCATCAATCCTGAAATCACATGAGAGAGTTGCATACTTAAGTGAAGCTGTACCACTGTACTTCATGTGGAAAGAGTTTTAGCCATTTAGGTAATCTACACAATCATCTAAAAAAAGCATTGTCCAATGTTGTCAAAATGAGCCAAGTTAATTCCAGGGACAACACTTTTTGTGTTGTAACTAAAGCTGTCAAAATAAATATGCTTGATTAATTGAAAATGTTTACCATGGGAGTCGCGTGGTGCCATTTGAGGGTTGAACGTGTGAACAAGCTCTGCACTTTGCTAGTTTTTAATACTTTTTATGTCATAAACCATGAGAATCTATACACCCTGATCTATAACAGTTCTATGAAGACAATATGTCAGAATTAAAAATCCTCAAGCTCTAGAGACATTAAAAGACACTTACGTGCTTAAGCTGATTCCCCTGACAGGCCCACAGACTCAATATGGACAGCGCGGTGGGAGAGATTTAGCGTCAACTTTCGAGCATGTTGGCAATGCTGGAATGACTTGGAATGCCTTTGGGAAAAGTTGGAAGATATGGAGAATTGTAATCGGCGAAACAATGTTTAAAGTGTTGGAATTCCTGAGCATGAAGAAGGCAGAGATATGGTGAGGAGCTCTTCCCATGTCTGCTCAACATAACAGGCCATAAGCTAGAAATCGAGCGAGCTAACAGGGTTCCGACTTGGAGATCCACTGAGTGAGACTAGCCCCGATCAATTCTGGCCTAATTTCTGAGATCATCCGATAAAGATCTTGTGTTACGTGAGATTAGGATTAAAGGAAGACTTTCTTTGAAGAACCACAAGATTTTCTTGTTCCCAGACTTTGCGACTTCAACAAGTGAGAAACGTGATCGATTCAAGGAATGCAAGAAACTCTAACATCAATGGAAGGTCGCTTTTGCACTGATGTTCCCTGCCAAATTGAGAATAGAAACTAAGGATGGCCGCAAAATAATTACATGCTCTCAGCAAGCTTTGTCCTTCATATAGTCAATGACTGAGTATGTTTTGTGGAGTAACACTTCTTTGGGATATTTTGTGCATGAATCTGCATGTTCTTTGTTCTTACGCCTCCTATTGGTTGAAGTCTGTTCTGTGGAATATTTCTTGCAAAACATGGAGTGATTAGGGCATTTTTTGCACTCATGTAACAGCCGAGGGAGCCTGACTCACTGAACATTCTCTTGTTCGCCTGAGGAGCTGAGCAACATCTTTGTTTCTTTATGTGCTGGTTCCTCCTAGCGGCTGGAGTTTGTTTTATGGAGGAACGTGCCTTTGGAACAGTTATGTGGACGAGTCTGCGCGTCTTTGTGTTTATCCCGCCTATCGGCTGGAGTTTGTTTTATAGATTATTTTCTGCTGTGTAATTATATCTCAAAAAATTTGTATAAAAGCACCGGACTTGAGCAATCCGACAGCAGAGTTGTCACGGGGACACTCGCAGGCGTATATGGACTGTTTGAGTTTAGAGGGGTTTGTTTGTTGCTTTAATGTTGGAATGTGGTCTTTATAATTTTGTTTTTGACACACAATGTATTTTTTCTAATATGTCAAAATGTCAAATGTTGATATGAGTGGATTGTCTCTCTCCATGTGGAATGTGAATGGGTTAGAGCCTTCTTTTCTTAAACATAAGAAATATAATATTGTATTTCTTAAAGAAATGCATCTTTCCCCGCAGGAAGCTGAAAAATTTGGGAAGATATGTGGTAGACTTGTTGTAAGAGCAGGGGAGTCATTACATTGATAAGTAAACATCTACTATTCAAATGTCTCAAACAGATTAATGATAAATTAGGAAAAATTATGGGGAATAGTCTTATTTTGGCTAATAATTACGCACCTAATGCTGATGATCAGGGCTTTTTTTATAGATCTTGAAGGGATGTTGCAAGCCGCTGGCACCCCCCATGATATAATATTAGGAGGCGACTTTAATCTTTTGATGGACTCAGTCCTTGATCATAGTGAAGCAAAAGTGTGTAAGCCCCCTAGAGCAACATTTAAGCTTCAAAGTATGTTTAAAAAATCTTGGACTTACAGATATTTGGAGACTTTTGAACCCATATGGTAGGGACTAAACATTTTTTTCAACAGTACATAAGATTTATTCTAGAATTGTTTATATATATATATATATATATATATCCCTATATAAGTCCCTCATTTAATCTGTTGTGAATTGCTGAATTGGAAACATCTTGGTCTCAGATCACACCCTGATCAGTTTAGAGGGGTTGCCGCATACGGGGAAAAATAAGTCCTATAGTTCGATCTTTAATGCATCCTGTTAGCAAAATCCTGAATTCCAACAAATGTTAAAGGCTGAAATCAATGTTTATATGGAGACCAACTGGTCCTCATTATCCTCTGTGGGGGTGGCTTGGGAAGCACTTTAAGTGGTTCTTAGGGGTCAGATAATACAGTATGCCTCATTCATCAAAAAATCCAAAGCACGAGAACTTGTGGAGTTGGAAGGGAATATTAAAAGTGCAGAGGCAGAGCTGAAGCACCGAATGTCATCTGATGGCCTCAGAGAATAGAGATGATTGAAATACAGATATTATACTATTTTGTCATGGAAGGTGACGTTTTAGTTATTCAGTGGAAGACAGTCATGCTTTGAGTCGGGGGACAAAGCAGGGAAGCATTTGGCTAGATATATAAAACAGAGAGAGTCTTTTTCTACCATTCCTTCTGTGAAATCTGCTGGCGGTGAAGGATTTACCTCAGCCATTGATATTAATGATGCTTTTAAAGAATTCTATTTTGATCTTCATAGTTCCACATCTTTGTCTACTGATGAAGATATTAGAAACTTTGTGGAACCATTAGAAACTGACGACTGAGCAAAAAAATTATCTTGATTCTGAGATAAACAATCAGTGGAGAATGATCAGACTCTGATCATGGCCATTTCACTTTATGCCAAAAAGGTGTTTGATACAGTAGAATGGGATTGTTTTAAGATTTTAGAAATGTACAGGTTTGGGAATACTTTTATTGGATAGATTAAGTTACTTTATAGACACCTGGTAGCGGCGATACAAACACATGGGTTAATTTTAGATTATTTTACTCTAGATAGGGGCACCTGGCAGGGTTGCCCTCTTTCCCCATTATTGTTCTCTCTTGCTCAGGAACCATTAGCAGCCATGATAAGAAAGGAGGATGATTTTCCAGGGGTGGTGGCGGGAAGTGTGACCCATAAGCTTTTGCTTTACGCAGATGTAATTTTATTATTCATCTCTGACCCTTCTAGATCTATGCCTTGCCTCCACGAAAATATTAATTCCTTTTCTAAATTCTTGGGATACAGGGTTTTAATCCGAAGCTTTGACACCATATTGCCCAATAACAGCTTTTCAGCCAGGTACCTTTCAGTGACCAAACAGGGCATTCATTATTTGGGTATTTTATTCCCATCAAATTTGTCTTTAGTTAGCTAATTTTGACCCTTTAATAAGGGCAGGTGGGCTTCATTATATTTATCGATGATTGGGAAAGGTTAATGTTCAATGACCTGCTACAGTCACTCCCTATAGATTTCCCCATCTCATATTTAAAGCAATTTGATAGCGTAGCAAAGTCCTTCATTTGGAATGGTAAGCGTCCCATATTTTAATGTTACATAGGCCAATTGACAAAGGTGGGCTAGTCCTACCCAAGATTTTGTTTTATTATTATGCGTTCAGTCTCAGACTTTTGGCTCATCGGCCGCTTCCACCTGAGAGAACCCCTCCCTGGTTTTGTATTGAACAGGTAGTTCTCTAAATTCTCTGCTCCTATTTTGCCATTGCAAAGCATTTCTATCAAACTAACCATAAAAGTTAATTTACACCCTGTCATCTCACATTTACATTCGCTATGGACAAGTGTCCAGAGTGTTTAATTCTGACATTTATTTAAATGTTGCCTCAAGCTTATGGCTGAACCCCAAATTATGTATTAATAAGTCCCCTTTTTGCCGGTCAGAGTGGATTGTGAGGGAGATTAATATACTCGGTGACATATATGAGAGCGGAGTGTTGAGATCCTTTGAAAATCTTCCCAGATCTCAGTTCTTTAGATATTTATAGGAGCTTCTACTTCTCTCAAGAGATTATGGGAGAAAGATTTAAGCTTGGTATTGGAGGAGGGAGAGTGGGCTAGGATTCTAAGAAACATCAGGTCATCAAGAAATGCAAGGGTGCGCCTTGTGCAATTCAAGATTTTACATAGATTCCATTGGACCCCCTCTAGAATGTATAGGCTTGGTTTAAAGACACACCCACCTGCTGGCAATGCCAATCAGAGGATTGAGATATAGCCCATGTCTTTTAGGGGTGTGTTAAAATCCAGGAGTATTGGTTGAAGGTTCAGAGTCTTGTGTGTGATGTATTGGGCACTCTTGTTTCATTTTTCCCCTGACTCTGTATTCTGGTCGATGGGACATTCATCGATGTTGAGAATAGACACAAAGAGTTGCGTCCTAACCAGCGTTATGATCGCCAGACAGATAATTTTAAGGGTTTGGAGGTCGGCTGGTGCACCCTCATTTCAAGAGTGGTGCTCGGAGATGGGGAGGGTGGCAGCCTTTGAAGAAGGGTCAATTAGAAGACTAGGGAAATGTAATTTATTTATGGAGAAATGGGGCGGATATCTGACGTTGCTGGATGTATGATGATTTTTATTTGTGTGTGTGTGTGTGTGTGTCTATAATCATGTACAACCACTGGGATGTTGTTGGGGGCTAGATTGGGGATTGGGAGGGGGCTCGGTGATAGTGGGGGTTAATTGTTGATTCAGTACATGTATGTTTCGTTTTTCTGTGTTCAATATGTAAATCAATAAAAAATTGTTAATCAGAAAATGTTTACCATGATAATTTTCTTATTCATGATGTTACCTAAGAAGTTATCAGGAGTTACCACTTTTTACAGATACTTACATTTCATTCTGCTCCATTTGAGTTTTAAAACACTGGTTGGAGTAGGGCAAAACCTTTTTGATGTGTCTGCCGGAGACATTACACTGATGTACACACAACAAACAAATTTAACAGCGATTCTGTGTCAAAGATCAAGTGATGGAGACAGGACCTCTTACATAACAAAGACATTTGGGACTTTTGACAAATTTAAAGTACTTTACATCATTTGTAAGTTGTAATTTTACCAGGTTTGTCAGGTCTTACAAGCCAAACACAATATGTCACAGATTGGGGACTGCTTTGGCCAGTTTGTTTGTTGGCGTTCTCCCATGGAGGATCTGTCAACGCTCTGCAATATGTTCATATAATTTCAACTTTGCACCCTTTGTAACTGAGCATGAGCTGCATCAGCTAATGCAGTGTTTCCCAGCGCTGTTTCTGGACACACCAACAGAAAGCATTTTGGAAATCTCCCTGATCTGATGAATCCATTTCAGGTCTTTAGTGGCTTTACAAATGAGCTGATGAGTTGAATAAGATGTGTTTAATTAAGGAGACATCGAAAACATGTCAATGATTACTGGACAATTAAAATAAATTCTCATTGTGTGGGCAGTGCGAGTGCTAAAAGCAGAACAAGACATTGGCTATGTTTGGAATATCTTACTACTATACTATTGTTTTCAGCTCTTTTCACGTGGAGTTTGAAGTGGCGCTTGACATCCTGACATAAATCATTAGCATTTCATATCCAAATCATGTATTGATTAATATTGTGGAGGATGAGGGTATTAGAGATTTAATGCACATTTCAATGTATACGCAACCAATGGGGACTAGTTAAAAATCTGGCCTAACTGTCCTTCAGCTAATGTACGAAGAACACCTGGCAGAATACAGTTATGCCTTTAAAACTGCAAGAAAATCACCTTACACAAAAATTAGTAGTGATGCTGCTGCAAATCCCAACATAATGTTTTAGACAATCAACAAACTTATTAAGCCTATAAACTTTCCAACTTGTTCTTCTGTTCAGCAGTCTAACAAGTTTCTTAATTTGTTGAAAAAAATTAGAATATTTACAAATCCATTGCACCTGTACGCTCATCTAATCCTGTTGAGATTCACCCTTTCAATTTCCCTGAAACTGTATTTTCCAGTTTAGCGACAGTTAACATTGATTATATATCAAAATTAGTGATGATAATTAATTCAGCTACATGTATTCTTAACCCTCTTCCTACATCCATTCTTAAGGGGTGTCCACTTTCAATCAGTCCCTTCATCATGACAATTGTGAACACTTCGCTTATCCCTGGGATTGTCCCCCTCACTCTTAAGACTGCAGCCCTTAAAAAACTTGGTGTGATATGTCTGACCTATCAAATTACAGGCCTATCTTTAGTCTCACCTTTTTGTCTAAGGTCCTTATATATGCAGTGGCACAACTGCACAGTCATCTGTCCCCTAACAAGCTTATAGAACCTTCCCTTAATAGAACCTTCAGTCTGTATTCAGATCGGGTCACAGTACCGAGTCTGCCCTGGTTTGAGTTATGAGTGACCATCTCGACTGTTTTGGGAGCCTTACTGACCTAGTTCTCCATTTGGACCTGATCCTCCATTTTGAAACTAGTTCTCCATGTGGAGTTTAATCCACTATTTTGTTTTCTTTGTTACCATATCTAGACACACCCCCACATACACATCCATACACTAGCATATAGCTCCACTATTTGGTTAGGATTTCCATGTTATGTTTTTGTGTTATATTCATATAGTATTGGCAGTGTTCATTGCTGTTTGATTATAATAAATCTTGTTATAATATAATAAGTACTCCTAGTTGTTTGTTTGAATATTGTGTTGAAGCCAGCCTCTGCCATGTCAATAACTCCCATATTACTTCAGTGTATTGTGATTTTGTTGTTGGTAGAAGCCAGCTGTAACCAGATTGATACAATAATACACATTGATTGATAATGATACACATTATATGATGTTTTATCTAGTGAATTTAATTTAGTTTTTTTAAATGTACAGTAATTTCAAATCAGACTATTGTAACATGCTCCAAAAAATATGGGATAGTAAAGTGTTTACCACTGTGAAACATCACCATTTCTTCTAGTAACACTTATTAAGCATTTGGACACTGAAAACACAAGTTTAAATTTAGAAAGTGGAATTTTCCCCTATTCATCCATTATGCAGGTCTTTAGCTGCACAATTGTATGGGGTCTTTGTTGCTATATTGTGTGCTTCATAATGTACCGACACACCAATGGCCCATACAGACACTGGATTTTGGACCTGATGATAAGGACCTTAGATAACAGCTTGGGTGGTCCTTTTCCTATTTGGGCCAGAGAACACGATGGCTGTATTTAAAAAAAAAAAAAAAAAAGATTTTAAATGTGGACTTCACTGAGCCCAGAGAAGTCGGCAGCGCTTCTAGACAGTGTTGATGTATGGCTTCAGCTTTGCATAGTAAAGTCTTAACTTGCATCTGTGGATAAAGTATACATTTTCGTTAAAGACACATAACAGTTTTTAAGACAGTGATGTCTTAGTGACAGTGATCACACATATTCAGAATTGGTTTTCGTCTTGCTCTTTACGCACCAGGATTTGACTAGATTTCTTGAATCTTTAAGTATGTTGTGTAATGTAGAGGGTGAAATGCCCAATATCCTTCCAATTTGTCTTTGGGGAACATTGTTCTCAAAGTGCTGGATTATTTGCCGAATCATCTGTTGGCAAACTGACATGTCTCGAACGATCCTTGCTCTTGAAGGACTAGGCTGTTTTTGGAGGCTCCTTATATACTGACATGATTGCCTCACTTGTTTAACATCTAGCAACTTTTTCCTGTTTCACATCACCTTGATATTTCAACTCGTCAAATTGTTATTCAGCTTAAATGGGATTCATTCAGCATTTATGTTTTTATGTCTTGATACCAGTGTCAAAGATGAATTTCTGTCCAGTTAATCTGAACAGAAATTAATTGAAGAAATAACAGAGATGTGGTTTGATGGGTTTTTCATGTAGGGCATGTTGTGTACACACGAGGGCGCCGTCAACAAATAAACCACTAGTTCCTCGGTTTGAGAGACAACGAAATATGAAGCATGCGCTGTGTGCACTGTAAAAGGTGAACATGGGTGGATGTTGCATTACTGTAACATTTTAAATAAATTAAAATAATTTTTCTACTTTGTGGTCTTAAATTCAATATTGTACTTTGGATAATAATATTGGTTACAAATGAACTGAGAGCTTATCTGAAGAAATGACAGAGATGTGTTTTGATGGGTTTTTCCATGTAGGGCATGTTATGTACACACGATGGCGCTGTCAACACATAAACCACTACCTTCTTCACAGTTTGATAGACAACGAAATATGAAGCGTGTGCCTGTGTGCACTGTAAAAAGTGAACATGGGAGGATGTTGCATTACTGTAACATTTTAAATGTCTGCCATTTTCTTTTCCTGGCGGATTCAGATCAAAGATAGCTTGGAACATTCTTTTAATTAATATACTTGATTAAAGAACTTTTGACAATATGTTTTTGTGGTTTGAGTTGAATAACGTCTTTTTGTGGTCACAAATAGGGCCTACTAACAACATTAGTTATGGTATCTAACTCACATTTAGTAATTAACTGACGAATGTTAGTTAACGATGTTTAAGTAACTAACATCAATGATTTTACAGGTTAGCGCTAGCTAATGTTAGTGTTCAGTTATATTGACAAGTTAATATATTTTCCTTTGCATATTTCTTTTGTAAAATGTATAATTTAGACCCTTCTGAGTGAGTGTGTCACAAGTACTTTAAAGTAGAGGCCTCTACTCCCATGGGATTACCGCAAGACTGCTTTGAGTATAAATAATCCAATGATTCTTTCCTCTGGTGTTAATGTTTTTGTTGCAAAGACATTCCTGTTTATAAAGACGACTCTAGCAACCAGGTGGGTAGTAACATGCTACATTTACTCTTACATTTACTTGAGTACATTTTTGGAGAAAATTTACTTTTAAGAGTAGGTTTAATAGTGGTACTTTTTTTTAAGTCAATTCCGAATTAACCTTTTTTTACTTTTACTTCATTACAATGGGCAACAGCCCTTTCATTAAATTACTGGTTTTAATTAAATACATTTGAATAAATTCGTAATTAATTAAGAGATTTTTGAATGGGACATACTATAGTAGAACTTCACTGTTGCGCTCTGTCACTTGAGTCGGGTTCATGACTGCAGCAGCAAGTGTGCCAAACAAACTCTTTCGTCATACATTCCCTTCAGTTTACACCAAGATAAGAGGATATTTCAAGATTAGAATTGCAGCTCCAACTTAATGAACTCCTTGCAGTGAGTTTTGGCGATTGTGATAACATGAGCTTATCTTTGTTGTGGTGATGATCATTTGCAGGGTGATTCTGTATTTTTGGGCTCATATGAACTCAGTTTCTAAGTATACATTTTTATATCAGTGTCTACTGTATAAATCCATGTAAACATCCATGTGTAAATGCCTTTTGCTTTATCATGTGCGTGACTACTGGAGCACATCTCTGCGTGTGTACACTGCACAGTAACTTTGCATTTGACAGCTGCGGAGTGTTTTTCTCATGGACATTAGAGAACAAACTTTAATAAGCTTAACATGCTTCCAAATACAGCAATAAGGTACCGTTTCCCTTACTGTACAGAACTAATTATCTAAATTCTTTTTCCACTGAAAACTGAACTAAGAATCCATTCAGGACTTGATACTTAATAAAGCATGATCTTGCGGCATTTTATTCAGCATTAGATATGATTGGTCCTGTGGAGTATTGAACATTTTTCACTGTAATAATTACTAGAAACTGGTTTCTAAACTTCTTTTCTAATTGACAGATGCGTCGAAAAAGTATCATAGAGTGAAAGTCAAACAGGTTTGGAACAACATGAGGATGAATGATAATTATTATGTAATACACGTTAAATGTGTATTATGTAATGGAATATTGGAGATTAAACATCCATTATGTTACATATGATAGTAACTTTTTACTTGTACTCAAGTAATTATTAACAACACTACTTTACTTCAGTAATTATTTTATTTCAAGTAATTTTCAGCTTTTGGCTACTCTACTCCTCTGCTAGCAATCCACAGTATGTCATTTTAATAAAAGATACTATAAGTATTAATAGATAATATTAAATTTGTATTGAACATGTTATTATATTGTTATTTGGCTAAAGTCAAGCTTTATTAGATAAACGGATACTGTTGTCTTCCGATGTGCTATTTTTCTCATTAGACAGTAAACTATGGTTTTAATATATTTCAGCAGTAACGCACTCTACCAGGAGCCCCACAATGGATTTCAACAGGAGATGGCCTGAGCTGTACAGACAGGAAAAGGTATTGACAAAAAAAAGAAGTGGTTGAAGTAAGGTACTGGTTGAGTCATACAGGTGCAAAAAAACAAACAAACAAACAAAATTGAAAATGTCTTAGTCGTTATAGGGGATTGCTCCCTCTTTTACATGCTCTTTTTTTGTTTCATATTAATGGAGCGTTTCAGAGGCTTATGGCTTTTCCATAGGAAGAAATGATCATGGCCCAGTTATACTGTATATGTACTTGAGTTCGCTGATCAGAGTTATCTTATAAGTTCAACTGAAAACATTCATCTCTGAAGAGAGTGTCCTGAAGGCCTTAATCTTTTTCCTGGGAGAAAATGCTGATGACCTCATCAAGGAGTGCCTTGTAAGTTTCAACAGTGAGCTGGATGTCAGCATCTCCTATTGTTTTGGACACACAGCAGAGCAATTGCCTGTAATGATTTATTAGGCATAAAAAATGCCTGAATGGAAAAATGATGTGCTTGTTTGAGAAGGATGAGCTAGATGTTCCCTTACGACCTATCTTCCCTTCATACACAACCTATTTGAAACTATTTGACCTACTCCTGAGAAGTCTGCTGATATAAAGCGATTCTTGGATCAGATAATTCTGTTATATTACTATGAACTACACAAGCCTGGCATTTTAGCTACAATATGCTTAACAGTAACAATTGGATAAAATCAAATCCTGCAATACATTTTATTCTTGTTGAATGTCCGTTTCACCCTGACAAACATCACAGTACGGAAGTTATAGGGATTTAATGGTGACATTGATAATAACATGATTTTTTCCATTCGGCATAAGCTTGTAAAGCCCAGAATATACAGTTTTGATGTGACCACAAAGCATCTGTGTACAGTACAACGCAAGCCTTTCAAATTATACTCCATCTGACTGTGCACACAGATGCAGGGGGTTGACGCATACATGTTATGACTGCCATAAGACATCAGACTATTTCTCTTCAGAAGTTTAAATCTATAAAGATGTCTTTAAATTAATTCAGACTCCAGTTAAACAATTGCAGGTATCCTCTGACCTCCTCACACACATGGTCTAGATGTTCACATCCACTGTTGACATTTTTACCTTCGTCTCCTGTTTATTTTGCATCTTCTAGTGTTCTTCCTGACAGCAACGACTCAAATGTGAGTGTTGCCACATTGTGGACAAACTCATTTGCAAATAATTCAAGGTGCATGTGTGTTCTGTGCATTTCAAGAGCACAGTTAGAAAAATTAAGCTGTGTGCATTCAGTGTTTGCATACTTTGCTGATGGGCTTAAGATGTGGTAGGTTTGTGTAAGTTATGTATGACCAGACAGAACTGGAATATGAAAACAAATCATGATTGCTTTATCAGAAACTGAAAACATTCATCTCTGAAGAGAGTGTCCTGAAGGCCTTAATCTTTTTCCTGGGAGAAAATGCTGATGACCTCATCAAGGAGTGCCTTGTAAGTTTCAACAGTGAGCTGGATGTCAGCATCACCTATTGTTTTGGACACACAGCAGAGCAATTGCCTGTGATGATTTATTAGGCATAAAAATGCCTGAATGGAAAAATGATGTGCTTGTTTGAGGAGGATGAGCTAGATGTTCCCTTACGAATTCAGTCCACTTGACATTGCATTTACTAACGCATTTGGGGAGTGCCTTCATACACAACCTATTTGAAACCTCTCTACAATAACGGCAATATTCTAATATTGGCTATGGTGTTTGAGCCCCGCCTGTTTTGGCGCGAAACTTACAGCTAGTTTCGGCGCGAACTGACCACTATAAAATGGGTGCACAGACACAATTTCCTCAGAATTTCTTCCTTCAAGACAGCGATTACCTCTTGTCTCGAAGTACTCTACCTTCGCCATCAATACACACCAGTCAGCGGACGGAATCTTCACGGCAGTGAGAAGACTCTCCGCTCTCCTGCAGTGCTCCGGCAAACATCACTCTGGTTACGCTTGTGAACGTACCTCAGCATCTTGATTCTCCACAGCGCGTCGGCAGGTGTAGAGTATCCTTTTAAAGCAAAATTGTACTTGTTTGTTATAAATATAAATCTATATTTATATATCTAGAAGAGCCACTTACGTGTACACGTCTTTTTCAAGATGTCGTTCCGTAAGTGTTCCTTGTGTGAGAGACACGTCAATCCATCAGACAAGCATGAGTTAGCTGCGTTATTTGTCTGGGCCGCGTTCACGCAGAGTCAGCTCTCATAGAGACAGACTGTCCTCACTGTAAGGACATGATCAAGTCGCTTCGCTCATGAATCGCCCTCGTTCTGAGGGACGATTCAGCCTCTCGCACCCTCCCACCAGCCTCTTCTTTGATACCCGATGGTTCACACAAGGAGGCACGGCGGGGCCGCGAGGTCGAGCAGGATGAACTTGAGGTGGATTTCATGCCGGCATTCGTGCGGCCTCGTCTCGTTTGTTGGATCTGACGCTGGGGATGATGACGATGTCACGTCTCTTGCCTCATCTGGCAAATGGTCAGTGGATGATGCTGCTGCCCCTCCCCCCAGCGAGGGCGAGGAACGTGCACGTGCCACTGACAGGGAGATGCTCCGCGCCCTTATAAGGGCAGTCCAAAATAGGCTCGATTGGAGAGACACAAATCACTGTTCCCCATCTCCCCACATTTGTTTGTGGTGAGATGGGGATATTGTTATTCAAAATGTTGTTTTTGTGTCTTGCACTCAAATAAATGCAATAAAAAATGCAATAATTGCAAAAAAGAATACAGCATTTGTTGCAAATGCATGAGATGCTCACACATTCTCAATAAAGAGCCCCTTTTTCCTCTTCAAAGCACATACATTATGCGGAACCGCTTCCCTATAGTGAGCGTTGCATCATATCGCAGTGAGCAAACCAAACTGCCCTCTGTCCCATTATGCGGATGCGTGGCGAGCCCTAACGGGTATTTCAGAATGGGTGCAAAAACGATCATGGTTATACAATCCTTTTTTGTACACCGGCCACCCCGTTTCAACGGCGTTCTGTCTTCCACGTTTTGTCCGATGACACGCCAGTGTTACGAGCCGAAATACACATCTCATTGTGAAAAATGCGATAGAGATTATGCCAAATTGTAAAGCACAAAATGGTTTTACAGCCGTTATTTTCTTGTTCCAAAGACAGATGGCGGGCTTCGGCCAATCCTGGATCAGAGACATTTTAATCGTGCACTTATAAGCGCATATTCAAAATGATTATTCAGAAAAGGATCTTATCGCATGTATGCCCACACAATTGGGTGAATAGATCTGAAGGATGCCTACTTTCATATCCAAATGGTATGACATCACAGAATGCTTTTGAGATTTGCGTTCGAGGGAACAGCGTATCAATTCAAAGTCCTGCCCTTCAGACTGTCTTTGGCTCCTCGTGCATTCATGCAGTTCTCGCCCCTCTGAGACTGAGCGGCATGCGCATCCTGAACTACCTCGACAATTGTCTGTTACTGCCGCAATCAGAGCACTTTATTTTTTTACTTTCATAGAGCATTTTATGCCAGCACAGTTTTACTGCTTCAGCCATTTTACAGTGTCCATCTCAGTTCAAACTGGGGAGAACATTTCCACTGAAACTTGTTTCAGAAAGCATTGGGATTTGTGGCGGCGGCATCGTCATGTGCCGCGGCGTGCTTAGCGCCTGCTATATCCAGACTCTGTTCAACACCACGGACAGCTCCTGCATTTTACCAGTTTGGTTTCGCACTCTGGCAAGTGTCACGCAGTGCCTAAAGCCATCGGCTTTATTTCTAGCCTTAAAGGCTTTTCAGTCAGAAATATCAAACTGTAATGTCTGGTTCGCTCACACAACTTGACAGTTGTGGCATATATAAACCGCCAAGGCAGAATTCAGGAGACTTCACCCTCAAACTGTATTGAGGGTTTGGGAAATATCTGGCAAAGCAAAAATCTATCTATTTGCCTCAGTGGAGAATACCCACTGTCCCCCTCACAGTCCCAAGTTGTCAGACAGAAAGGGGTGACCACGGATGCTTCCAACACAGGTCGGGAGCGGTGTGCAATGGACGCCCAACTTTTGGCACCTGGACAGGTGCGAGGAGGGCGTGGCCCATCAACTGTTTAGAGTTATTGGCTGTAATTCTAGCCTTTCAGTCAGAGATTGCGAGCTGTCATATCCTGGTTTGCTCAGTCAACATGACAGCTGTGGTATATAAAAACAGCCAAGGCGGAATTCATTCACCACCACTGTCGAGAATGATGCGTCACCCCCTCCTATGGACCGAGCATCATCTCTCCCTGAGAGTGACATATGTCCCAAGCTGCCTGAATTACGGTGTGCGTCTACTGTCAGGTTAAGGGGTGATACCAGGCGAATGGAGACTTCATCCTCAAACTTTACTGAGGATTTGGGAACTATTTGGCAAAGTAGAAATCAATCTATTTGCCTCAGTGGAGAATGCCCACTATCCCCTCTGTTATTCAAAGTCCCAAGCCCCGCTGGGAAGGGATGCAATGGCAAACAAATGGCCGGTGAAAAACAAATATGTGTTTCCTCCAGTATGCCTGATCCATTCTGCCATATGCAAAGTCTGAGAGGACAAGGAAACTGTTCTATTAGTTGCACCGAAATGGCCAACCAGCCATGGTTTCCGGAAATGATGGAGATGCTGTACATCTCGCCATGGGAAATACCACTGATGAGGGATCTCCTCTCTCAGGCACAAGGCACAATTCGGCATCCCCAGCCCCAGCTGTGGAACCTGCATGTGTGGGCCCTGAATGGCGTAATCTAAAAACACAAGAACTGACAAGAATCTATACATATGAGACGCACAGTGGGTATCCAGTCAGAATAGGCTTTCTACCGCTGCGATCACCATGTCATTAGTCATTAGCAGTTCATTAACAGCTCTAATCTGCTACGGGCCGCTAGAACCATAGTATTTCAACATATTTTCAGGAACCAGAGCTGAATGCCTTGGTGCTCTTTCTCCCAACCTAACAACCATTCAGGTGGAGGCTGTACTGGTAAGTTCAGAATGCTTTGCCAACTGCCATACAGAAAAAAAGAGGAGAAAGAAGAACAACAAACACCACATTTATTTTCTGGCTAAACATTGCAATGGAGAAGCATGATAAAGATTTTACTGCAGCATTCAGCGTTCACAAGGACATCCAAGCATTGGAGATATTTTCATTGCATTTATTAATTTCACATTTAATTAGAGATAATTATAAGTATATAGAGTATTTAATACATACATATGCATAGACATTATAAGCAAGCATCATTAGACCGCTTATATAAATAAATTCTGACATCAAAAACCTGTTAAGCCTCTAAACCTGTTTTTGGGAGTAGCAAATACCCCCCTAAATGGGCAGACACTCTAAAAGTGGTGATTACTGCTTTAGGAAAAGGTCATGAGTCATCAGTGTATTACTCCCTGTTAATTCAGAGTCTGGGGGACGGAGTTTCAACTTCTCTCAAGAGATTATGGGAGAGAGATTTAAACTTGGTATTGGAGGAGGGAGTGTGGGCTAGGATTCTTAAAAAAAGATGAGGTCTACATTTAGAGATTAATGGGTGCGTCTAATGCAATTTAAGATATTGCATTGATTATATTGGACCCCCTCTAGATTGTATAGACTTGGTCTTAAAGACACACGCACCAGCCGACTACATGACAGTTTCTTACCCCAAGCAATCAAACTTCTGAACACTTGATCTCTCATGATCAAGAAACAGCACTGCACTTTATTAATCTATTATCTCACACTGGACTGTAATAATTATATTCTCCACAATAGAACTACAGCATATATATATATATATATATATATATATATATATATATATATATATATATATACACTCACCTAAAGGATTATTAGGAACACCATACTAATACTGTGTTTGACCCCCTTTCGCCTTCAGAACTGCCTTAATTCTACGTGGCATTGATTCAACAAGGTGCTGAAAGCATTCTTTAGAAATGTTGGCCCATATTGATAGGATAGCATCTTGCAGTTGATGGAGATTTGTGGGATGCACATCCAGGGCACGAAGCTCCCGTTCCACCACATCCCAAAGATGCTCTATTGGGTTGAGATCTGGTGACTATGGGGGCCATTTTAGTACAGTGAACTCATTGTCATGTTGAAGAAACCAATTTGAAATGATTCGAGCTTTGTGACATGGTGCATTATCCTGCTGGAAGTAGCCATCAGAGGATGGGTACATGGTGGCCATAAAGGGATGGACATGGTCAGAAACAATGCTCAGGTAGGCCGTGGCATTTAAACGATGCCCAATTGGCACTAAGGGGCCTAAAGTGTGCCAAGAAAACATCCCCACACCATTACACCACCACCACCACCAGCCTGCACAGTGGTAACAAGGCATGATGGATCCATGTTCTCATTCTGTTTACGCCAAATTCTGACTCTACCATCTGAATGTCTCAACAGAAATCGAGACTCATCAGACCAGGCAACATTTGTCCAGTCTTCAACTGTCCTATTTTGGTGAGCTCTTGCAAATTGTAGCCTCTTTTTCCAATTTGTAGTGGAGATGAGTGGTACCCGGTGGGGTCTTCTGCTGTTGTAGCCCATCTGCCTCAAGGTTGTGCGTGTTGTGGCTTCACAAATGCTTTGCTGCATACCTCGGTTGTAACGAGTGGTTATTTCAGTCAAAGTTGCTCTTCTATCAGCTTGAATCAGTCGGCCCATTCTCCTCTGACCTCTAACATCAACAAGGCATTTTCGCCCACAGGACTGCCGCATACTGGATGTTTTTCCCTTTTCACACCATTCTTTGTAAACCCTAGAAATGGTTGTGCGTGAAAATCCCAGTAACTGAGCAGATTGTGAAATACTCAGACCGGCTCGTCTGGCACCAACAACCATGCCATGCTCAAAATTGCTTAAATCACCTTTCTTTCCCATTCTGACATTCAGTTTGGAGTTCAGGAGATTGTCTTGACCAGGACCACACCCCTAAATGCATTGAAGCAACTGCCATGTGATTGGTTGATTAGATAATTGCATTAATGAGAAATTGAACAGGTGTTCCTAATAATCCTTTTTCATTTTTCCCCAGACTCTGCATTTTGGGTGATGGGGCGGTCATTCATTTTGGGGATGGTCACTTGAAAGGTTGGGTCCTTGCCAGAGTTATGGTTGCCAGATGAATCATTCTTAGATGGTGGAAGACGGCTGGGGCACCCTCGTTTCGGGGGTGATGTGGGGAGATGGGTGGGGTGGCAGCATTTGAGGAGGTGATTTATAGAACATTGGGAAAATGTAATTTTTTTTTAATAAGAAGTATTTAGCTTTTTTGGATGGTTCTCAGGGAGGGGCAGTGGAGAGCGATTATTTATTTATTTATTTATTTATTTATTTTTTGATGTGTATGTGCACTCTTGTTTTTTTTTTTTTTTTTCAAATTATATTTTTTAAGTGTTGTTTTCATTTTAAGTTTTATGTTATAATTGTAAGTGACCACTGTAGTGCATATTTGTGTCGGGTTGGGGATATTTGGGGGGAGGGGTTCAATTTATATAACTGATTTCATATCTTGTATTGCGTTTATCTGTTTTGTGGATGGAATCAATAAAAAAATTTAATAACAAAAGACTGTAAACCTGTGCTTTCTTTTAATGTACTGATAGGCTAGCCCATATTTAAAATTTGTAACAAAGATTATCAAATGTGAGTTAATTAATTTATATGTTTACCATTTGTCACATTATGTTATATTCTCCTGGCAATAAGAAAACGTGAACACAATATTTATGGGAGATAATCTGCTCCCTTATCAATTAAAATATTTGAAAATATTTGAAATAATAACTCACTTTTTCACACTACTAAACGATGGTGACAAAAGTCTCCCTTTTTCACCTTCTGGCAGTGATTTTGCATAACTCGTAACATGCTGATTAATAAAGATAAGTTTAGAGGGAAAAAAACATTATAGTCTAAAAGCATCACGTTAACTTGTCCTGACACAAACCTGGCTTTGCTGAACCGTCTGAATCACATATCAGACCGATGAAGATAGTTTAATTTGCTTCATTTTTGTTTTCGGCAGTGTGTTTTTGCAAAAGATGCCAATATCTGTAGGTGTCTCTACTATTGTTGTTAAAACATCCAAACTTGCAACTCCTACGTACAGTAAATCAGGCTTCATGCGGCACCACATGTCTGTAGCGGGGAGAGAGGTACCACACGTGGAGCGGGAATAAAGCTCATTGCTCTGGACACGCTTTATTCCCACTCTAGAGAGAAACATTTCTCTCTAGCTCTGAGTACGCTTTATTCCCACTCCGTGCACATACACATGTATGCTTACACAATCACTTAGCTAGGTGTCAGATAACTAGCACAAATATTCAGAACTCTGTCCGGATTTAATTGTCATTCAGTCTGGATCCGGACCGGAATCCGCCTATTGAGTACCAGTGGCATAGGGCAATGCAAATGATTGTTCTTTTGTTTTATGTATGCTGTAGGATAGCCAGGCAGATGCTGCTCTGAGTGGCCTGGAGCAGCTCACTATGGGAGTGTTCGTTATTCAAGGTGAAGAATAACATGAACAACCTGCCGACTCTGACATTGTTCTCGAAGGAGTGAAAGTTTTGAATAAACAAACTTCAGTTGCCTCTGATTGTTCCCTGCTTCTTAGTTTGATACATGTACTCAACCATCCAAAACCTTTTCGATGGAGCAAAGTGTTCCTGAAACTACTCTTGCAGCCTGAACAGCACAGGATGTCTCTCAGTGTTCAAAGTCAAGACAGTAGACGACAGAACTCACAGTAATAACGGTAGTTTGTAAGAATATGTCTATGTGTCAAGTTTTTGTCTAGTGTATCTACAGTATACACTAAGCCTGTTGTTATGTGGGGACCTAAACTTGGTGAATGTACAAGAAACAAACCAAGTTGTTAAAAAAATTATTGTTTTAAATAAGTATTTGATGTTTAAACCCAACTTAAGCTAATCAATTTAAATGTAATTAAACTGTACAAACTTTATAGTTTAGTTAGTGGAAAATATTACACTCAATCAAACCATATTATTAAGTAATAGAAATAATCCGGTTAATACATGCAGGTAAAATAAAACATTAATTAGGAAAAAAATAGAATATTTAAATTAGGTTGCAGTAAAATTAAGCTATACTAATATGAATTATGGGATTGACAGAACTCAAATCATTGAAGTGTGTTTGACCTATTGGAATTGAGTTGGTCTAAAGAGGTCAATTAATTTGATAAAACATAATTTTTTGGGGTGTTACTGATTGAAATAAATTAAGTTGATCCAACTGTTCACTTTTTTCAGTGTGGGACCGTTTTGTCCGTAAAGAAATGTTCTGGAGCAAATTCTAAAACAGGACATTAAAGTTTAGTAGTAGCACGAGTACAATGCGGTACCAAATAAAAACAAACATCTGCAAGCCTTGACATCTAATGCTGCATTCCATTTAACTTTCCAATTTTCCAACCTCCTACAAGGATAAGTGCAAATGGAGAGTACACTCGCAGAGATGCAGGTGTTTAACGTCACACAAACATGTTTTATTTCAAAATATTGATAAATGAGTACATTTGTGAAATTTTAAATAATACCAAATAGGGCTGCACGTTTTCAAGTTTTTCATTAACCGTTAACCGAGGCCCTTAACGGTTAATACTCGGTTAACCATAGTGTGCGCCAGGGATGGAAATTAACTTTTTTGTCCACCGGCCACTGTGGATTTCAAAATCTACCAGCCACTCAATGTTTTTACCAGCCACTTTCTTGTTTTTAACCGACAATGTGTAACTGCATGTGAAAATTAATACTACAAGATCTACAATACTTAAGCCGTTTATTTAATCTCAAGTCTCAATGAAATACTGGCATTTTCTCTTTCTCTCTTATAGCCTACACACACAATCCATGAACTGATATTCATTTCAGTTCGCATACGAGGAAAACACAATGTTACGGACGTGAGCGCTCTGAAAGCGGCACTGAAAGATGCTTTAAAACTTCCACAGAGACATCAAACAGAAAGCACAAAACCTTCCTTTAAAGTGAATTTCGTTTTGTATTAATTGTGTCTTAATTTTAATCAATGTTTCATCAACCAATTGCCTGGATTTAATAAATAAGAATTAAATATAGCAGACGATATAATCACGTGAACTGGAGCTCGTCTCATAAATGAACCGAAACTCAGTGTATAAGGTGGCCTTGCCTCACAAATAATTCAAAACTAAAGAAAACAGACACAGACTGCTCTCTGCTTATGTAATCCTTAAGAAATGTGCATTTCTCTCTGGTGCGTTACTGTGAAGACCGCGAGTCAGCATCGTCAACTTCATCTTTGCAAATGACACGGACAAAGAAAAGACTTGTTTATTAATAAATAATTAAAATATCTCCTTGCTATATTTTACATATTCATAATCATTACTTTTGCTGGTTCTTTGTGACAGATTTTAGGAGCTTTATTGGCAGCGCCACACCGCCACCCTTACATGAGCGCGTCACCGCACCCACCAGAATAGCCCTGTTTTTTGTTAAGGATTTGATTTCATATTAGAAAACTGGTCAAGACTACTTCTTGTGGACATTACAAATGTCTGGGAGCGCTCTGGCAGTCTCTGGTGGTGCAAAAATGTATTACAACTAAATTCAATGCACGCCATTGACGCCACTTAACCGAGCAAAATGTTTCACTCGGTTACGCAATTTTTAACGGTTAATCGGTTAATCATGGACACCCCTAATACCAAACTATAGAAAGTCTATGTTTTTCTTATATAATTGTTTTATTATGTTTCCTGGAGTGTTGGTCATTCATGTTATCGAGACGTTACCGACATAACAGCTGATTTTCAGTAAAGCTGCTTTGGAACAATGTTTATTGAGAAATGCACAAATAAAAACTATACAAATTAAAATGATTTGACTTTTCTACTGTTTTCTACTTTGGCAACAAAATCTCAATATTCTCTCTTTGTACTGTCAAACAAACAAGTGATTCATCTGAAGCAATTTACTACTCAGAAATTAGCATAAATAATTCTGATTCAAAGTAATGGTCAGCATCGTCCAATGACTGCCAAGAACCATATTATAATTAAAATTATACATAATTAATTCTGAATCTATGTACTGATTACAATTGTCCCATGTCTACCAACCATGTTGAATGGTCCAAACATCATCTGCAACCTAAAACTGAACTTTAGACTGGATGTTTGTAGTGAATGCACTAGAATTAGGATGTATCAAAATCCATCCTAATCTGTGTCACTCAGGGGCGGATTTAGAACAGATTTCGGCCCAGGATTTCACATTGAAACCTCCCCATAAGTCGTTGAGTGGGGGGTGGGGGTGTCACTGTCTTTTTCTGCATATTGCGGCACTTTTCAGCCTGTCGTGGCCTGTTTAATTGCTGGCCCACCAGGAAAAGTCACAGTTCTCCCTACGGCCAGTCCGCCATATGCAGTCACCACCAACAATAGCGGGACGGAATAGTCACAATGGACGAGCACAAGAGTTTCATTATAACGCCACTCTCTTACAATATAAAGTGCAGTAAAAAATGGGTTTCTTGGCAGTAATGTTTTTGTGGATCTCACACACTTTTGACATCTGCAGAATTTCACTACAAACGTTAATTCAGGTGTCAAACTCATGTAACACTCTCAAGCCTGTTAATATGTTTTTCATGGGTGCAATACTCATCCCTGCCTCCAGAGGGTGATAAACAGTGAGTATTTCACAGAGTTGTTGAGGAATGTGAGATAGAAGAAGAGTGAAGGAGACGCAAGTATTGTTGTATGTTTATGTTGATTTTATCTGTCCTGATTGAGGAAATTCTTTTATTCATCACTTTTGTAAGTTGATATTTAAATATTCTTGTATAGATACTTTTTATTGTTTAGTGTTTGTTTCTCCAGAATGGAAATGTTTGTTTGGTGCAGGATTGTTTGAAACAGCTTTTTTTTTTTTTGTTGACTGGACTGTGTAAACTTTTATTCTCAAAATCTAATTGGATTAGGATTATAGGATTTTGTTCAGGAGATCAGAGATGTCAAGCTTGCAAGTGCAGCGAGGAGACATTTCAAACTTAAAAGAAATGAGCATAAATCAATATAATAAAGACCAGTAGGTTTATCAGAAAGTTTTACAATACAATTTAAGTACCACATTCACACTGCATCCTGTTTATACATGAGATTAATCACTATATCCACAATTTATATGTACCATTTCAACCTACATCTGTGCTGACAATGAAACCAATGAATGTACTGGTTAACTTTAAATAAATTATGTGTTAGTCAGTAGGGATGCTATGATTATAATGTATGACAAATTTGAATAAATCCAAAAAGGAGTGATTTGTAAATTATATTCACCCTTTGCTATATTGAAAGCATTACAACTACACATCATATGATGTTTTATCTTGTGAATTTCATAGTAATAAAAAGAAAGTACAGTAATTTCAAATCAGACGATTACAAAGTTGTGACAGGACCTCCTTCTGAGGAAACTGTTAACTCTTCGTCACTATCCAGGAGTTTCCTCACCTGTGTATCATGCTGTCTTCCAAACGTGCAGAAAAGTGAACGAACTTGTTGTTTTTAAGACACAGTCGGAGGTGTTTACAATTTGCATTGATCGTCTCAGCACATTACCGTATGAATAGCGCGCTCTGCTGGTAGGTGGGATCACATTAGGGATAAATTAGCTGAGCCAGGAGAAATTGTACGTTGCTTTGTTTCATACAGATTACATTGTAGGAGAATATGTGTTTCAAATTTGCAAATTTGTGTGAAACACAAATTTTGTGCTTGACAATTTGGCACAATCTCAATCGTGTTTTTCGTGATGTGAGGTGTATTTCGGCTCGTAACACTGGCGCATCATCGGACGAAACCGTGAAAGACAGAACGCCGTTGAAATGGGGTGGCTGGTGAACAAAAAAGGATCGTATAACCATGATCGTTTTTGCACCCATTCTGAAATACCCGTTAGGGCTCGTCATGCATCCACATAATCGGACAGAGGGCAGTTTGGTTTGCTCACTGTATGATATGATGCAACGCTCACTATAGGGAAGCGGTTTCGCATAATGTATGTGCTTTGAAGAGGAAAAAGGGGCTCTTTATTGAAAATGTGTGAGCATCTCGTGCATTTGCAACAAATGCTGTATTCTTTTTTGCACTTATTGCATTTTTTATTGCATTTATTTGAGTGCAAGACACAAAAACAACATTTTGAATAACAATATCCCTTTCCCGACCAACAAAAATGGGGAGATGGGGAACAGTGTTTTGTGTCTCTCCAATCAAGCCTTTTTTTGGAGCAGACCCAAAGGGAATCACAGGCTCTGCTTTCCGCTTCAAATGGTTGTGCCCTTCAGGAGCGCTTTTGCTGCGTGTACTGATACGCAGGTGCCTGTGAGGCAACAGGTATGGGGCTTTTAGTCGCGCACTGACTCGAAACAGAGCGAGGGCGAACCGGCTGTGATATACTCCATGTGGGCATAAAGTATCTCATAGCCAGTGACTGCTGCTGAATTGCGACATAACGCTCAGCAAACTTATTCATAGAGCCACCAAAAAGGCCGGCTGGAGACACTGGAGCATCTAAAAGAGTGGCTTTTTCCTTATCACTAATTTCTTCCCTGGAGCACCGCCATTGTGCGGAGTGCTGATCGAGCTTGTTCTGCTGCTGGGTAAGCTTTTCCCGCCAGTGCGGACGTTTGTCGACACTGTTTGGAAGAATGTACATTAGGGCTGGACGATATGACCTAAAATCAAAATCTCGATTAATTGAACATTTTACCTCGATTACGATTAATGAACGATTATTTTTTGTTTTTTGCTTTGTTTTTTTTGCCCTCCTAGTTCACTGACAAGGTTTGTACTGTAAATTATGCTCAACTATTAAAGGTGGGATATTTTTTTCTAATGAAAGCGTGCATTTCTTATCTTTGTGGTTTTAAAATAATTGAAACTATTTATGGATATTTATTGAATATTTCGAACAATTGAAATCAATGCACACATTGCTTGAAATGAAAACGTCTAATGAAAAAAAGACACATTTCAGTTTGTGTAAAAAGCAAGATTCCTAAAAGGTAGAAAATAAATAACTTGCTTTTTTGCAAAGAAAATGAATTATTTTAAATATTGTCATGTGAAAAGTAGAAAATAACTTGCATCTCCTGTAAACAAATATTTTAAATAATGCCATGTGCAAAAATGTAAATTGAACACTGCTGATTAAGAGCAAGAGCTGGCCTTGGACAGGGCACCTCTAATGGATTAGCAGGCTGTGTATCCTGTTTGCTCGTAGCGTTATAGATGTGAATCTGACTCATGATCACTGTTGCATGTGACCTTCCATACAGTGTTCTTGTACTGTCACTCTATGCAAGTATTTACTCTAGGTTCTTCCTAAGATACACTAGCATGATTATCTATTCAGGTTTCAGGCAGGATCTGAAGCAGTGCAGTTTGGGGAAAATTTGGTTGTGATGGATCACAGTGTATCTTCTGTCGAGAGTTTTAACCCTCTAGGGTCTGAGGGTATTTTGGGCCCTGGAGAAGTTTTGACATGCCTTGACATTTGTGATTTTTTTTTTCAGTTGCTTAAAAAAATATTAATGGCTAAAGTATGATAACACTGTATTCAGCACAAACAGGGCTACAATAATATGTGAGCAACATGTGTTTACATGTTTGTATTTTTGAGAAAATAACGTTTATGCGTGGTTTTTGAAAAAACTAAAATTTTAAGTCACTGAAATAAGGTCATATAACACATACTAAACATTTGTCCACTAGACTTTTGAGTTCTGGATCTTGTAGTCTAGAGTGTTTGCTACAAAATGATGCAAGACAATTTTAGTGTTGAAAGGTAATATGCGAGGAGGCGTGAACGATCATGAATATTGATTGTAATTCACACCTGAGAGAAAAAAGACCCCTCCCCTGGACCTGTCAATGAGGAATGTGACAGACAGAGAATGAACGTGAGGAGACTTAATGATCAAAATCAAGTTTTAAGTTAAAAGAAGTAATCTGACTATATATTTTTTTTACATAGACTTTACTTAATTTTAGACCTACACTACTGTTAAAAGAAGTCTCTTCTGCTCACAAAGGCTGGATTTATTTGATCCAAAATACAGAAACAATATTGATATTCTGAACTCTTAACTTTTCTTTTAAATTGTATTCTATTTAAATATATTGTTAAATGCAATTTGTTATCAAAGCTGAATTTTCAGCATCATTACTGCAGTTTTCAGTGTCACATGATCCTTCAGAAATCATTATAAAATGGTGATTTTCTAATATGGGCATATTTAAAATGCATTTTACTAATTTAACCTGAACACATATTTGCAAGCACACGCTTTGTTGATGATAATGAAGCATTATAAACATTAGATAAAATATAATCTAAACATTCATATTATTTTTATATCATACTACATATCATATTTATATTATACAGCATACAATTTAAATACCAGCTTTAGCCAATACAGCATTTAAATGTAACTAAAACTTGCTTATTAGGACATATTTCAAAAGTCAATACTCTGAATCCTGGCTGGCAAGTCTGGAAACAGTCCCACTAGTAAAATATGTTCAAGTTTATATAAAATAACATGTCAGCTAATTAAAACTAAACTTACTCATCCAAAATTGTATCCTTGACTGGATCAAATCTCTCTTCAAAATACAAATGTTCATTGGAGTCCCGCTCTTCTTCTGAGGAAAATGTTAATTCTTCCTTACAATCCTGGAGCTTTATCGCCTATGTATCGTTGCAAACACGCAGAAAACTGAATGAACTATATGTTTTCATGGCACTGTCGGGGGCGTGTACATTTGCATTGATCGTCTCAGCACATTAGCGTATGAATGGCGTGCTCTGCTGGTGGGTGGGATCACATTAGAGATAATTAGATGAACTGGTAAAAACTGAACATCACTTTGTTTCAAACAGATTGCATTGCAGGAGAATATTTGTTTTAAATTTTAATTGTTTTATTTAAAAGTAGACATTTAAAGCTTTCTTTAGACATATATTTCATGTTTGTGTGATAAGTATTCGCGGAGTTTCAGTTCATTTTTGTGATGTGTTTCAGATATATGCTCGTGAACACAGAGACTGCTGATAGCTCACCCTTTTTATTTTCTTTATTTTACAAAATCACAAGGTTTTGTTGTTATTGTGAGTGTACACAAATAAACGTAGACCCTTTATAGTCTCTAATGATGTCTTACACTTATCTGTATACCCAAAAATTACAGAGTATTTTAAGTTGTTTCTGCTGTAATGACGAAAATATACAGCAGGACGCGCCGGCGCGTCTGTCGACACCAGAGGGTTAAAGTCCCCAAGAATCAGAAATCTGTCACCATGAGACACTAGTCCTGTGAAAAAAGTCAGAGAATTGTTGAATGAATATGTGGGGGACTTCTGCTCTCTGGCCAGCAATCAGCATATACATACGTATTTTTATTTTTTTTTAACACTGTTATAGCACAATGAGTGGACTTTTTAGGTGGTTCTTTATGCTAACCCACACTTGGAAAAATGTGCAACTTATGTCAATGTTGAATTATCCAATGTTGCAATCTGGAATGATTTTACTATGACACCATCTGACCAGGCTTAAAAAAGGGACAAATTGAGTCCCGTATTTATTCGATATGCATAATTTAATCTTTAAATACAGGACAATCCGTATTTTATGGGACAGGTGGCAACCTTAGCTCCAATGTTCTTTTGAGGGTGCACCCCCATAGAACCGGGCCTGTCTGGATTCATGCTTCTGTTACAAATTATCAACATTTAATTAATGGCATTTCCTACAACAAGAGGATACTCTATAAATTACGGAATTTTTTTTCAGATCTGCTCCTCCAAATCACACTGCAATTGTGATTCACGCCTACGTTGAAACGACCATCTCAGCAATTCAACAACACGTTGTGATTATTTTCATCATCCTACAAGTGAAGAAGAAAACAAAACCCTCAGTGTTACCATTGAACTCTACTGGCCTACTATTGAAAAAAAAATGAATTTTGTTAAAGAGGAGAGTGAAGACATCAGCATTACAGAACCATGCAAAATGAAAAAAGAAGATACTGAGGAACAAAGAGGTTGGTGTTCATTCTTGATTTTCATAATGAATGTTAAGGTAATAAAGCTTCATACAGTTCACTAAATCTGGAGGCTGTTAGAAAATCATAGAAGTAGTAAAATTATAATTAAACAAATAATACCAGTATCTCCATGAATATTACAGAACCTTCAACATGTTAAACATCACATAACAAAGATGATTGGCCTTTGCTACTTACTACCTACCATAACATTTTTGTTTATTTGATTTTCTTCTGATTTTCTTGGTTCATTTTAGACTTAATAGAAGTGAAAGAGGAGAGTCAAGAAGTGAAAGAAGAGAGTCAAGAACTGAAGGATGTGGAGGAGAAAATTAATGATCATACATTTTATAATTTCATCACTGTTGAAGAATCTTTCAGTGACTCAAAGACTGAAAATAACTTCTCACACAAAAGAACTCGAAGAACAAGAGCCAAAAGTTCTTTGACCTGCTCTCACTTTGGAAAGAGATTCACCCAAAAAAGAAATCTTAATGCTCACTTAAAACTTCACACTGGAGAGAAGCCTTTCGCCTGCCTTCAGTGTGGAAAAAGTATTGCACATAAAAGAAATATTGACCGTCACATGAGAATTCACTCTGGAGAGAAACCTTTCACATGCCTTCAGTGTGGAAAGAGTTTTGCAAATAGAAGAAATCTTCAGTATCACATGAGAATTCACACTGAAGAGAAGCCTTTCACCTGCTCTCAGTGTGGGAAGAGATTTGTAGAGAAAAGAAACTTTAACACTCACTTAAAACATCACAGTGGAGAGAAGCCTTTCACCTGCCTTCAGTGTGGCAAGAGTTTCATAGAGAAAAGAAACTTTAACACTCATTTAAAACTTCACACTGGAGAGAAGCCTTTCACCTGCCTTCAGTGTGGAAAGAGTTTTGCACATAAAAGAAATGTTCACCGTCACATGAGAATTCACACCGGAGAGAAACCTTTCACCTGCCTTCAGTGTGGAAAGTGTTTTGCACATAAAGAAGATCTTCAGTATCACATGAGAATTCACACTGGAGAGAAGCCTTTCATCTGCTGTCAATGTGGAAAGTGTTTTGCACATAAAAGAAATCTTCACCATCACATGATAATTCACACCGGAGAGAAGCCTTTCACATGCTCTCAGTGTGGAAAGAGTTTCAGAGTGAAAGGACATCTTCACCGTCACATGAGAATTCACACCGGAGAGAAGCCTTTCACATGCTCTCAGTGTGGAAAGAGTTTCATAGAGAAAGGGAACTTTAACACTCACTTAAAATGTCACACTGGAGAGAAGCCTTTCACCTGCCTTCAGTGTGAAAAGTGTTTTGCAAATAAACAAAATCTTCAGCGTCACATGAGAATTCATACTGGAGAAAAGCCTTTCACCTGCTCTCAGTGTGGAAAGGGTTTCACACAAGCAAGCCATCTAACACTTCATCTGCGTTCTCACTCTGGATTTAAGCCATTTAACTGATCAGTGTGGTAAAAAGTTTTTGGGTGCATCGCAACTGCATATGACAAGTCACATAAATGAGAAACCTCACGTGTGTTTTTTTTTTTGTTCATTACTTCATCAATCCTGAAATCACATGAGAGAGTGCATACTGAAGACAAACCGTACTGCTGTACTTCATGTGGGAAGAGTTCCAGCCATTTAAGTAATCTACACAATCATCTAAAAAAACATTCTCCAAAGTTGTCAAAATGAACCAAGTTAATTCCAGGGACAACACTTTTTGTGTTGTAATTAATGCTGTCTAAATAAATAAGTTTGATTAATTGAAAATGTTTACGATATTAACTTTCCTTATGTTATTACTAAAGTATCCAATTTGCCAAGTTATCATGAGTTACCAATTTTCACAGACTTTTCATTCTGCTCCGTGTGAGTTTTAAACACTGGTTGGAGTAGGGCAAAACCGTTGCGATGTTTCCGGCGGAGACGTTACACTAATGTACACACCACAAACAAATACAACAGCAATTCCATGTCAATGATCAGAGTGGAGTGGAGACAGACCTCTTGCATAACAAACACATATGACAAATATAAATATTTGTTTCGTCTGGTTGATTTGTTCTTCGCACCTTCTTGACACATAAAGGTCACATGTTCTTTGTTCTGTGGGTGCATTGTGTGACCATTACCCAACTGTACATATCCGGTCTGGAACACCAACATACAGTGCATCCGGAAAGTATTCACAGCGCTTCATTTTTTCCACATTGTTTTATGTTACAGCCTTATTCTAAAATGGGTTAAATTCATTATTTTCCTCAAAATTCTACAAACAATACCCCATAATCACAACGTGAAAGAAGTTTGTTTGAAAAAAACTTATGTACATAAGTATTCACAGTCTTTGCCATGACACTCAAAATTTAGCTCCGGTGCATCCTGTTTCCACTGATCATCCTTGAGATGTTTCTACAACTTGATTGGAGTCCACCTGTGGTAAATTCAGTTGATTGGACATGATTTGGAAAGGCACACGCCTGTCTATGCAAGGTCCCACAGTTAACAGTGCCATGAAGTCCGAGGAATTGTCTGTAGACCTCCGAGACAGGATTGTATCGAGGCATCTGGGGAAGGGTACAGAAACATTTCTGTAGCATTGAAGGTCCAAATGAGCACAGTGGCCTCCATCATCCGTAAATGGAAGAAGTTTGGAACCACCAGGACTCTTCCTAGAGCTGGCTGCCCAGCCAAACTGAGTGATCGGGAGAGAAGGGCCTTAGTCAGGGAGGTGACCAAGAACCCGATGGTCACTCTGACAGAGCTCCAGCGTTTCTCTGTGGAGAGAGGAGAACCTTCGAGAAGAACAACCATCTCTGCAGCACTCCACCAATCAGGTCTGTATGGTAGAGTGTCCAGACGGAAGCCACTCCTCAGTAAAAGGCACATGACAGCCTGTCTGGAGAAGGACTCTCAACCATAAGAAACAAAATTCTCTGGTCTGATGAAACAAAGATTGAACTCTTTGGCCTGAATGGCAAGCGTTATGTCTTTTAATAACAAAAGACTGTAAACCTGTGCTTTCTTTTAATGTACTGATAGGCTAGCCCATATTTAAAATTTTTAACAAAGATTATCAAATGTGAGTTCATTAATTTATATGTTTACCATTTGTCACATTGTTATTTACTCCTGGCAATAAAAACTAAAGAAAACGTGAACACAATCAACATTTATGGGAGATAATCTGCTCCCTTATCAATTAAAATATTTGAAATAATAACTCACTTTTTCACACAAAAGTGACAAAAGTCTCCCTTTTGCGCCTTCTGGCGGTGATTTTGTGTGACTCGTAACATGCTGATTAATAAAGATATGTTTAGAGGGAAAAAAACATTATAGTCTAAAAGCGTCACGTTAACTTGTCCTGACACAAACCTGGCTTTGCTGAACCGTCTGAATCACATATCAGACCGATGAAGATAGTTTAATTAGCTTTTTTTGATGTGTGTTTTTGCAAAAGATGCCAATATCTGTAGGTGTCTCTACTACTTTTGTTAAAACATCCAAACTTGCAACTCCTACGTACAGTAAATCAGGCTTCATGCGGCACCACATGTCTGTAGCGGGGAGAGAGGTACCACACGTGGAGCGGGAATAAAGCTCATTGCTCTGGACACGCTTTATTCCCACTCTAGAGAGAAACATTTCTCTCTAGCTCTGAGTACGCTTTATTCCCACTCCGTGCACATACACATGTATGCTTACACAATCACTTAGCTAGGTGTCAGATAACTAGCACAAATATTCAGAACTCTGTCCGGATTTAATTGTCATTCAGTCTGGATCCGGACCGGAATCCGCCTATTGAGTACCAGTGGCATAGGGCAATGCAAATGATTGTTCTTTTGTTTTATGTATGCTGTAGGATAGCCAGGCAGATGCTGCTCTGAGTGGCCTGGAGCAGCTCACTATGGGAGTGTTCGTTATTCAAGGTGAAGAATAACATGAACAACCTGCCGACTCTGACATTGTTCTCGAAGGAGTGAAAGTTTCGAATAAACAAACTTCAGTTGCCTCTGATTGTTCCCTGCTTCTTAGTTTGATACATGAACTCAACCATCCAAAACCTTTTCGATGGAGCAAAGTGTTCCTGAAACTACTCTTGCAGCCTGAACAGCACAGGATGTTTCTCAGTGTTCAAAGTCAAGACAGTAGACGACAGAACTCGCAGTAATAACGGTAGTTTGTAAGAATATGTCTAATGTGTCGAGTTTTTGTCTAGTGTATCTACAGTATACACTAAGCCTGTTGTTATGTGGGGACCTAAACTTGGTGAATGTACAAGAAACAAACCAAGTTGTTAAAAAAATTGTTTTTAAATAAGTATTTGATGTTTAAACCCAACTTAAGCTAATCAATTTAAATGTAATTAAACTGTACAAACTTTATAGTTTAGTTAGTGGAAAATATTACACTCAATCAAACCATATTATTAAGTAATAGAAATAATCCGGTTAATACATGCAGGTAAAATAAAACATTAATTAGGAAAAAATAGAATATTTAAATTGTGTTGCAGTAAAATTAAGTTATACTAATATGAATTATGGGATTGACAGAACTCAAATCATTGAAGTGTGTTTGACCTATTGGAATTGAGTTGGTCTAAAGAGGTCAATTAATTTGATAAAACATAATTTTTTGCGGTGTTACTGATTGAAATAAATTAAGTTGATCCAACTGTTCACTTTTTTCAGTGTGGGACCGTTTTGTCCGTAATGAAATGTTCTGGAGCAAATTCTAAAACAGGACATTAAAGTTTAGTAGTAGCACGAGTACAATGCGGTACCAAATAAAAACAAACATCTGCAAGCCTTGACATCTAATGCTGCATTCCATTTAACTTTCCAATTTTCCAACCTCCTACAAGGATAAGTGCAAATGGAGAGTACACTCGCAGAGATGCAGGTGTTTAACGTCACACAAGCATGTTTTATTTCAAAATATTGATAAATGAGTACATTTTCCTACATTACATGATATTAAAGCATATTTAACAAATGCCTGTAGAAACAGGTGTATAAAATATGGTAAATTACATTCTTTTGTTAATTGTACACCTGTAGCACAAATGCTATAGTGTTGCAGCATTGTTTATCTATTAGATGTCTAAGAAATGTCTCTGGTGCCAGTTGAACAGCTGCTAAGCTAATGGGAGCATTGCAGTGTTTGTTTCTAAACACATCATCTTCTGAACATTTGACAATTAATTGCCTGTATGATCGGAGATCAGAGATGTTGAGTAGGCAGTGTTTGGAGTGTTGCAGTATGCAGCGGTACAAAGTATCTGCACTCTAATTGTGTCTGCAGTGTACCGCAGTTTTTCTCCGGCCTATCCCCGACGTGAGTTCTGCGATGGGGGTATATGGTGAGCAGGGCGGAGCTGAGCAGCAGCTAGGCAGAGCGAGTTCCAGCGACATCACCAACAATAGCTGCACTGAATAGTCGCAATGGATGAGCAAAAGAGTTTCTTTTTAACTTCACTCTCTTAAAAGATAAAGTGCAGTAAAAAAGGGGTTTCTTGGCAATTATGTTTTTGCGGATCTCACTTACACTTGACAACTGCCTTCATTGCATGCAGAATTTCACTACGCAAAGGTAAAGTTGACCACATGTTTATACAGGTGTCAAACTCTTGTAACCGTGCATTCACACCAGAGGCAGCGAGAGTGTCAAATCGACCAGAAGTTATTCATTTTCTATGGCAGCCAGCGTCTCTCGGTGGCGAGAAGCATTGCGGCGAGTCTTGGGCGGTGTGGGCGTCAGAGGAAAGTTCAAGTGCAGCCAACATTATGGTAATGAGCTTTGACGTGGTTCGGCGGCAACCTGTTGCAGTATAGAAGTGCTCCGCTCTAGTGAAGTCTAGAGAACACAACCATGCAAACTTTGGTTCCCACCAAACATTAGTTCCGAAGACAAAATGAAGAGAAACTGATTACTGCCATGGCGGGTTTCCCCGTAATATTTGATCTGTCCCTGTTTGCTTACAAAGTATATGAAATTGTTGGTGTGCCAGGTGAGTCGATGAAGTGGATATTATGGTTTATATAATATTATATATAATATATTGCAATGCTCAATTTGGCACCATAGCATGCAAAACCGTGCTGCCTGATCAATCGGTCGCACAATTTGTAATAATATACAAAACAATAATAATATAAATATATAAAATAAATAACATGCATAATAGGAAAATATATTAACTATATTATATAATCTATTTTCTATACATCATAACTAATTATTTATTAGCTAATTATAACAGTTATCTTTTATAATTTAATCTGTTAACATTTTCAATACATATCGATTTCTTATTTTCACATTTTAAAGAGTTGAATGAGCATGAGGATATACGCTACTTGTGATAGGTCGGCAAAAAAGATACCTGTCTGGATGTTTAAATTGTGGCCCCTTTAAATATAGTTCACAAAACCAAGCATTCTGAACAAACGTTGCCGCCTATTTCAACTTACGTTAGAGCGTCCACGAATCTTCCATAAGCGTTGTTGGCAGGGCAGCCAGAGCGAATTTTGACCAGATTTGGGGGGCAAATCAAGATGGCGGAGTGAGCGGTTTAGTTTCAAGCAGGCTCTGAAGGAAAATTCGTTTTTCAAGTCCAAACTCTACTTAAAGGAAATATCAACCAAACCATATTGTGACAGAAGTGACTTTTATTCGTTTTTGACAAACTATTGATCTTTTTGAAGAATAAATTGCACAGAAATTTCTAACTAACGCCTACCGGAAAGAATGGAAAAACTTGGTGAAGCTAGTAGCGTCGACCATGACTACGGCACTATTGCGCTGAGGGATATGAGTGAAACGAGTGAAGATGAAGTCCAAGAAATGGAGCAATCTTCTGTTAATCTTGCGGACGACCAAACTCCTGTAAATAGTCCACAACCCAAAAAGGTGAGGAAGAGAGGCGCGAAGGAAAGGGAGGAGAATGCAAATAGCTTTACGCGAGCTATTGAGTCTGTGATGAAAAGATTTGACGGTCTAGATGGGAAGCTGGAAAACATTGAAGTGAGGATGAATAATGTTCAAGAAGCTCTGAAAAAGTTTGAAGCCCTAGAAGTCAAACTACAGAACATCGAAGAACACACCGTCGCCATTAAACGAGCCACGGATGAAAATAAAGAAAACATAGAGAAGTTACAAAGACAAGTTGAGTCCCTGGCTGCAGAAAACAAATCCCTGAAGGAAAAGGTGTTGGAAGCTGCGAGATACAAGAGGAGATGGAACCTCAGGCTCTTGGGGTTACCTGAGAAGGAAGATGAGAAGATCAGAGACGAAGTCATAGGTATCCTTATGAGAGTGGTCCCCATGTCTGTGGACGAGCTCCGTCGGAATGTTGACACCGTTCACCTTTTGGGGATAAAAGGTGCAATGAACAACAACATGCCAAGACCCATCATTATGCAGTTTGTTTCGCGAACGGTGAAGGAAGACGTGTGGAAGATGTCGAGGGAAGCCAGGGTGTGCAGAGAGAAGAAGATCATCTTTAAAAAGGACTTCTCCAAAGAAGATCGGGAGGCGAGGGAGAAGCTGTGGCCATGGGTGGATGAAGCCAGGCGCCACGGGAAGAAGGCTTTTTTGAAGGAAGGATACGCGATCATTGATGGGAAAAAGGTTTATCCTTGATGCATATATGGTATGTTCCACAACGTTGATTGGAAAAATAATCACACGTTTTCCAAGTTGCTGTTTCTTCTGTTTGTTATGGGCTGTTGAATAGACTGGGAAAAAAAAAAAAAAAAAACACTTATTGATATGATTAAATAGCCCAAGTTTTTTTTTTTTGACTGAAACATTTGGAGGTTTGGTTTGAGACCTAATATACTTTGGACAAAATTGCTCATTCCTGCTGTTTTGTTAATTCAAGAGCGTTTTCATTAGGCACTATCTCTATTTGTTTTTAGTGTTCAATGTCGTTGTTTTGTTTACTTCTTTAAATGTTAGAGGTTTGAAAAATCTTACAAAGCGCAAGGCCCTTTTTTTATTTTGTAAAGAACTTAAGGCAAATTTAATTTTTTTACAGGAAACTCATTCGGGTACAGCAGATGAAAAATTTTGGAAACAGCAGTGGGGGGACAATGTTTTATATTCTCATGGTACCAATTATTCGGCAGGTGTTATGATACTTTGTAATAGGTTTACAGGAAAAGTAATTAGTCACGAAGGAGATAAAGATGGCCACTGGCTGATTGCAGCTATTGAAATATATGACCAAAAAATTATTGTGCTTTCAATTTACGGATATAATAGCATAGTGAACAATAGAAGTATGTTAGAGAAATTGGGTAGGCTAGTGCCAGAGTGGAAAGCTGTTCATATAGATAAAGTTGTTATGGGAGGTGATTTCAACATTGCTCCAAATTCTTGGTTGGATAGACTACCTCCCAGAGGCCAACAACCTGAAAATTATGAAGTACTACACAATTTTTGTATTGAAACTAATACTTTTGACTATTGGCGATTGAATAACCCTACAAAATTGGATTATACATGGATTAGTGCTTCAAACAGGAACCAACGGTCAAGGCTAGATTACTGGCTAATCTCACATTCAATAAGTAATAATGTTCAGAAATGTGAGATTATTACATCTCCGCTCACTGACCACTGTTTAATAAGCTTATCCTTGTTAGTAACCAAACAACCACGGTCTTCGGGTAATATATGGAAACTAAACAACAGACTTTTATCAAATGATGGTTTTTGCAAACAAATAAAATCCCTCTGTATAAAAGTAAAAGGTATGGATATGTCAAATAAAGGGAAGTGGGAATGGTTTAAATTTGAAACAAAGAGGTTGGCAATTGAAACGGGAAAGAGCATATCAAGAACAAGTAAACTAAAACACAAAGAAATACTGAAAAGGATTAACATACTCTGTGGCAAAACTAATGCTTCGGAGGAAGAACTGACGGAGTTGAATTCCCTCCAAAAACAGCTTGATGAAATTTATTTAGAAAAAGCAAGTGGAGACTTTGTACGATCCAGGGCTAAATGGATTGAAGAAGGTGAGAAGAACACATCATATTTTTATGGTTTAGAAAAGTCTAGGCAGGCTAAAAAAAGAATCTGCAAATTAACAAAAAATGACACAGTCATAGAAGACCCTAGCCAAATACAGGAGGAAGTTCAACTCTTTTACTCTGACTTGTATAATGTATCTATGTATCTATGACTCAAATTTCCATAAAGAGGAGTGTGAATCCTTTTTTACTCTGATTAAGAGCAATATTAAAAGGATTGGGGAGAATGACAGAAAAGGCTAGAAGGCAACATAAATATGCAAGAAATAGAAAATGCCCTGAAAAAAATGAAAAATGGGAAGTCACCTGGAATTGATGGGTTAACCTCGGAATTTTAAAAAAATTTTTGGGAAGATATCAAAGAATTGTTATTGAATGTATACAAGAAGGATGTCTTACTCCAACAATGAAAACTGGTATAATAACTCTACTACCCAAATCAAAAAAAGATATAACAAATTTAGACAATTGGAGGCCTATTACATTGCTCTGCAACGATTATAAGTTATTAGCATTAATATATGCAGAGAGATTAAAAACAGTAATTGATAAAATAGTAGATGAAACTCAGTCTGCGTTTATAAAAGGTAGAAGTATACATAATAATATGAGATTAATAGTGGACATGATGGACTATCGGTCCATTCTGGAATCCGAAAGCCTGATTTTATTTATAGACTATTTCAAAGCTTTTGATTCTATAGAGCATGATTTTTTATTTTCTACTTTAGAAAATTTTGGATTCGACAAAAATTTTTGTTCAGTGATCAAAATGTTCTATACTGATATCTACAATTATGTCTCCTTAAACCCAGGAATAACTCCTAGGATAAATATAACTTGTGGTATAAGACAAGGATGTCCAATTAGTCCCAAGTTATTCATTTTATGTACACAGCTACTAGCATATATGATAGTAAATCATCCACATTTTCAGGGTATACATTTTTTTGATTACGAATTTCGCCTCAGTCAGTTTGCAGACGACACTGTCTTCTTCCTTAGGGATAAATCTATGGTTAGCAATGCATTGCAAATAATTTCAATTTTCTCAAAAGCTTCAGGTCTTCATTTAAATATGAAAAAGTGTGAACTACTTGCGTTATTTGAATGTATAGATACAGAAATAATGTCAATCCCTGTTAAAAAAAGAAGTTAAATATCTTGGAGTTAAGTTGGCTAAAGATGAAAAACAAAGAAGAGGAAATTAATATGAAAGAAAAAATGGATCAAATACAAGTATCCTTAAACCATTGGCTGAGTAGAGATCTTTCCATTTTTGGGCGTAATTTACTGTCCAAGGCTGAGGGAATATCCAAATTGATTTATCCATGTCAATCTCTTTACATTGCTCCAAAAAACGTGAGGAAAATTAACTCTATGATATATAAATTTATCTGGAGAAATAAGACCTACTATGTTAAAAAAATCTCAGTTGGTTAAAGAGTATAATAGGGGGGGGGTATCAAAACAGTGGATTTTGAGGCAATGCTAGGAACATTTAAAATAAAGTGGTTGAAAGAGTTTCTATTGAAACCGGATTCAATATGGTTTCACATTCCAAAAAGTATTTTCAGGATGTTCGGCGGGTTAAACTTTCTTTTGAAATGTGACTTTGAAATTTCTAAAATACCTTTTAAATTATCTGAGTTTCACAAACAGGTTTTGCATCATTGGAAGATGGTATTTACCCATAACTTTACCCCTCACTGTGCCACCTTGTGGAATAATAGAGTAATTGTATCAAACAAAAAGTCTTTGTTCAACCAGCACTGGTTTGACCAAGGCATTATCTTTGTACATGACATTTTGGATATAAACGGTGAAATCTTACAGTTACAAGATTTAAAAAACAAATTTAGTAATATTCAATGTTCTCTTAAAGAATATAGGAAGATCTGTAAATCTATCCCAGTGAATTTGATACAGCTGATAAAAAGCACAATTAGTTTTTCTAATGTCCAAATCAAGCTTCCAAACTTAACGATAGGAGAATTAAACATTATGGACAAAAAATGTGACAACAAATATTTAAATAAAGCTTTCAAAGAATATATATATCATGATTATGATAGGAAGGCAAAATTAAAATATTAGATAATCCAATAATTACAGAAAAACACTGGAAATTTATGAAATGGCCAATTGCACCCAAAGTAAAAGAAATGCCATTTAAAATTCTTCACAACTACTATCCATCTGCGGAGACACTGAGGGGTAGATTTGGTTTTGAAGTTGACCCTTGCAACTTTTGTCATGAAAACCCAGAATGAACAGAACATTTATTCTTCCTTTGCTCAGTTAGTAGGATGTTCTGGCAAGATGTCCATAGCTGGTTGAGTAATAAAATTAGTGACCTTGAACAATTTACAATCGAAGATATTCTTATTTATAATTCTAAAATGACGAGGGACATTTCACTTTTGATTGACCTTATCATCATTATGGGTAAATACCACATTCATAAAAATAAATGGAAAAAACAATTGCCAAATGTAAACTGTTTTAAAAATGAATTTCGTATGTTATTATCCTCCTTGAACCTTGTAAAAAATTCTAAACGAACTGTAGAAGCTTGTTGTTATGCTGTTGAAATGTTTTTGATCCTGTAACACATATTTATTTGAGAACAATGCCTTATTTTATTTATTTATTTATGTATTTATTTTTCATTGTCAATCTGTTTTTTTTTTGTTTTTTTTTTGATGCCTTGCCTGTGTTGTTTTTATTTTTTATTTTTTTTGCTGTTGTCTCCACGAGAGTTTGTAATAAACAAAAAAAAAAAAAAAAAAAAAAAAAAAAAAAGAATTTTGACCAGATTTTGACGTGGTTCGGCGGCAACCTATTGGAATATAGAAGTGCTCCGCTCTAGCGAAGTCTACAAAACACCACCGTGTAAACTTTGGTTCCCACCAAACATTAGTTCCGAAGAAAAAATGGAGGAGAAACTGATTATTGCCGTGGCGGGATTTCCCGTAATATTTGATCTGTCCCTGTTTGCTTACAGGGATATAAATACAATTAAAAAACGATGCGTGGACAAAGGTGTCTGAAATTGTTGGTGAGCCAGGTGAGTTGATGAGGTGGATATTATGGTTTATATAATAATATATAAAAATATTTCATGAGGATATACGCTACTTGTATGTCGTCAAAAAGATACCGTTCTTTATATAGTTCACAAAACTAAGCATTCTCAACGAACGTTGCCGCCTACTTCAAATACATCAGAGCTTCCACGAATTTTCTATAGCGTTGTTGGCTGAGCAGCCAGAGCGAATTTTGACGCTCTCGCCGCCTCTGGTCTGAACTCACGGTCAATGATTAATTTTTCAAGGGTGCAATACTCATCCCTGCCTCCAGACGGTGATAAACAGTGAGTATTTCACAGAGTTGTGGAGAAATGTCAACGAGAATAAGAGTGAAGAAGTATTGTTGTTGTATGTTCATGTTGATTTTGTCAGTCCATCTAAAGTCCTGATTGAGGAAATTCTTTTATTCATCACTTTTGTAAGTTGATATTTAAATATTCTTGTATAGATACTTTTTATTGTTTAGTGTTTGTTTCTCCAGAATGGAAATGTTTGTTTGGTGCAGGATTGTTTGAGACAGCTTTTGACATGTAGAGACATTTTCTTTTCTTTTTTTGCATATGATTGGCCTGTTGTAGACTTTTATTCTTAAGATTTAATTGGATTATGAAATATAGGATTTTGTTCTGGAGCTCAGAGAAGTCAAACTTGCAGCACACTTGAAAAGAAATGAGCATAAATCAATATAATAAAGTCCAGTAGGGTTATCAGAAATGTTTACAATACACTCGAGTCAGATTGTGTGCACACAATATTTTACCATAAAGAGGAGGACATCAATGATAATTAAAATAAATTACATGTGCAGAATTAGTGATTTGCAGTGGAAAACAAGAGCAAATATTGTGTACAGAAGTATTTGAAACCACACTCTATGGAGCATCTGTGGAGAATAATGGTCTTAATTCTTGATATATGCAGGGACGTCCACAGTCAAATTGAGGGGCAGTGGCCCAAACCATCCACTCCACCAAATAAATAAATCAAATCTATACTGTATAATCAGTATTAATCTATTTTATGAATAAAAATAAAACTGTTTTATGAAAGCACACCCTTGACAAAAATATGATGAAATAAAAATAATCGTTCAAGATTTTAACAGTGTTAGATATAAACAGAAGAATACATATCTAGAGAAACATATGGTTAGAAGATGTTAGATATGGATTTATATCCAGTATGTTGTTTTGTGTTTCACTGCTTGAACTGCTGGAGTTGAAGGTGCTGAACACCAACTAAATGAAGCTCTATAAAACTGGTTAATTAGCACATTCACACTGCATCCTGTTTATACATGAGATTAATCACTATATCCACAGTTTTTATGTACCATTTCAACCTACATCTGCACTGACAATGAAACCAATGAATGTACTGGTTAACTTTAAATAAATTATGTGTTAGTCAGTAGGGATGCTATGATTATAATGTATGACAAATTTGAATAAATCCAAAAATGAGTGGTTCATAAATTACTTGGCTATATTGAAAACACTGCCATTACACATTATATGATGTTTTACCATGTGAATTTCGTAGATTTATTTAGAAAATGTGCATTAATTTCAAATCAGATGATTGCAACACACTCCAGAAAAGTTGAGACGGGCAATTTAAGACTAATAACAATTTGATGAGTTGAAATAACAAGGCGATGTGAAACAGGAGTGTGACGAGGAGGAGGGTGGGGCCGGACCACGACTGTGCACACCGGGCCCGCAATCAGGCTAATCAACCGAGAAGAGGGATAAGTGCAGTGAATGCGTTCGTTCGGGAGAGAGAGCCGCATGTAGCTGCCGTGTGTGCTTGTGTTGTGTGTCTTTTTGTTTAAATTAAATATTTTGACAGCTCAGCCAGTTCCCGCCTCCTCCTGGTGAGGCAATTGTGTTTTTGTACTCTATACCAGAGGTTTTCAATTGGTGAGGCGCACCTCCCCTGGGGGGCGCCAGAGAGCCCCAGGGGAGGTGCAGTGCGGGGTAAATAAATCAAAACTGTACACATCTGTCCTGCTGCTTGCATGTTAAAGTGCATGTTATGCATATGTGTGTTGCAAAATGGATTGCTTTGTAGTTTCTACAATACAAAAGTCTACAGGAGAGGAGGCAGATTTTGGGCCAAGCAAAAAGTATGATCAGGAATATTTAAAGTTGGGATTTTCGTGGACCGGTCCCGATGATGCGCCGCTGCTAAAGTGTGTTATTTGCAAAGAGGTGCTAGCAAATGATAGTATGAGACCCTGTAAGCTCCGGCGTCACATTGATGCCAAGCACTCAAGCCACTGGAATTTTTTGACAGAAAGCTGAAAGAATTGCAAACACAAAAGCGAGTAATCCAGACTTTTAGCTCTGTTAATACTAAGGCAACTGAAGCATCATATTGCATTGCTTTACTCATAGCGAAGGCAGGTAAACCCCACAACATCGGTGAAACATTACTCCTCCCTGCTGCTTAAGATATGTGTTCCGTAATAACAGGAGAAGCAGCTGCTGCCAAGCTAAACACGATCCCAATGTCTGAATGATCAGGAATCATGATATATGAGCAAACATTAAACATGATTATCACTAGAGGGTGAAATGCAACTGTCGTATCCGCAGGTCGGAGACGGTAAAACGGGCGGTGTTTTCAACTGTCAGTCATTGACACTCTATGAGAGTTTGGGCACACCAAGATGACCACTCGAACACTTCCGGTGGCTTCACCTTCCGCTGGCAGTTTAACATTGTGTCAGTGATCCAGTTCTATATGTCAGTGGTTCTGACAGCGCACGTTACATTTGGGTGTAGTTACTATTGCATTTTAAATCATCCTCATTTAAAGCATTGCTTGAGTAAAAAGCATTCAACGATAAATGTAAATTTTTGTCATTATTGGACTTTAAATAGCCTGCTTTAAACAGTTCTCGTTATTATGAACAGTACACAATTTTATTTGTGAGGTGTTGTGGACAGATTAAAGGATAATATTGCTATGGAATCTGTTGCGGATTCTTTATGGTGGGGTGTCTGACAGTGTCTGGATTTCTTTAGTAAACTGTTGCAGAAAAAAAACTTTTGGGTGTCATGAACTATGTTGTGCACACACAATAATCTCACAGTTATGCACTCCAAGCACTCAGGTTAAATTGAAGTGAATCATTTTGTGCCCTACATTGGAGCATCTCTTATTATATACCTTTTATTTATTTGTTGTGTATTTAGCAGTTTTCCTGTTGTATGGCTGCACCTACAGTCCATATATCCCTAAAAAAAATGCATCCACTAACACGTTCAGTTGTTCAATTGCGAATGGTTGCTCCCTGGTTTTTACAGTGCTTAATGGGAATTTTAAAGGAACAAACATTTCAGTGCACTGGAACGATTTTGAGATTGAGACAGCCCTAGAAGTGACTGAATGCCTGATCAGTGCCTTGACTACTGAACTAGGGAGCTGATTGAGAAGCACCCAGACAGGTTTAAAAATGTAATTGCTAACTAACCAAGGTGACTGGTTGATGAAAAAAATTACCAGTCAATCAGATTTCTTACCAGCAAATGTATTGATTGCATTTTATAAATGGCAGACATGCAAAACAATGAACAATACAGTAAACAAGTTTAAACGTGAACTCTTATTATGCTATTTATAAAGTATTTATAAAATGAAAGTACACTTAAAAGTTATTTTTTGGATTATTCAAGGGCAGTAACTCCACTGGTTTTCTCTTGGCTATCCATTAAATTTGGCCCGCTGCACAGAATAGTCTCTTGGTGCCACAATGTAACAGCATTGGAGGGGTCATACTCCCTGATTTCTGGTGAAGAGTGCTGCACCATCATAAGGTCTGATAAGGTATCAGACTTCAAGTTTGACTGCCATTCACTTTTGACCTGTTTAATTATATTAAAGCCACTTTCACAGTCTGCTGTTGATGCAGGCAGACAGAGGACAAGATCCACAAGTTCTAGGACATCTTGGCACTTCTCCCCATGCATTCTGTTCACTTCTCTCCCGGACAGCTTCTCCACATCCTTGGTGTCTTGGTAAATTCTGGACTTGAGGATTGTACATTGGTCAGAAATCTTGTCCACATCAACTCCAGAAGACCTCAGAACAGCATCAAAATGCTGCACAAGGACATACATTTCCTTGTAAACAAAATCTGGAATCACAACATAAATATCCCACGAGTAACTTTCTTATGTTTGAATTCTTTTAAAAATAATGACTCATCAGACATACGGTATAGCATCATGAACACACCTGCTGTAATATTTGCTGAATCTGGCCAGTTCTTAAAGTTTGCCAATCTGGTTGAACACGGTACTCTTTGTCTACTCTCATGAAACATGTGGTTCATGCTCTCTACGTCTGTCAAGCAGCTTCTTCTCTGATTAAGTTAGAGCCTTGTTGTCAATTCTTCTCAGTGTGACACCATGAAAAGTGCTCCCCATTGTTAACTTCTTCATTGGCCCTACTATGTTACTTGTGAAAAGGATATGTTGTGTTAACCTACACTAATGATTTACAATCTGTGCATGAACAGTATGCCATTAATAATTTTACATGTATGATCAAACCAGTTTGATTACACTAGGCTGGGCTCAGATGTGTACAATCAAACTGGTTTGATCTGCGTTCATGTTGCAGTTTTCCAGCAGAGAGGGACTGAAGCGGTTGTCATAATGAACCAGCTGCTCATCTTCCTTTCAATATCACAATTTTTTTTATTGTTTTATGTTACAAACATTCAAATAATCAACAAAAAAAAGATGAAGCCTGGCCGGAGTTCAGTTTTGGTGTAGTAATTGTTTCTTTTGATGGCATCCTGAAATGCAAGCTCCAGACGATGGGCCATGCAGTCGATGCCCAGGATGTATGACTTGTCCCCTCTAAGCCTTGTTACAACACCACTGCACCTTCGGTGGCACATCCAACTAGCATATATATCCACTGATTAGAATTAACCACAGAGGACATTACTGCTTTAATTGCCTCTGTTATGTGCTCTGCATTAGCTTTCTCTACATCTTTGATGCCTGCAAATTTCATGTGCACAGTTCCAGCTTTTTACAGCCACACATAAACCATCTCTTCCTCTTTGACAGAGCCCCGTGGGGACCCGGGGTAGAATAGGTCCCTAGCACCCCCTTGCTGATCGTAAGAGGCGACAAATGGGGCAACTTGTGTGCCGTGGGTTGCAACTCGTGTCAGTGGAGGAAGAGATCCTGGTGCTTGAGGATTTTGGCCTGCTGCGGCCGCCATATTTCCAACACATCACTTTGGCTCCTACTTCATTCAGACGAGAGGTTGGAATGGCCCATTCCAATCAATCGGCTTGTCAGGATTTTCCCTGGAGTTGGTTCAGAATTACAACCAACTATTTAGTTTTCACCTCTTCCAGAAGGCACTGGCGTAGGGTCAATTGAGTAGTATAAATCTTGTATTTATATGCTCAAGTATATCATTTCTGTATCCTTGGTGTACATCCGGTGGATTCCCGCGGCACTGTACATCCCCTTGTAGGACTCCGAGGTGGGTGAGGAGCAGAGATGATGAACCTATTCTTTCTAAACATGGCAAATAAACAAAATACCAAAAAACGGATACTGGAACAAGACTTGGAAGTTGAACTAACCACTAACCTTTTTTCTTCAAAAGATGGAAATTGGCAAAGATTTATTTTACTTGAGTCTCTATCAATTGACAGCCCTCTCACTAAACTGTCTCCTTTTGCTATTCAGAAAGTAATCACAGGAATAGCAGGAACGGTCAAGGATATTAAAAAGCTGCGATCGGGACAAATTTGGGTGGAGTGCGCTCGGAAAGCAAACTCAGAGAACTTATTACGAGCAACAAATCTGGCTGGAGTCACTATGAAAGCATTCTGTCACCCTTCTCTGAATAACAGCAAAGGAGTGATCCGCACCAGAGAATTGCAAGACATGGATGAAGCTGAAATAACCTCAGAACTGAATCATCTAGGTGTGATTGATGTCAAAAGAATAAGTATCAAAAAGATGGACAAATAATTCCAACAGGAACATACATTCTGACTTTTAACAGACCTCTCCCGCCAGAGAGAATTCAAATAGGATACCTAAGTGTCACTGTAGATATCTACATACCAAACCCGTTGAGATGTTTTAAATGTCAGAAATTTGGTCATGGTTCTGCTGGATGCAAAAATAAGGCTGTTTGCCACAATTGTGGTAAGGATGACCACGAAACAAACTGTACTAATTCCGCTAAATGTAAAAACTGTCTTGGTGATCATGCAGCCTCATCAAAGAAATGCCCTGCTTGGATTAAAGAGAAGGAAATACAAAAAATTAAACATACAAAGAAGGTGAGCTATCCTGAAGCCCGCAAACTTGTTGAAGGTCTCCCTGCCTTCACGCTGAATAGATCCTACTCTGCTGTGGTCAAAGCAAATATACGAGAAATTAGTACTCAGACGGAACTGACTTGGATTTCTACAGACAAACCTCAAGTTATAAGTAGTAATAAGAATTCATCTCCACAAAAAAGCAAGAACGTATGTATCCAAAACAATCCGACTCAAGATACCCAGTTGGATCAAAGAGAACCCAGAGAGAAAAAGAAATCTCAAAGTACAGTAACTTGACTACCAAACCAAGATAAAAACAGAACTTCAAAACATGACAACCCAAAAGATGTCTGTAAAGACGTTCAAGGTTACGGGCAAGGAAGAGGCGAGAAACCGGCTTGTCAACATAAATAATATTTTAATAAAGAACTTAAAACAAACACATAGGACAACAGACATGTCTGCTGATTAAGCTCTCTCTCCCGATCGCCGTCTGCGAGTGGCCTTTATCCCTCTTAACGGCTCAATTAGCCTGATACGGGACTGGGTGTGCGTAATCACGCGCCGGTCCCGCCCTCCACCGTGCCACATTCCTCCCCCGTTCTCTCAGGCTGGGGACCCCCGGCCTGACGTACATCCCCTGGGGGGGGGGGGGGGGGGGGCGCCTCCCGCACGGTCTGCCGGCGGGTCATCCCCATCAGCCTGGACGAGGGAGGGGGCAAGGGGAGGGAAACAACAATTAAAAATAGGGGGGGGGAGGGTTCCTGCACTGGGCAGTACCTCCCCTCCCACAAACACCATAATTTAAAAAAAAGAGGGAAAAGGCCAACATAGAGCGGTATCGAGAGAGAGAGAGGAGAGAGAGATTAAAGGAAAGAAAGAAAAAAAAAAACGTACTCGCCGGTTCTCTGATACGCCGTAGCTCGTTCCTCAGCCACTTCTCCACCCTCTACAGGACAACAGCCGCGCCTCTCCGGGCAGATCGGAGGCAGTCCTCAGCCCCTGGCGGACGGAACGCCCCGCCGCGTTCCCGGGGTGTCGAAGGGGCCTCCCCCCGCCCCTGGCAGCGGTTCTCCCGCTCCAGGCGGTCGGCGGCGAGCCCCTCCCCGCACGCGGTCGGCAGTCTCCAACCCCGCCGCGTTCCAGCGGCTACTAGGGGACTCCCCCGCCCCTGGCAGCGGCCCTAACCGCTCCAGGCGGTCGGCCAGGAGCCCCTCCTCCCCTCGCGGTTGGCGGCCGTTCCTCCGCGTCCAGGTGGCTGGGCTCCTCCGTCTCCCGGCAGATGGCCGCGGCTGCTCCATTGAGAAGTGGCGAGAACTCCGCTACGGCGTATCCCTCTTCCTTCCCGGGTTTCGGCACCAATGTAAAGACGTTCAAGGTTACGGGCAAGGAAGAGGCGAGAAACCGGCTTGTCAACATAAATAATATTTTAATAAAGAACTTAAAACAAACACATAGGACAACAGACATGTCTGCTGATTAAGCTCTCTCTCCCGATCGCCGTCTGCGAGTGGCCTTTATCCCTCTTAACGGCTCAATTAGCCTGATACGGGACCGGGCGTGCGTAATCACGCGCCGGTCCCGCCCTCCACCGTGCCACAATGTCGAAATGTCAGAACCTATGTCTAGCCGAAGTTGTAGTCTTTCCCCTAAGTGCAAGAATAAAGGACTTGTACCTATCCTCCCCACCTGAAGATGAGTAATCTTATAATTCAATGGAATTGTCGGGGTTTAAAAGCTAATTTTGCAGAGTTACAACGTTTAACTGCTGTTTTAAATCCCCTTGCCTATTGTATTCAAGAGACTCACTTATCTCCAAATGATCCCCTGACTGTTAAAAATTTTAGACTGTTTAATGTATATGGACCAAATGCACAAAGACCTTCTGGTGGATCAGCTGTCTTGGTTAAAAAGGATATTATTCACAGGCACATTGTACTGGATACCCAAATACAAGCAGTAGCATTACGAATCACCTTTCATAGAGTCATTACATTATGCTCTATCTACATACCTCCCAGCGAAGTTATTACATTGGAAGAATTGGATAAACTTGTAGCACAATTGCCAACTCCATTTATACTTATGGGTGATTTTAATAGCCATAATCCTTTATGGGGAGAAGATCGATGTGATGCTAAAGGAAAGAGAATGGAGGATTTTATACATAATAATGACTTGTGTTTACTAAATGATGGAACCAAAACCTACCTTCATCCAGGTCATGGCACGTATTCTGCAGTTGATTTGACTATATGCAGTGCTGAAATTTTTTTAGATTGTACATGGTGGGTATGGGACGATTTATGTGGAAGTGACCACTTTCCACTTATTACCTCATTTCCAAAATCGGATGTCCAACAAAGACCTTCAAGATGGCAACTTAAAAAAGCAAATTGGCCTTCTTTCGAAATTATGTGTTATGAAAAATTTATTTCAGCAACTCAAGACAATCAGAACTCTATAGAAACTTTTACTGAACAGTTAATTGATATTGCAAATAAAACAATTCCAAAGACATCCTCTAAATCGCACTGTAAAGCTAACCCCTGGTTTAACGAGCAGTGTAAAAAAGCTATCGGGGCACGGAAAAAGGCGGAAAGACTTTTTAATAAACAGCCTTCAACGGCTAATTTTATATCTTTTAAAATTGGTAGAGCTCAAGCTCGCAGAATTTTAAATGAAGCAAAGAAGCAAAGCTGGAGACAATTTGTATCAAGTTTAACATGTTATACTCCCATGAAGAGGATCTGGAACATGATTCGCAAAATGAAGGGCATTGGAAATGGATTTATTATTCAACATATTAAAAAAATAGATATTCTTCAGACAAAGGAAATGGATATAGCAAATACATTAGCAGAATCTTTTGAAAAGAATTCATCAATAGAAAACTGCCTCCCTGAGTTCCAGTTAATTTGAATACAGCAGGAAAGGGAAAAATTGAACTTCTGTTACGATAACAAAGAAGTATATAATCAACCTTTCAAGGTAGATGATTAATACACTCTTTAAAATGTTCCCATGACTCTGCTGTTGGGCCAGACCAAATTCACTATCAATTCTTAAAGCACTTACCCCAAAGCATATTATCTCTTCTTTTAGATAATTTCAACTCTGTCTGGTCTTCTGGACAAATACCACCCTCCTGGAAAGAAGCAACCGTAATTCCTATACCTAAACCAGGAAAAGACCATTCAGATCCAAATAACTATCGACCAATCGCTCTTACCAGTTGCCTCTGTAAAACAATGGAGAGAATGGTAAATAATCGGCTCGTTTGGACTCTGGAGTCGAAGAAACAAATAAGTGACTATCATTGTGGCTTTAGACGTGGAAAGTGCACTTTGGATCCATTAATTCGACTGGAAACTTATATTAGAGATGGTTTCATTAGAAAAGAACATGTTGTTGCTGTCTTTTTTGACTTGGGAAAAGCATATGATACAACATGGAGAGATGGGATCTTGAAAGATCTTTACCACATGGGTTTTACCCATCTTCATTTCCAATTTTTTGGCTAGCAGATATTTTAAAGTCCAAGTAGGAAACACCTTGTCGGATATTCACAAACAAGAAATTGGAGTTCCTCAGGGAAGCATTCTTTCTGTCACTCTCTTCAGTATTAAAATGAACAGCATTGAGAATATCATTGGATCTAATATATTCTGCAGCCTATATGTGGACGATCTCTGCATCTGTTATAGAGGGAAGAACATGAGTACAATTGAAAGACAACTGCAGTTATGTATTCACAAAATATATCAGTGGTCAGTTGAAAATGGATTCAAATTCTCTAAATCAAAAACAGTCTGTACCCACTTCTGTATCCAGCGATCCCTTCATCTTGATCCAGAACTCTTCATTAATAGAGAACCGATTAATGTTGTTAAAGAAATTAAGTACTTAGGACTTCTTTTTGACAACAAAATGACTTTCATTCCTCATTTGAAATCACTAAAAAACAGGTGTCTTAAAGCTATGAATATAATGAATGTACTGGCAAAAACAAAATGGGGAGCAGATTACATGGTTCTTTTGAGACTCTATAGAACACTAATTTGTTCCCGGCTGGACTATGGAAGCATAATATATGACTCTGAAAGAGAATCATATAAGCAGATGCTGGACTCAGTACATCATCAGGGCTTACGACTTGCCTTGGGAGCATTTAGAACTTCGCCGGTGCAAAGCTTGTACATTGAAGCCAATGAACCTTCACTTCAAAATAGACAATTGAAGCTCTCACTCCAATATGCTGTCAAAATAAAGGCAAATAAAACCAACCCCGCTGATTCTTCAATCTTCAACCCACAATTTACTCCTTTGTATGAGAGCAAACCTAAAAGTATCAGATCCTTGGTATTCGTATTAAACCTCATTTGGAGAACTTGAATATAAATTTGAACATTCTAAATCAAATACAATTCAGTTCTATATCTCCCTGGAAATTAAAGAAGCCTAATATCAATTTGGATTTGGCTCATCAGAGGAAAGGAGTGACCCATCCAAATGTATATAGACAGCAGTATTTGGAAATAAGAAACCAATTCCCTTCCCATGTACCTATATTCACAGATGGCTCGAAGATGAAAAACTGTGATGGTGACTGGAAATCAACGCTATGGAATTCGTATTCCAAAACAGTGCTCAATTTTCTCTGCTGAGGCACGTGCTTTACTTTTAGCTTTGGAGCATATTGAAAATTCTCTGCAAAATTTTTTTATAATTTTTACGGACTCTAAATCCTGCCTTCAAGCAATGGACACTTTAAAAATTGATCATCCTTTAGTGGACCGCATCTTAACCAAAGTGGATTATCTACTAAATCAGTTCTTCAGCATTATTTTTTGCTGGGTTCCAGGACATGTTGGCCTTTCAGGAAATGAACAAGCTGATGCAGCTGCTAAAGAAGCTCTTAAAGGGTTACTTCAGGATTTAGCATTAAGCTTTGTATCAGTAGAAAACCAGTAGTATTTTCTAATTACCGGGCTCCCCCCCCTCATATCCCCCTGAGACGAGATTTATTTATTTTTAGTCTGGAAAAAATCCTCCGATGATGCAAAAATCGTCATTTTGCGTCATCTGAGGATTTTTGGTCCAGAGGCTTAAAACTACAGCCAGTATTCCGCATGTTTTCACCACGCCCATATGGGGCAGGATCTCACTCACAGAATGTGAAGATAGTGTCAGCCATCTTTCTGTAGAAGCTAAGAAAACAGGCTCTTGCTCTGTGTAGAAAGTTTGTATACAAGTAGACTAATCACTATTGCGGAAGTTAGTTTTGAAGTTGAAATGGCAGAAGGGGATTTCGAAGATCTGTTGCGAGAATCTGATGCTCGCGCTACCCGTACATGCCGCAATACAGCGATGAACAGAGGCTGGAGCAGCTGCTGTAGCAGGGGAGCAAAACCTGCTTGGCAGGCAGGAGGAAGAGTGTGTTAAATTATATTCAGACTCGAGTTGGGGCGGACTGGTGGTGTCAGTGCTCTCGCTGTGCGCCTATGGAAACAGATAGAGAGTCCTATTGCTGTCACGAATTTCAGCGATACTGGACGAGATCGCTGAATCCGCTGATGAAACTGCACCGATAACATGAGCATGTATAACTGAGCACCCAAGTTTTGTATCACACATGGACAGGGGAGTCCTGGAAACTTATTTTAGGATCCCGAAGATAAATTGGAAACGCCAGCAAAAGCCCGCAGGGACAAACGGACGGCTTAGTGTAAAGTGAGTATTTTGTTTGTTTTTCTTTTTTGTTACTAAGACGTCATGTACAGAGTTTGGACACCCGGAATTATAATGTTCTTCCCGTGTAGTCAGTCAATTTATCAACTAACTCACGATTTATAGAGTCACGATGTATCAAAGCAAGAATAGTTGTATCATATTTTCAGATACTGCCGCCTGTAACCGGTAGGCGTGGTTTGGGAGTGGCCTCGTAAGGGCAGCAAAGCAAGTGCATTCTGGGTGTTGTTGTCTTTCAGCCACATGTGTAAAAAATACATTTTCTGCCTTTTCTCTGTCTAGAATGCTTCAAATTCAAAAATAATTTCACATTTATACTATATAAATGACCAATTTTAAATACACATTCATCTTCCCAGAGGTGAAGTATCCCTTTAATCAGGAAGTTAATGAATGTCAAATTCCTCCCTCAGATATCAGACCGATTATTAACCGATATATTTTAAATAAGTGGCAAGAAGAGTGGAATATGTGCAAGAACAATAAGTTGTATGTAATTCATCCGGAAATTTCAAACAGACTTTTTATCAATTTTAAAACTAGACTTGATCAAGTGGTCTACACCAGATGCCGTATAGGTCACGCAAATCTGACCCATGCTTTTTTGCTTAAAGGTGGAGACCCAACCCTATGTATGTTTTGTAATATTCCCTTATCTGTCAAACATATTTTACTAGATTGCCCTGGTCTTAATGCAAGTAGAATGCTCTTTTATGAAGTTACTTCGTTAAAGGATTTATTTAATGAGATTGTGCCTGAAAAGGTTTTGGATTTTTTAGCATATGTTAATCTTAAAAAAAAATATTGTATAATATGACTTTCTGTCTATATTTGTTTTGTTTTTATTGTATTTATATGATATTTGTATTTTTGTAATTGAATTCTTGCCATGAAAATAGCTTTGAATGCTGATATGGCATAAAACAAAACATACTACTACTACTACTTCGACAGAAGTGTCAGTTGATCCATCTGACATTATGGCTAGAAATCTTACATTGTTTATTATCTCTCAGAGCTGACGCCTTTCATCCTCAGCCACAAAATGCAAAAAGAAAGAACTGTATGTGTTGCCTACTCTTCTTCTCAACCAGTCTACATGAATCAAATTAAATCCATATTAGTGAAAACAATAAACATTTGGCTATCAATTTTTCTAAAAGCAAGGTTAAACAAATGAAAAAATAAATAAAAATAACAATCAGCTGAAGCATATATCACAACTAGTTGTAATTTTTACACATTGGGTAACAATAAACATGCAAAATGAGGTTCCTTCAGGAAATACAGTGCAACATTTAACATAACTGTTACTGATAACGAAATTAAACCTTGTGAATTATGACAACTTGAGTCAGGATTGTTTACCTATGTGTTTTTATTCTTCTCCAGGCATAAAAAATAAACACTTGTTTACTTAATTTATTTCAGGAAGTTATTCACATGTCCACTCTGTTGGACTGCATGTGTTTGAGCGTTCAACTTGAAGCAATATGTAGTTAATAGACTAATGAATAGAACTGTGTATTATGTGAAAATCATGAAAATGTATTGGATTTTTAATGCAGTTTAACAAACACCTTATAATTTTTATACCATTCAGGCCAATGGAAAGACCAACAGTGTGGAACTGTATTGCCTATACAGTTTCAAAATATATTTCCAACAACAAGAAAAGAAAATGATTGTCTATGAGTCTCCTAATACTCCTTTTGAGATACAACTCTACAATATGGTCTTGTCAGTGTAACTGACTCTTATATCAGCTCATCACATCTAACTATGAAAGTTGGCAAAGCACCCAGGGCACTAAGCCACAAGACACTTGTACAGATGTACTTGGTCTTTCGTGTGCATCCAGCATAATGGCATCTGTTTGCATTTTTTGCTTTGGAGAGCTGGGGCTAGTGGCCATGGCCAAACCTGACCTGGAGGTGGGGTCCCACTGGGTCTCCCTCTTTTGTTTGTCTGGAGGGAACCTGCATTTATTAGAGCACAAGCAACAGATGCCTTGAAAGGGAGAAGATTGTACTTTTCCAATCCAGACATTATGTAGAGACACCAGGCATTCACAATGGTCACGTCCAAAACATGAAAGAACACTCAGATGTACCACCGTTTGTTCCTGCATCTGTGGGGATACATCATGACATATTGATCCATGAGATCTATTCCTCCCATGTGTTGATTGTACAGTTTAACAGAAAATGGCCTTTGAATACTGAGCATCTTTTTTTATTTCTTGTTTCATCTCTGGGCCAAATCTGGTGGAGACTGGCCAGTGCAGGAAGAAGCCATGTGGATCACTGAACTGTCAAGCCATCGTGTGACTGATGTTTTCAGGATTGCTGACAACAATGCAAGCCCCTCTTTTTTGAGTTGCTTCTCACTCTTCAGTTTCAGCTGTGCTCCCTGGAGCCTGTTAACTCTGCATGTGCAAGTGCTATAAATGCCTTGTTGTTTCAGTGCCTGAATGAGTGGAATGGTACAATTTATTTTATTTTTGATTCTTTTGCCTTAATTTTATCATCACAGAGGCACATGACTACATCTGCAGCCATTCCCAATCCACTGACCTGACCTCACCCAGCTGAACCCATTTGCTATCATACCAAGACAAATAGTTTCCTCTGATGAACATTACATTCCTGATCTTGGGTAACTGAGGTATGACATGACCATATGTCAGTTCTGAGTTCTGTCAGGTAGCACATGCAGAGCTTCCTCAGCATCCTGACCTCCCTCAGCATCTTCAGCTACCTCAGCATCCTGACCTCCCTCAGCCTCTTCAGCTCCCTCAGCATCCTGATTAGAGCCCGACCAATATGGAATTTTTCAGACGATACCGATTTTAGATGGGGAAAATTCACAGATTATTGATATGGTGGCTGATATAGTACATTTTTTATCTGCAATGAGAATAGACCTTTTCTATGTGGATTGTGCACCGATTTTGCACCAATATGACTATAAAAAATTTACTGAGATGGCTGCGTTCTTCAACAAATATTTTTATTAAAGAATATTTAACATTTATTATTATACGTTGTCAACATTGGAAAAAGTACAATATTTCCCTCTGAAATGTAGTGGAGTGGAAGTATAAAGTAATAGAAAATGCCATGGTAATACTTAAGTAAAGTACAAGTACCTCTTAATTGTACTAAAGTACAGTTTTCTTGCTTATCAAAACATCATCAGCAATATTTAGCTGTTAATGTATAACAAAACAGTCACAAACAATAACTGATGGTTTGTTGCTGCCAAGTCAAGAGATAAACTGCTGCAGTGGTGTTGCACCATATTCCAGTGGAAAAACAGACTTTTAAATATTACATTTTGTAAATGCAACAACTGGAATTGTTCAGTTGAAGGGGGTACCAAACTGTGAGTCCTGAATAAAACAGTTAGGTGAATACATGTTTACACCTTAGCTTCCACTCAGCTGACAAGGTATGAAAGTAGCTACGTAGTTAGCTAGTTAGCTATAAGCTTGTTGTCAATGAGAGCAAAAGATGGTCTTTCTTTACTTTCCAGCATTGCATTTCACCAACTAGGTAATAACGTAGCATGAAATCGACACTCAACATACACAATCCACCACCACACGGTTGTCTGCTGAGCTGCAAAAAAGATGCTCTGATGTTTACCTTTCAATCTGCTACATTACTGACTGCAACCGACAAACCATAGCTGGCTAACAGCAAACAGATGTGATATACATGAGTGACATGGTTGTCAGGGATAGGGTTAACATTATATTAGTTATATTGAAAAGGGAAAATGGAGTCATTGTTTATTAACTTTCCAGAATGTATGTCACAAACTAGTTAGCAACTTACCTTGAAGACACCGCTTAACTCCGTACTGTCTGCAGAACCGCCATCAGCTCAGCTCTGTAAACAATGGAGTCATAGGGCACTCTGCTGGACAAACTACATTATGACATCAATTCTAAATCACTCAAGTATTGTTTTCTGCATTATATGTTCAAGTAATCAAGTATAAAGTGCTTTAGACGAATCATCTCTTGAATTCATAATGCCAACTCTACTGGCAAAATACCTTCAAGTAGATCATGAAAAATATCAGGGGGAAACCAGTGAAGGGATGAAAAAAGTTTATGTTGTAAAACGCAGTCTTAAGACATTCTGGACCATCAGTTAATGATTTACCTTGGTTCTCCGACTCAATTCACCCTCGGCAACATCATGAATCTACACATATTCTTATCTAAAGGCCCAAAACACTGATATTTTCACACACAACAGTATCTAGAACTACAAAAACAAAAAACATCCAGTGAGCTGCGGTTCTGCGGACAGAAATGCATTGTTGATGAGAGAGGTTAACAGAGAATTGCCAAACTGGTTCGAACTGACAAAGTCTATGGCAACTCGGATAACCGCTCTGTACAATTGTGGTGAGAAGATTAGCATCTCAGAATGCTATTCTGACATGTGGGTTGGTGCTGTTTTGGTGGCATGAGGGGGACCTACACACTATTATGCAGGAGGTTTTAATGTTGTATCTGATCGGTGTATATTTTCTCTGAAGTACCTAAAGGATTTGCAACTTCTATCTCATCAATGTACAACAGTAATGGAAATTTTAACTCCCCTAATGTTGAAAACTGCTAATTTTCTTGAAAATAAAAATCTCAATAACTTCTGTATTGAATTGTGATGAATTTGTTTCTTGAATCTGTCAAGTGTATCACTGTGTTTAAACAACAACTGAATCATTGGTAGTATAGGGACATACACTATTCAGCCACAACATTAAAACCACCTGCCTAATATTGTGTAAATCCCCCTTGAGCCACCAAATCAGTGCCAACCCACATCTCAGAATAGCATTCTGATATTATATTCTTCTCACCACAGAGCGAATGTAAACTTTGTCCATTCGAACCAGTCTGGCCATTCTTTGTTGACCTCTCTCATTAACCAGCCATTTCCATCCACAAAACTGCTGCTCACTGGATGTTTTTTGTTTTGTTTTGAGTAAATTCTAGAGACTGTATGTGAAAATCTCAGGAGATCATCAGTTACAGAAATACTCAAACTAGCCCATCTGGCACCAGCAGTCACGCCACGGTCCAAATCACTGAGATCATATTTTTTCCCCATTCTGATTGTTGATGTTAACATTAACTGATGCTCCTGACCCGTATCTGCATGATATTATGCACTGCCCTGCTGCCACATGATTGGCTGATTAGATAATCGCATGTATGATTGTTGGTGCCAGTTGGGCTGGTTTGAGTATTTCTATAATCGCTAATTTACTGGGATTTTTACACAGTCTCTAGAATTTACTCAGAATGGTGCCAAAAACAAAAAACATCCAGTAAGCGGTGGTTCTGTAGATGGATATGCCTTGTTGTTGGGAGAGGTCAATAGAGAATGGCTAGACTGGTTCAATCTGCCAAAGTCTACAGAAACTCAGATAACCGCTCTGTACAATTGTGGTGAGAATATCATCTCAGAATGCTATTCTAAGATGCAAGTTGGTGCTGTTTTGATGGCACGAGGGAGACCTTCACAATATTAGGCAGGTGGTTTAAATGTTGCTTCTCCATGTTCCCTGGATTTGTGAATATTGAATGAATAGACATTTGTGCTATATAACAATTATTGTATGGGCATGTGACCATTTCATGGGTTCTCAAATGTCCTCTTAAATGACCAAAAAAAGGTTTTTCCTGAAAAAGGTTGCTTGAACCCACATAAAGAACATGTGTACACCACCTGAACTGCTTGACATGTATTCCTGTTATCTTTCTCGTTATGAAACTGTGAAGCATGAATTTTTAGTGAATTGAATAAAATGTGCAAATGCATGAAATCACATTCCAATCCATTATATCCAAAGTGTGTAAAAATAGCCTGACACATGAAGTTATGACTACCTCAGAAATTGGAATGGGAAGTTTTCATAAAAAATTATAATCATTTTAAAATTATTTTGTTCATAAATGACTAAAGATTTGTCTTCACCTCTCTTCACATTTTCCTGCTCATGTTTATTTCTTTCATATGTAACAAAAGAGACATTATGACTAAAATATACCCAAATGAACAGATATCGAATTGAAATTGGGAAATCTGCATCAATAACCAGCCCTACTTTGAATCTCAGGAACATTTTGAATACAGTGATTTTCAGCTCACCTCTTTTAAAACTTGTCTTCTTGAAGTCTTTTAGGGCAAAAATAATAATTTTAAGCATTTTATTTGATAGCCTCTCAGTTTCTGACACTTCTTAATCATCTTATCTTAATTTTGTGCAGTACATAAAGTTGTGGTTCATAGATTTTGAGCGCGGCTGCATGACCAGGGTGCAGTTTTGTATTATTTGTGTCATTGTACTAATTGTAGTCTTAATACATTGACTCAATGTGCATATTTTTTTATTGCAATTCTCTTAATAGGCATTACACTTGCAGATTTATTTCAATATTCTATATTCAACTGACTGACATGTTTTCCCAACAGTCAATGCATTTGACATTAGCAGCATTTGCACAAATTAACTCTCTTTTCATGAACTACGGATTATTCAAAGAGTCATTATGCATTAACGGCGTTAAAAAAAATTAAAAACATTTTGCGTTAACGCATTAATAATGCATTATTTGACAGCACTAATATACTGGTGGCCAAAAGTTTGGAATAATGTCCAGATTTTGCTGTTTTGGAAGAAAATTGATACTTTAATTCAGCAAAGTGGCATTCAACTGATCACAAAGTATATTCAGGACATTACTGATGTAAAAAAAACTCAAAATCATTATTTGAAAAAAGTCCTTTTTGATCAAATCTGGACTGGGCCCATTTCCAGCAGTCATCACTCCAACACCTTATCTTTGAGTAATCATGCAAAATTGCTAATTTGGTACTAGAAAATCACTTGCCATTATATCAAACACTGCTGAAAACTATTTGGTTCATTAAATGAAGCTTAACATTGTCTTTGTGTTTGTTTTTGAGTTGCCACAGTATGCAATAGACTGGCATGTCTTAAGATCAATATTATGTTAAAAAATGGTAAAAAAGAAACTTTCTCTAGAAACTCATCAGTCAGTCATTGTTTTGAGGAATGGTGCTATTCAATGCTTGAAAAAAGATTTCATACAAAGGTGTACATTGCAGTCTTCAAAGACAAAGGTCAACTGGCTCTAACAAGGACAGAAAGAGATGTAGAAGTCCAGATGTACAACTAAACAAGAGGATAAGTACAGCAGAGTCGCTAGTTTGAGAAATGGACATCTCACATGTCCTCAGCTGACAGATTCATTGAATTCTACCAGCTCAACACCAGTTTCAAGTACAACAGTAAAGAGAAGATTCAGGGGTGCAGGCCTTATGGGAAGAATTGCAAAGAAAAAGACACTTGAAACAGAAAAAAAAAACCGGTTGGAGTGGGCAAAGATACACAGACATTGGACAACAGATAATTGGAAAAGAGTGTTATGGATCTTAACCCCATTGGGCTTTTGTGGGATCAGTTAGACTGTAATGTGCGTGAGAAGTGCCCGACAAGACAGCCACATCTGTGGCAAGTGCTACAGGAAGTGTGGGGTGAAATGTCACCTGAGTATCTGGACAAACTGACAGCTAGAATGCCAAGGATCTGCAAAGCTGTCATTGCTGCATGTGGATAATTTTTTGATGAGAACTCTTTGAAGTAGTTTAAGAAGTTCTGAAATTGTATTCAAATTATAATAGTAATTTTTCATGTTATTAATGGCCTGACTATATATTGTGGTCAGTTAAATGCCACTTTGATGAATAAAAGTACCAATTTCTTTCCTTAAGAGCAAAATCTGTACATTATTCCAATCTTTTGGCTGCCAGTGTGTGTGTGTGTGTGTGTGTGTGTGTGTGTGTGTGTCCGTCTGTCTTATTGACAATTTTAGCACAATGTGTGGACTTTTCAGGTGGTTCCTCATGCTTACCTACCCTAGGCAAAATTTCCAATTTATGTCAATGTTAAATTAGCGATCTGGAATGATTTTACCATGACGACATCTGGCCAGGCTTAAATAAGGGACAAATTGCATCCTGTATTTATTCGATACGGGTGGCAACCCTAGCTCCAACATTATTTTGAGGGTGCACTCCCGGGTCTGTCTGGAATCATGCTTCTGTTACAAATCACCAACATTAAATTAATGGCATTTCCTACAACAAGAGGATACTCTCTAAATTACGGAAACTTTTTTTTTTCTTCTTTTATTTTTGTGGCAGATCTGCTCCTCCAAATAACACAGCAATTGTTATTCAACCCTGCAGTGAAACCACCTCCTCAGCAATTCAACAACAAGTGTGGTGATTATTTTTATCACCCTACAAGTGAAGAAGAGGCAAAAACCCTCAAAGTGTTACCAAAAATGAATTTTGTTAAAGAGGAGCTTGAAGACATCAGCATTACAGAACCATGCAAAATGAAAAATGAAGATACTGAGGAACAAAGAGGTTGGTGTTCATTCTTGATTTTCATAATGAATGTTAAGGTAATAAAGCTTCATACAGTTCACTAAATCTGGAGGCTGTTAGAAAATCATAGAAGTAGTAAAATTATAATTAAACAAATAATACCAGTATCTGGCCTTTGATGCATACTACCTACCATTAAATTGTTTATTTGATTTTCTTCTAATTTACTTTGTTAATTTTAGACTTGATAGAAGTGAAAGAGGAGAGTCAAGAAGTGAAAGAGGAGAGTCAAGAACTGAAGGATGTGGAGGAGAAAATTCAGGATTATACATTTTCTAATTTCATCACTGTTGAAGAATCTTTCAGTGGCTCAAAGACTGAAAATAATTTCTCACACAAAAGAACTCGAAGAACAAGAGACAAAAAGTATTTTTCCTGCTCTCACTGTGGAAAGAGTTTCACACAAAAAATAAACCTTAATGCTCACGTAAAACTTCACACTGGAGAGAAGCCTTTCGCCTGCATTCAGTGTGGAAAGAGTTTTGCGCATAAAAGAAGTCTTCACCGTCACATAAAAATTCACACCGGAGAAGAACCTTTCGCCTGCCTTCAGTGTGGAGAGAGTATTGCAGATATAATAAATCATCAACATCATATGAGTAATCACACTGAAGAGAAGCCTTTCACCTGCTCTCAGTGTGGAAAGAGGTTCATAGAGAAAATAAACTTTAACACTCACTTAAAACTTCACACAGGAGAGAAGCCTTTCACCTGCCTTCAGTGTGGAAAGAGTTTTGCACATAAAAGAAATATTCACCGTCACATGAGAATTCATACCGGAGAGAAGCCTTTCACATGCTCTCAGTGTGAAAAGAGTTTTGCACATAAAATAAATCTTCACCATCACATGATAATTCACACCGGAGAGAAGCCTTTCACCTGCCTTCAGTGTGGAAAGAGTTTTGCACATAAAAGAAATATTGACCGTCACATGAGAATTCACACTGGAGAGAATACTTTCACCTGCCTTCAGTGTGGAAAGAGTTTTGCACATAAAATAAATCTTCAGTATCACATGAGAATTCACACGGGAGAAAAGCCTTTCACCTGCTCTCAGTGTGGCAAGAGTTTCATAGAGAAAAGAAACTTTAAAACTCATTTAAAACTGCACACTGGAGAGAAGCCTTTCACCTGCCTTCAGTGTGGAAAGAATTTTGCACAAAAAAAATATCTTCACCGTCACATGAGAATTCACACCGGAGAGAAACCTTTCACCTGCCTTCAATGTGAAAAGAGCTTTGCACATAAAGGAGATCTTCAGTATCACATGAGAATTCACACCGGAGAGAAGCCTTTCACCTGCCTTCAGTGTGGAAAGAGTTTTGCACATAAAAGAAATCTTCACCGTCACATGAGAATTCACACCGGAGAGAAGCCTTTCACCTGTTCTCAATGTGGCAAGAGTTTCACAGTGAAAGGACATCTTCACCGTCACATGAGAATTCACACCGGAGAGAAGCCTTTCACCTGCTCTCAGTGTGGAAAGAGTTTCACAAAAGCAAGCCATCTAACACTTCATCTGCGTTCTCACTCTGGATTTAAGCCATTTAACTGATCAGTGTGGCAAAACGTTTTCGGGTGCATCACAACTACACATGACAAGTCACATAAATGAGAAACGTCACGTTTGTTTTTTGTGTGGAAAGAGTTTTATTACATTATCAATCCTGAAATTACATGAGCGAGTGCATACTGAAGACAAACCGTACTGCTGTACTTCATGTGAGAATAGTTTTAGCCATTTAAGTAATCTAAACAACTATCTAAAAAAGCTTTGTACAAAGCTGTTGAACTGAACAAAGTTAATTCCAGGGACAGTGACAACACTTTTTTGTTGTAACTAAAGCTGTCAAAATAATTACATTTGATTAATTGAAAATATTTACCATGTTAATTTTCTTATTCATGATGTTACCAAAATAACCAAGTTGCCAAGTTATCACAAGACATTTCATTCAGCTCCGTGTGAGTTTTAAACTCTGGTTGGTGTAGGGTAAAACCTTTGTGATGAGTCAAAGATTACTGGACAATTAAAATAAATTATCATTATGTGGGCAGTGTGAGCGCTAAAAGCAGAACAAGACATTGACCCTGTTCAGAATATCTTACTACTATACTACTATACTACTGTCTGCAGCTCTTTTCATGTGTAGTTTGTAGTAGCACCTTGACATAAATTTATTTGCATTTCATATCCAAACCATGTGCTGATAATTTGTGGTGGATGAGGGCATCAGAGAATTAATGTGCATTTCAATGTATATGCAACCAATGGGGACTAGTTCTATATATGTATATAAAAAAAATCCAAAAGTTCATGTATGAAGAACACCTGAGAGAATACAGGGATGCCCTTAAAACTGCAAGAAAAGCACATTACACAAATTATTAGTGATGGTGCTGCAAATCCCAACATAATGTTTAAGACAATCAACAAACTTCATAAACCTATCAACTTTCTAACCTGTTCTTCTGTTCAGTAGTCTAACAAGTTTCATAATTTGTTGAAAAAATTGAGATTATTTACAAATCCATTGCTTCTGTTCTCTCATCTAATCCTGTTGAGATTCATCCTTTCAATTTCACTGCAACTGATTTTCCAGTTTAGCAACAATTAACATTGATTACATATCAAATCTAGTGATGATTCTGAATTCAACTACATGTATTCTTAACCCTCTTCCTACATCCGTTCATAAGGGGTGTCCGCTATCAATCAGTCCCCTCATCATGACAATTGTGAACACTTCCTTTATTACTGGGATTGTCCAACTCGCTCTTAAGATTGCAGTACTGAGACTGCCCTGGTTTGAGTTATGAATGACCTAATGTCAGCTGATTCGGGAGGCTGTAGACAACTGGGTCAGAGCATCTCTGAAACGGCTACTTCAGCAGTAGTGAGTAGTGCGTATGGGGCTGCATAGCCACAGACCTGTCAAAGTATCCATGATGACTCCTGTCCACCATCGAAAGTACCTACAATGGGCATGCGAGCATTGGAACTGGACCTTGGAGCAGGGGAAGAGGGTCGCCTGGTCTGATGAGTCCTGTTTTCTTTTACATCACTTGTACAGACATGTACATGTGCGCCGGTTACATGGGGAAGTGATGGCACTTAGATGCACTGTGGGAAGACGAGTCGTGTCCTAGCCCTGCTCTCCTCCTTGTCATACTCCTCCCTCCTTTGCCTAAGGCCGGGGAACCCTTCTTTCTAGGGGGAGGGGGGGCTTTTGGTTCCCCCTCCTGGCAGGCTTTTTACCAACTCTCTTGAGCTCGGAAGGCGGACAAGGGGAGGATCAAGACGTGGCGGCAGCGAGAGAGAGAGAGAGGAAATACCTGGTTCGCCGTTGCCCAGATACGTTGTCACACAGCCTACAGCACTCCCTGACCTCTGGCGGATGACCGCTCGCTCCTCCCCCGGTGGACGGTATTGTGTCCTCCAACCCTGAGCAGACGGTCATGCTCCTCCCCCTCCTTTTTCTCTTTTCTTTTTTCTCTATAATTTTTTCCTATGAAGGACGTAGCATGCCTCAGATTCGGTAGTGACGCCTCCGTCCCAGGGCGGAAGGCTGTGGCTGCTCCTCAGTTGGCTGGCAGTGGCGATGACTCCATGACAGCGCATTCCTCCTCCTTCCCTGGTTTCGGGACCAATGTAACAGGGGGATTAAAATGGGAAATGAGGAGGCGGGAACCAGACAAACCATCAAAATAATGTTTAATGTAAAATAATACAAAGACAAAACATAAACACACACACGGCAGCTGCGTGTGGCTCTCTCTCTCCCGAACTGCCACACCCGGCTGATTTTATCCCTCTATTCGGCTGATCAACCCGATTAGGGCCAGGTGTGCATAGTCACGGCCCGGTCTAGCCCTCCTCCACGTCACAGTCACATAACGTTTTTTAAGATGGTGACTGTAAAGGGATTAATGGAAAGGAGGAGGCGAGAACCAGCTTATAATTAATATAAATAATATTTTAATGAAGAACTGAACCAAAAGACCCAAACACACAGGTGTCGGACAGCTGCCTGTAAATCTCTCTCTCTCTGTCACACTGCCGTCTCCAGTCAGCCTTTATCCCTCTAGGGCTAATCAGCCCAATTAGGGGTCGGGTGTGCAGAATCACGACCTGACCCCGCCCTCCACCCTGCCACAGTGACATCTGAGGGATCGGAGATCACACATATTCAGAAGTGGTTTTTGTTTTGTCCTTTATGCACAGATATTTGACTAGATTTCTAATCAGCTTTACAGAAGATCAGGCATTAACAGAATATAGAACTGTTATATCTATGTCTTAGAATCATCATTGTGTAGTTTGATTAGGTACTTAGGTACAACCCCAATTTAAAAAAGTTGAGACAGTATGAAAAATGCTAATAAAAACAAAAAGGAATGATTTGTAAATTATATTCACCCTTTTCTATATTGAAAGCACTTGTTTTCGCATTGTTGCAGATCAGGTGTTTGCTGACCACCCATTCATTGCAGTGGCCTCTTTCAGCAGGATAATATTCTGCGCCCTATCACACTGCACACATTGTCCGATAATGGTTTGAGGAACATGATAAAGTGTTCAAATTCCCCAGATCTTGATCCGATTTTGCATTTATGGGATGTGCTGGACCAACAAATCCAATCCACGGCAGATTCACCTCACAACTTACAGGACTTAAAGGATCTGCTGCTAATGTCTTGGTGTCAGATACCACAGGACACCTTCCAGGGTCTTGTAGAGTCCATGCCTCAGCGGGTTGGTGCTGTTTTGCTGGCACGCACAGGACCAACAGCATATTAGGCAGGTGGTCATAATATTCAGCTCATCAGTGTATAATTTTCTAAAACTAAACTGCTCCTAGATTGAGGTTCTCCTCATTGGCACACCAGCTGCCACTCACAAATGTAAAAATGCCAAATTGACTGTGGATAACAACTTTGTATTGCCCTCTACTCAAGTGAGCAATGCCAACCGTGTCATTATTTTTGATGCTCACTTGACTTTTGATGCATATATCAAGAGTATCTCAAAATCTGCATTTGATCATTTTAGAAATATTGCCAGACTCAGACTTTTCCTCTTGTTACTTATTACTTCAAGGATGGATTATTGCAATGCGCTTTTCACAGGTCTACCTCTGTGGGCAGACTGGCCACCTTTGGGCTATCTGCAAAATCTATTAAATGGAGACAGTATATTTAACGGATAAGGCTAATAACATTGGTTAAAAATGAACTGAGAGCTTATCTGAAGAAATTACAGAGATGTGGGTTGATGGGTTTTTCATGTAGGGCATGTTATGTACACATGTGGACGCTGACAACACAAACCACTAGCTTCCTCTCAGTCTGATAGAACATGAAACATGCGCTGTGTGCACTAAAGGGAAAGATGGGTGGGTGTTGCATTACTGTAACTTTAAATCAATTTAATTCATTTTTCTGCTTTGGGAACTTTAATTCAACATTGAACTTTCAGTCAACTTAAATACTTAAAAGTGAAGCTCAACTTAATAACTAATCAAATATTTATGTTTTAGTGAAAATGTTATGGATCATGTTATGGATCACGCATCATTTGGTTTCATGTCATGTGTAACGAAACGGGCAGAGAGGATCCAGTTGCAGCTTTTATTGAGAATAACACCAAGTTAAGCGGGGTATAAACACAGGAACAAATAAAATGTCCACAATGGGAAAACAAAGGTAAAAAACACAGGATATGACCACTGGGAATCTTCCAAGGAGGGCTCAGGCAGAAACACGGACGAGGGCAGGAGACACATGCAACATACTTGTAACATCAAACAATAACCGACAAAGGACAAGGTGAACATGAGGGCTTAAATACAAAACCAAAGGGGAAACAAAAGCCAATGGGAAAACAGAACTCAAAACAAGATGATAAGGCAATTAACTAAAACCAATGACAAAACTAGAACTGATAATAAAGTAATCAAACAATGAACCAATGAAAACCAGACACATGAACATGGAGGGAAAGAGGACATGACAAGACTGGGAAACAGGAACATGAGTGAATTTCAAAATAAGAGTGCAAAAGACAATATGGAACATAAAAGGTGCCAAAAACTAAAAATAAAAGGTACACAAACCAAAGACGGTGTGGATCGTTACATCATGATGCATGAGCTCATCTGCATCTCCAGATTTTTCACCTACTGCTTGTCCGCTTTTTTCTTTTTCAGCCAGATACAGATCAAAGGTAGGTTGGAACTTTATTTTAATTAAAATACTTAATAAAAAAAAAACGTTTGACAATGTTTTTGTGGTTTGAGTTGACTTTCTTTTTCACAAATACTGACAACATTAGTAACGGTGTCTAACTCACATTTAGTAATTAACTGCATTAACTAACATCAGTGATTTTACAGGTTAGCGCTAGCTAATGTTAGTGTTCAGTTATATTGACAAGTTAATGTAGTTTCCCATTTCTTTAGTAAAATGTATATTATTTATATTTAGAATCTTGTGTGTGTGTGTGTGTGTGCGTGTGTGTGTGTAGGCCTCTACTCCCATGGGACTACCGCAAGACTGCTTTCGGTATAAATAATCCACTCATTCTTTCCTCTGGTGTTAATGTTTTTGGTGCAAAGATGTTACTATTTGTAAAGAGGACTCTAGCAAACAGAAGTGGGTAGTAACATGCTACATTTACTCTGTTACATTTACTTGAGTACATTTTTGTAGAAAATGTACTTTCAAGAGTAGGTTTAGTAGTGGGTAGTTTTTATTCTTTCTCAAGTAAATTTTTTTTTTTTTTTACTTTGTTACAATGGGCAACAGTCCTTTCATACTGGTTTTAATTAAATAAGTTTTAATAAATGATTTTTGAATGGGACATACTACAGCGGTCACTTGAGTCAAGTTCATGACTGCAGCAGCAAACGTGCCAAACAAACACATTTGTCATACAGTCCCTTCAGTTTACACCAAGATAAGAGGATATTTCAAGATTAGAATTGCAGCTCTAACTTAATGAACTCCTTGCAGTGAGTTTTGGCGATTGTGATAACATGAGCTTATCTTTGTTGTGGTGATGATCATTTTGCAGGGTGATTCTGTATTTTTGGGCTCATATGAACTCAGTTTCTAAGTATACATTTTTATATCAGTGTCTACTGTATAAATCCATGTAAACATCCATGTGTAAATGCCTTTTGCTTTATCATGTGCGTGACTACTGGAGCACATCTCTGCGTGTGTACACTGCACAGTAACTTTGCATTTGACAGCTGCGGAGTGTTTTTCTCGTGGACAGCATAGAACAAACTTTAATAAGCTTAACATGCTTCCAAATACAAGGTGTTGTTGTTATGTAGTAATGTAGTAAATATGATTGACCCTGTGGAGTATTGTTAACATTTTTCAATCTAACAATTACTAGAAACTGATTTTCAAACTTCTCTTCTAATTGACAGATATGTCCAAATCTGACAAGTGTTCATAAAATTATAGTTTGCGTTATTGTCTGCTGTTGCATTGAAGAAAGAATGTCAGGTTTGGAACAACATGAGGGTGAATGATCAAAGAATTTCCAATAATAATAAGTTAATTATTATTGTTATTAAATATTATTATTATTATTATGTTTTACATGTTAAATGTGTATTATGTAATGGAATATTGGAGATTAAACGTCCATTATGTTACATATTAAATGAATTCGCTTCTCGATACTTCAGTATTCTTTTAACTGGATTCTTTTAACTGGATTCTTTTTTTACTCTTACTCAAGTAATTAATTACATCACTGCGTTTACTTCTACTTGAGTAATTATTTTTTTCAAGTAATTGTCATTTTTCTTGAGTACAGTTTTTGGCTACTCTACTCCTCTGCTAGCAACCCACAGTATGTCATTTTAATAAAAGATACTATAATTATTAATAGATAATATTAAATTCTTATGTTGAACATGTTATTATATTGTTATTTGGCTAAAGTCAAACTTTACTTAGGTAGATACTGTTGTCTTCCGAGTTGCTATTTTTCTCATTAAACTATAGACAGTAAACTATAGATTTAATATATTTTAGCAGTAAAGCACTCTACCAGGAGCTCCACAATGGATTTCAAGGCGAGATGGCCTGAGCTGTACAGACAGGAAGAGGTATTAACAAAAAAAGAATTGGTTGACGTAAGGTACTGGTTACATCGGTTTCATACATTAGGTTGAGATAATGCAGTTATAAAAGTGCAAAAAAACAAACAAACAAATGAGACTGTTGAAAATGTCTTAGTCATTATAGGGGATTGCTCCCTCTTTTACATGCTCTTTTTTTTGTTTCAAATGAGTGCAGTGTTCCAGAGGCTTATGGCTTTTCCCTAGAAAGAAATGATCATGGCCCAGTTATATATGTACTTGAGTTCAGTGATCAGAGTTATCCATTCCAAAGGAGGAGTTACTTGTGAGAAGTCTGCTGACATAATGTAAATCTTGAATCAGGTAATTCTGTGTTTTATTTTTTTGTTTTAGTTAACATTTTTTATTGATTCATAGACATATCACAAAGAAAAAACTTTTAACCCCCACTATTACCCCTCCTCTCTCATATAGGTCACCAAGTGTTGTAACCCCCCTCGCAATCCACTCTGACAAGCAGAAAGGGGACTTATTAATACATAATTTAGAGCCATATGCTTTAGGAAACATTTAAATAAATGTCAGAATTAACCACTCTGGACACTTGTCCACACCAAGTGCAAATGCAAGATAACGGTGTAACTTAACTTTTCCGATTAGTTTGATAGAAAGGCTTTGCAATGGCAAAATAGGGGTGAGAACTTCCTGTTCAATACAAAACCATGGAGGGGCTCTCCCAGGTGGAAGCATCCAATGAGCCACATGTCTGAGACCGAATGCATAATAATTAAACAAAATCTTGGGCAGGCCTAGCCCACCTTTGTCAATTGGCCTATGTAACTTATTAAAATGTAATCTAGGAAGCTTACCATTCACTATGCTATCAAATTTCTTGAAATAAGAGAGGGGGACATCTACAGGGAGAAATTGTAGCAGGTAGATACATTTTGGAATAAAATTAATTTTAATAATATTAACCTTCCCAATTATAGATTAATGTAATGAAGCCCACCTACCCACATCACTCAAAAATATTTTTATTAAGGGGTCAAAATTAACTCTAACTAAATCAGACAAATGTGCTGGGAATACAGTGCCTAAATACTTAATGCCCTGTTTGGGCCACTGGAAGGCACCTGGCTGGAAATCTGTTACTGGGCAGTACGCTGTCAGAGCCAAAGCTTCAGATTTAGAACAATTGACTCTCTATCCCGAGAACTTAGAAAATGAATTAATAACTCTATGGAGGAGAGGCATAGATCTATTGGGGCCAGATATGAATAAAAAAATATAATCTGTGTAAAGCAAAAGCTTATGTGCCACATTTCCCGCTACCACCTATGGAAAATCATTTTCCCTCCTTATTGCAGCTGCTAATGGTTCCAGGGCGAGACAGAACAATAATGGGGAAAGAGGGCAACCCTGCCGGGTGCCCCTATCCATAGTAACATAATCTTAAATTATTCCATTTGTTTGTACCATTGCCACCGGGTGTCTATAAAGTAACTTAATCCATCCAATAAAAGTATTCCCGAACCCGTATATTTCCAAAATTTTATAAAGATAATCCCATTCTACCATATCAAATGTGAGATGGCAGTGACTGGAGTCTGATCATTCACCACTGACCATATAATATTGGAGAAATGCCTAATGTTATCATAAGAGCTGCGGCCCCCAGAATAAAACCCACCTGATCTATAGAGATGCCACAACCTCACTCAGTTGGTTAGCCAGAATTTTTGACAATATTTTTACATCTATCTGGATCAGGATAAGTGGACGGCAACTCCCACACTCGCCTGGATCTTTGCCTTTTTAAGAATCAATCTGATCCGGGCTTGTGTCATGGTTGGTGCAAGCCCTCCATTCTCTAATGATTCCTTATAAACTTCTAATGAAAGTGGAGCCAGTTCTGTAGCATAAGATGTAGCATTCAGCGGCAAAGCCATCTGTCCCCAGAGCCTTGCCTGTAGGCATGGCCCAGATCACCTCGCCAAGCTTCTCCAATGTCATTTCAGAGTCAAGAGATATTTTTGCTCAGTCATCAGTTTAGGGAGTTCTAATAGTTGCACAAAGTTTCCAGTATCTTCACTGGTAGACAAAAACGTGGAACCACAAAGATCAAGACAGAATTCTTCAAAAGCATTGTTAATATCAGTGGCCGAAGTAAAAATCTCATCACCAGCAGATTTCACTGTGGGAATGGTAGAAAAAGACTCTCCCTGCTATATATATCTAGCCAAATGCTTCACTGCTTTGTCCCCCAACTCAAAGTATGACTGTCTTGCCCTGAATAGCCAAAACTCCACCTTCTGCGACAAAATAGTATTATATCTGTATTTCAATCAACAACATTCTGCACTTCAGCTCTGCCTCTGCACTTTTAATATTCCCTTCCAACTCCACAGGTTCTTGTGCTTTGTTTTTTTTTTTTTTTTTTTTTTTGATGAATGAGCAGGGGCGATTCTAGGGTCAGAGCTTTAGGGGTGCTGAGCACCCAACACCTCTTTTTTATGTGCCAAACTGAGTATGAGGGTATTGAGACCGCTTTAACTGTTTAGGACCAGTGTCCTTATCCCCTAGTCTGAACAGCTCTCTTCTGTCTCTGCTTGGTGGTCTCTATGTTGCACTCCCTCTGTCTCTTCATTTCTTTCACTAGTCAATTCCCTCTCATCCCTTATGGACTCTCCCTGTTGTTTTCCTCCTCCTTTATTATGAAAAAAGTAAATGTAATATAAGCCACTTAATGCCAATAAGTTAGTATAGGAGTATGAGTAGTTACTGTTTTGCTTGCCACTATTCACTATATGTCAATTTATTATTGTTGTTTCCTCACCTGGTTCTTCCTGCATGCTCTCCCTTTCTCCTTCTCCATCTCCCTCTCTTTCCCTTGGCACTGACAATCATACACAAATATATTGTAGGCAGGAGAGTTGAGGTCAGTTTGTCATGTTACAAAAATGTTATGGAGACCATTTACAGATTCTAAGGATATGATCAAAAGGCACACAGAGGCGTGTCATTTTAAATGTTTTTATTATTATTATTATTATTATTGGGCTTAGAAATTTTTTAAATCACAAATTCCTTTCACAAGAGAAGCTGTATTCTCCATTGTGGGTTTGAAATAAAAAAAATAAATAAAAGCAGGGTCTCTCACCTGAATCTGTCTTTTTTCTTTTAAAGAATTGTCGTATGTCCATTGCTCACTGGCAGGCCACACACACACACAGAGAGAGAGAGAGAGAGAGAGAGGGAGAGAGAGAGAGAGAGAGAGAGAGAGAGAGAGAGAGAGAGAGAGAGAGAGAGAGTAATGCTAGGAGTTCAGGAGTTAAGCCTGGTTCAGGTTAAATCCTCTGTGTGTAAGGAATGAATAAATACAGCAAAAGAAAAACATTAAACTTTCTTTTTATTGTCTAGTTTGATAGTCAGCCACAACTGAAAAATAGCAGATATAAATCTAGGAATGAATAACAATTCATTAAAAAAGCCACAGTGAGTGTTTTCACACCGTGATATGTCGTTTGTTTTCACTCTGGTCCAAACGCCAGGGCTTCATGTTTCCATGACGATTGACCAGAAAAGACGCACGTGACGTCATGTTTACATGACTCCCGATTGTTAAAATGAGTATCAAATTAACGATAAACTTTAACAACAGAGACACACGTACGCAGTTTATTTGTCGCACTGCTGGTTTTGTTTCACGCTCTAGCAGTTAATAAACAGAACTGCGTGCGTCTTGCGGAAGAACATTGTAACCGGCACTACTTCTCTCCGTTTATGACTATGGACGAGTCACCCACGTCCTGTGCTACTCCACAGCGGCGGCGACCCGCTGGACTAAAATAGTCTGAAAATAAATACTTATTATAGGTGTACCATGGTGATTAAGGATACTGACTCCAGTACTCACCGATATGGTTTCGGAATCGGAACAACTCTAGGTAAAAGGAAAGAAGTATGAGACACAGCTTTGAAGCAACTTAGTTGATTCACAACACTACATAACGGGTTCTCACTCTGCGTGTTTCGCGCTGGATGACGGTCGTGCTGAGCGCGGTGCAGGTACAGAGAAGTAGAAGAAGAGAAGAGGATGACACCATTTGCTAAGCGGGGATGTTTTCATTTTCATCCTTAACACATACATTGTAAACCACAAACTACAGAGTATGTTTTGGACATTATTGAACCTTGTCAAAGACGAACAAAAATGTTAGAATAACAACATTTCTTACTCCACGTTTTAGGGGTGCTGAGCTCCTTTTTAGGGGTGCTGAAGCACCCCTAAAAAGGGGCTAGCCTCGCCCCTGTGAATGAGGCATACTGTATGATGTGCCTCCCAAGCCACGCCCACAGAGGATACTGAGGACCAGTTGGTCTCCATATAAACATTGATTTCAGCCTTTAACATTTGTTGGAATTCAGGATTTTGCAAAAGTGCCAACTATATGATTTAATTTTCTCCATATGTGGCAGCACCTCTAAACTCACCAGGTTATGATCTGAGACTATTATGTTTGCAATTGAGCAATCAACAACAGATGGAATGATGGATATATTCCAGAATAAATCTTATGGTCTGATGAAAAAAATGTATAGTCCCTTCCAGATGGGTTCAGAAGTGTCCAAATATCTGTAAGACCAAGATTTTTACACATCCTGTGAAGCATCAGTGTTGCTTTAGGGGGCTTGCACACTTTTGCTTCACTATGATCAATGACTGAGTCCATCAATGGATTAAAGTCTCCTCCCAATATTATATCATGAGGGGTGCCAGCGGCTTGCAACATCCCTTCAAGATCAATAAAAAAACCCTGATCTTCAGTGTTGGGTGCGTAAATATTAGCCAATATCAGACTTTGCCCCTGAATTTCTGCTACAACAACAATTACTCTTCTTATTTAACTTTAATCTGTTTGAGACATTTGAATTGTAGATGTTTACTTATCAGTGTAATGACTCCCCTGCTCTAAGAAACACTATATCACATTTCTTATGTTTAAGATAGAAATAACCTTCCTTGTTTTATGGGCTGCCCCAACCCATTCACATTCCACATGGAGAGAGACAATACACTCATAATAACATTTGACATTTTGACATATTAGAAAAATTATACAGTGTGTCAAAAATTAAAGCACTTTCCCCATTAGTGCAACATCAAACCCATAGCCTCCCCCTGAACCAAACAAACAGAAAAAAGAATAACATGCACATTAACCCTGTGCACTACAGCGCCAACCAGCATCCATCCCTCTAAACTCAAATAGTCCATGTACGCCTACGAGACTCCCATGACAACTTTGCCATTGGATTGCTCAAGTCCACTGTTTCTATACAAAATTTATAAGAAAGAATTACACAACAGAAGATAATTTTAAAAACAAATACAGCCGCTAGGCAGAACCAGCACAAAAAGAAACAAAAAAGGTGCTCAGCTTCCTCGGATGGTCAAGTGAATATTCATTGAGTCAGGCCCACTCGGCTGCAACATGAGTATCACCAAATTACTTACTCCATTGACTTTTTGAAGGTCAATGCTTGCTGTGGGCATGTAAGTTTTTTACGGCAATCCTTAGCATTTATTCTCAATTTATCCAGGAACATCAGTGCAAAAGCGACCTTCCATTTATGTATGAGTTTCTTGCATTCCTAGACTCAATAAAATGCTGTGGTTCTTCCAAGAAAGCCTTCCTTTACTCCTCGCCTCACGTAGCACAAGATCTTTATCGGAATCTCAGAAATTTGCCCAGAATTGATAGGGAATGTCTCCCTCCGCGGATCTCTGAGCCAGAACCCTGTGAGCTCGCTCGATTCCCAGCTTATGGCCTGTTATGTCTGAGTGTATGTACGTGTATGTATAATTATTTATTTTTAGTCGTTTTTGTTTTTAATTACCTATGTCTTGCTGCTGTTTTTGGTATTGTTTGTATTGTTGTACACTGGAAGCTCCTGTCACCAAGACAAATTCCTTGTATGTGTAAGCATACTTGGCAATAAAGCTGATTCTGATTCTGATTCTGAATAGTATTAAAACTAACAAAGTGCGCAGAGCTTGCCGTTCACACGTCTGAACCTCGCATTGTCACGTGACTCTCTTCTTGACTCCACTTTTAATATTTTTATAACTCTTAGTGTCAATGTGTGTGTGATTGGGTGAATGGGACACAGTGTAAAGCGATTTGGTAACCTCTAAGGTTAAAAAAGACGCTATATATGTGCAGACCATTTACCAAATATAGTAAGTTGATTCAAAACTCAGCCCCAGTTAAACCATAACGCCATAGAATGAGGTAGAGGCAATGATCCACACTATTGTGAACTACACTCACGCTATTGTAGGCTACTGTATAATGTAATTAATAAACAATAAACTAACTAAAACAGTAAATAAAATGTATCATGTAATAATGAATGCTGCTGCCCAAAGTGACTGTATCTCCAATGAGTTTACCTTTAAAACACAATCTTAGCAACAATATAAGTAAATACCATGTAAAAATATATACAGTATAATATGAACAAATGACCAACAATGATCTAACAGGATACAGTGTTAGCTGCAGCCACAGAGCAAAATGTCTTTTTGTGAATCTGCTGGATATAGTTGACTTTCTACATTTATCCAAACAGACAATAAGAAAAGTAAAACTGGCCTTGAACCCACGATTAGCAGGAAAAGACAGTATCAGTTGACATGAGCGCATAGACCCTGAACTATCAGTCCACATTTTACAAAGAACTTAAATTTTTAACTACTCCACACCAACCCCTGTAACTTTAAAGAATATTATTTAAAAACAACAAAATAAACTCTCTCTCACACACACACACATATTTCATCACGCTTATGAGCGAGTGTAACACTTTGTCTAACACTGACGACTAGCCCAGTCGAATGTAACATAGGTTAACACCATTAATTAAATGCATTGTTGTTGTTGTTGTTTTTCATTAGTGCTAACAAAGCACCAAGAGGAGGCAACATTGAATTGATTTTACAGAGCCATGAGATTTATTGGATCAACACACTTCAAACCTTGTCACCAATTGGACTTAATGATGAAGTCTTTTTTGGTGTGATTCATTAGATATACTGTATGTATAGATCGTTTTTTCCATATATATATATATATATATATATATATATATATATATATATATTGACTGAATCATTGCTTAAGCAATTTTGATACTCTTTGTAATCCAGGATAGTGTGCAGCATTTTTTTCAATTACTTCTCAGGTGTGCAAGGTTAGTTGTTCATTTAACCAGTCTGCAAAAATGCCTAGTTCTCTACATCTTTAATTTTCTGGCATCACACAGGGTTGAGGTCTGCATTACCGCAGAACTCTCACGGGACCTGATTAGATTTCTTATGGCGTGTGTTTACATTTCTGAGTTGAAGGTGGGAGCGGATGGTAATTCCATGAGATGTGGAGAGGAGCAAGCGGTCAGAGACTAGCCTGAAAAATCTGATGTGGATTTCTGTTTTTATTTTATGAATTAATGAACGCAACCACATTAGTGTGCACACAGCTTGTGCATTAAATGATCCAATATTTAAAGCAGGCAGGTATTCAACGGTCTTTATAAGAATGGCAAAGCAATGCACACACAGTGTCATCACAGGATGTGAAACTCAGACTAGAATTTAAACCTAGTATGACCCATATGGTTGACCATTGTGAGGAGCAATAAGCATTTTTTGGATTATATAGTTTATAATTTCAATATTTTAAAGTGTCAATATGTATGAAGCCAACTAAATGAGTAAACTCCAGTTGTCAAAGTTTTCACAAATCATAAAAATTTATTTAAAACAGTGATGGATCATGAGGAAGATGCTTAAAACAGTGACAGAGACAGTGAGAGCTGTCTGTAGCAGCGACAGGTCAAGAGCTGCCACGGAAAGATTTTACCCCCTCTCAAAAAAAAAAATTTCTTTATAACTTCACTCTCTTAGAATATACAATGCATCCAGAAAGTATAGAATCCCTTATTTTAGTCAGACATTATACACACAGTTTTTTGCATATATACAGTGAAATGTATTAGTTTTCACATATCTGGGGTCAGAGTACAGGGTCAGCCATGATAGCTTTTTCCACATTTTGTTATGTTACAGCCTTTTTCCAAAATGGATTATACTCATTATTTTTCTCAAAATTCTACAAACAATATCCCATAATGACAAAGTGAAAGAAGTTTGTTTGAAATCTTTGCAAAGTTATTAAAAAATATATCTAAAAAATCACATGTACATAAGTAGTCACAGCCTTTGCCATTACACTCAAAATTGAGCTCCGGTGCATCCTGTTTCCACTGATCATCCTTGAGATGTTTCTGCAACTTGATTGGAGTCGACCTGTGGTAAATTCAGTTGATTGGACATCATTTGAAAAGGCACACACTTGTCTATATAAGGTCCCACAGTTAACAGTTCATATCAGAGCACAAACCAAGCCATGAAGTCCAAGGAATTGTCTGTAGACCTCCGAGACAGGATTGTATCGAGGCACAGATCTGGAGATGGGTACAGAAACATTTCTGCAGCATTGAAGGTCCAAATGAGCACAGTGACCTCCATCATCTGTAAATGGAAGAAGTTTGGAACCACCAGGACTTTTCCTAGAGCTGGCCCCCCGGCCAAACTGAGAGATGGGGAGAAGGGCCTTAGTCAGGGAGGTGACCAAGAACCCGATGGGCACTCTGACAGAGCTCCAGCGTTTCTCTTTGGAGAGAGGAGAAACTTCCAGAAGACCTACCTGACCAAACAGGCCTGCATGGTAGAGTGGCCAGATGGAAGCCACTCCTCAGTAAAAGGCACATGACAGCCTGCCTGGAGTTTTCTAAAAGGCACCTGAAGGACTCTCAGACCATGAGAAACTAAATTCTCTGGTCTGATGAAACCTTTGGCCTGAATGGCAACCGTAATGTCTGGAGGAAACAGGCACCGCTCATCACCTGGCCAATACCATCCCTACAGTGAAGCATGGTGGTGGCAGCATCATGCTGTGGGGATGTTTTTCAGCGGCAGGAACTGGGAGACTAGTCGTGATCGAGGGAAACATGAACGCAGCAATGTACAGAGACATCCTTGATGAAAACCTGCTCCAGAGTGCTCTGGACCTCAGAATGGGGCGAAGGTTCATCTTCTAACAGGACAACAACCCTAAGCACACAGGCAAGATAACAAAGGAGTGGATACGGGACAACTCTGTGAATGTCCTTGAGCAGGCCAGCCAGAGCCCAGACTTGAACCCGACTGAACATCTCTGGAGAGATCTGAAAATGGCTGTGCACTGACGCTCCCCATCCAACATGATGGAGAAAAAGGTCCTGCAAAGAAGAATGGGAGAAACTGCCCAAAAATAGGTGTGTCAAGCTTGTAGCATCATACACAAAAGACTTGAGGCTGTAATTGGTGCCAAAGGTGCTTCAACAAAGTATTGAGCAAAGGCTGTGAATATTTATGTACGTGTGATATATATATATATATATATATATATATATATATATATATATATATATATATATATATATATATATATATTTACAAAGATTTCAAACAAACTGCTTTCACGTTGTCATTATGGGGTATTGTTTATAGAATTCTGAGGAAAATAATTAATTTTATCCATTTTGGAATAAGGCTGTAACATACTAAAATTTGGAAAAAGTGAAGTGCTGTGTATACTTTCCGGATGCACTGTAAAGTGCAGTAAAAGAAAAGTGGTTTCTTGGCAATTATGTTTTTGCGAATCTCACACATGCTTGACATCAACCTTATTCGCCTGCAGAATTTCACTAAGAAAAGTAAAAGTTGAATACACGTTTATACAGGAGTCAAACTCAAGTAACTCTCAAGCCTGTTAATGATAGTTTTTCATGGGTGCAATACTCATCCCTGCCTCCAGAGGGTGATAAACAGTGAGTATTTCACAGAGTTCTGGAGAAATGTGTGATAGAAGAAGAGTGAAGGAGACGCAAGTATTGTTGTATGTTTATGTTGATTTTATCTGTCCTGATTGAGGAAATTCTTTTATTCATCACTTTTGTAAGTTGATATTTAAATATTCTTGTATAGATACTTTTTATTATTTAGTGTTTGTTTCTCCAGAATGGAAATGTTTGTTTGGTGCAGCCTGCAGGATTGTTTGAGACAGCTTTTGATGTGTAGAGACATTTTCGTTTCGTTTGTTGTTGCTTATGACTGGAATGTTGTAAACTTTTATTCTTAAGATTTAATTGGATTTTGAAATATAGGATTTTGTTCTGGAGATCAGAGATGTCAAACTCGCAAGAGCAGCAAACTTGAAAAGAAATGAGCATAAATCAATATAATAAAGTCCAGTAGGGTTATCAGAAATGTTTACAATACACTCGAGTCAGATTGTGTGCACACAATATTTTACCATAAAGAGGAGGACATCAATGATAATTAAAATAAATTACATGTGCAGAATTAGTGATTTGCAGTGGAAAACAAGAGCAAATATTGTGTACAGAAGTATTTGAAACCACACTCTATGGAGCATCTGTGGAGAATAATGGTCTTAATTCTTGATATATGCAGGGACGTCCACAGTCAAATTGAGGGGCAGTGGCCCAAACCATCCACTCCACCAAATAAATAAATCAAATCTATACTGTATAATCAGTATTAATCTATTTTATGAATAAAAATAAAACTATTTTATGAAAGCACACCCTTGACAAAAATATGATGAAATAAAAATAATCGTTCAAGATTTTAACAGTGTTAGATATAAACAGAAGAATACATATCTAGAGAAACATATGGTTAGAAGATGTTAGATATGGATTTATATCCAGTATGTTGTTTTGTGTTTCACCGCTTGAACTGCTGGAGTTGAAGGTGCTGAACACCAACTAAATGAAGCTCTATAAAACTGGTTAATTACCACATTATATAAAATAATTTTTCATAAGATATTGAAAGCCTAATGTGAAAAAATAAACCCTCTTGTGCGTGGATGGCTAGAGCACGATGGCCGTGTGCTTGGCCAGGTGTCGCAGGATCAATGTGAACTTCTGGGGCTACACACAGACTCCAATGAAGAAATACTTGTATTCAATCAGAAAATAACATATATTTCAAAAATAATTTTTATTTTATATTGTTTAATTGGATAATGTATACTAATTACAAGTATTTACATTAATTTAATGAACACTAAACCAATACTGTCTCTTTAACAAAGCCGACATATCTGTAAATGAGCACGTTAACATGAGAAGATGCAAAGGGTTTTATCTCATCTCTGCCATGCATGATCAGAATTAAATGTTTCTTTTTTGTTGTTTTTCGGGTCAACAACTGACTGCAGAGAACAGAAAGGGTTTTAAAAGAGATATTATTCAATGACAAATGGGTCATGTGGATCTCGTCTTTGGACATTTTTACAACTCTTTAGTCTCTTTAACAACTTTTACTCCCAATACACACAAAATATTTTGCTGCTGAATACTCCACCACTATACTGCACAATTATTGCTGAGTGAAATATAAACATTTATTAGCAAGTTTGGAGTAATTTCATCTCATTTTAGTGGAGGGTTGCACATAAAATAAAAAATTTTTACCCACCCCTAGTGCTATTTATAGGATGAATTGAGAGATTCAACTTTTTGAATGTTTAAGCGTTCTGACAGCATGCTGTACATTTGCGTGTAGTTACTATTGCATCTCAAATCATTCTAATTAACCGCATTGCTTATAGAAATTCATGGCATTCAACATTAAATGTCAATTTTTGTCATTATTGGACGATGTGTTGTGGACAGATTAAAGGACAGTATTTTTATGGAATCAGTTGCTGATTGGAGGATGGTAAGTTTTGTTACGTTAACTCTATATTCTGCTTGAAAGCTTCACTTTATTTAGTTGACCAGCTACTGGAAGCTTGCTTCTAAAACAACCAGGCCAATTTAACTGTTACACTTGTGGAAAATCACCATGAAACAACTGCTTTATGCAGCACAATGAGCTAGTAGCTAACAGCTCGTGGTTGTGTTATTGTTTATGGTCAGTAATAGGGACGATGCACTCCAAGCTGGTTGAAAATCAATGAATATATGTGACGATTCATGTCGTTTGAGATGTTAAGTGAATCGCGATACACGTTTTAAACAGCAGGGGTGCTGAAGCAGTATAGTTTGACCTCGCTTTACAGGCGCAATAGCAGCGAGCAAGTTGTAGCATTAAACAGTAGCAAACATGGTGGCGGCAAGTGTAGATCTCGATGTTGAGGATGCCCCAACCTCATTCAAATCGGAGGTGTGGTGGCATTTTGGCTTTCCAAAGACTAAAAATTAAAGTGGTGAGGTGGTAACAGACAAAACAAAAGCTGTGTGCAGATACTGCAAGAAGATGTTAATATACACCAATAGCACAACAAACATAATAGCATACAAACCGTCACCATCGTGAGAAGCTCCAGTCACTGCCGTCTGCATGTAAAAACCTATTAGTAGGCCAAACCACACTGACCGGCAGATTTGCGGCGACGAGTGCGAGAGCACAGGGTGCATCAGTGTTTTCATGGCAAAAGATATGAGGCTGTTTTCTGTCGTAGAAAATGAAGGATTTAGTCTACTGGTCAACACATTGGAGCTCAAATACACCATCCCATCATGCCCCCACTTTAGACAGACTGTCATGCCAGCGCATTACAAGGAAACAAAATCTTAAGGTAGTTGAGACCCTCAGAAATATAGGAAATATAAGCATATATTGTATCAATTACAACCAACAGCTGGACCTCTAGGGCTACCTAGAGTTATTTTACGGTCACAGCCCATGTGATAACCAGTGAGTGGGAGATGGTTAATTTTGTTCTCCAAACTCGCCCATTGTGCAAAACACACACCGGAGCTAATATTGTTGAAGTTTTTAAATCAGCTGTGAGTGAATGGGGGCTTCAAAAGGCCAACCATGGAATTGCTGCGGTCACTGATAACGCATGTGTTATGTCACACAGGGCAGGGAGGTTTAGTCAGTGACAGTCATTCACTTTTATTAAATAATATCCATTAACGAGTCAAAGTACTTACATTAAATGATAATAAAGCGTGTTCAGAAAACGTTTTACAGAGACAGTTTTTTCAAAACATGACTGTCACTGACTAAACCTCCCTGCCCTGTGTGACATAACACATCTGCATCGAGTTTCCAAGTTAGATATCCGATATAAAGTGTAATTCCGTTGCACTTTCATCAGTTGAAAGGTGGAAATTCAGACTCTCCGAGTTGAATGGAATGCGTCATGAATCACATCAACAATACAGAGCATTGTGGCTTTCCTCACAAGAGCAAACATTTGGACACATACACACTAGGCACGTGTGGCAGTGTACAGCAGGCGAGCGTTTCAAACAGACAGAGCGCAGTTAAATGGAATACAGTGCAGCATCTTCAAAACTGAACTTCAAATTAACACGCATATTAAAACGCAATGGTTGTGGCATCTCCTGTTATTTGAAAAATAGACGGTTCAAACATTCACAAAAAAACTGGTGCGCACTTACTAAGATTACTACGGTAACCTGAAGGAAGCACAAACACGTGCGTTGTGCACATTCTTTCAGAGTTGGGTAGTGAATCTTCACATAATGACAAAATATGATGCATTATATTTTGATTATGCAATCTTTTGTACATTTTGTAACAGCCTATAATAATGAATAGACGATACACTGGAAAAACAAGACACAAAGCAGCAACCAAAGACATTTGCCAGACACGTAATCATACCTGTCAACACTCCCGTTTTTCCTGGGAGTCTCCCATATTTCACATCCATCTCCCGTTTTGTTATTTCTCCCGGGAAACTCCTGTAATATGTATGGCCCAAACCTCGTTATATGAATAATCACATCAATAAATTATTCCAAGGTTGTCCAGTTGCCAGATCTTGTGTGAAACCCATCCAACTCACACAATCGACACACACAAATTTCAACCTATTTGTGACTTCAACTTGGCAACCTACAACCCAGTTGCGCTGTTGATATCTGCGCAGGTAGTAGACGAGGGAAGTTCGGTTGTAGATGGGAGGCAGGGCTGGACTGGTAATCTGGCATACCGGGTATTTTCTTGGTGGACCGACGAATTTTGGGGCCGATCAGGGGTGGACTGGCCAGTGGGAGAACCGAGCGAGCCAGTGGGTCTGCCGTGGAATGGGCCACAACAAGCTAAAACAAGCCGCGGCGTTATGCAAAATGGACCACAAAACAGCGCCGCGATATGCCGAAAAGGACAGCAAATTAAATCACATCCAGCACCCACAGACCCCCCCCGGAGGTCTCCTGGATTTTGGTACCCAAATGTTGACAGGTATACATGTCATTATACAGTTATGTACAAGCCATTGCCCCTCAAGTACTTGGTCCGTGTACTCAAGTAGACAAAATGACCAAAATCCAAATCCCTACTATAAAGTATTATGTAGTGACCTTATAACAGTTGTATATCACTTTGCCAAATTATTTCAGTTATTTCAAAGAGCTATACAGGCTACCACAGCAAAATAACCAATAAAACAAAGACATTATATTTAGGATGATATCCTAAATATATTTACATTTCAGTGTAAGACATAGAGTCTGAGACATACCCGTGATGTCAACGGACCCCCGCAACTTCAGAAAAAAGTTTTGTAGCAATGGGAAAGCAATATATACGAATGGCGACACTGAGAAGTATACTAAAACTTAAATCTTGACAACTTTGAAGCGATGTTTCTGCTGATGTAATCCAATACGCATTTCCATTTACTTTCTTTCACTCGCTTTTGTTCATATGAGTGCACACGCATGCGTAAACGCACTACCATGTTGCTCTAGTGAACCAGTGCAAGCCTCTCAAGTCTCCGTTGCTAGTTCGAACTAGCAGTGAAATCTTGGGCTTTATTTAAACTAAACGCTGAATCCGTGGCGGAAGAAAGTAGTTTTGTAAGAGTGTTTTAGGAATGAAAACCAGAAAATGTCTTGAGATACAACCCTGAACGATGTCTTAAGGTGTGGTAACTGTGGTATAAGCAGAATAATTGACTCCGGCCAGTTGAATTATTGAAAAATAATGCACATCCGAGGTGTACCTCCGCTATGCATCGTGGCCACATTAACTTTTCGGGTGTGCATTGTTTTTCAATAATTCAAGGGGCTGTCAACAATTATTCCTTACATGTATTATATATGCTCATGTTTACTGTATGCTTTTTGTTCATCTCTACTATATATGTGTATAGAATATACAGTAGAAAAATATAAACAATCTATAGAGTATATGAAAAATGTGACTGGTAAAATTCACCAGCTGGTTGTCAAGTTAATTTCATACCCTGGACCTATTTCTTGTTTTCATCATTATCAACCTTTTTACCATCTCCTCTTTGAACCTATTTAAATCCTGCCTTCATTAATCAGCTGATGCTTTCACATCCTACAGTCTTCTCTTCATGTATCCACTCTAAATGAGCCACTTGCGACTGGGCAATTTTATTAGTGCCAAATTCTGGGACTTGATTGTTTTGTAATCTTCAGTGTCAATTTTGTGTCATGTGTTTGTTTAATATCTGGATTAGGGATACAAATTTTGGCAAATTATTTTAACCGACTTACTGCCAGTATTAACCGGTTAGTAACCAGTTAACCGATAAAGCCATAAATCAAACAGGCATGACAACGGTCTAAACTGGCTGGTGGTTGGGAGGCAACTAAGTAATCACTTAATCTGATTCAAACAGTAGCTATTCTTTAATATCTTTTAAAGACTTAATGCCATAAACATTGCAAGCTTTGACAAGTCTAATAAAAAAGTTTTAAACTAGTTCTTCTGAGGTGCTCATTGTTGTAGTCTGGTAAACTTTAAACAAAACTTTGTTACATGATGAATGGATAAAAACCTGCTCATCTGTCTCACAAGAGTTGCCTGAATATCTAGGAAAATCTTTGGTCGGGGACAGTCCTAGTGAATGCAAAGCGCTCCGGTTTTACTTTAATTTAACTCATTCACACATGGTTAATGACACAGAGTGACACAGAGTAGGTGACACATGCTCTATTTATTTCTACGGAGTGATAAAATAATTAAATGAAATAATGGCTTATGGGTTTCATCAAAGAGCATTAAAATAATGTATGAAAGTGAAGAAATTAGGACAGAAATATTTTATTATTGCTTTATATAGGCTAGCATAATATTATATAATATAAATATAGTAATATATATATACACTCACCTAAAGGATTATTAGGAACACCATACTAATACTGTGTTTGACCCCCTTTCGCCTTCAGAACTGCCTTAATTCTACGTGGCATTGATTCAACAAGGTGCTGAAAGCATTCTTTAGAAATGTTGGCCCATACTGATAGGATAGCATCTTGCAGTTGATGGAGATTTGTGGGATGCACATCCAGGGCATGAAGCTCCCGTTCCACCACATCCCAAAGATGCTCTATTGGGTTGAGATCTGGTGACTGTGGGGGCCATTTTAGTACAGTGAACTCATTGCCATGTTCAAGAAACCAATTTGAAATGATTCGAGCTTTGTGACATGGTGCATTATCCTGCTGGAAGTAGCCATCAGAGGATGGGTACATGGTGGCCATAAAGGGATGGACATGGTCAGAAACAATGCGCAGGTAGGCCGTGGCATTTAAACGATGCCCAATTGGCACTAAGGGGCCTAAAGTGTGCCAAGAAAACATCCCCCACACCATTACACCACCACCACCAGCCTGCACAGTGGTAACAAGGCATGATGGATCCATGTTCTCATTCTGTTTACGTCAAATTCTGACTCTACCATCTGAATGTCTCAACAGAAATCGAGACTCATCAGACCAGGCAACTTTTTTCCAGTCTTCAACTGTCCAATTTTGGTGAGCTCTTGCAAATTGTAGCCTCTCTTTCCTATTTGTAGTGGAGATGAGTGGTACCCGGTGGGGTCTTCTGCTGTTGTAGCCCATCCGCCTCAAGGTTGTGCGTGTTGTGGCTTCACAAATGCTTTGCTGCATACCCCGGTTGTAACGAGTGGTTATTTCAGTCAAAGTTGCTCTTCTATCAGCTTGAATCAGTCGGCCCATTCTCCTCTGACCTCTAGCATCAACAAGGCATTTTCGCCCACAGGACTGCCGCATACTGGATGTTTTTCCCTTTTCACACCATTCTTTGTAAACCCTAGAAATGGTTGTGCGTGAAAATCCCAGTAACTCATCCATAACACATTTTGCTATAATAATTACATATTTTACTATTATATACATGTTAAGGTAAATGATAGCAAATCCTAAAGCTCGACCACACCAAAGAATATGTATGTACTAGATTCCTGCTTTGTAGTTAAAAAAATACATTGACTTTGATGTTTAATAAATTATTTTATTAACATATTAATTGTAATGGTTTATAAATAGACCGCTGATAAATGTATATCTGTCGACCACATATCTGAATAGACTATAAGAGGAGCTCATCCCACAGTGGTGTTTCTCTGAATTGGGGTGGATAAAAATATAGATTTTACCAATGCATCACAATCTTCATTTGAATGATCTCAAAATCAATTTTTAAATCCCAAGATTTATCTATTATTATATGTGCAACCCTCTACTACAAAATTTCCACTATGTGACTAAAATATATATTTTTTTCAACTTATTCCTAAATGTTTACATTTCACTCACCAGTAATTGTGTATTATAGTGGTGGAGTATTCAGCAGAGAGATGCTTTCAGTGCATGTTCATAGTAAAAGTTGTTCTGTGTAATGTGTGTCCAAAGAGGAGATCCACGCAACCCAGTTATCATGAAATAATGTCTCTTTTCATACCCTTTCTGTTCTTTACAGTCAGTTGTTGCTCAAAAACAACAAAATAAGTATTTTAATTCTAATCATAAAGTCATTTGAGTCCTTTCTCATTAACATGCGCTCATTTACAGAAATACTGGCTTTGTTATAGAGACAGTACCGGTTTTAGCATGTGTTCATCAAATTAATATAAATTAGGGCTGTAACATACGTGTATGCACCAAACCGAATGGATGCAGGGCCTTCATTATGGTACATGGAATCACATGAATGATTACATATCTTAGCATGCATGAAACCAATTTTAAAACAACATATAAAGAACAACCCAAAACCACACATAACTAAAATGAAAAAAGATTGCGGAGCGCACGGAATCCAAACTGACCAAAAAAGCACAAAGGAACAAAATGTAACCAACACCGTAAATCAGTGCAAATAGTTTTAATAAAGTTCAAATATTTTTTAGTGCAAAATGAACAGTTTCAAGTCAGTATGTGAGGCTCACTACTGCATACATAATATCTTTAAATCACTCAGCAGTTCTTCTTCAAAAAAATGAGCATGTCTGCTTTTTCAGGAGACAGACAAGCCCGCTCCTGACTGATAATGTCCCTGGCAGCAGAAAATGTACGCTCTGAGGGTGTGGATGATGCTTGCACACACAGATACCTTGTTGCCAAATCAGAAAGCATTGGCAGAGTGTCCTTCATGTCCGCCCACGAGGTTACTGGACTCACTGAGGACAGCGTAGATGGAAGTAATCTGTAGTGCTGTATCTCTGCATGAATCTTCTCTGTAGTGCTGCTGACAGAGGTCTCTGTTCTTACTTCAATTGTCATGTCCTCCTCAGCAAACAGCTCCCCAAGGGCAGACAGCTTTGGCTTTGAAAAATATTAAACACTATCAAGGTAAAATCAAAGAAGTTAATTTTCTTCTGAAAATTAAATGGGGGTCATTATATTTTCTTACCAGTGTTGCTACTGCAGATGCACTGCCTTCATCAGATGAGCTGTCATCTTGGTCACCTGCTCTCTCTTTGAGCCCCTGTTCCATTTGCTGAGCCTGAGTCTGTATTCAATAGAATATATTTTGATCTACAATTAATGAGAAGTAGAAGATTACCAATAACAATTAACACCTGTTCTTCTGAGGTCCTTCTCTTCAGCTCCTCCTCCAGTCTGGTCCACACTTTATCTGCCACTTATGACTTGAATCTGGGATCCAAGGCTGTGCCCACCTCCAAGAACTGTCTGATGCTGTCAACCTGCAAGACAAAAACATAGTATGAGTCCCTGAATAATCCTAATGAAAACAAGTGAGAAATCAATAGGATTACACTAAACACCTGGTATCTTTTTGAGAGGCCATTCCAGATAGTGTCCTTGATGGTCTTTGTGAAGGAGTCCTCATCATTAACTGTGAAGTGGTGCTGGAGTTTATCCAAGATCGGCAGAATCTGACCAAGGGCTGGGCTCCTTTCAGAAGAGATGCATATGGTTAAAGTGTAAAGTATCTTTGACAAACCATTCTGCTTTTCTGAAATCCTCATCAGAAACTTTCTGCTGTCTGAAAAATATAATCAGTTTTTTTAGCTGGACTAGAGTTTTATGAGCACAATGGTTCACAATGAAAATGGTATAAGCTAAGGACAAAGTTCTTTACCTGGCCTTCTCCATTGATTTCTTAAGCCAAGGAACCATGGAGGCGGCCTGGATGACAGGGAACTGCTCCAGGAATCACTCCACCATTAGGAACAGGCTATTCCACCTCGTCCTCACATCCAAGATTATGGCATGTTCTGCAGGGCCTAGAGTGAGAGAGAGATAGAAAGAAAGAGAAGGAGGAAATTGGTGTGTGTGTGTCATTATCAAAGTGGTTGTTCATTTATTGAGATATTTTAGGATTTTTCTAAACTATTTGGCCTAAGAGTTTTTCCCTAAGATTGATTGAGAAATCAGATTGATTTCTACTTGCCAAGAAGACGCTGCTTCTCCTTAAGGACAGGTTTAGCCAGGCTGGACATTTTCAGCCACAACACCATTGCTTTGATCCTTCCTGCCAACTGTGAGACTGAGAATATAGTGTAAAGCTTTTGAGCAGCAATATTAAGAGTGTGAGCAAAGCAGCCAATTTTTTTAGTGCCCTTCATCTTTTTTTATTGCTACATCCATGTTTGCTGCATTATCCACTTTGACCGCAACTACTCTGTCCTTTTATACTGAATTCATCTAGAATATCTCCTATCTCTTCTCCTAAAATGTCCCCTGTCTAGGGTGTGTATACTGCCCTTGTATGAATGGCTTTCTCTTTCATGGAGCCCTCTCTCACATAAGTGGACTGACACTGTCAGAAAGTGGTCTTGTACAATGCTGGTCCATCCATCAGCAGTCACAGCCACATCCCTCACATCTTGTAACTCTTTCTTAATGTGATCTTTTTCTACTGCATACCATGCAGTATATTTATATTTGAGAGCATGTCTCAGCTGGGGGACTGATATCTGGGGTTTAAGGCCCTTATCATCTCCCTATCATTGGCAACAGAGCACAAAACATAAAAATAGCATTAAAGGTAAAAAAATAAATAAATAATATTATCTAGGCTAAGAGATTACCTAGACACCTGGCCAACAACCTTAACGGTAAAGTTACAATAACACCACACAGCTTACTTACCTCCACAATGGAGCCTCCACTGTAGAAAAAGGCAACAAACCTTTAACAATGAAGTTTGTTACTGCCCTGTGGCACTCATTTTGCCTTTACTTCATAATATTTCCTTTTTCTGCCAGCGTGAATGGATTGACACTTGATGGTCTCCACATGCCAGGGTCTGCAGGTGCAGAGGCTATAACATTAATATGAAGAGGAAAAAAAAAAAAACAAGAAAGCTAAACTGTTAATTCAGCCAACCCCAAGGATAAACACGGTTTAACAAGATAACTAGTTTAATGTGAGTTAAACTTGATCAGTAACTGTCAACCTTAAAGCATTTTTAGCGTCTATTTAGCTATCTGTCTCTAGCCATACATCCAAAAAATATCTAAAGTTATGTAGGTCCCAGTTTATAGGACTATGTCAACCTGCACAGAAACATTAATTTAACAAGTACACAAGCATGTACTACTACAAGTTATCCGATTTTGTTTGTTGGTTTGTTTGCTAAACGTTAACCTTACCTGTCTTAGTCATAAAGTCATGCGGTGTACGTGTTGAAGGAGGCTCCGTTGCAAGTGGACGCTGAGAGGATGACTGCACCGGCTCTGTCTTCATGTAGTCGAAGACGGAGCAACTTTCTGCTCTCAAGTTTATTCCATGCACTGTTAAGTGATTCATTAGATTTGTTATGTTGCCGGTCTTGACAGAAATGATCTTGTTACAAATAGTGCATCTTGTGCGGTTGGCATTGAGCATGGTGAAATGTAGCCACACTTTCGTTCTTTTCCACATCTTCTATGTCGATGGGGGTTGGGATAAATACACACTACGGTCTCACGTGTGAGCCCCATCTCTGGGCGTAACCGGCATAAACTAGTGTTTTTCCTTGATGCCTAAACGCAGACAATGGCAATTTAGATTTGGTCACATCTAGCATGCACATGCTTATCACCGATGTTGACGATATTAACCCCTTAGGTATTGAAATTTGGTACTGAACGACAAGACATTTTTCGATACTCGATTGTTTAGAGGCAATTCGGTCGGTGCCTAAAGTTTATCGAACTTGATACCCAGCCCTAGCGGTGACCCTGCAGCATTCGTGTGCTGTCTCCGTGTTTATATCCATGTCTCCCACTGAACGCGCTTAGATGCGATAAACAAGATGGAGTAGCCTTTCTGTGCCCAGGATTTCAGCATCTGCTTAATGTGCTTGAGCCCATTATAGAGTTCCTACAAGAACGCAATTCTGTAGTGCCCACTCTAAATAAACAACAGGTCCTCCCTCTCCTCTGATAACGTGGATATTCAGATTTTCCTTAAAAATGAAACTTGAGAGTTGAGTGATAAGCACAAGTGGTGAACTGAAAGGCAAAAGACACAGAAATCTGCTCTGCTAATGTCTAAATTGTGTTACAGTTATTATAATTGCACTTTTTTTCCCCTTTTATTATTATTTGTTTGTATACAATGGCCATATACAATCCAAGTTCGCACTTGCGATCCAGCCAGTACGTAGGTTTGAAGTTGTCCTGCTGGAAAATGCAGTGGCATCCCTGGAAAAGACAGTGCTGGATGGTAGTATATGTTGCTCCAAAATTTTACATATCTGTCTGCATTAATTGTGTTCTCACAGATGTACGAATTACCCATGCCATGGGCACTGACACACCCCTGGCCCATAAAGACACTGGCTTTTGGACCTGACGCTGATAACCGCTTGGATGGTCCTTTTCCTTTTTGTCCCAGATAGCACAATGGCTGTTTAAAAAAAAAAAAAAACTTCTGACCAAAAAACACTTCCACTGTTTTACATTCCATCTAAGATGAGACTGAGCCCAGAGAAGTCGGCAACACTTCTTGACAGAGTCCAGTAAAGACTTAACTTGCATCTGTAGATGCAGTGGCGTATGACAGGCAAAGGTTACTAAAGTAATCCCAAGCCTATGTTAATGTTCATGATATCCATTACAGAGGAATTATGTTTTTTAAGAAAGTGATGATTGAGGGATCAAAGATCACATGCATTTTCGTCTCGCCCTTTACGCACCAATATTTCAAAATAAATAATTTAAAGAAAGGTTTTTTTTTTTTGTTACCACACCGAAACTGTACCGAACTGTGACCCCAAAACCGAGGTACGTACTGAACTGTGAATTTTGTGTACCGTTTCAGCCCTGATTTAAATACTTGTAAACAATAAATATATGAAAAAAAATATAGAAAATATTTATTTATTGAATACATTGATTTGTTCATTTTTAAAATGCCAAAATGTTACCAAAGTCAGAAAAACGAATAAAATATAATTGTAAATATTATTTTTTCTTAATTGAACCTAGTTAGAAGGTCCCTTGTATAATGAACAGCATCAGCTGGGAGATAATTTCTTTCATATGTAAGCAAAAATACCCATATGAATCAATATCAAATCAGGAAATCTTCATCAATACCAGGCTCTACTTTGAATCTCGGGAACATATTGAATAGTGTTTTTCAGCTCACCATTCTTAAAACTCAGATTTTATTTTTCAATATTCCATATTCAGCTGATGGTGCTCCAACGCTCTTTTGGATTGAAGCCATTTAACTGTGATCTGTGTGGTAAGACGTTTATGGGTGCGTCAGAACTAAAGAACCGGGCCTGTCTGGATTCATTCCTCTGTTTACAAAAAATCAACATTAAATTAATGGCATTTCCTACAACAAGGGGATTTTGTATAAATCAAGGAATAATGTTTTCTTTTGGCAGATCTGCTTCTCCAAATCACACAGCAATTGTGATTCACCTCTGCAGTGAAACCACCTCAGCAATTCAACAACACGTGTGGTGATTATTTTCATCACCCTACAAGTGAAGAAGAGAAAAAACCCTCAAAGTGTTACCATTGAACTCTACTATTGGAAAAAATGAATTTAGTTAAAGAAGAGTTGAAAGAGGAGAGTGAAGAGATCAGTATTACAGAACCATGCAAAATGAAAAAAGAAGATACTGAGGAACAAAGAGGTTGGTGTTCATTCTTGATTTTCATAATTAATGTTGAGGAATGTTAAGGTAATAAAGCTTCATACAGTTCACTAAATCTGGAGGCTGTTAGAAAATCATAGAAGTAGTAAATTATAGTAAAGTAAAATTATAATTAAACAAATAATACCAGTATCTCCATGAATATTACAGAACCTTCAACATGTTAAACATCACATAACAAAGATGCTTGGCCTTTGCTACTTAATCCCTACCATTAAATTGTTGTTTATTTGATTTGCTTCTAATTTATTTTGTTCATTTTAGACTTGATAGAAGTAAAAGAGGAGAGTCAAGAACTGAACGATGTGGACGAGAAAATTCATGATCATAAATCTGATAATGTCATCACTGTTGAAGAATCTTTCAGTGGCTCAAAGAGTGAAAAGTATTTCTTACACAAAAGAACTCGAAGAACAAGAGACAAAAAATCTTTCATCTGCTCTCACTGTGGAAAGAGTTTCACAGAAAAAAGAAGCCTTAAAACTCATTTAAAACTTCTCACTGGAGAGAAGCCTTTCACCTGCATTCACTGTGGAAAGAGTTTTGCACATAAAGGATATCTTAAGCGTCACATGAGAATTCACACTGGAGAGAAACCTTTCACCTGCTCTCACTGTGGAAAGAGTTTTTCACAGAAAAGAAATCTTCCCCGTCACATGAGACTTCACACCAGAGAGAAGCCTTTTACCTGCCTTGAGTGTGGAAAGAGTTTTGCACATAAAGAAGATCTTCAGAGTCACATGAGAATTCACACCGTAGAGAAGCCTTTCACCTGCTCTCAGTGTGGAAAGAGTTTCACAAAAAAAAGGAACCTTAACAATCACTTAAAACTTCACACTGGAGAAAAGCCTTTCACCTGCATTCAGTGTGGAAAGAGTTTTGCACTTAAAGGAAATCTTCAACGGCACATGAGAATTCACACTGGAGAGAAGCCTTTCACATGCTCTCATTGTGGAAAGAGTTTTGCACATAAAAGAAATTTTCACCGTCACATGAGAATTCACACAGTGGAGAAGCCTTTCACCTGCCTTCAGTGTGAAAAGAGTTTTGCACATCAAGAAGATCTTCAGCGTCACATGAGAATTCACACTTTAGAGAAACCTTTCACCTGCTGTCAGTGTGGCAAGACTTTCATTGAGAAAGGAAATCTTCAGCGTCACATAAGAATTCACACAGGAGAGAAGCCTTTCACCTGCTCTCAGTGTGGAAAGAGTTTCACACAAGCAAGCCATCTAACACTTCATCTGCGTTCTCACTCTGGAGTTAAGCCATTTAACTGTGATCAGTGTGGCAAAACATTTACGGGTGCATCACAACTAAATGTTCACATGAGAAGTCACATAAATGAGATAACTTGTGTTCTTTTTGTGGAAAGAGTTTCATTACATCATCAATCCTGAAATCACATGAGAGAGTGCATACTAGAGAGAAGTCATTCCACTGCACTTCATGTGGGAAGAGTTTCAGCCATTTATTTATTCTACACAATCATCTAATAAAGCATTGTCTAAAGTTGTCAAAGTTAATTCCATGGACAACCCTTTTTGTGTTGTAACTAGAGCTGTCAAAAGGAATGCATTTAATTAATATAAAATATTTACCACATAAATTTTACTTATTCTTTTTTATTTTATTTTGTTCCGTGTGAGTTTTAAACACTGGTTGGAGTAGGGCATAACCTTTGTGATGTGTCCAGTGGAGACATTATACTGATGTACACACCACAAACAAATACAATAGCAATTCCGTGTCAATGATCAAGTGATGGAGAACTTCACATCAGTGCTAGAAGTGGAAGAAAAAAGTGCGGGTACTCTCCTTGTTTGTATTAAACTTTGCAAGATATGTTTGTTTTTAAAAAAAATAGGTAAATGTACTTGTGGTTTTATACTCCTAGCAGGACTATTCAGTTATTCAAATGAACACTGAACTGGGGCAAAACATGAAACAAAACTGTTAATAATATGCATTTATTTACATTAAAATAATACTTTAAATATAACAAAAAAAATAATAATGTTCTGGCCGTAGATTCATGGAATTCATCTGATCTGGTTGAAGAACAAACATGAACTCACACCCTCAACTAACAAATAGGTTTTGATTTACTTGAAAGTAAAATCATGCAGTGTAGGGTTATTGTTTATGAAAACTGAGGAAGTGCAACCCGGAAAGTATTCACAGCACTTCATTTTTTTCCACATTTTGTTATGTTACAGCCTTATTCCAAAATAGATTAAATTCATTATTTTCCTCAAAATTCTACAAACAATACCCCATAATGACAACGTGAAAGAAGTTTGTTTAATATCTTTGCAAATGTATTAAAAATAGTGAAGTATTCACATCCTTTGCTCAATACATTGTTGAAGCACTTTTGGCACCAATTACAGCCTCAAGTCTTTTTGTGTATGATACTACAAGCATGGTACACCTTTTTTTGGGCAGTTTCTCCCATTCTTCTTTGCAGGACCTCTCAAGCTCCATCATGTTGGATGGGGAGCGTCGGTGCACAGCCATTTTCAGATCTCTCCAGAGATGTTCAATCGGGTTCAAGTCTGGGCTCTGGCTTGGCCACTCAAGGACATTCACAGAGTTGTCCCGTTGCCACTCCTTTGTTATCTTGGCTGTGTGCTTAGGGTCGTTGTCCTGTTGGAAGATGAACCTTCGCCTCAGTCTGAGGTCCAGAGCGCTATGGAGCAGGTTTTCATCAAGGATGTCTCTGTACATTGCTGCATTCATTCTTCCCTCGATCCCGACTAGTCTCCCAGTTCCTGCCGCTGAAAAATATCTCCACTGCTGCCACCACTGTGCTTCACTGTACGGATGGTATTGGCCAGGTGATGAGCAGTGCCTGGTTTCCTCCTGACATGCCGCTTACTATTCAGGCCAAAGAGTTCAATATTTGTTTCATCAGACCAGAGAATTTTGTTTCTCATGGTCTGAGAGTCCTTCAGGTACCTTTTGGCAAACTCCAGGCGGGTTGTCATGTGCCTTTTACTGAGGAGTGGCTTCCGTTTGGCCACTCTACCATGCAGGCCTGATTGGTGGAGTGCTGCAGAGATGGTAGTTCTTCTGGAAGGTTATCTTCTCTCCACAGAGAAATGCTGGAGCTCTGTGAGAGTGACCATCGGGTTCTTAGTCACCTCCCTGACTAAGGCCCTTCTCCCTGAACTCTCAGTTTGGCTGGGCGGTCAGCTCTAGGAAGAGTCCTGGTGGTTCCAAACTTCTTCCATTTACAGATGATGGAGGTCACTGTGCTCATTGGGAGCTTCAATGCTGCAGACATTTTTCTGTACCCTTTCCCAGATCTGTGCCTCGGTACAATCCTGTCTCGGAGGTCTACGGATAATTCCTTGGACTTCATTGCTTGGTTTGTGATCTGACATACACTGTTAACTGTGGGACCTTATATAGACAAGTGTGTGCCTTTCCAAATCATGTCCAATCAACTGAATTTACAACAGGTGGACTCCAATCAAGATGTAGAAACATCTCAAGGATGATCAGTGGAAACAGGATGCACCTGAGCTCTATTTTTAGTGTCATGGCAAAGGCTGTGACTACTCATGTACATGTGATTTGTTTCGTTTATTATTTTTAATACATTTGCAAAGATTTTAAACAAATTTCTTTTAATCCATTTTGGAATAAGGTTGTAACATAACAAAATGTGGAAAAAGTGAATCATTGTGATTTTTGATTTTCCTTTTTTTTTTTTGCCTAGTGTCTATATGCACAGTTAAATGAGTCCTATATTGACATAACCTGAAAGGCTGCTCATCAAGGAAGTAGCCACTGCTCCACAACCAGCATAAAAAGCCAAACTACAGTTTGCAAGTGCACATAAGGACAAAGATCTTACTTTTTAGGGAAATGTCCTCTTGTCAAGTCAAGTGGTTTTTATTGTCGTTCCACCATATACAGTTAGTACAGTACACAGTGAGACAACATTCCTCCTGGACCACGGTGCTACATAAATCAACATTGGACAAACACAGAACCACATGAGACTACACAGACTAAATGCAATTTCTACATAAAGTGCACATGCAAATGTGTGCAAAATGTATGGGACAGTACAATAAATTACTAAAAGGAACAGGACAATAGGCACAGTAAGAGACAGTGTCACGCCAACCAGTACACATTTGAAATCAAGAGTAGTGCAAAAAGATGGCACTTTCTGAAATGTTAAATATAAACATAACATACTATGAAATAGTGTTCTATGGACAGCAGTAATTGAGGTAGCAGCCAGGTATAAATTGACAATGAATTAAAGTGCAACTCTGGACATGTGCAAAAGTTGGATGGTGTACAGGTGTGTATGTGTGTCTGTCCAGTCTCTGAGTATTGAGGAAACTGATGGCTTGGGGGAAGAAGCTGTTACACAGTCTTGCCAGACGGCAGGAGGTGAAGAGTTTGTGTGAGGGGTGTGTGGGGTCATGCACAATGCTGGTTGCTTTGCGGATGCAGCGTTTTGTGTAAATGTCTTTGATGGAGGGAAGAGAGACCCAGATGATTTTCTCAGCTGTCCTCACTACACTCTGCAGGGCTTTGCGGTCCGAAATGGTGCAAGTCCCAAACTAGGCAGTGATGCAGCTGCTCAGGATGCTCTCAATAGTCCCTCTATAGAATGTAGTGAGGATGGGGGGTGGGAGATCTGCTTTTCTCAGCCTTCAAAGAAAGTAGAGACACTGCTGCGCTTTCTTGGTAATAGAGCTGGTGTTGAGGGACCAGGTAAGGTTCTCCGCCTGGTGAATACCAAGGAATTTGGTGCTCTAGACAATCTCCACAGAGGAGCCGTCGATGTTGAGCGGAGAATGGTCACTCTGTGACCAACCATCTCTTTTGTTTTGTCAACATTCAGAGACAGGTTGTTGGCTCTACACCAGTCTGTTTGCTGCTGCACCTCCTCTCTGTATGCTGACACGTCATTCTTGCTGATGAGACCCACATTCTTGCTGTAGTGACCTTATAACAGTTGTATATCACTTTGCCAAATTATTTCAGTTATTTCAAAGAGCTATACAGGCTACCACAGCAAAATAACCAATAAAACAAAGACATTATATTTAGGATGATATCCTAAATATATTTACATTTCAGTGTAAGACATAGAGTCTGAGACATACCCGTGATGTCAACGGACCCCCGCAACTTCAGAAAAAAGTTTTGTAGCAATGGGAAAGCAATATATACGAATGGCGACACTGAGAAGTATACTAAAACTTAAATCTTGACAACTTTGAAGCGATGTTTCTGCTGATGTAATCCAATACGCATTTCCATTTACTTTCTTTCACTCGCTTTTGTTCATATGAGTGCACACGCATGCGTAAACGCACTACCATGTTGCTCTAGTGAACCAGTGCAAGCCTCTCAAGTCTCCGTTGCTAGTTCGAACTAGCAGTGAAATCTTGGGCTTTATTTAAACTAAACGCTGAATCCGTGGCGGAAGAAAGTAGTTTTGTAAGAGTGTTTTAGGAATGAAAACCAGAAAATGTCTTGAGATACAACCCTGAACGATGTCTTAAGGTGTGGTAACTGTGGTATAAGCAGAATAATTGACTCCGGCCAGTTGAATTATTGAAAAATAATGCACATCCGAGGTGTACCTCCGCTATGCATCGTGGCCACATTAACTTTTCGGGTGTGCATTGTTTTTCAATAATTCAAGGGGCTGTCAACAATTATTCCTTACATGTATTATATATGCTCATGTTTACTGTATGCTTTTTGTTCATCTCTACTATATATGTGTATAGAATATACAGTAGAAAAATATAAACAATCTATAGAGTATATGAAAAATGTGACTGGTAAAATTCACCAGCTGGTTGTCAAGTTAATTTCATACCCTGGACCTATTTCTTGTTTTCATCATTATCAACCTTTTTACCATCTCCTCTTTGAACCTATTTAAATCCTGCCTTCATTAATCAGCTGATGCTTTCACATCCTACAGTCTTCTCTTCATGTATCCACTCTAAATGAGCCACTTGCGACTGGGCAATTTTATTAGTGCCAAATTCTGGGACTTGATTGTTTTGTAATCTTCAGTGTCAATTTTGTGTCATGTGTTTGTTTAATATCTGGATTAGGGATACAAATTTTGGCAAATTATTTTAACCGACTTACTGCCAGTATTAACCGGTTAGTAACCAGTTAACCGATAAAGCCATAAATCAAACAGGCATGACAACGGTCTAAACTGGCTGGTGGTTGGGAGGCAACTAAGTAATCACTTAATCTGATTCAAACAGTAGCTATTCTTTAATATCTTTTAAAGACTTAATGCCATAAACATTGCAAGCTTTGACAAGTCTAATAAAAAAGTTTTAAACTAGTTCTTCTGAGGTGCTCATTGTTGTAGTCTGGTAAACTTTAAACAAAACTTTGTTACATGATGAATGGATAAAAACCTGCTCATCTGTCTCACAAGAGTTGCCTGAATATCTAGGAAAATCTTTGGTCGGGGACAGTCCTAGTGAATGCAAAGCGCTCCGGTTTTACTTTAATTTAACTCATTCACACATGGTTAATGACACAGAGTGACACAGAGTAGGTGACACATGCTCTATTTATTTCTACGGAGTGATAAAATAATTAAATGAAATAATGGCTTATGGGTTTCATCAAAGAGCATTAAAATAATGTATGAAAGTGAAGAAATTAGGACAGAAATATTTTATTATTGCTTTATATAGGCTAGCATAATATTATATAATATAAATATAGTAATATATATATACACTCACCTAAAGGATTATTAGGAACACCATACTAATACTGTGTTTGACCCCCTTTCGCCTTCAGAACTGCCTTAATTCTACGTGGCATTGATTCAACAAGGTGCTGAAAGCATTCTTTAGAAATGTTGGCCCATACTGATAGGATAGCATCTTGCAGTTGATGGAGATTTGTGGGATGCACATCCAGGGCATGAAGCTCCCGTTCCACCACATCCCAAAGATGCTCTATTGGGTTGAGATCTGGTGACTGTGGGGGCCATTTTAGTACAGTGAACTCATTGCCATGTTCAAGAAACCAATTTGAAATGATTCGAGCTTTGTGACATGGTGCATTATCCTGCTGGAAGTAGCCATCAGAGGATGGGTACATGGTGGCCATAAAGGGATGGACATGGTCAGAAACAATGCGCAGGTAGGCCGTGGCATTTAAACGATGCCCAATTGGCACTAAGGGGCCTAAAGTGTGCCAAGAAAACATCCCCCACACCATTACACCACCACCACCAGCCTGCACAGTGGTAACAAGGCATGATGGATCCATGTTCTCATTCTGTTTACGTCAAATTCTGACTCTACCATCTGAATGTCTCAACAGAAATCGAGACTCATCAGACCAGGCAACTTTTTTCCAGTCTTCAACTGTCCAATTTTGGTGAGCTCTTGCAAATTGTAGCCTCTCTTTCCTATTTGTAGTGGAGATGAGTGGTACCCGGTGGGGTCTTCTGCTGTTGTAGCCCATCCGCCTCAAGGTTGTGCGTGTTGTGGCTTCACAAATGCTTTGCTGCATACCCCGGTTGTAACGAGTGGTTATTTCAGTCAAAGTTGCTCTTCTATCAGCTTGAATCAGTCGGCCCATTCTCCTCTGACCTCTAGCATCAACAAGGCATTTTCGCCCACAGGACTGCCGCATACTGGATGTTTTTCCCTTTTCACACCATTCTTTGTAAACCCTAGAAATGGTTGTGCGTGAAAATCCCAGTAACTCATCCATAACACATTTTGCTATAATAATTACATATTTTACTATTATATACATGTTAAGGTAAATGATAGCAAATCCTAAAGCTCGACCACACCAAAGAATATGTATGTACTAGATTCCTGCTTTGTAGTTAAAAAAATACATTGACTTTGATGTTTAATAAATTATTTTATTAACATATTAATTGTAATGGTTTATAAATAGACCGCTGATAAATGTATATCTGTCGACCACATATCTGAATAGACTATAAGAGGAGCTCATCCCACAGTGGTGTTTCTCTGAATTGGGGTGGATAAAAATATAGATTTTACCAATGCATCACAATCTTCATTTGAATGATCTCAAAATCAATTTTTAAATCCCAAGATTTATCTATTATTATATGTGCAACCCTCTACTACAAAATTTCCACTATGTGACTAAAATATATATTTTTTTCAACTTATTCCTAAATGTTTACATTTCACTCACCAGTAATTGTGTATTATAGTGGTGGAGTATTCAGCAGAGAGATGCTTTCAGTGCATGTTCATAGTAAAAGTTGTTCTGTGTAATGTGTGTCCAAAGAGGAGATCCACGCAACCCAGTTATCATGAAATAATGTCTCTTTTCATACCCTTTCTGTTCTTTACAGTCAGTTGTTGCTCAAAAACAACAAAATAAGTATTTTAATTCTAATCATAAAGTCATTTGAGTCCTTTCTCATTAACATGCGCTCATTTACAGAAATACTGGCTTTGTTATAGAGACAGTACCGGTTTTAGCATGTGTTCATCAAATTAATATAAATTAGGGCTGTAACATACGTGTATGCACCAAACCGAATGGATGCAGGGCCTTCATTATGGTACATGGAATCACATGAATGATTACATATCTTAGCATGCATGAAACCAATTTTAAAACAACATATAAAGAACAACCCAAAACCACACATAACTAAAATGAAAAAAGATTGCGGAGCGCACGGAATCCAAACTGACCAAAAAAGCACAAAGGAACAAAATGTAACCAACACCGTAAATCAGTGCAAATAGTTTTAATAAAGTTCAAATATTTTTTAGTGCAAAATGAACAGTTTCAAGTCAGTATGTGAGGCTCACTACTGCATACATAATATCTTTAAATCACTCAGCAGTTCTTCTTCAAAAAAATGAGCATGTCTGCTTTTTCAGGAGACAGACAAGCCCGCTCCTGACTGATAATGTCCCTGGCAGCAGAAAATGTACGCTCTGAGGGTGTGGATGATGCTTGCACACACAGATACCTTGTTGCCAAATCAGAAAGCATTGGCAGAGTGTCCTTCATGTCCGCCCACGAGGTTACTGGACTCACTGAGGACAGCGTAGATGGAAGTAATCTGTAGTGCTGTATCTCTGCATGAATCTTCTCTGTAGTGCTGCTGACAGAGGTCTCTGTTCTTACTTCAATTGTCATGTCCTCCTCAGCAAACAGCTCCCCAAGGGCAGACAGCTTTGGCTTTGAAAAATATTAAACACTATCAAGGTAAAATCAAAGAAGTTAATTTTCTTCTGAAAATTAAATGGGGGTCATTATATTTTCTTACCAGTGTTGCTACTGCAGATGCACTGCCTTCATCAGATGAGCTGTCATCTTGGTCACCTGCTCTCTCTTTGAGCCCCTGTTCCATTTGCTGAGCCTGAGTCTGTATTCAATAGAATATATTTTGATCTACAATTAATGAGAAGTAGAAGATTACCAATAACAATTAACACCTGTTCTTCTGAGGTCCTTCTCTTCAGCTCCTCCTCCAGTCTGGTCCACACTTTATCTGCCACTTATGACTTGAATCTGGGATCCAAGGCTGTGCCCACCTCCAAGAACTGTCTGATGCTGTCAACCTGCAAGACAAAAACATAGTATGAGTCCCTGAATAATCCTAATGAAAACAAGTGAGAAATCAATAGGATTACACTAAACACCTGGTATCTTTTTGAGAGGCCATTCCAGATAGTGTCCTTGATGGTCTTTGTGAAGGAGTCCTCATCATTAACTGTGAAGTGGTGCTGGAGTTTATCCAAGATCGGCAGAATCTGACCAAGGGCTGGGCTCCTTTCAGAAGAGATGCATATGGTTAAAGTGTAAAGTATCTTTGACAAACCATTCTGCTTTTCTGAAATCCTCATCAGAAACTTTCTGCTGTCTGAAAAATATAATCAGTTTTTTTAGCTGGACTAGAGTTTTATGAGCACAATGGTTCACAATGAAAATGGTATAAGCTAAGGACAAAGTTCTTTACCTGGCCTTCTCCATTGATTTCTTAAGCCAAGGAACCATGGAGGCGGCCTGGATGACAGGGAACTGCTCCAGGAATCACTCCACCATTAGGAACAGGCTATTCCACCTCGTCCTCACATCCAAGATTATGGCATGTTCTGCAGGGCCTAGAGTGAGAGAGAGATAGAAAGAAAGAGAAGGAGGAAATTGGTGTGTGTGTGTCATTATCAAAGTGGTTGTTCATTTATTGAGATATTTTAGGATTTTTCTAAACTATTTGGCCTAAGAGTTTTTCCCTAAGATTGATTGAGAAATCAGATTGATTTCTACTTGCCAAGAAGACGCTGCTTCTCCTTAAGGACAGGTTTAGCCAGGCTGGACATTTTCAGCCACAACACCATTGCTTTGATCCTTCCTGCCAACTGTGAGACTGAGAATATAGTGTAAAGCTTTTGAGCAGCAATATTAAGAGTGTGAGCAAAGCAGCCAATTTTTTTAGTGCCCTTCATCTTTTTTTATTGCTACATCCATGTTTGCTGCATTATCCACTTTGACCGCAACTACTCTGTCCTTTTATACTGAATTCATCTAGAATATCTCCTATCTCTTCTCCTAAAATGTCCCCTGTCTAGGGTGTGTATACTGCCCTTGTATGAATGGCTTTCTCTTTCATGGAGCCCTCTCTCACATAAGTGGACTGACACTGTCAGAAAGTGGTCTTGTACAATGCTGGTCCATCCATCAGCAGTCACAGCCACATCCCTCACATCTTGTAACTCTTTCTTAATGTGATCTTTTTCTACTGCATACCATGCAGTATATTTATATTTGAGAGCATGTCTCAGCTGGGGGACTGATATCTGGGGTTTAAGGCCCTTATCATCTCCCTATCATTGGCAACAGAGCACAAAACATAAAAATAGCATTAAAGGTAAAAAAATAAATAAATAATATTATCTAGGCTAAGAGATTACCTAGACACCTGGCCAACAACCTTAACGGTAAAGTTACAATAACACCACACAGCTTACTTACCTCCACAATGGAGCCTCCACTGTAGAAAAAGGCAACAAACCTTTAACAATGAAGTTTGTTACTGCCCTGTGGCACTCATTTTGCCTTTACTTCATAATATTTCCTTTTTCTGCCAGCGTGAATGGATTGACACTTGATGGTCTCCACATGCCAGGGTCTGCAGGTGCAGAGGCTATAACATTAATATGAAGAGGAAAAAAAAAAAAACAAGAAAGCTAAACTGTTAATTCAGCCAACCCCAAGGATAAACACGGTTTAACAAGATAACTAGTTTAATGTGAGTTAAACTTGATCAGTAACTGTCAACCTTAAAGCATTTTTAGCGTCTATTTAGCTATCTGTCTCTAGCCATACATCCAAAAAATATCTAAAGTTATGTAGGTCCCAGTTTATAGGACTATGTCAACCTGCACAGAAACATTAATTTAACAAGTACACAAGCATGTACTACTACAAGTTATCCGATTTTGTTTGTTGGTTTGTTTGCTAAACGTTAACCTTACCTGTCTTAGTCATAAAGTCATGCGGTGTACGTGTTGAAGGAGGCTCCGTTGCAAGTGGACGCTGAGAGGATGACTGCACCGGCTCTGTCTTCATGTAGTCGAAGACGGAGCAACTTTCTGCTCTCAAGTTTATTCCATGCACTGTTAAGTGATTCATTAGATTTGTTATGTTGCCGGTCTTGACAGAAATGATCTTGTTACAAATAGTGCATCTTGTGCGGTTGGCATTGAGCATGGTGAAATGTAGCCACACTTTCGTTCTTTTCCACATCTTCTATGTCGATGGGGGTTGGGATAAATACACACTACGGTCTCACGTGTGAGCCCCATCTCTGGGCGTAACCGGCATAAACTAGTGTTTTTCCTTGATGCCTAAACGCAGACAATGGCAATTTAGATTTGGTCACATCTAGCATGCACATGCTTATCACCGATGTTGACGATATTAACCCCTTAGGTATTGAAATTTGGTACTGAACGACAAGACATTTTTCGATACTCGATTGTTTAGAGGCAATTCGGTCGGTGCCTAAAGTTTATCGAACTTGATACCCAGCCCTAGCGGTGACCCTGCAGCATTCGTGTGCTGTCTCCGTGTTTATATCCATGTCTCCCACTGAACGCGCTTAGATGCGATAAACAAGATGGAGTAGCCTTTCTGTGCCCAGGATTTCAGCATCTGCTTAATGTGCTTGAGCCCATTATAGAGTTCCTACAAGAACGCAATTCTGTAGTGCCCACTCTAAATAAACAACAGGTCCTCCCTCTCCTCTGATAACGTGGATATTCAGATTTTCCTTAAAAATGAAACTTGAGAGTTGAGTGATAAGCACAAGTGGTGAACTGAAAGGCAAAAGACACAGAAATCTGCTCTGCTAATGTCTAAATTGTGTTACAGTTATTATAATTGCACTTTTTTTCCCCTTTTATTATTATTTGTTTGTATACAATGGCCATATACAATCCAAGTTCGCACTTGCGATCCAGCCAGTACGTAGGTTTGAAGTTGTCCTGCTGGAAAATGCAGTGGCATCCCTGGAAAAGACAGTGCTGGATGGTAGTATATGTTGCTCCAAAATTTTACATATCTGTCTGCATTAATTGTGTTCTCACAGATGTACGAATTACCCATGCCATGGGCACTGACACACCCCTGGCCCATAAAGACACTGGCTTTTGGACCTGACGCTGATAACCGCTTGGATGGTCCTTTTCCTTTTTGTCCCAGATAGCACAATGGCTGTTTAAAAAAAAAAAAAAACTTCTGACCAAAAAACACTTCCACTGTTTTACATTCCATCTAAGATGAGACTGAGCCCAGAGAAGTCGGCAACACTTCTTGACAGAGTCCAGTAAAGACTTAACTTGCATCTGTAGATGCAGTGGCGTATGACAGGCAAAGGTTACTAAAGTAATCCCAAGCCTATGTTAATGTTCATGATATCCATTACAGAGGAATTATGTTTTTTAAGAAAGTGATGATTGAGGGATCAAAGATCACATGCATTTTCGTCTCGCCCTTTACGCACCAATATTTCAAAATAAATAATTTAAAGAAAGGTTTTTTTTTTTTGTTACCACACCGAAACTGTACCGAACTGTGACCCCAAAACCGAGGTACGTACTGAACTGTGAATTTTGTGTACCGTTTCAGCCCTGATTTAAATACTTGTAAACAATAAATATATGAAAAAAAATATAGAAAATATTTATTTATTGAATACATTGATTTGTTCATTTTTAAAATGCCAAAATGTTACCAAAGTCAGAAAAACGAATAAAATATAATTGTAAATATTATTTTTTCTTAATTGAACCTAGTTAGAAGGTCCCTTGTATAATGAACAGCATCAGCTGGGAGATAATTTCTTTCATATGTAAGCAAAAATACCCATATGAATCAATATCAAATCAGGAAATCTTCATCAATACCAGGCTCTACTTTGAATCTCGGGAACATATTGAATAGTGTTTTTCAGCTCACCATTCTTAAAACTCAGATTTTATTTTTCAATATTCCATATTCAGCTGATGGTGCTCCAACGCTCTTTTGGATTGAAGCCATTTAACTGTGATCTGTGTGGTAAGACGTTTATGGGTGCGTCAGAACTAAAGAACCGGGCCTGTCTGGATTCATTCCTCTGTTTACAAAAAATCAACATTAAATTAATGGCATTTCCTACAACAAGGGGATTTTGTATAAATCAAGGAATAATGTTTTCTTTTGGCAGATCTGCTTCTCCAAATCACACAGCAATTGTGATTCACCTCTGCAGTGAAACCACCTCAGCAATTCAACAACACGTGTGGTGATTATTTTCATCACCCTACAAGTGAAGAAGAGAAAAAACCCTCAAAGTGTTACCATTGAACTCTACTATTGGAAAAAATGAATTTAGTTAAAGAAGAGTTGAAAGAGGAGAGTGAAGAGATCAGTATTACAGAACCATGCAAAATGAAAAAAGAAGATACTGAGGAACAAAGAGGTTGGTGTTCATTCTTGATTTTCATAATTAATGTTGAGGAATGTTAAGGTAATAAAGCTTCATACAGTTCACTAAATCTGGAGGCTGTTAGAAAATCATAGAAGTAGTAAATTATAGTAAAGTAAAATTATAATTAAACAAATAATACCAGTATCTCCATGAATATTACAGAACCTTCAACATGTTAAACATCACATAACAAAGATGCTTGGCCTTTGCTACTTAATCCCTACCATTAAATTGTTGTTTATTTGATTTGCTTCTAATTTATTTTGTTCATTTTAGACTTGATAGAAGTAAAAGAGGAGAGTCAAGAACTGAACGATGTGGACGAGAAAATTCATGATCATAAATCTGATAATGTCATCACTGTTGAAGAATCTTTCAGTGGCTCAAAGAGTGAAAAGTATTTCTTACACAAAAGAACTCGAAGAACAAGAGACAAAAAATCTTTCATCTGCTCTCACTGTGGAAAGAGTTTCACAGAAAAAAGAAGCCTTAAAACTCATTTAAAACTTCTCACTGGAGAGAAGCCTTTCACCTGCATTCACTGTGGAAAGAGTTTTGCACATAAAGGATATCTTAAGCGTCACATGAGAATTCACACTGGAGAGAAACCTTTCACCTGCTCTCACTGTGGAAAGAGTTTTTCACAGAAAAGAAATCTTCCCCGTCACATGAGACTTCACACCAGAGAGAAGCCTTTTACCTGCCTTGAGTGTGGAAAGAGTTTTGCACATAAAGAAGATCTTCAGAGTCACATGAGAATTCACACCGTAGAGAAGCCTTTCACCTGCTCTCAGTGTGGAAAGAGTTTCACAAAAAAAAGGAACCTTAACAATCACTTAAAACTTCACACTGGAGAAAAGCCTTTCACCTGCATTCAGTGTGGAAAGAGTTTTGCACTTAAAGGAAATCTTCAACGGCACATGAGAATTCACACTGGAGAGAAGCCTTTCACATGCTCTCATTGTGGAAAGAGTTTTGCACATAAAAGAAATTTTCACCGTCACATGAGAATTCACACAGTGGAGAAGCCTTTCACCTGCCTTCAGTGTGAAAAGAGTTTTGCACATCAAGAAGATCTTCAGCGTCACATGAGAATTCACACTTTAGAGAAACCTTTCACCTGCTGTCAGTGTGGCAAGACTTTCATTGAGAAAGGAAATCTTCAGCGTCACATAAGAATTCACACAGGAGAGAAGCCTTTCACCTGCTCTCAGTGTGGAAAGAGTTTCACACAAGCAAGCCATCTAACACTTCATCTGCGTTCTCACTCTGGAGTTAAGCCATTTAACTGTGATCAGTGTGGCAAAACATTTACGGGTGCATCACAACTAAATGTTCACATGAGAAGTCACATAAATGAGATAACTTGTGTTCTTTTTGTGGAAAGAGTTTCATTACATCATCAATCCTGAAATCACATGAGAGAGTGCATACTAGAGAGAAGTCATTCCACTGCACTTCATGTGGGAAGAGTTTCAGCCATTTATTTATTCTACACAATCATCTAATAAAGCATTGTCTAAAGTTGTCAAAGTTAATTCCATGGACAACCCTTTTTGTGTTGTAACTAGAGCTGTCAAAAGGAATGCATTTAATTAATATAAAATATTTACCACATAAATTTTACTTATTCTTTTTTATTTTATTTTGTTCCGTGTGAGTTTTAAACACTGGTTGGAGTAGGGCATAACCTTTGTGATGTGTCCAGTGGAGACATTATACTGATGTACACACCACAAACAAATACAATAGCAATTCCGTGTCAATGATCAAGTGATGGAGAACTTCACATCAGTGCTAGAAGTGGAAGAAAAAAGTGCGGGTACTCTCCTTGTTTGTATTAAACTTTGCAAGATATGTTTGTTTTTAAAAAAAATAGGTAAATGTACTTGTGGTTTTATACTCCTAGCAGGACTATTCAGTTATTCAAATGAACACTGAACTGGGGCAAAACATGAAACAAAACTGTTAATAATATGCATTTATTTACATTAAAATAATACTTTAAATATAACAAAAAAAATAATAATGTTCTGGCCGTAGATTCATGGAATTCATCTGATCTGGTTGAAGAACAAACATGAACTCACACCCTCAACTAACAAATAGGTTTTGATTTACTTGAAAGTAAAATCATGCAGTGTAGGGTTATTGTTTATGAAAACTGAGGAAGTGCAACCCGGAAAGTATTCACAGCACTTCATTTTTTTCCACATTTTGTTATGTTACAGCCTTATTCCAAAATAGATTAAATTCATTATTTTCCTCAAAATTCTACAAACAATACCCCATAATGACAACGTGAAAGAAGTTTGTTTAATATCTTTGCAAATGTATTAAAAATAGTGAAGTATTCACATCCTTTGCTCAATACATTGTTGAAGCACTTTTGGCACCAATTACAGCCTCAAGTCTTTTTGTGTATGATACTACAAGCATGGTACACCTTTTTTTGGGCAGTTTCTCCCATTCTTCTTTGCAGGACCTCTCAAGCTCCATCATGTTGGATGGGGAGCGTCGGTGCACAGCCATTTTCAGATCTCTCCAGAGATGTTCAATCGGGTTCAAGTCTGGGCTCTGGCTTGGCCACTCAAGGACATTCACAGAGTTGTCCCGTTGCCACTCCTTTGTTATCTTGGCTGTGTGCTTAGGGTCGTTGTCCTGTTGGAAGATGAACCTTCGCCTCAGTCTGAGGTCCAGAGCGCTATGGAGCAGGTTTTCATCAAGGATGTCTCTGTACATTGCTGCATTCATTCTTCCCTCGATCCCGACTAGTCTCCCAGTTCCTGCCGCTGAAAAATATCTCCACTGCTGCCACCACTGTGCTTCACTGTACGGATGGTATTGGCCAGGTGATGAGCAGTGCCTGGTTTCCTCCTGACATGCCGCTTACTATTCAGGCCAAAGAGTTCAATATTTGTTTCATCAGACCAGAGAATTTTGTTTCTCATGGTCTGAGAGTCCTTCAGGTACCTTTTGGCAAACTCCAGGCGGGTTGTCATGTGCCTTTTACTGAGGAGTGGCTTCCGTTTGGCCACTCTACCATGCAGGCCTGATTGGTGGAGTGCTGCAGAGATGGTAGTTCTTCTGGAAGGTTATCTTCTCTCCACAGAGAAATGCTGGAGCTCTGTGAGAGTGACCATCGGGTTCTTAGTCACCTCCCTGACTAAGGCCCTTCTCCCTGAACTCTCAGTTTGGCTGGGCGGTCAGCTCTAGGAAGAGTCCTGGTGGTTCCAAACTTCTTCCATTTACAGATGATGGAGGTCACTGTGCTCATTGGGAGCTTCAATGCTGCAGACATTTTTCTGTACCCTTTCCCAGATCTGTGCCTCGGTACAATCCTGTCTCGGAGGTCTACGGATAATTCCTTGGACTTCATTGCTTGGTTTGTGATCTGACATACACTGTTAACTGTGGGACCTTATATAGACAAGTGTGTGCCTTTCCAAATCATGTCCAATCAACTGAATTTACAACAGGTGGACTCCAATCAAGATGTAGAAACATCTCAAGGATGATCAGTGGAAACAGGATGCACCTGAGCTCTATTTTTAGTGTCATGGCAAAGGCTGTGACTACTCATGTACATGTGATTTGTTTCGTTTATTATTTTTAATACATTTGCAAAGATTTTAAACAAATTTCTTTTAATCCATTTTGGAATAAGGTTGTAACATAACAAAATGTGGAAAAAGTGAATCATTGTGATTTTTGATTTTCCTTTTTTTTTTTTGCCTAGTGTCTATATGCACAGTTAAATGAGTCCTATATTGACATAACCTGAAAGGCTGCTCATCAAGGAAGTAGCCACTGCTCCACAACCAGCATAAAAAGCCAAACTACAGTTTGCAAGTGCACATAAGGACAAAGATCTTACTTTTTAGGGAAATGTCCTCTTGTCAAGTCAAGTGGTTTTTATTGTCGTTCCACCATATACAGTTAGTACAGTACACAGTGAGACAACATTCCTCCTGGACCACGGTGCTACATAAATCAACATTGGACAAACACAGAACCACATGAGACTACACAGACTAAATGCAATTTCTACATAAAGTGCACATGCAAATGTGTGCAAAATGTATGGGACAGTACAATAAATTACTAAAAGGAACAGGACAATAGGCACAGTAAGAGACAGTGTCACGCCAACCAGTACACATTTGAAATCAAGAGTAGTGCAAAAAGATGGCACTTTCTGAAATGTTAAATATAAACATAACATACTATGAAATAGTGTTCTATGGACAGCAGTAATTGAGGTAGCAGCCAGGTATAAATTGACAATGAATTAAAGTGCAACTCTGGACATGTGCAAAAGTTGGATGGTGTACAGGTGTGTATGTGTGTCTGTCCAGTCTCTGAGTATTGAGGAAACTGATGGCTTGGGGGAAGAAGCTGTTACACAGTCTTGCCAGACGGCAGGAGGTGAAGAGTTTGTGTGAGGGGTGTGTGGGGTCATGCACAATGCTGGTTGCTTTGCGGATGCAGCGTTTTGTGTAAATGTCTTTGATGGAGGGAAGAGAGACCCAGATGATTTTCTCAGCTGTCCTCACTACACTCTGCAGGGCTTTGCGGTCCGAAATGGTGCAAGTCCCAAACTAGGCAGTGATGCAGCTGCTCAGGATGCTCTCAATAGTCCCTCTATAGAATGTAGTGAGGATGGGGGGTGGGAGATCTGCTTTTCTCAGCCTTCAAAGAAAGTAGAGACACTGCTGCGCTTTCTTGGTAATAGAGCTGGTGTTGAGGGACCAGGTAAGGTTCTCCGCCTGGTGAATACCAAGGAATTTGGTGCTCTAGACAATCTCCACAGAGGAGCCGTCGATGTTGAGCGGAGAATGGTCACTCTGTGACCAACCATCTCTTTTGTTTTGTCAACATTCAGAGACAGGTTGTTGGCTCTACACCAGTCTGTTTGCTGCTGCACCTCCTCTCTGTATGCTGACACGTCATTCTTGCTGATGAGACCCACCACGGTTGTGTCATCGGCGCACTTGTTGGTGTGGTTCGAGCTGTGCATTGCTGCACAGTCGTGAGTCAGCAGAGTGAACAGCACTGGACTGAGAACACAGCCCTGGGGGGCCCCAGTGCTCAGTGTGGTGGTGGTGGAGATGCTGTTCCCGATCCGGACTGACTGAGGTCTCCCAGTTGTTGGAAATGTTGGAAATGCCTTGTTGATGAGAGAGTTCAACAGAGAATAGCCAGACTGGTAACTCAGATAACCGCTCTGTACAATTGTGGTGAGAAGAATGTCATCTCAGAATGCTATTCTGAGATGCAGGTTGGCACTGTTTTGGTGGCATGAGGGGGAACTACACGGTATTAGGCAGGTGGCTTTAATGTTGTGGCTGATCGGTGTGTATATTGTAAAACCAGAGGTCAGGTTACTCTCTAGTTTTTTTTTACCACTAAATAATATTGAAAGAAGTTTTTCCTTGCTACATTTACTTTAGCTTGATCACTGGGAACTTTAATAAATTAAGGCATGATTTTCTATAAAGCTGCTTTAAAAAAAATTGTATTGTGAAAAGTGCTATACAAATGACTCTCATCTCTTCCTAGTTGTAAAGGAAGCTGTAAAAGCTCCATAATGAAAGGCAGATTTAAACATTTTAATTTAGAGATCATATCTCTACTATCTATAGTATGATCTATATCTATAATAGATATAAAGCTCCAAATGGAGTAGAGGAGGCTGAGTATCAGAAAGGCACATCTTTTCATTGAATTACATGACCACCAGGTAAAAGAAGACACTGTAGATTAATAGAATTGACAGCATGTCTCATTTATGTTTTCAGATAAGAAAGAGAGTGACCAATTGAACAAGTTTGGAAATTTGTGCATTTCTTTATGTACAGTACAGAATTGAACTGATCTATGTTCCATAAGATGATAGTAAAGAAGAAGAATTGAGTGAAGAATGTTATTGGTTAACTTGTTAAACTCTAATGCATTTTTGGGTTGCTGCCTGCAATTTTTCACACTTACCATTCACACACTTGATTGTAAGTTGATCATTGGTCTATCCTTGTTTAAGAGAATCATAAACACGGGACGTGATGGTAAACTCTCCATTGTGCCAATGGATGGTATGCACATGAGGTTTGCCTTGATGTTGAGAGTGGCGTGGGAGCTGTATCTCAGTCATGGGAAAGATGTAAATTTTGGGACACATCATCAGTAATGTACCTTTGAATCAGGGGGTGTTTTGGCCTTTCAACACTAGACACCCTCATCAAAGGTGGCCAGCTACAGGGTGATCAAACCTGAGCTTGTGTCCCATGCCCAATCATGAAATTGCCTAGTTGATTACATGGCGCAGCCCACGGGACTATGCAAGGCAGGAGGCGTCCTCTTCCCTGAGTCAAGCCTAGAGCTGACCGCATACCTTGTTCACCCTCCTCATGGAGAGTTGTGACCTGGGTTCTCAAGTGGGTTATAGGGTGGGGGGATTAGTGAGTGAGTCATGTTGATGCTCTTTGAGCCCAACAAGGGTCCGTCCTCTTAATCCATATCCACTGGCTGCTTCTTCCGGCCGCTTCAGAGACTGATCTAATTGTCTGTCGCAGAGCCTGTCCATGGATGCCAAGGTCTTTCAGCAGTCTGATGGTAGAAAAAGCCACAAATCGTCTGCATCCCACTTCCACCGGATAGATTTTCGCTTTCCATCCTCGTTGTTGAGCGTCTGCTGCCAGTTCTATATAGTGCAGTTTCTTGCGTTCATAGGCCTCATTCGTTGAATTCTCCCATGGGACTGTGAGCTCAATGATGTAGACAGACTTCAATGAAGGGGACCAGAGAACCAAGTCTGGCCTAAGGGTGGTAACTGCAATCTCAGGTGGAAAGATTAGTTGCTGGCCAATATCTACTAGCATCTTCCAGTCCCGGGCCATGGCTAGCTGTCCAGCTTCTGATTTGGTCGGGGGATGGTTGGGCTTTTTCTGTCCCTCTCGGATGAAGGTTGGGGCCGCGATGGAATTGATTGCTCCCCAGGGGCAAGGAGTTGGTGGTATTCCTCTGGCTCTCAAGAGCTGCTGCCAGACTCTTGAGGACCTGGTTGTGTCTCCAGGTATAACGACCTTGTGTGAGGCTGGTCTTACAACCGGCCAAGATGTGCTTAAGAGTCGCTGGAGTTGGGCAGAGGGCACAGGTTGGGTCCTCGCCATACCACTGGTAGAGTTTTTTTGGAGATGGGAGCACATCATAGGTGGCTCTGATGATGAAGCTGATGTTGCTTGCCTCCATTTCCCAGAGGTCCCTCCAGCTAAGCTTTCTCTTTTCCAGGCCTTCCCACCTCATCCATTGTCCCTGCTTGACGAGAGAGAGACGGCCTTGGCACTTCTTTCCGCCTCCTCCTGACGACGCACCTCCTCAACCACCATTTTCCTCCTCTCTGATGTTGAGGCCTTACGCCAAGTTGGCTTACTTGCCGTAAGGCCAAGGCCTCCTCTTCCCAACTGGACGTGCCCTACAATGTCACTGTGCTTCAGGGCTGACATAGCTTGCTGCACTGCGTCGGATTGTGTCCATTTCCGTCCAGTTAATAGGGGTGGAACGGCATTGCTGATGGTCTGGTCTCTGGAGTCCTTCAAAGTCAGCTGGAGTCTCACTTTAGAGCACTTGTACTCTTCTGTGAGGCTCGTGATAGGCAGTTCAAGGACCCCTTTGCCGTAGAGGCTGATGTTAGTCAGACAGCGTGGGACGCCGAGCCATTTCTTTACGTATGAAGTCATGGTTCGCTCCATCTTCTCCACAGTTGTTACTGGGAGCTCGTAGATAGTGAGTGGCCACATTACCCGAGGGAGAAGTCCAAATTGCAGGCACCAGAGTTTGAGCTTCCCTGGCAGTAGGATACTGTTGATGTTTTCCAGACTGTTGGTAATGTCCTGCCTTACTTGCTGCACTTGGTCTTTGTCCCTGAGGCTTGCATTGTACCATCTACCCAGGCTTTTGACAGGTTGCTCAGACACTGTTGGTATTGAGTCATCACCAATGTAGAACTTCACATCTTTAAGCTGTCCCTTAACTATTGAGATGCTTCGTGACTTGTTTGGTTTGATTTTCATCCGGGCCCACTTGATGTTCTCTTGCAGTTTTCCAAGTAGCCGCCTGGTGCATGCTGCAGTAGTGGTCAGGGTGGTCATGTCATCCATGTATGCTCGGATAGGTGGAAGGCGAATCCCGTTCTTAGTTCGCTCACCCCCCACCACCCATCTTGAGGCCCTGATGATGACCTCCATGGCCATTGTGAAGGCCAGGGGTGATATTGTACAGCCTGCTATGATGCCTACTTCTACTCGCTGCCATGATGTTGTAAAGTCAGCTGTTGTAAAGCACAGTTGCATGTCTTCGAAGTAGACTTTTACTAGACTAGTGACGGATGATGGAACGTGGAAGAAGTTGAAGGATTCCCAGAGGAGGTTATGGGGAACTGATCCAAAGGCATTGGCCAAGTCAAGGAAGATGACATGGATGTCTCTCTTGTCTTTCTTTGCCGCTTGTATCTGGTGCCAGATCATGTTGGTATGCTCCAAGCAACCAGAGAACCCAGGAATGCCGGCCTTCTGTACAGATGTGTCAATGTACTTGTTCTTCTCCAGGTAGGTGGACAACCTCCGTGCTATCACGCTGAAAAAGGTTTTTCCCTCAACGTTGAGAAGGCAGATTGGCCGTAATTGACTAATGTCTGTCGCATCCTTCTCCTTGGGAATTAGCACCCCTCCAGCCCTTCACCACACCTTAGGTATTATTCCCTTCTGCCACACTATTCTCATGAGCCTCCAAAGATAGCGTAGAACATCTGGTGCGTTCTTGTAGAGTTTATACGGTACTCCATTCGGCCCAGGGGCTGATGCTGATCTTGCACGCCGTACTGTACTCTCTACTTCCTTCCATTTTGGAGGGCCAGTCTCCAAATCGAATTCGGGAGGTTGAATAGGTGGGATGTCATGTGGGATAACTATTTGCTCGTGCCTTTTTGGGTCATGGTTGATCTTTTCCAAATGTTCTTCCAGTTCCTGCTTTGGAATTTTCAGGATTCCGCTTTTTTCCTTAGCGAAGAGATCTTTAACGAACTTGAAGGGGTTTTTGTAGAACCTTGTTCTTGTGTGTTCCTTCTTCTTGCGAAGTTTCCTCAGGTTCTCTGCTCTTCGCAAGTTGCAAGCCGACACTTGATGTCCCCCTGGAGTAGCATGAGACCCTCTCTCTCTGCATCAGAGGCCTTCTTCCACTGCTTTCTCAGCTGCCTTCTCTCTCTGACCAGCATTTCGATCTCTTGCTGCCTCCTGGATTTGGCTGGTGCTGGTATTGCTTTGTCACTTCTCCTTGTGTTTACTCCAAAGCGCTCTTCTCCGTAGTGGTAGATGATGTCACCCATCCTTTCCAGCTTTTTTCCTGCTGTGCCCACTTGTTGCTCCAGGATTTTTGTCAGGTCGTTGTTGACTATTTCCCACTCTCTCTTTTCAACAGCTTTGGGCCACTTCACACTCGGTCTGTGCCCTTTGATCTTTTCCTCCTTGGGAGGTCTCTGTGGTTGAGTGGGTTTCTCCACCGGCATTTCTGTGCTTGTATTATCCTCCTCAGTGACAATGGTGCTGATGCTCTGCGAACTCTGGTTTTTATCCGTCGCTGTGCTTCAATCGACTGATTTGACTGGTTGCTTCATAAGAAGTACTGGTCGATGCGAGGCCCTTGTTTCTGCTCTCTCAAGCACCCTCTCTTTCCTTGGTGGGTCCTCAACCCCCTGTATGATGTTATTTTCGCCCAGCCACAGGTGCACACTTGAAGAGAGTGTCCATCTGCTGCTGTGGTTGTCTCATGTGCCGTGTTCTTGCTCGTAATCATGTCCGTTCCTGGGTCTGTAACCATGCTGTCAGTCATTGAGCCATCTTGCGCCCCCGCTCTCGCAGGCTCTGGGGGTATGTTCCTTTGTTCACTTTCTGTAGCATTCGGCGGGTGTCTCCAACAAACTGAAGCAGCGTCGGAGACTGCCGCCATGGGTAGCTAGCCCATGACAGCCCCAGTGGGGACTATTCCCTCCAGTCAGCTGTCTCTCCAAGCTGTCACACAGACTTTCCTATGTTGTCAGCTGTCCTTTCACAGCGGTCACTGGACAAGTCCAGATTTAACAGTGACATTTGTAAAGAAACAGTCATTACCACAGGTAAGACCATGGAGGGCTCCTCATTATGATGGTTATGTTTATGTAGACAGTCTTTAAATTATTATACAGTGTCTGTCTGTTTCATGTTATGTTTAAGTTTGTTTATGTCATTAATTTTACGTTGACTGCTCAGCCGGTTCCTGTCTGCTCCTTGTCCATTCTGAACCTGTTACAGCACCATTGACCAATCAGAATCAAGTATTCCAGAGAGCCGTGTAATAAGCAACAATAACACATTTTTTACTTTTGTTTTCCAGCAGCAATTCTAACGTTATTGCCTCATTCAAATGAATCACTAAAGCTTTGGATAAATGCATCTGCTAAATGTAAATGAAGTACACATTTGAAGGTGAAACCAAAGTTAATACTTCACAAGCCTCAAAAATAAAAAATATAGTGGCTGAATTTATATGCACATAAGATGAATAGGCTTTTTGGCAGCGTAAGAGGACTTTTATTTTGAATCTCCGAACCTCTGCGTTATGCTGTGATGTCATAAGATCTGCGCCGCGATGTTGTTGTAAACATCGGCTGTGGAAAGGTTTGTGTTTTTGCGCATTTCAGCTTTTAATGTAGGTAAACAGACGTTGCAAAACGTTCCTAAAAAAAGTACTAAAGTATTATGTTTACATGTTGCCTAATAATCTGTTAATGTTCCGACTTAAACGAGACACGGATGCAATTTCTTTCTTTTTTTCCCATTCTGTTTTGTTGAAGCTTACTCAGTTCAATTGTATGCCATTTTGTTATGAAATTAAAATGTACAAATCTTAAAAAGATGATGATGATTTTATTATTACTTGAGTGCAAGTCATATCTACTGTAGTTCTCACCTTGCAGACACCCAGAATACATAGAATATGCCAAAAAAAAAAAAAAAAAAAACCTTGACTAAAATATAAATGAGAAAATATGTGGTAAGACCTGTTATGGTTAAGTATTGTATTACTGCAAAGCAAATAATTTATTTTTATTTTTATGGTGCTTATGTACAAATTTGTTACTTGTTTTTTTTTTATTTTTTATTTTGGCAGATATTGACTCCATATCACAATAGTCATCATAATTCACCCCTGCAGTGCAGCCATTCTCACAGCAGTTCACCAATAAATGTTGTGATTATTTTCCTCAACCTTCATGTCAAGGACACTCAGATTCCAAGAAGCAGGAATAACTCCAGCTGTAACAACTGAAATTTGTCTGACACACTGTTGTAGTGATGGATGTTATTACAGAGAAGAGTGAGGACATTGGTAACCCAGAACCATGCAGACTGAATAAAGAAGAAAATAAGGAAGAAAGAGGTTGGTGTCCATTAGGGCTGTCACGATCGTGAATTTTTGATTGATGTGTTCGCACACATTATTATAATTAACAATTGAATTATTTTCTTTTCATTTTAGCAACAGTTCAAGCTTAATACACATTACAAATAAGCATTTAATAAACCTTAAGCATAAGCATTTAAGCATTAGCTTGTGTTGGCCCAAATGTTTGGTTTGAAAGAAATGTGAAAGTACAGTGAATTTTGAAATGTATTTTGTTCAAATGCAACTCCGGTACATTGTGCTCAGGTACAGAGAGCACAACGTGAGATTTCGAGAGCTCATAAAATGCATAATACTGTAGAAAGAGGAACATATTGCTTATGAAAGTGCAAATTGATCGCAAATGGTGTGATTCTTTTGAAATCTGTCAAGAAAACGTCATGGAATCTCAAAAGAAACAAATAACAAATATAGAAAATGAAGCCTATTTTAAGGCCATCAATTGGACTGATTGAAAACATGGGAATCCTAAACGTAAACCACCCAGACACATTACAGTAATGATAACCAATGTGCTTAAGTGTCCTTAAAATAACATCACAATGCAAAACAATTAATGGTCCAAAATTGTGGCTTGATCTTCTTCATGCAAGATCTAATTACCAAGGTATTTATTTATTTGGGGTTAAATCTGAGGACATTTTTTTGACAGGTTTCATGAGAATCACCCAATGATTGCAGTTAGGCCAAATATTTGTAATAGCAAGAGATCTTGATTCTTGTCAAGACGACTAAGGAGCAATAAGTAACTCGATAAGTAACAATGCATCAGGCAGTTCACTAGATCGGATGGCTTTAGTTCTAAAAGATTGGGAATTATATTTCATCTATAGGAGAGATTGGCATGAAATTGTAACGTGGGGCATTTTTATGCATTTATTGATTTATCAGTGTCCTAATTAACTAGACCACTCCCAAAAAATATTAGGAGCCTATTTGTAAGATTTACGCATGGAAATTTAATCGCAAAATTCCATCAGATTGAATTGCGTAATATTTAACAAAATTAAATGAATAAAACATTTATTAAAATTTTTGTTTTTTATTTGATTGAAGATTACACAATTTAATTTGATGGAACTTTGTTATGGAATTGATGTGTAAATATAATATTTTTTTGTGTGTGCACAGCATTATAAGCGTAACAAAGTTGTTTATGTTCGTCAGCATTGGGCATTTGCTATTACAACATGTCCCACAATCAAGTCGGAAACATAATACAGAAGAAGCCAAACTAAAAGCAAGTATTAAATAATCATTGAAAAAAAAAAAAAAACAATTCTGAAATACTTGTGGATAAGCATAAGTGAATGCTCCTGTGGCACTTTTACTACAGTATATGCTTTATTAATGCATGTATCATGGAGATTATTAATTAATTTGCAGAAAACAAACCACACAGTGTCGTTAACTTTAGATTAGTTGACTTATTTACTGATTTTATTTGTTATGTTTATTATTATAAATTCATATTTTTTTATATATATAGCATTCAAAATTTAATTAAGTTAGCAAAATCATTGCTTTCCATTATCTTCCATCCATTCAACATCAGAAGTCGTCAAGTTTTTGAGTAATTACGACTTTGCCTGGTCATTCACGTGCAATGTTTCTGAATCCACTTGAAGGCTATGTTATATTTAGAGTCATGGGACTTATTTATGGTATTTTAGCTCTTTTAAAAACAATTTCTATTATTGTATTTTATGTTATTATAAATCATTATCGTTTATATAATTGTTATAAAAAAAAACTCAGGTTATACCTATATATTTTTAATTAAATATGCAGCTTCAATTGCACTTATTGGGATAGTTCACCCAAAAATTACAATTCTCTCATCATTTACTCACCCTCATGCCATCCCAGATATGTTTGACTTTCTTTCATCTGCTGAAAACAAAAAACATTTTTTAGAAGAATATTTCAGCTCTGTAGGTCCTCACAATGCAAGAAAGCTCCAAAAATCACCAAAGGAAACTTAAAAGTAATCCCACATGACTTCAGTGTTCACATCCATATCTTCAGAAGTGATATAATAGGTGTGGATGAGAAACAGAACAATATGACAGTCCTTTAAACTCTAAATCTCCACTTTCATTTTTACATTTAAATGTGAACATGAAACTAAATACATGTGATTTTTGGAGCTAAAAAGGTCTGGTCACCATTCACTTGCATTTTATGGACCTACAGAGCTGAGATACTCTGCTCTCTGCCATTAATTTGGGGTTCACTTTTTCTACTTCTTTCGGTTTAATTGACTTTCAACCATTTTAAATATTTATTTTAGACTTGGAAGTGAAAGAGGAAAGTCAAGAACTGAATGAAGTGGAGGACGGACATCAGTATCAGAAACCTCTTGATTTCACTACTGCAGAAAAATTGTATAGTTGCTTTCAAACTGAAAGCAATATCTCAAAAAGAAGTTTGGAAGGAACAAGAGCCAAAAATTGTCACACCTGCCCTCAATGTGGAAGGAGTTTCACACGTAGCATAAACCTTAAGAATCACATCAGAATTCACACAGGAGAGAAGCCTTTTACATGCCTTCAATGTGGAAAGAGTTTCAGACAAAACAGGTGCCTTAAGGATCACAGACGAATTCACAATGGAGAGAGATCTTTTGCTTGTCTTCAGTGTGGAAAGAGTTTTTTTCAACATGGAAGCCTTATAAGACACCTAAGAGCTCACACTGGAGAGAGGCCTTTCACATGCCTTCATTGTAGAAAGAGTTTTACAAGAAATGAACACCTGAAGGATCACATGAGAATTCACTCTGGAGAGAGGCCTTTCACATGCCCTCAGTGTGGGATGAGTTTCATACATCAAAGTGCCCTAAACAGTCATATGAAAATTCATTCGGGAGAGAAAATACACCACTGTTCTCAGTGTGGCAAGAGTTTCACTCGGGCGTCACATCTCAAAGTTCATCTGCGCTATCACGCTGGAGAAAAGCCATTTAACTGTGATCGGTGTATTCAAACTTTTATGTTTGCATCCGAACTAAAAAGACACCTGTCAATTCATGCAAATGAAAAGCCGTACTTGTGCTCTGTTTGTGGAAAGAGTTTTTCTCAGCTGGCCTACTTTAAAGAGCACCAGAAGATACATCTCAGCGTGAAAGCTCATGTGTGCTCAGAGTGTGGTAAAGCTTTTCTTCGAGTTAGCTCTTTGAAACTGCACCAAAGAACCCATACTGGAGAAAAACGTTACATGTGCTCACATTGTGGAAAGAGTTTCACTGCTTTAGGAACCCTGAAAACCCATGAGAGAGTTCATACTGGAGAGAAGCCGTACCACTGCCTGCCATGTGGGAAGAGTTTTGCTACTTTAGGAACCCTGAAAATACATGAAAGATCGCATAGTGGAGAGAGGCCGTACCACTGCACTTTATGTGAGATGAGTTTCAGCACATCGGGTACTCTACTGAGACATTTAAAGAAGCATTGCCCAAAGTTGTCACTACAAACTTTTTCTTGAAATATATTTTCTTTGTATATAAGATTATAGGGTTGTTACGATACAAAATTTCAATAGTCGTTACTCGTACTGGAGAAATTTCATGGTTCTCGATGCCAGTTTCGATACACAGCAAAAATATGCTAATATGGTAATGTGCTATTTAACACACTCCTTTAGCCTATTTAAAGTTACAATTTAATGTAAATAATAAATGTTTCCTTCAAGTGTTTCTCAATTAAGGATGCATTGCTATGTGTTTTTAAATACGCCCTATACTGAAATCTGTTTTCCTTATTATTTTTTTCAAAATGACCTGTTATAAAGTTACATTTATTTTCATAATTAAAATGGTCTAATTAAATTAATTTGTAAAACTTTTAACAAGTGAAAATAGAACAATTACTTTGCAACATATCATCACTTTTTTTAACAACATTTTATGCAGTACAACAGCACACTGAATTTTTATTATTATTTTTTATATTACTAATTTGAATATTACATTTTACTATACAGTTAAGGATAGTAAAAGTATTTCTTCAATTGCAGGCGTCTAGCTTTTATTTTGATGTGAGCTTTTATTTTGACGCATGTTTCGACAGAAGCTTCACTTGTCCAGATAAACAGTTCACTACATGGCCCAGTGATATCACTGAAGCACAAAAGCTTTGAATTTGTGTCAGATTGAGTCTGTGCACTACTGATACTACAGATATTTTTTTTTATCAAAAAAATTATTTATTTTGTTTTTGTATTTTTGTAAAAGATCCTAAAAGGAGCGATATGTTGTTTGAAACTTCACCAGTACACAGTTTCTATCCAGTCATTTAACCTTAAAGCATAATATAGGATATAATGCTATTCCAAATATTCCAGTATTCCAAATGTGTGTGTTTGTTTGCAAAAACCAGTCACACTTGCATGTGTGGTTGTTTATTGTTGAATATGGAAATAAGGGGGTTATGGCCCATATGGGGGCCTCAGCACACTTCCAAGGTGTGCTCAGTACATTATTTAAAATGAGTTAAAAAGCTGTAATATATTAATTAAACTTTATTTGATCTAAAAATCAAGATGGGCAACATATAAACTGATATTACATTTTCTTATTTAATTTAAAATTAGTTAAAAATCTATAATATAATTATAGGGCGGAGGGCCGGGCAGGGTCGTGATTCTGCACACCTGGACCCTAATCAGGCTAATTAACCATTGAGAGGGATAAAGGCCAACCGAAGACAGCAGCGCAACAGAGAGAGAGAGATTTACGGACAGCTGTCCGACACCTGTGTGTGTGTGTGTGTTAGTCTTTTTGGTTAAGTTTATAATTAAAATATGATTTATATTGTCTAGCCGGTTTTTGCCTCCTCCTTTCCATTAATCCCTTTACACTCGTGCCGAAACCCAGGAAGGAGGAGGGATGCGCTGTAGTGGAGTTCTCGCCGCTACCATCCAGTCCAAAGGACCAGCCGTGGCCATCCCCCGGAGGCCGCAGGAGCCTGGCCACCTGGATGCGGAGGAATGGCCACCAACCGTGAGGGTAGGAGGGGCTTCCAACCAACTGTCTGGAGCGGTTACCGTTGCCAAGGAGGGGGAGACCCCTACCATCCACCAAAAACGCGCCGGGGTGTTCCGTGCGCCGGGGCCTGAGGACTGCCTCCAATCCACCCAGGGAGGCACGGCTGTTGTCCATTAGAGGGTGGAGGAGTGGCCGAGGACCAAGCTACGGCCTATCGGAGAACTGGCAAGTACGTTTTTTTTTCACTCGCTCTCCCACTGCTGCTCCGTGTTGGCCTTTCCCTCTCTTTTTTTAAAACATTTTGTTAATTTGGCACGATCACTATTACGGCATGTAGGTGCCACACTTTTTTTTGTTTCCCTCCCCTTGGCCCCTCCCTCATCCAGGTAGACAGGGATGATCTGCCGGCAGACAGGCAGAATGCACGCCCCTCCCCAGGGAAAGGGGGGGGATGTACGTCATGCCGGGGGCTCTCCAGTCTGAGAGAACGAGGGAGGAATGTGGCAGGGCGGGGACGGGTTGTGATTCCGAACACCTGGCCCCTAATCGGGCTAATCAGAGAGGGATAAAGGCCGACCGAAGACGGCAGTGCGACAGAGAGAGAGAGAGATTTACAGACAGCTGTGTGTGTGTTTGTCTTTTTTGATTCAGTTTATAATTAAAATATTATTTATATTGTCAAGCCGGTTCTTGCCGCCTCCTTCCCATTAATCCCTTTACAATAATAATTGAACTTCATATAATGTAAACTGATATAATATTTTTTATTTTAATTAAAACCCCTGGAGTCATAAGTTCGATTCCAGTGCATGCTGAGTGACTCCAGCCAGGTCTCCTAAGCAACCAAATTGGCCCGGTTGCTAGGGAGGGTAGAGTCACATGGGGTAACCTCCTCTTGGTCGCTATAATGGGGTCCGCTCTCGATGGAGAGTGTGGTGAGTTGCGCATGGATGCCACGGAGAATAGCATGAAGCCTTCACACACGCTATATCTCCATGGTAATGTGTTCAACAAGCCACGTGATAAAATGCGCAGATTGAAGGTTTCAGACGTGGAGGCAAATGAGATTCATCCTCCACCACATGGATTGAGGCGAGTCTCCTCAAGGACTTGGAGAGCATTGGGAATTAGGCATTTCAAATTGGGGAGAAAAGGGGAAAAAAAAAATAATACCTTATTCATCCTGTTCATGTTAAAGTTTGAATAAAGGCAGCTTTGCCATCATTTCAGCAGAAATACCAGAGGAAATATTTGAAATCTAAAGTATACTTTAAGACCCTGTAGAGTATACAGCACACCTCCCTTTTGATTATAAACATGAACATTGATAAAGGCTTACGCTGAGCACAAGCTTTTTTAATAACATTTTATCTAGATAGAGCGCCACCTATATGTCAGTGGTGGTACTATACTTTTACAATAAATAGACAGTAAACCCTTCATTTTCAGTAAAAAGTATGATGATAAGAATATTTGAATATTCTATCTGTTTAAGTAAGTATCACTACTGAAGTCACAGTGACATCCTGTATATGCGGCTGACCCGAGTAGATAACAATTATAAATTTAGCAAAGCTCTGCCACCTGCCCTGATCCCCCATCGGCTCAAAAAGGCAACCTATCCATATACTGAAAGTCTGAAAGTATATACATTGCTGCACGCAAGTTCCAGTTTCCCATGGGAACATTGATACAGCAATGCTACAATCCCTTATAAGGATAGAGGAGAAACATGGAATAATTCTGTAGCGCATACATCGAAGATGTGAGGCCTCAGCCCATGAGCATACATGCATAAACAAAGGAATACAGGAATAACATATGCAGTGACAATGATAATGTGCACTGACTACTGTTGAATACATAAATGTGAATACATGGATATGCTTGTATAATATCAATAAGCAAAGGTATAAAATATATAAATGTTTAAATGACTCTTGTCACTTGCATCACCCCATATGACTTTCATTTTCTTAACACAAAGGGAGAAATGGTAAAACATTTTATTTGTTCTCAGTGATGTCATACAATGGCACTTTATGGTGACTGGTTCGTGTTCTATTATATATCACTGTTTTTAGATCAACAAAACGGATTTGCGCTTGAACGGCCCGACTGATACTGCTCTCGTGCAGTCTCGTGAATGTGCAGAGGAGAGCAATAGTAGGTCAACATTTTCACTAAATAATATATGAGATTTTGGTTTGTTTCTCACCAAACCTCATCCTATGCTTTCATAACATAATGAAATAATGGAATAATTTATTAGACTTCTGAATTATACTTTTGTGTCCCTTTGAATCTTGAAGAGGTGATCAGCATAAACTGCAATTGTGTGACATCACTGAGCACAGAATTTTTTCACAATCTCTCCTATTCTGTTAAGAAATAGAAAGAAAGTCATATGGGATTATAACAACACAGGCATGTGTAAACAATGACTGAATTTTCCTTTTGGGGTGATCTATCCCTTTAAGGGCAGTTTGTTCAACTACAGATGTCCAGGACTCAAAATGTTTACAGCTAAAGCATTCCAAGCCCACTCATCAGTACATAATACTTTCCCAGACAGCACACTTACATCTCCGAGACGTCTGTTTAAGAGTGTTTAATCTGGAAAGTGTCACATTCTAATTAACATCTGCTAAACATCTTAAAAAGATCAGATTTACAAACATTCTAAATAATACACATCTCAAAGACATCTGCTGATTGTCGTATTGAAATCTTAGAGGAAACTTATTGCAGACGAGCAAACAACCTAAAAATATACGTCTTGTGTAAACACTCACATCCAAAGGACTGCTGGGTGATGTGCATGTACTATCAGAGTTTAAAACAGTACCATGTTTTATAAATGTAAACACTAAGCTGGAAATGTATTAAAGAGTTTCCCCTCCTGACTTGCACGTAATTTAATTTAATCAGATTTTAACAATGCTTTGCATATCATAAGACATCAAATGCGGGGTGTCAAACCCAAGATATATTATACTTAAATGAAATAATTTTTGTTGTTGTTGTCAAAACCCGCCTGTTTATACACACACACACACATATATATATATATTAGTTATTATTACATCCTCGGCATTTTTTGTGATTTAAAACAGCGTGTTTAAATGACTTTTATTATGAAGATACGAAGAGCGGCGTTATTTTGACGTCATAAGAGCTGCGCCAAAAGTAATTTTTTGTGTTGTTGTTTTTGAACGCCGTATATTATACTGAAATCATCTTGCGTTACTAATGTGAAATTATTAATGTAGATTATTTTTAAAAATTAATATGGTAATGTCTAACGTGATGTGGCGATAGTTGACGGCGCAGAATTTATAAGTGTCTTTTTCTGTGCGTAAAGCGCATCCACACATGAACAACAGAGTGATTTACTTTGCATTCCATTGATTATTCCCAACATCTTAAATGTGACAAGAAGAGTTCACGGATAAAGAGGAGAATGTCCATTTGAAACCGCTGAGATCTCCGTGATAAACTATTGTAAATATGGAGTTTATTAAAGAGGAAAGTGAAGACATCAGTGTTACACAACCATGCAGAATAAAAAGTGAAGAAGCTGAGAGAAAAAGAGGTTGGTGTCAATAAATTGTTGGGCTTTTGATTCATGCAAGTGAACCGAATCTTTAGGATTGGTGCACAAAAAAAAAAGGCTCGTGAAGAGATGCTTTCGGTGGGTTACATGTTCACGGACTGCATTTAATGAAAAACGCACATTTCGGCCGATAAATAAAATACGTTATTTAAGTGTGCGGGTGCGTAGTATAAAATGCATTCATATTTCATACGAGGACGTGGGAGTTGTCCCGTGACCCAAATAATGACCTAATTCAGCCCGTCACTTTCTTGCGCTCCTCTGGGTTTGGTCTTTTAACCAGTTTGCATTGAATCTACTGAGAAGAGTCGAACAAAATGAAATTCGTGTAGAAACACAAAGTATTTTTTACACTGATGTGACGGTGTGACTAAACCACCCCTATTTACCAAACATTTATTGCATTGTAACCATCTTGTAAAGCTTATAAAATAGTTTCCTTGCACAATTAATACATGAGAGTGTACGCAAGAACGTTTAAATATATATATATATATATATATATAATTTATGTATTTATTTTTACAAATATCTCGACTATTTGAATCAAGAAAGTTCTCTTATGGTTACTCCATATGACATTAACAAAGTGTGCCTTTTCATGAAAAGGTTTTGATATTTTAATGATTTGACAATATATATATATATATATATATATATATATATATATATATATATATATATATATATATATTTTAAAAACTTCATACAGTTTTTGAGGGTCTAAAAGGGTCCTCTCTTTTATTTGATCTTTGTCTCATGATAAGATAACTGCCAGCATGTTGGTTACACCGCATGACTTTGATTTGGTGGACAAAAATGTTGCAAATATTAATTATATTAAAACAAAATTAATTTCATTTGCTTTTGTGTTTTAAGAAAAATAATAAATCATCATTGTGCACTTCTAATTCCGATACAGATTTTGCTGTTTCGGATTGAAATTGGTACTTTAATTCACCAAAGTGGCATTCAACTGATCACAAAGTATAGTCAGGACATTACTGATGTAAACAACAGCACCATCACTGTTTGAAAAAAAAGTCCTTTTTGATCTAGACAGGCCCCATTTCCAGCAGTCATCACTCCAACACCTTATCCTTTAGTAATCATGATAAATTGCTAATTTGGTACTAGAAAATCACTTGCCATTATATCAAACACTGCTGAAAGCTATTTGGTTTGTTAAATTAAGCTTAACATTGTGTTTGTTTTCGAGTTGCCACAGTATGCAACAGTCTGGCATGTCTTAAGGTCAATATTAGGTAAAAAAGAAACAGCTTTCTCTAGAAACTCATCAGTCAGTCATTGTTTTGAAATAGCCAAAGATTTCATACAAAGGTGTACAATACAGTCTTCAAAGACAATGGACAACTGGCACTAACAAGGACAGACAGAGATGTAGAAGTCCAGATGTACAACTAAACAAGAGGATAAGTACATCAGATTCTCTAGTTTGAGAAATAGACATCTCACATGTCCTCAGCTGACAGCTTCATTGAATTCTACCCGCACAACACCAGTTTTATGTACAACAGTAAAGAGAAGACTCAGGAGGCCTTATGGGAAGAATTGTAAAGTAAATTCCACTTTTGGAACAGAAAAACTATAAGAAAAGTTTAGAGTTAGTATAGAAACACAGACATTGGACAACAGATAATTGGAAAAGAGTGTTATGGATCTTAACCCCATTGATCTTTTGTGGGATCAGATAGACTGTACGGTGCGTGAGAAGTGCCCAACAAGACAGACACATCTATGGCAAGTGCAAGTGTGGGGTGAAATGTCACCCAGTATCTGGACAAACTGACAGCTAGAATGTCAAGGATCTGCAAAGCTGTCATTGCTGCACTTGGAGGATTTTTTGATGAGAACTCTTTGAAGTAGTTTAAGAAGTTCTGAACAGTTTTTCAAATTGTAATAGTGATTTTTCATGTTATTAATGTCCAGACTATACATTGTGGTCAGTTGAATGCCACTTTGGTGAATTAAAGTAACAATTTCATTCCATAAGAGCAAAATCTGTACATTATTCCAATCTTTTGGCTGCCAGTGTGTATATGTACACTACCGGTCAAAAGTTTTGAAACACTTGACTGAAATGTTTCTCATGATCTTAAAAATCTTTTGATCTGAAGGCGAATGCTTAAGAGTTTGAAATGAGTTTTGTGGACAAAAATATAATTGTGCCACCATATTAATTGATTTTATTATAATACTAAAATGTAATTAAAAACAACATTTTTGAAATGGATGACTTTGAACAAATAATAAAGAAAAGCAGCCAATACGTGTCCAACATTGATGGTAACGCCGTCAATACTGTTTAAAAAGCATCCCAGGGTGAAACCTCAAGAAGTTGGTGGAGAAAATATCAAGAGTACATGTCTGCAAATTCTAGTCAAAGGGTGACTACTTTGAAGGTGCTAAAATATATCACAGTTTTGATTTATTTTGTTTAGTCACAACATAATTCCCATTGTTCCATTTATTTTATTCCATAGTTTTAATGACTTTACTATTGTACTAAAATGTGAAGAAAATATGTTTTTTCACCCACTTTGAAACCAGTTTAAGAGTGACCCTGAATAACAATTTCAAATATGAAAAATCATACATTTAGCATAGCAATGTAGCTAATTACTAGTAAAATATTGTAATTGGATAATTGTTGTTCATGTGTGTATTGTAAAGCTATGGCGGATGAATATCTAGACACACTGTTGATGGACGGACAAGATCTGGCAGAAGAGTTCGAGGCCCAGCAACCAAAGGTGTTGTGCACTACTACAATATGTCATTTGTCATTGGACTGCATACCTCTGTCCTTGATAAAGCTACAGTTTTATGCTGTTTTTTCACACAGAAAATAAAAAAGAGACGAAGTCAAGCAACCGCTGTGTTTTGGAGGGAGAGAGATGAAAAAGGCAATATTGTTGCACAATTTAAGAGGAAGACAAAAAGTAGGTTAATTGTATTTTTTTTTTTTTTACCTTAAATCTGTCTATTTTGTTTTGTTTTTTTAGTATGTTCTTGTGTTATTTTCTGATTATTTATTGTAGATCCAAACCCCAGACCCACCTCCTCCTGTGGATCAGAGGATGAATCCCCATGTCAGGAGATGTTGCATGAAAGTAAAAGTGTGCCAGGACATGGTAAAACCTCCAAATAATTATTATATTTTTTTATATCCACTGACTCACAATTTGATATTTTGAAAGAAATGTTTAAATTTCAGGTAAACATAAAAGAGCATAGATGGGCATTTCAGATTGGTTTAAAAGTAGCATGGAAATCAAGGAACATTTTCCCTGAATAGCTTCTTGTAAAAAAATTCTTTCTCTTAATGTAATATGTCAGGAACACACAAGAACCGTCGCTCCTTCCAAAAGATTATTTAATCACCAGTGTCCCCATAAGAAATATCAATTGTGTCTGTTTTATAAAAAAGCTTGCATGTCTGGAATCTTGTTGACTATAGAGAACAGAAGGCAATTACTGATCATATTAAGCACACATGGCTGTTAAGTCTTCACTTGTGGTGCAGTATGTAAGTGCATTAAATTTAGGCTGAAATATATCTTATATTCTAATCTGACAATCTTAATCTCACTATACTGTCTGTAATCTTCAAGAGTTGTATACAAAGAGGAATAATCATTTAATAAGTTTAACATGGTTGACTGCGAATAGCACATTTTTAAATCTTCTGTGGGGTAGGTGGTATTTTTCCCTCTTGAATTGATTCTTGACAATTTTGTATGCTCATTTTAGAGCTGATGAAAGTGAAAGAGGAAAGTCAAGAACTGAATGAAGAGGAGAAACGCCAGAAACCTGATGATGAACAGGTCTCAACAGAAAATATTTTTTCTTTTCACACTGAATGTGTTTGCGTGCATGTTCTTGCAGTTTAAGAAAAAACTCGTTTATATTTTTCCCATTTCATCGACTTCACGTTGCATGTCACGTTTAACCTTTACCAGAGTTTACAGACTTGTCATTATTGTGCAAATGTACATAAATGTTTATGTTTTGATGTTAAAAGCAGAGCATAATCCTCTGAGAATGGCATTTAAAATGAAAAGATAGAAAAAGCCAAATAAAAAAATGCAAATGTAATGTTAGCATAACTGATCATCACACGATCTTGATAATGGTTAGCTAACTAATGTTATCTTACCTAACCAACATTCTGATCAGGGTCTAGCTTGGGTTGCCAGTTGCCCCGTAATAGTTGGAACATTCCACATTTGTTACACCAATTTTGGCCTTATGTCAAGTAATTAAGAGGCAAAAACTAAAGACCCAGCATCCACCACACATCCACATAACTGTATTAATAAAAATGTAACATAATTATAAACGTAAATGTAATATTAACATAGCTGACCATAATACCTTGCTAATTTGTTATATTACCCAGTCAACATTCTGATCTGGGTCTAGCTAATATGGATAGGCATCACTGTCCACAGCCTCAGTTAAAGTGTCAGTGACAGCATTTTGTAATAATACCACACCGCTAATTCAACTACTTTTCATCTTTTCTGTTTCATCTCTTTTAGAAAATGGAATCGATCAAAGTGAGCATGAAAAACTGCATAAACTGCAACATGTCCTTTGGTGTTGCCACCAAGGTTTGCAGGGCATGTGGGGTGGCACAGCCTATGAAACAAAAGCTTCAAAACAAAATTAAAAAATATGATGCGACGTGGGCCAGTACTCAGAGAGAGAACCGGTCAATAAGTAAATTATTTGATGAAACAAATCTCCTGGTAAGACATCACAGAAGTCACTTTACCTCCCCAATTGGTGTTGTCATTTATTATGAAAGGGCTTCACCACCAATTTTCTTGATTAATTCTTCAAGATTACGAAACAAAACTGAGCAGCCATGAAATGTAAAAGTCTCTTGCAACTCTGTCTTTCAGCTTCACAAGTGGCAACAGGTTGGCATGTATCCTCTCTTCTTGCTGGGGAGGAAAAGAGGGTCCAAGACTGTGGCAGAGTGCCTGTGCCCTATCACTTTTAACCATCCCCAGTGTAAGGAGGCACAGCACACTATACGCCAGATTTTTGTTGGGCTGATAAATGGTAAGACGAATAGAAATAATTGGTCTGTATTTGAAGTGCTGTCATATTTACCTTAGCATGGCGAAATTCCACGGGTGAAGAAGGTGTTGGCGGATGTTGAGGGAATGTGAAACCAGCAAAAAAACGAACTGCCAAGTAGCCTCCTTTTAGTGCTACACTTTATACTCTGGGAGAGTGAAGTTAAAAAGAAGCTTGCCGCAAAAAGTATATCTATTGTGAATATTCAGTATAGTTGTGTATGAAGAACTGCCTCAATGCCAAACCAAGCAACTTTCTATTGTTCAACGTGGAGAAGAATTCACCAAACTTGAACTTCATACAAAATCTGCGAAGTCCATCGAAATTTACGATTGCGTGGATTCCCATTGAGATGACTGTATATTTCGCCTGCAGAGTTTCAACATACAAAGGTAAATGTGACTGCACCTTAAAGGGGTCATAACATACTCTTTTTTTATTTTTATTTTATTATGTTCCCTGAGGTCCACTTATATGTCAGTAAAGTTGTTTTGCACCAAAACAGTCATAATTAAATAATATACGATAATATTCCACCCTGTCTCTGGCCCTCTGTCCGGAACGCATAGTTTTCAGCTCTCTGGCCCTTTAAAACTTCAGTGGAAACGCCCACTGTTATGATTGGCTAACCATGCAGTCCCTCAAATACAGCCATATTTGAAACTCATTTGAAAGAAAATGTTCAAACTTTACACTATAATTTCTAAATCTACATTTCAGGGTTAACGCATAACATACACCCAACACTTCATCTGAATGTATCAAAATGTTAACTCAAGCACAGCGACTATCAAACAGTCATGACATTTGAAACATTCATGAATAAAACTGTTTACTCACTGGTCTGGTAGAGTTTAACTGCTGCATCTTTCAGTTCCTTTGCAAAGCTTAAATCATATTGTGACTGGTTCACAAGCAATCCAGTCTGATATGAGCCAAAATCATACAATCCACATAGAAATGTTCGGATTATGCAAATTTATTACAGTCCATGGCGATGTTTGGTGCTTAAACCGGTTTCAACAGGCCAAAGCAGAGATTCTGGTCTTCACAGGAGAGCATCTCACATCTTCTATGCTTGTTTACACACAGGACTGCATGTGTTTCTCCCAGTGGCGGCAGCAGAATGAGACTCGTTTTTAAAATTTGCACTTCCTCTTCCTCTATCTTGTACCTCTCTTAAAATGTGGCACACGTTGCCAGAAATGCATTGATGTGGTTAAAGATGTTCCTGTAATGCATGTTTACAAAAGACCAACATTTAAAGATAGCACAGATGGGTACAAAAATTGTCCAGGATGCCTTCAAAACAGCAAGAAACAGCACAGCTGAATGAAACATAATGGGGTGCTCCTTTTTAGAGATCTTACTTGACATGCATGATGATGGTCAAAGCCGGTCATCTAGTGTAGAAAAATATTTAAATCCAGATAGGCACATGAAGGTGTCCTGTGTAAGTGTCCTTTGGGTGAACCTTTTAAGATAGGCCCACCTCTCTTCAACTGTTACAGACTGAGCAGTGAGCACCAATGGGCTGGTGTAATGACAAAAAAAAAAGGCACTGATGTCTTGCTGAAGAGGCAGTCATATGCAGATATATTTAGTCCTTGTGATGTCACAAGTTCCACAAATTCCAAAAGGGATGTTTCAACAGCCTGGTTTAAATAAATGCTCTTTTTTCCATTAAAGGGTTAGTTCATCCAAAAATGAAAATTCTCTCATGATTTACTTACCTTTAAGCTATCCCAGATATATATGACTTTCCTTCTTCAGCAGAACAGAAGTTGAGGTTTTATAAGCAGGTTTTTCAGCTCAGGTTTACAATGCATGTACTGTAAATTGGTGCCATTAGGCTGCTGGCTGTTTGATGGTCTGAAAGGCATATTTAGGCAGCATAAATGTAATTCTTACAACTTCAGTCGATCAGTTATTGACTTCTGGACCAAATTGATAGGTTTGTGTAAAAAAATCAATTGATAATTAAAACTTTATTAACTTAAAAAAATTGCTTCCTGCCAGCAGTCGACACATCAGTGACGTAAACGCAATGACAAATTCACACGAGAAGACGGATGTATACAACAGAGAAGTTGTAGTTCATTTCAAACAGCAATACAGTTAAAATTTCATTTTAATTATTGATTTGTTTCTTACACCAACCTACCAGTTTGCTACAGAAGACATTAGTTGATTGACTGGAGTTGTGTGAATTGCTTTTATGCTGCCTAAATAAGCCTTTTGGATCGTCAGACAGCCAGAAGCCTGATGGTATCCATTTACATGCATTGTATGGAAAAACTTTGTTTTGCATTGTATCAAAATCTTCAGTTGTTCTGTTGAAGACAGAAAATATATATATGTCAAAAGAAAATGTTATTCCTTGTGTCATGACCCCTTTAAGAAAACACAAATGAGAGACTGATTACCTGTTTTTGGTGATATTATAATATCACACTTACATTATTATTACTAATCATTACTAGCGGCCCACTCACCGACCCTGTCACCAGTTGCCCAGCCACCGACTGCCCAGCCATCAGTCACTCAGTCTTCAGTACAGCCACCAGTGACCCAGTATTCTGCCCAGCCACCGGCTGCCCAGCCACAAGTCACTAAGTCTTTAGCCCAGCCACAAGTGGCCCAGTATTCTCCCCAGCCACCGGCAGCCCAGTCACCCATCGCTAAGCCTATAGCCCAGCAACCAGTGACCCAGTCTTCTGCCAAGCCACTTGTCGCCCAGTCTTTGGCCCAACAACCAGTGACACAGTCTTCTGCTCATCCACCCATTGCCCAATTTTTGGCTAAGCCACGTGTGACTCAGTCTTCTGCCCAGCCACCCGTTGCCAAGTTTTGGACTCAGCCACGAGTGACCCAGACTTCTGCCCAGCGACCTGTTGTTAAGTCTTTGGCCAAGCCCCCAGTGACCCAGTCTTCTGCCAAGCCACTTGTCGCCCAGTATTTGGCTCAGCCACGAGTGACCAAGACTTCTGCCATGCCACCTGTCGCCCAGCCACCAGTGACCCAGTCCTCTGCCCAGCCACCCGTTGTCCAGTTTTCGACTCGGCCACTAGTGACCCAGTCTTCTGCCCAGCCACTAGTCGCCCAGACTCCAGCACAGCCATCAGTGAACAAGTCTTCAGCCCAGCCACCAGTGGCCCAGTCTTCTGCCCAGCCACTAGTCACCCAGTCTCTGGCACAGCCACCAGTAACCATGTCTTCAGCCCAGCCACCAGTGGCCCAGTCTTCAGCTCAGCCACTAGTCGCCCAGTCTACAACCCAGCCACCAGTGGCCCAGTCTTCAGCTCAGCCACTAGTCGCCCAGTCTACAACCCAGCCACCAGTGGCCCAGTCTCTCTGCTCTACATTCACCTCTGTGACTCCCACCAAAGGTATGTTATGTTCAGAATAAAATAACATCTAATTTTATGATAAAGTCTGCTTGATTTTGACCATTATGTTACCTGGACACAATACACACCTACAGAAAATAGAGAACAGAATTGGAATAGAGAGTACACGTGTATCTAATGTGTGTGAAATATAATTGTGAATGAATGTGCAGAACTTATGGAGAGACTACTGTAACTTCTGAGGTTCTGTTTTAAATAGTATAGAATTACAATTGTGAGTATACAGGTGTGTGAATTTTATTTTGCTTATTGCTAAACTTTAACAGTATTTAATAAAAAATTGTTTTGAGTTAGAACAGCCAGTACTTTTGTATGTTTTTTACTACTTACTCTGATCTATCTTATTAGATATACCGTTACTATACCACGGTTCTTTTGAATGCTTCTGATTGGTTGATAAGGTGTGCAATTATTTTTTAGTAAACGTACGGCTGTGAAGTAGGTCCAGGTCTTGACCACATACATTTTAAGTCAGAAGTTTACATACACTTAGGTTCATTTTTTTAACCACTCCACAAATTTAATATTAGCAAATTATAGTTTTGGCAATTTGTTTAGGACATCAACAGTCTATAATATCCTAAATTGACTTACTTTTCTTTCAAAGCACTCCGTCTTTCTCTCTTTCTCTCTATCACTCTCGTCTCACCCACACTGACATACACACACAAACACACTCATTGAGATGTAAACGCACTCCCATGACTTGATTAATATAACAGTTTTTATATTATCTGAAATATCACGCTCCCCCTCCCCACTTTTGCTCTAACCCACACTCACACACATGTATATGCGCACACATACTCACAAGTGGCAGAGCCTTTTTGCCAGCATACATCTGCATCTCAGTAGGGTTGTAAAGAGTTGTTAAGGTTTACAACAGAAAAGCTATATACAAGAATCATTACATTTTAACACTGCTGCTGAGAAGTGTGCTTAAACTTACATCTTGGCGATTTGAATTGATGTTACTTCTGACAAGATCTGCAGCAATCAAAGGTAATCCCACACGAGATCTCTCTCAGTTTCTGAGTTTATCTCTCGCACGCACGCACTCACACACACACACACACACACACACACATCTTGCTACTCTAGTAAGAGCTTCTGTAAAGCAGTGCAAGTCTCAGTTACTTGTTCTAACGTTTTTGAACTAGCAACACAGGCAGGGGCTGTATCAAAACAAGATGCTGAATCTCTGGTGAAAGAAAGATGTTTCACTAACAAGAGCATTTTAGGGACGAAAACCAGAAAATGTCTTGAGAAAATTCTGAAGGATGTCTTAACCCTTATGCGCCAATAAAAAAAGTTACACAGAGGTCCTTAGAGGACAAAAATATCAGTGTCGAAATTTTTTAGCTGTATCATTTATACAGTTGGCCTGCAGTGCTTTATAATAGAGCAAACAGAAAATAGGAAAAAAGCATGTATGTGCTCCATAGGCTAAACATGAGAAAAAATGTAATGTAAAGTTTGCTGCTAGACACTAATTTGACTCTTGAAAAAAACATTATCTTTGACAATCAGACAGATGTTGCTGGTGAACACGCAAAGTCAATTTCTGGCAATCGTTCTGTCCCCAGCAACCACGCCAGGTTCTTTAAAAACATCTACAGACACTTTTGTTTCACCATCTACTTTGGCCTGTGCATGTAGGGATGTGGATCTATAAAACACCTTGCTAATGTGGCAGTGGTGGCTCATTGGTTAAGGCTCTGGGTTACTGAACAGAAGGCCCCAGCACTGCCAAGATGCCACTGTTGGGCCCTTGAGCAAGGCCCTTGACCCTATCTACTCCATACTCACTGTATATATTAAAAATGTATAATGTGTGACAATAAAATTAAGGCTTCTTCTAATAAAGGCTTCTAATGATCACAGTTGTCTTGCTGCATCAGTGAAGTGCAATAACTTTCAAAATATAAGTGCTGTCAGTGCGTAAATCCACCTCCTCCTCGAATTAGACATCATCGAGAGGGTGGCCTCACCAGAGGTCTCCTCAGTGTTGTTGTTGTGCTGAAAAAGTCAGGAGGCATACTTTAGTGTGTAGGTTTGTGAGTGCCCACAAGTGTGTTATTACAAACAGCACTGAGGAGAATGTTACGAGAATTGAATGAAGAGTGCTGCTTTTAAGCTCCAATTACACGAAGAGAGCCACAATCTTACTGCCTTCATTACTCATGAGGTCCTATTTAGATTCTACTGGGTACCATATGGGTTGGCCTCAATGCCCTCAGCATTCCAGAAAATGCTGTCAGCCATTTTATAGTGACTGCCAAATGTTATTCTCTGGGATAGTACACAAATCTAAATCACATTTCAATAAAACAACACTGCCATATGGTGACAGCGTGTGTAATTCAATTAAACTCATTCCCCAGCTCCAAAAGGTCTGCCCCATTGCAAGCTTGACAACGCAACTGATGTGCTATATTTGTAATGTTGTTTACCAGCCTGGGTCACAAAACACTGCTGACTTGTCTCCCGTCTGCTTGGTCCTGAGGACTGTTCTGATGCCAACTTATTGCATTTTTGTCCCTTGCTATGTCCGCTCTGCCTCCTCCTGAGTTTCTGTCTTCTGCTTTTGCTTCCCATTCTGAACATATCTCTCCTGGTTGGCCTTCCTCTTTGGCTGCGGTGGATGTGAGTCTGCGCCCATATCTTCAACTACTTGCTGAGTGTGCAGATGGATTATGTATTCAAAGGCGCACATCTCATTGTTCATGTCTCGCTGTGGCACACTTTAGTGAAGCTGGCTCACAAAGGCCAACAAAGAGTTGTGTGCACAAAACAGCATCTTTGAGAACTGTAGTGGCCTGGTTGAAGAGCAGATCAAGAATTAGCAAATGTGTTTGTCCTCTGACAAGAATGCTAACTCATGTGCTCTGCCAATTCAACCTGTGCTTTTTCAATCTACACCATGGGAAAAGTTAGCTATTGATGTGGTGGGCCCATTTGAAACTGCTGTTTTGGACTGCCACTACATGTTGACACTAATTGATTTTTCGCAGTAAGTGGCCCAAAATGGCTTTCATAGCTTCCATTATAACTCAAAATGTAATTATTTTGATATCTGTTTTCAGTTGATTTGGTAATGCATGTACATTTGTATCAAGAAAATGGATGCCAGTTCATGTCAGCAGAGTTCTCTACATTTCTGAAATACATTGACATTCAACTCACATGTTGTACTGTTTCAAAAGGAAATGTAAACAGACACAGACATTGTCTGTGTTTTCAAAACGGGGATTGTGTGAGCTTTCCAACTATTTCAGATCAAGCACAAAATTAGCAGCTGCACTTCTCTGTTATACTTTTGAGTTTCACATTTACAGTTGGCCCCATTAACTTCCATTGTAAATGCTTCACTGTAACCCAGATTTTTGCTTTTTCTCTTAAATAAATGGAGGGACACAAAAGGAGTGATCAACATTATGTCACAAATGCTATCAGTTTAACTTAACTTAATAGAATCTGCTGGTGGAATTCCCAAACTGCAAATGCAGGAAATGATTTTAGACTTTTAGCCAAAGTTAGACTTGCATTTTAGACATCATAGCAAATTGCACTTTTTACCACTACATTAACATACAATACACCCACTCTTTGCACGCACGGTCACTTACGCTTTGCGCTGGCATGAAAATCGTGCTTAGATTTAGTGCTCTCATGAAAATGGGATAAGACAAAGTGCACGTCGTTGCACTGTGCCTTGCGCAGTCACGATAATAGGGTACATTGACTGTTTTGGCCCATCTGTGTTTATTAGCAGAGCCAATAAATCAGAAAATTATGTGAAGTGAGTACACTCTCAAAGATGCTCAGTAGAACTATAAAAGAATATGTTGTGCAATGTTTCTTGTCATGCCTTAGATATTACATGGATTGTTGTGCTTTCTTTTTGAAGAACATGGTATTTCTTCCCTCTTGCATTGATTTATAACAATATGTTATGTTCATTTTAGACCTGATGGATGTGAGAGAGGAAAGTCAAGAGCTGAATGAAGAGGAGAAACATCAGTGTCGGAAACCTGATGATGAACAGGTCTCAACAGTATAGATCTTTTCTGCTTGTACTGTCGAGCGAGTAGTTTTAATTTTTACTTGCACAGCCAAAATGTTCACATAGCCATCTTACTTAAAAGCTAGATCGCTATATGAAATCATTTGGTCAATATTTCCAAGATAGTTTCAAGGATTGTGGATTTCCACAATATTTTAATGCGGACATGACCATTGGGTTGTTACGCAGGTAGCAAATTATGTTAGCATTACTGATCATCTTCATAACATCTTGATAATTGTTAGCTAGCTAATGTTGTTTTACCTAGTCAACATTCTGATCTGGGTCCAGCTAATATGGATAGGCATCACTGTCCACAGCCTCAGTTAGTGTAATAACACCACACCTCTAATTCAACTACTTTTCCTTTTTTCTGTTTCATCTATTTTAGAAAATGGAATCGATCAAAGTGAGCATGAAAAACTGCATAAACTGCAACATGTCCTTTGGTGTTGCCACCAAGGTTTGCAGGGCATGTGGGGTGGCACAGCCCATGAAACAAAAGCTTCAAAACAAAATGAAAAAATATGATGCAACGTGGGCCAGTACTCAGAGAGAAAATGGGTCAATAAGTAAATTATTTGATGAAACAAATCTCCTGGTAAGACATCACAGAAGTCACTTGCATTGTCAATTTGTGATGTCATTTATTTTTAGACCAATTGTCTTGAATTATTCTTGCATTTTGTACTTTTTCAACATGTTTAACTATTTCCTTGTTAGTTTCTAATTAGGCTTATCTAAGCAGCCATGATATATATAAACCCTGTTTGACTCCCTGTCTTTCAGCTTCACAAGTGGCAACAGGTTGGCATGTATCCTCTCTTCTTGTTGGGGAGGAAAAGAGGGTCCAAGACTGTGGCAGAATGCATGTGTCCCATCACATTTGACCTCCCACAGTGTAAAGAGGCACTGATTGTCATACGCCGGATTTTTGTTGGGCTGATAAATGGTAAGACAAAAAGCTGTAATTGATCTGCAGATTAAGAGAACACAAATGAGAGACTAATTACTTGTTTTGGTTTATAAAAATATGACACTGTTCATTATTATTAGCCGCCCAGTTACGAACCGCAGAGCTACTGGCTGTCCAGCAACCCGTCACCTCGTCTCTCTGCTCCACACTCCCCAATCTGATTATATCCAAAGGTATGTTATGTTCAGAGAAACAGCTCATAATTTAAACATGTTATGATACAGGAGGCATTTGTTTTGTATGTGGTGTTACCTGGACACAATATACACCTACTGTACTGTATATTTGTTGGCAGTGGAGTATAGCAGAACGGGTTACCTGATTAAGTTTATATAGTTACACTTGTACCATGTTTTGTGTCATTTTCAACATCCAGGTTTATGAGTCAACCTGTCAATTTTAGACCTCAACCTATAAAACTATAATTATTTTACATAAATGTCATTCACCAACCAGAGATAAGATGTGTGTTACGTATCAAACTCTTGCTTCACTGAAGCGGTTCATGTGTCCATTTTCCGTAGCTTTTTCATAGATCTAAACACTTTGATTTCCATTAGTTAGAGGTGTCCAGGGAGCATCCAGCCACTGAAAAACATGGTCCACATTTTAGTAATAGCATTTGTGTTACCGTTAGTAACGTTAATCATTTAAAGTCAGTATGAATGAAGCACCTCCCGCTGTTGCTTTGATTGAGGGTGCGTTCCATTCAGAAGTGATCATCTCTATGCTATCCGAAGACTTTACCATCCACTGTGAGAGCTTTAAAATGCTTAAAGGTGTGGGGTTCAAAAATAAGGGTCAATCGGATCTCATTTCTAAAACTTTTATTGGAAATTCAGTTTGAAGCGATCGTACAGCATGACTGTCATAATTGTTCAAAGTGCCCTTCGGAGGTCTTCAAAGGTTTTCATACACCTTTGCCAAATACATTAAAGAACATTCCCTGTCTTTGGTCAGTTAGGACCTATACTTTATTTTAAGAATGAGAAATGTCAGAATTATTGTAGAGAGAATTATTTATTTCAGCTTTTATATCTTTCATCACATTCCCAGTGGATCAGAAGTTTACATACACTTCATTAGTATTTGGTAGCATTGCCTTTAAATTGTTTAACATGGGTGAAACATTTTGGGTAGCCTTCCACAAGCTTCTCAAAATAAGTTGCTGTAATTTGGCCCATTCCTCCAGACAGAACTAGTGTAACTGAGTCAGGATTGTAGGTCTCCTTGCTCACAAAATCTTTTTTTGTTATGCCCACACATTTTCTATCAGATTGAGGTCAGGGATTTGTAATGGCCACTCCAATACCTTGAATTTGTTGTCCTTAATCTATTTTAACACAACATTGGTGGTATGCTTTGGGTCATTGTCCATTTGGAACACCCATTTGGAACCAAGCTTTTACTTCCTAGCTGATATCTTGAGATGTTGCTTCAATATATACACATAATTTTCCTTCCTCATGATGCCATCTATTTTGTGAAGTGCACCAGTCCCTCTTGCAGCAAAGCACCCCAACAACATGATGCTTCCACCCCCATGCTTCAGGGTTGGGATGGTGTTCTTTGACTTGCAAGCATCATCCTTTTTCCTCCAAACATAATGATGGTCATTATGGCCAAACAGTTCAATTTTTGTTTCATCAGACCAGAGGACATTTCTCCAATAATTAAGCTCTTTGTCCCCATGTGCACTTGCCAACTGTAGTCTGGCTTTTTTATGGCGGTTTTGGGGCAGTATTTCCTTCCTTGCTGGGCAGCCTTTCAGGTTTTGTCAATATATGACTTGTTTTACTGTGGATATAGATACTTGTCTACTTGTTTCCTCCAGCATCTTCACAAGGTCCTTTGCCGTTCTGGGATTGATTTGCACTTTGCACACATACTACATTCATCTCTTGGAGACAGAATGCATCTCCTTCCTGAGCGGTATGATGTCTGTGTGGTCCCATGGTGTTTATACTTGCGTACTATTTTTTGTACAGATGAACGTGGTACTTTTAGGCATTTGGAAATTGCTCTCAAGGATGAACCAGACTTGTGGAGGTCCACAATTTATTTCTTTTATTTCTTTTATTTGATTTATTTTGATTTTCCCATGATGTCAAGCAGAGGCACTGAGTTTGAATGTAGGCTTACATCCACCGGTACACCTCCAATTGTCCAATAAGCCAAGCAGAATCTAAATTAGGCTTGACTTAATTTTTTGGAATATTCCGGGCTGCTTAAAGGCACAGTTAATTTAGTGTATTCCCACTGGAATTGTGAAATAGACAATTGAAACAATTGAATTTCAATTGAAACAATCTGTCTGTAAACAATTGTAAGAAACATTACTTGTGTCATGCACGATGTTGATGTCTTAGTTCAACCTAAGTGTATGTAAACTTCTAAATTCAACTGTATGCCGTTTGGAACACATTCTGAGTTTGACAGTCAAGTCAATTATATTTGTATAGCACTTTTCACAACACAAATCGTTTCAGAGCAACTTTACAGAAAATCAAGCTTTATCAGAAAATGAAACTATAATATCTATAAAGTCTAAGAGTCATCATTGTGTAGTTATACACAATACAATTAATAAAAAAGTAAATAATAATTGTATTTATAACCGCAGTGAGCAAGCCGAAGGCAACTGTGGCAAGGAACACAAAACTCCATAAGATGTTGGAGAAAAATAACCTTGGGAGAAACCAGACTCACTGTGGGAGCCAGTTCCCCTCTGGCTAACTTCATGAATATAATGCCAATATTAGTTACTTGTGTGCAGTGCAAGTCATGGTTTAAAATAAGTGAAATAAGTAAGTGTTAAGGGCCAGTGTTTCAATAAAAAATGTTTTATGAACTGTAAGATTAATGACTAATATCTTTTGAAGTTCAGCCTGGATTAACTGCAGAAGTTCATATAGATGCATTGTCCTTTATTATTTGGCAGTTGTTGGCTTTTTTTTTTTTTTTTTGGCAATAATTGATTGTCTATGTAATACTTTTAAGAGTGTAGTCCATCATTAGACCAAGGTGATGCAGGCAGAGATCAGTAAGGTGCATCGCAGTTCAACCGGCAGGTAATTTTGGTGAGGTCCATCCTAGGTCCAAAGTTCAGGCAGTGGCATATGAAGTGTCCCATGCATTACATTTGGAGTTGGATTCAGGTCATCCAATGTAGTCCATCATAGTAGGCTAAAGTGATGTCTAGCTTACACTGGCTGCAGTTAGTCATCATCACTCAGCGACACATAGCAGTCGAGTCCAACACCAAACAGAAACGGAGCTGGATCAGGCCTGCTCTGGTAACGAAAGTGAAACAAATAGAAAAATATTAGCATTAATGCAATTCAATTTATTGCAGCGTTATAGATGTGTTTCCGGTTCCGGCAGACCTAACTAAAGCATCCTAAATTAGGTGTATGCCTGGCTGAATAGATGAGTCTTTAGTCTAGACTTAAACAGACTGAGTGAGTCCCGAACAGTGTCAGGGAGACTATTCCATAGTTTAGGAGCCAAATAGGAAATCTACCTCCTTTTTAGTTTTTTGATATTGATGGAACTATTAACAGGCCAGAATTTTGCGGTCGTAATGAACGTGATGGAATAGGAGTGGTGGTGGCGTAGTGGGCTAAAGCACTAAACTGTTAAGCAGAAGGTTGTCGGTTCGATGCCCACAGCCACCACCATTGTGTCCTTGAGCAAGGCACTTAACTCCAGGTTGCTCCGGGGGATTGTCCCTGTAATAAGAGCTCTGTTATAAGTCGCTTTGTATAAAAGCGTCTGCCAAATGCATAAAATGTAAAATTAATATAGTGTGGTAGAAGGTCACTTAAGTACTGTGGTGCTAGACCATTCAAAGCTGTGTACTTAGTTAACAGAATTGAAACATTTTGTTCAAGGAACAAAAATAATTCACTTTCTTGACCATCTTGAAATGGCTAATTGTGTGGGGCTTTTGTGACATGTGACTTGTGTTGGGTTATAGTAAAATATGGGTCACTGAGATCACATTGCTAAGGTTAAAATGTTCATTTAATACAAATGAAGTAAGACAAAAGTTTTCTTTTTCGGTTTAAAGTAAAATGAAACCAACAGCTTTAAGTAGTCTGTATGCTTTTGAAATCAATGTGCTTTAGTGACAAATTTGTAAACCTTTTTAATTTTTGTGAAGTTTTTGACACAATACTCTTTTATGTCTTCAACTAGATGCACAACAGGAGGAAAGCGAAAAACTTGTTTCATACAAAGGTACTTTTTGTATTTGTGTGTGTAGAAGTATTATGTCTAAGTAAGTGTCCATATATTCTGTGAGTATACCATTATGGTCTAACTGAAAGTGACTTGTAATCTTTGGACCTGATTTACTTGAAAGAATGATTACTTAATACCTAAGCTTTATAATAAATAACCTATAGAATTTAATGCAGGAATTTTGAACCACTTAAAGGTGCTGTAAGCTATTTCTTCTTATGGAAGAGTATGCAAAAATTGTTCCTACTCCCTTAAAGTTGCGTATTAAAATGTATCTTGAGAAATCTCACCAGCCTCTGTGACAGCTGTAGACCTTGTGAACAGCAAACAAAAATGTGTCAGTGGTTGATGCTTTTCATCAATAATTTTGCTTGTACTCACGGTGTTGTATTTAAAGCAGATTATTGAGGCTGTAATTCATAATGTTTGTCTGTTGAGGGCGCTATTGTGCCATGTTGAATTTGACTGCAACAGGAATAAACAGTGCTGCTCTTTTACTCACTCACTCAATTTAGAGTGCAGGGTTTTGGAATGAGGGGCTTGGCTAAAAAGCTTCAGAATGCTAAAATCACTTACAGCACCTTTTAAAGGTAGCACTAATAAATATAATTATTGGTTCATAGTTACCAGTAATCGTGACAAATATTTTGTATCAAACCTGCTCTCAATATGCTCAATATATTTCCTTGAAATCAATAGTTCACCCAAATAAAAAATGTACACACCCCCATGCATTTTGTGGTGAACTATCCTTTTCACATAACGTCTCGGTTACTGATGTAACCTCCATTCCCTGATGGAAGGAACGAAACGTTGTGTTGATGAGTTGACACTAGGGGTCATCGTTGGGAGCCCAGAGAATTGGTTTGTGGGATTTGCATGCCACTCCCCCCGGACAAAGGGGTATCAAAGGAGTGCCATTGCAAACAAACACTCAGGTTTCACACTGAGGAGCCGAGCCAAAGACCTGGCCATTTCAGCGGTTGGTTCATTGTTGTGGCAAGAGGGACACAACGTCTCATTCCCTCCATCAGGGAACGGAGGTTACATCAGTAAATGAGATGTTCCCTATCTGTCACTCACTCGTTGTTATGTCAATGAGTTGACTCTAGGGGTCCCAATGGAAAACGCCACAAGAGCTGAACCGGGTTATGCAGACTCGCGGTGCGAGACGGGCAGAACTCTGTGTGCCTCATAGCAGCGCAGCAAGCCATCAAACTACCCCCAACACACTGGAAGGCATGAAGTGGTCCCCTACACCCCGGGGAGTGGCTAACTGCTCAGAAGTTAAAGGACTGTCTGGCCCAGCCGTAGCCTTCTCTTTATTATTCTCCCCAAGAAAAAGGAACAAATTCTTCAGCTGTGGGAGATATAAGGTCCACGTTGGGGGGTGTCCCTCCAAAGAGGAGGACACCACTGAGACCACACCCGGCCCCGAGAGGGGGGTGGGGACTTCTAAGTGGAATACATCACACGATCTTACCGGGTTGGAGCGGAAGCACATCGTGTGGAGCGGCACCAGGGTAGGTCCTACCCAAGGAGGGGAGTAGTTATTACAAACACGGTGACCAGGGACAGAGGGCCCTCTGCCCAAGGAAGATGCGTTTTACCAGCGGGGAAACCATTTTGTGGAATATACATCACACACGGTTACCTAAGGAGACAACCAGCACATGTGGAGCACTTACCACAGTACGGGGGCCAACGTGACGCATGTACGGGGGTGGCGTCGAGCCTAAGGCTAGGGGTTAAGGAGCTAAGGAGGAAGAACGTCCAGGGTTCACACTTTTTTGCGAACGCAACTGAGAGAATAGCGCACATTTTCACCTCAAGGGAGGGAAAAGGCACTATGCGCAAGCGGTACACCTGGCCAGCTGACCCGAACTTACCTGTTTGTGTCACCTGATAACACACGGAACTAAACTGGCTCAACCCTGAGGTTATAGAACCTTGCAAAGGTATTAGGTGTTGCCCAGCCCGCAGCTCTACAGATGTCTGTTAGAGAGGCACCGCGGGACAGCGCCAAAGTAGCCGCAACACTCCTGGTAGAGTAGGCTCGCAAGCCAGCAGGGGTCGGCACATGCTGGCATGGTATGCCATGGTAATGGCATCAATAACCCAGTGAGCGATCCTCTGTTTGGAGACAGCTACCTTTCCACTGTTTACTGAAGCAGACAAAGAGCTGATCGGAGCTTCTAAAGCTCTGTGTCCAATCCAAGTAGATGCGAAGAGCACGCAATGCTAAGGCTGGGTCTGCCTCCTCCAGGGGCAGCACTTGCAGTTTCACCACCTGATCCCTGAAAGGTGTCGTGGGAACCTTGGGCACGTAGCCCGGTCGGTGTCTCAGGATAACGTGAGAGTGATTCGGACTGAGCTCTAGGCACAGTTCGCTGACAGAGAATGCCTGCAGGTCCCCTACCCTTTTGATGGTGGTGAGCGCCGTCAGGAGTGTGGTCTTTAAGGAGAGGACTTTTTACTCAGCTGACTCTAGAAGGGGGCTAGAAGGGAGATCCCAGAAGGACTACGGAGACGGGGGGATTTAACCCCCTCGCGCCTCTCAGGAACCCAAGGATCAAGTCATGCTTCCCGAAATACTTACCTTCTACTGCATCATGATGTGCCGATGTAGCGGCTACACCCATTCAAGGTGGAGGGGGATAGCCGTCCCTCCAACCTCTGCTGCAGAAAATAAAGCACTGATCCGACTGCGCATCTCTGGGGGTCTTCGCATCGGGAAGAACTCCACTTAGCGAACAGACGCCACTTCAGGTCAACAGGCCCCTCGTTAAGGGGGCCCTGGCCTGAGTGACCATGTCTACCACCATGGGTGGTAGGCCACTTAAGTCTTCCACGTCTCATCCAAGGGCCAGACATGGAGATTCCAGAGGTCCGGTCGCGGGTGCCAGATGGTGCCCCGTCCCTGAGAAAAAAGGTCCTTCCTCCGGTCCTTCCTCGCGAGGAGCATGAGTTCTGAGAAACAAGTCAATGATGGGCCACTAGAAGGATCTGCTCCTTGTCCTCCCTGACATTGCACAACTTCTGTGCAAGTAGGCTCACTGGGTAAAACTTGCTCTTCCGTAGCCCCAGGGGCCAGCTGTGTGCCAGGGCATCTGTGCCAAGGGGAGCCTCAGCCAGAGATTACCAGAGCAGACAGTGGGAGGATTCTGGAGAAGCGAACAGGACTACCTGTGCTTGGCCGAATCAACTCCAAATCAGCTGGACCGCCTGAGGGTGGAGTCTCCACTCTCCCATGAGTGTGACCTGCCGTGACAGCGCGTCCACTGTGCTGTTGAGGTGGCCTGGGATGTGAGTGGCTCGCAGTGACTTGAGCCGGAGCTGACTCCAGAGGAGGAGACCACAGGCAAGTTGTGACATTCGACCAGTGTTGTCTGTCCAGACCAACACATGCTTGCCCCGGATCAACAGCAATACCCTCCTCGGGGCAAGTAGTACCACATCAACTCAAGGCAGTTGATATGTCAACGCAGTGGCGGGCCGGTCCAAGGGCCAGCGACTGCGTTCCCGTTGCACACAGCACCCTAGCCACACTGGGAGGCATCTGTCGTAACCACGACGTGCCTGGAGACCTGGCCTAGGGGAACTCCTGCCCGTAGGGACGCTAGGTCTGTTCAGGGGTCGCTAGGTCTCTCGACTCGGGTCTGAGGCTAGTGCTGAGGTGGTCTCATATTCATCAACTTGAGTGGCGTAATCGTCGCTGAGGATGCCATATGCCCAGGAGCATATGAAAGGGTTTCAGTGGGACCGTTGCATTCTGTCTAAGTGTACGCAGACAGTTCAGCACTGGCTGCGCGCGCTCGTTAGTGAGGCACGCTGTCATTGATATCGAGTCTAACTCCATACTGAGAAAGAGATGCTCTTTTCCCAGTTGACCCGAAACCCTAGCCAGCTGAGGTGCCTGAGCACCAGGTCCCTGTGTGCACACAACGTGTCCCACGAGTGAGCTAGAAGTAGCCAGTCGTCGAGATAGTTGAGAATGTGGACACCCATTTCCCTTAATAGGGCAAGGGCTGTCTCTGTGAACTTCGTGAAGGTGCGAGGTGAGGACAGACCAAGGGGGAGGACCTTATACTGGTATGGATGTACACGTCCTTCAGGTCTACCGCCACGAACCAACCTTTATGGCCAGCACCTTCGACGGGAGTCTGTGCAAAGCCTGATTCAGACTCACAGGTCCAAGATTGACTGCAACCCGCCGCCTTTTTTGAGTATGATGAAGTAGGGGCTGTAAGACCCCTTCTTCACCTTGGCTGGAAGGACAGGCTCTATCGCATCCTTCTGTAGGAGGGAGGTGATCTCTGCACACAGAGCAATGGTGTTCTCGCCTCTCACCGTAGTGAAGGGCGCGCCACTGGACCTGGCCTAGCATACTGAATCATGTAGCCGAGTCGGACAGTTCTGATCTGTCATCACGGGGGTTGGGGAGTGCGAGCCATGCCCCCAAGCCCCATGTGAGGGGGAATAATCGTGTCTGATATACCAGTGGGTGGGGCCTCACGACGGGGCGGAGCCTGAGGTACCACTTGTGGCTGTGCTGAGTCTAGAGACATCAAAGCACTTACCTGGCTCCTTGTGACCGATCCCAGAACAGCCTGGGACCAGGGAGGAAGACTTTCGTCCTTGTAGCCCATGGAGACCATCACATCAGGGGCGGATTTTGCCACTGCTGGGCGCGCAGGGGCGGGAGGCCTGCCTCCGAGGCACCATACCAGGCAGAGAGAGAAACGGTGCCCGGTGGTCATAATAATGACGGCCGGGGGACACCGACTGTGAGGCCCAGGAAATGAGAAAACCGCACTTTTCTTAGAATGTGGGTACCTTGGGGCATGCAGTGAAATAAGAAAAGGGAAATAAAGAACTTGCACCCGGACCTCCATGGGGGAAGGTGTGGTGTTCTTACCAGCTCCTGTGCAGCAGATCTCCTACTTCCTTGGCTGCCCATCTTGGGGAACGCTTTGAAGCGTTCTTGGGTTCTTGGCGACCGGTCATGAGACGGGTGGCGTCTGCTTTCTGCAGTTGGCTCGACTCCGGAGCCAGCCTACTGGGGCGGGCTGTGGCAGAGCCAGTGTTGCTGCCACAGGGGGATGGCCTTGGTGACAAACAGACGGGGGTGCGAGACATTGTGCATCATTTGCATTTGCAAGTCCCCAAATCTAACCGAATATATATATATATATATATAGGAATCTCCGCTCAGCTGTCGAAGCGCCCAGGGGTGTTTTCTCAGCACAACCATTGTGTGTGAGGGGGAGAACCGCTGTAATGCGCCGGAGATACAACAGCCTTTCAGAGAGAGAGATAAGAGGAACACCAGGAGGAATTCAGCTCTGTGAATACGCCCGCTCAGCTCTGAAGAAGAAATCTGAGTGTGTGTTTGCAACGGCACTCCTTTTATACCCATATGTCCGGTGGAGTGGCATGCAAATCCCACATGCCAATTCTCACTGACAGATCGGGAACTATACACTATATTAGCTAATTTATACAGTACATGTTTACTACCTAGAGAAGTTTACTACCTTAAGGTCATTAGGTAAAAATTTAAAACAGTCTCCATATTCCTAACTAATGGTTTAAGCTGATGTTAATTTAGCTGTAGGTAATATGTTTTTCTTTTTCTCAATCTTGCAGATTGCACGGTTCATCCGGCAATGGATGTCTTTCCCTATGAAGAAATTCTAGAAAAAAGAATAAGACAGGTAAAATACAAAGTTGAGATTAATCAGTAATGATCAGAAATTCCACAGTTTAAAGGTGAATATTGTTGATAGTGAAACATGTGGTTCAAAGCTACGTAGAACAGAACATTGTTGTTCTGAGCTACATTCCTGGAGACTCACAGCACTACACATTTTATGAATTCATCAAGCACACCTGACCTCTTTAGTTTTTAGCAAAGCTGAACTGGGTTGCTCAGGTCAGGACGACATGTGTGCAGTGCTACCCTGGATATGAGTTAAAAAAACACTTAGAAAGAATTATTGCTTATTGTTTCAAATGTGATTTCTATCTGAAAGCTATTTTAAAACGTTTTTTTTTTTTTTTTCTTGTACTAAATGTAGAAACTGTTAGGATTTTCAGTTTAAGAGTTTGTAGTTGAAACATGATAAAAGCTTTCATCGTGGCATGAAAGTAGGTTTGCTATTAAAGGGGATTCTCTCATCATTTACTCACCCTCATGATATCCCAGATGTGTATGACTTTCTTTCTTCACCAGAACACATTTGAAGAAAAATAGAAAAAAATCTTAGCTCAGGGGATGGTGATCCAACTTTTGAAGGTAAAAAAAAAATCACATACAGTCAGCATAAATGTCAAAGTGATTAAATGAATGTCTTCTAAAGCGATTCGGTCACTTTTTGAGTGAAAAAAATATTTAAGTACTTTTGAACTATAAACCATCGCTTCCAGTAAGCTTCGTGAGAGCGCTGAGTTCACGCAGTCTCTCGTGTGATGTATTCGCTTTGCCATGTTATGAACGTAATCTCACATTCTCCAGTCAGTTGAAACATCCAGGATAAGCACACAAACACAAAATTGTGAGTAAAGAAACAGATTCAAATACTGATGTAAACCAAAACCTACAAAGCTACTGTACAGTGTTCCTCCTACTCATTTGTAAACAGCACTGCTCTTCCGGTTGTGTTGAACATGCCTCAGTTCTCACATGTCTCACGTACGTCACGCACGCATGCTGCTGCTGACTTGAAGCAATGATTTAGAGTTAAAAATGTACTTAAATTTTGATCTTTTCTCAGCAAAAGTGATCATGCCGCTTTAGAAGACATTTAACCGCTGGAGTCTTATCGATTACGCTTTTGCTGACTGTCTGTTCTTTTTGGAGCTTCAAAATTCAGATCACCATCCACTTGCATTTTAAGGACCTACTGAGCTTTGATATTTTTCTTCAAATGTGTTCTGCTAAAGAAAGTCATACACACCTGGGATATCATGAGGGTGAGTAAACGATGAGAGAATTTTCGTTTTTGGGTGAACTATTCCTTTAAATCTTTGGTCTACGCATATATCTAGGCAGTCTGGGTATTAAATTGGACAGAAATGAAGAGAGACAGAATGAAAGACGTCATCGTCAAGAATGGAGCGCAGCACTTTTTCAGCCATCTTGGTTCTGGAGTCATTTTTCCTATTCATTTTTGGTATAGAGATTTCATAAAATTCTTCATTAAAGCATTCTAAGAGATATACTAATCCAACCAACTCTGAGGTAAATCACAACATTACAAACAACATTACACTAAAAGACTTCATATGTCTTGAATGAGGTAATGAACTACAATAATAGAATGAATAAAGTATTCCACTTCCATTCAAACAAAGGAGTCTGGAGGAGAAATTTTGCATTCGGCTGCAGACAAATGTTCAAGTTTGATGAACTCTGACCTGTGATGACAAGACCATATGTGGCCAATAAAAGATTGAAACGTCACATACTGACCTTTTGGTTAAATACACATAATATATATTTCAAAGCAGCACATTTCTATTGGAATACTATAGTATTAGTTACTTGTGATTTATTCAAACCAGAAGCCCTTGAGTATGACATCATATCCTGTCCATTGCGTTGTCTGAAATGATTTCACACCCTCAAAGCCTTGTGTGGCCGTAGCTAAAGAGGATGGGAATGTTCTTTTAGCTGGTTTTTTTGTGACATGTTGATTTCATTTTCAAGGACGGTGAGTGTGAGGTGCTGATTAGATGGGCTCCTTGCCCTGGTTGGTGAGTGAATTATTTGCATTTTTTCCATATAATGTAACTTATAATGTTAATGAGATACATTTTTTTCACCTGTAGTCTGCATTTTCATATCCAGTCTGTGGCCTACAATAAACACGGCATACTTTTATATTTTCATGAATGCAAGATTTGCATTGCTATACAACTCATTGTAAATTGTTACCCTAAATAAATTTATATTGATTGTATGTGGAAATCTGAATGTTGAATGTTTCCCCCTTTTTTCCAGCGGCCTAAAGTGGAGTGACTCATGGGAGTTAGAGGACAACCTGTAAATTATAACTAAGACTACACATAAACACACACTTACAGACACACTTAAAACTGTGAATTTGTCTTTTTCATTTCATTGACTGTCATAACATAGTTTGTAACAATAAACACACTGTTGGGAACAAAGTAAGAGTTGTTTACATGATTGCAAGGTTTAAAGTAAGGACTGGATTTTTTTAGTCCAAGATTATAACCAGTGATTTGTTGGTTTTGGAACTTGATGCAGAAATGATTTATCTGTCTGTTTTGACAGGGAAAATATATTTCCAGGGAAATTACCAATTTTTCAGTTTATTTTGCTGTATTTGCTTCGCAATACAGCGATTGAATGAAGCAGAAAATACACATGATAAAAGACACATTCATTCTTATGAATAGTCGTCCATTTAAAAACTAAAAACCATTTAAAAATGTACACAAAATTTTGAGTAAAGGTGTCCTTTGTTCCACCACTCAAAACGGACCCCTTTATTGTTAATATTGAATTGTTCAAGAAAAGGTTATGAAGAATATAAAACTGAAATGTTTTGTTGAAAAAAGATTTGTGGTTGAGAAGAGGAATCCGATGAAAATATCTGAAATTCTTTGTAATAATTTTAGTTCAAGAAGATATCCCCTGGGTTGGTTTCAACATTCACTTCATAAAGTAAAAATGCCAGAATGAATATCTTCACATTATTCTACTTTTAGTTCAAGTTACCTATTTCGTCTGGGTGTATTTTTAGTTTTACTATCGCTTTGTGTGAAGAACAGACCTAAAATTAAGTTTTTATTTAACGATAACCTGATGTCTGCTGTAACACATCCCACACATATTCTGACACATTCAAAATTTGACACCTCAAGAATAATTATAACTCGGCATATAATTATATCAGCAGTGTCAAATGCCATTGGCTTTCACGTGTCTTGTGACGAATTGAGACGAGCTCAAGTTTGGATTTATATTTTGAATGAGAGGTATTTTAGAGGGCTTTAGATGTCACTTCCTTCATGGAGGGGATGATTTTCAGCAACTAAAGCCTTCAGTTTCACTCTGTTCCTCACACAAAGCTAATGCATGTTTTGTAATGCTATTATAGTGCTTTTGTATGTTTTCGCTTTTTTTTAAAAATAAATTATTGTGACTTTACTTTGATCTTTTTGTTACATTGCTGAGAATTTGTTAGGTTTAGGCAAAGGGGTGGAGCCAGAACACAATGGATAAACCGCAGCACAATTGAAATAAGCTACAACACAACAAAATTAAGCCAAATCATGACAAAATAATCAGTAAAGAAATCGTTTCTGATAAAATAATCCGAAAATAAATAGAATCGGTGTTCTTATTTTTCCTTAAAGGAAAGTTCACCTCAAAACAAAAACTCTCTCATAATTTACTCACCCTCATGCCAACCCAGACGTGTATGACTTTCTCTCTTCTGCAAAGCACAAATGATGAGCTCCACTTTCATTTTTACTTCTACATCTGAAAGTCACATGTGGTGCCTGTTTAGTTTCACTTTAACATCTGAAAGTGGAGATTTAGAGTACAAAAGGACTTGCATATTGTTCTGTTTCTCACCCATACCTATTATATCACTTCTGAAGATATGGATTTAACCACTGGAGTCATATGAATCACTTTTATGTTTCCTTTATGTGATTTTTTTAAGCTACAAAGGTCTGATCACCATTTCCTTGCATTGTATGGTCCAACAGAGCTGAGATATTCTTCGAAAAATCTTAGTTTGTGTTCTGCTGAAGAAAGAAAGTTAAACACATCTGGGATGGTATGAGTAAATGATAAGAAAACTTTCTTTCTTGGGTGAACTATCCCTTTAGGTGCTCTGGCCACTACCTGGTTGGGTGTCTACCAGAACTCTTAATGCATATAACTTCATGAACTTTTGCTTCAATCCAGTTATACAAAGATGACGTCACTGTACCTTCAGCGATCATTGCGTACCGGCAGCTTTTACAAGGTGTCTTGCTCCAGCGAACATGGGCTGAACGCAAGCTGTAGCCGCTGCTAGTACGGCGAAGCGCTCAGGGGAAACGCTTCATTTAAGTCACTGCAAGAGTTCCACGGTCAGCTCTTCACAAGATTTCAACTGTTATTTACTTTGCTAATTTGCTTTTGTTCTTCACTTCTCGACCACCACGCATTTAAGAAGCAGTATTTGAAGCCATTGGAGTGAGAACAGCTGGATATATATGTACTCTTGTACACATATACTGTATATTTTTAATTTCTCCAATAAAAAGTAGATAGACTCTCACATACTGCATGTTCTCACCATGTTATGCATTGAATAACGTTTTATTGATATAACAAAGTTTTTCTTTATTTCATCATATTGATTTGAGATTGAGGTAGATCTGTTTAGATGAAGTATTTGAGATGAATTGTAGATAAATAGACCATAATAATTCTGACCTATGGACACTACCATTAATGCAGACTGCAACGCTGCAATTTAGGCCTAAACCAAATTTTTCATATAGGCCTTGTATGCAATCTAAAGGCAGCCTGAATTATATAGTAATAAGTACAACTTCTAATTACCATTACCATAGTTTGCATTAAAACCAATACAATTCCCATTAGTCTATGACCATTAAAACCATCAGAATTCCTATGAACAAATATTTCTTCAAAATGCACAGCTGCTTTTGGATGTCCGTCAAAGGAGAAAGATAATTGGCCAATGTTAATCAGCAAAGACTGCCCATCCTCTCCTGTTCTACAAGCAACTAATGAAAGACTTACATTTTGCTGTGTTGTTTTGATGACAGAAAGGCTCAGCTATGGCTCCTCAGTGTTCTTTTATTCAGATGAAGAAAGGTATGTGATTTTGAGTGATTCTGCATTTAATGTGTTTAAAACTATACAAAACATCTTGTATATGTTTTACAGATGGGCTCCAAGAACATTGTAATATTTCTAAATCCATTTTTCATCATTAATGTTTGCACATTGTATATAATTGAATGTAGATTATTTATGAGATGAAATGTTGATGGTTGACAGTTGTTACATGGTCAACCGTGGCCAAAAGTATTGGCAGTGACATACATTTTGTGTTTTGCAAAGTTGCTTCAGTATTTGTAGATTATTTTTTCACGTTTCTATGGTATACTGGAAAACAATGATAAGAATTTCATGTGTTAAAGGCTTTTATTGGCAAAAACATTCAATTTATGCAAAGAGTCAATATTTACAGTGTTGACCCTTTTTCTTCATAACCTCTGCAATTCGCTCTGGCATGCAGATATCAGCTTCTGGGCCAAATCCTGACTGATGGTGATCCATTCTTGCCTTATTAGTGCTCTGAGTTGATCACAATTTTTGGGCTTCTGCTTGTCCAGATATCCCAAACAGTCAGAAGGGGGCTTCATCAGAGAAAATAACTTTACACCAGTCTTCTGTAAACTAGTGTAAATGCCAACATCATCATATATGTCAAAATGATTAATGACCATCACGCAAAACATCAGAATCAGCTTTATTGCCAAGTATGCTTACACATACAAGGATTTTGTCTTGGTGGCAGGAGCTTCCAGTTTACAACAATACAAAAGTAATACAAAAACAGCAGCAAGACATAGATAATTCAAACCAAAATAATAATTATAATAATACATTTTAAAAAATTATACGTACATACACTCAGACACACACCTTCATACATACCCACATACACACACGTAGTGCAAATCTATTACAATCCGTTATATAAAGAACAGAAATACAGTATATTATGTACAGTGCAATGTATGTAATGGCAGAAGTGGATATGTTGGATAATATAAATAGACTTAACTGTGTATTGCACATAATTATTGCTCAATGGGGCAATTTAACTGTTCATGAGATGGATAGCCTGAGGGAAAAAACTGTTCCTGTACCTGACGGTTCTGGTGCTCAGAGCTCTGAAGCGACGGCCTGAAGGCAACAGTTCAAAAAGGTAGTGGGCTGGGTGAGTGGGTCCAGAGTGATTTTACCAGCCTTTTTCTTCACTCTGGAAGTGTATAGTTCTTGAAGAGGTGGCAGGGGGCAACCAATAATCCTCTTAGCAGTCCGAACTGTCCTCTGTAGTCTTCTGATGTCTGATTTCGTAGCTGCATCAAGCCAGACAGTTATTGAAGTGCAGAGGACAGACTCAATGACTGCTGAGTAGAAGTGTATCAGCAGCACCTGTGGCAGGTTGAACTTCCTCAGCTGGCGAAGGATGTACAACCTCTGCTGGGCCTTTTTCCACAATGAACTCAATGTGTTTCTCCCACTTCAGGTCCTGTGAGATGGTAGAGCCCAGGAACCTGAATGACTCCACTGCTGCCACAGTGCTGTTTAGAATGGTGAGGGGGGGGACAATGTTGGGGTTTTCCTCCTAAAGTCCACAATCATCTCCACTATTTTGAGCGTGTTCAGCTCCAGGTTGTTTGACTGCACCAGACAGCCAGCCATTCAACCTCCTTTCTATATGCAGACTCATCGTCATCTCGGATGAGGCCGATGACAGTGGTGTCGTCTGCAAATTTCTTGAGCTTAACAGAGGGATCCTTGGTAGTGCAGTCATTGGTATACAGGGAGAAGAGTAGTGGTGAGAGCACACATCCCTGGGGGGGCACCAGTACTGATGGTACAGGTGGTGGAAGTGAATTTTCCCTGCCTCACAAGCTGCTGCCTGTCCGTCAGAAAGCTGGTAATCCACTGACAGATAGACATGGGAACAGGGAGTTGGTTTAACTTAGTCCGGAGTATAGCTGGGATGATTGTGTTGAAAGCCGAGCTGAAGTCCACAAAAAGGATCCTTGCATATGTCCCCGGTCTGCAGGAGGTGTTAATGTTTGTGTGAAGTGAAGGTCCGAGTGCATGTGGGGTGTGAGATTGGGCCTTTCGAATCTGCAGTAGAACACATTCAGGTCGTCAGCCAGTCGTTGGTCCACCACAGGGTTGGGGGTAGGAGTCCTGTAATTAATAAGTTGTTTCAGACCACTCCACACAGATGAAGGGTCGTTAGCTGAAAGCTTGTTTTTCAGCTTCTCAGAGTAGCTTCTTTTAGCCAATCTTATTTCCTTATTCAGTGTGTTCCTGGCCTGAATATACAAGACTCTTAAACCGTTCAACAGACGATGCCATCGCCACCACCCTCCATCTGGCCCTCACCCACCTAGATAAAAAGGACTCATATGTTCGAATGCTGTTCATAGACTTCAGCTCAGCATTCAACACAATAATTCCCCAGCACCTGATTGAAAAGCTGAACCTGCTGGGCCTGGACACCTCCCTCTGCAACTGGATCCTGGACTTCCTGACTGGGAGACCTCAGTCAGTTTGGATCGGGAACACCACCACCACCACACTGAGCACTGAGGCCCCCCAGGGCTGTGTGCTCAGTCCACTGCTGTTCACTCTGCTGACTCACGACTGTGCAGCAATGCACAGCTCGAATCACATCATCAAGTTCACCGATGACACGACCGTGGTGGGTCTCATCAGCAAGAACGATGAGTCAGCATACAGAGAGGAGGTTCAGCGGCTAACGGACTGGTGTAGAGCCAACAACCTGTCTCTGAATGTCGACAAAACAAAAGAGATGGTTGTTGACTTTAGGAGAGCACAAGGTGAACACTCTCCACTGAACATCGACGGCTTCTCTGTGGAGATCGTCAAGAGCACCAAATTCCTTGGTGTTCACCTGGCAGAGAACCTCACCTGGTCCCTCAACACCAGCTCTATTAACAAGAAAGCCCAGCAGCGTCTCTACTTTCTTCGAAGGTTGAGAAAAGCATATCTCCCACCCCCCCATCCTCACTACATTCTATAGAGGGACTATTGAGAGCATCCTGAGCAGCTGCATTTGGGACTTACACCATTTCGCAAAGCCCTGCAGAGGATAGTGAGGACAGCTGAGAAGATCATCGGGGTCTCTCTTCCCTCCATCAAAGACATTTACAAAAAACACTGCATCCGCAAAGCCTCCAGAATTGTGGACGACCCCACATACCCCTCACACAAACTCTTCACCCTCCTGCTGTCTGGCAAGAGGTACCGAAGCATTCGGGCCCTCACAGCCAGACTGTGTAACAGCTTCTTCCCCCAAGCCATCAGACTCCTCAATACTCAGAGACTGGTTTGACACACACACATGTCCTGAGTTGTACTTTAATTACTGTCACTTTATAACTGTCTGCTACCTCAATAACTGCTATGTGCATAGAACACTATCTCATAGTATGTTATGTTTACATTTGGCATATTTAGAAACTGTCATCTTTTTGCACTACTGTGTACTGGTCGGTGCTGCACTGTCTCTCACTGAGCCTATTGTCCTGTTCATTGTTTGTAATTTATTGTAGTGTCCCATACTTTTTGCACACGTTTGCACGTGTACTTTATATAGGTATTTTATTTAGCTTGTGTAGTCTCATTTGATTCTGTGTTTGGCCTATGTTGTTTTATGTAGCACTATGGTCCTGGAGGAACTTTGTCTCGTTTTTCTGTGTACTTTACTAACTTTATATGGTTGAAACGACAATAAAAACCACTTGACCACTTGACTTGACTTTATCCCCACCCTTGTAAGCATCCTCTTTGGCATGACGAAGCTGTCTGAGTTTTCCTGTGAACCATGGTTTATCATTGTTGAATGATACAAATGTCTTAGTAGGGATGCACATGTCCTCACAGAAACTGATGTATGATGTAACAGTATCTGTGAGCTTGTCCAGGTCTGTAACTGCAGCTTCAAAAACACTCCAATCAGTGCAATCGAAGCAGGCTTGTAGTTCCAGCTCTGCTTCATTAGTCCATCGCTTTACAGTCCTTACAACTGGCTTTGTAGATTTACATTTATGCCTGTAGTTCGGAAGAAGATGAACCAGACAGTGATCAGAGAGTCCCAAAGCTGCACGTGGGACAGAGCGATAGGCATCCTTTATTGTTGTGTAGCAGTGATCCAGTATATTCCTGTCTCTGGTGGGGCATGTAATGTGCTGTTTGTATTTGGGCAGTTCACGTGAGAGATTTGCTTTGTTAAAGTCCCCAAGAATAATAATAACTGAGTCCATGAAGCAAACATGAGCACATTGCTGTCATTAAATGAGTCTGCTTTTTTTCAACCATTACTTCTGGTCGGAGTCTTCAGTAAATATTTAGTTAATATGTAGGGTTACGTCCTAACTGTTTAATGTTGCAACACTCAAATATTGAGTAGTGCGCAAGTGTTGACTTAGTTCCCATTTACGCCACAAATAGGCTAAGTTGCAATGTATGTATAGCTGGTGCAACCGGCCCCTGAACTCCATGTGCCATACGGACATGGATTTCTGCACGCATGCATCAGATTTGGGTTTCTGGTTAAGTTCCTTTTACAAGTGTTTATTGGGCTGGTTACTGTGTTGCATTTAGATAGATCCATTTCTTTTTTTCCGGGATTATCAATCTAAATTAATGCACTAACAAATAAAGTAAATTGTTAAAACTCAAACTTGAGATTTTACTGGGGCACAGCAGATTTATACTGGGGCATGTGCCAGAGTAAAAGGGATCTAGTGACGCCCCCTGTAGCTAAACAAATGTGAGCATTTGAGTTTTTTCTCCAGCATGGATTTATTGGAGCCATTGTAAAAAGTTTTACCACAGCACACATGAAACACCAGTATTTACTGTATATTGGGTATCTGTGGAAAAATTATTTCCATAAACAGAACACACAGTTTCACTAAACAGTTGCGGCACTTTTGCACGTTGTATTTTGGCGCAAAAACCTGCATCTGTTTCACTAACCACCCACATTGTATTTTAGCAGGCGCAATCAGCACTGAAATTGCACTGCCTCCTATCTATGAACATTTTGCTCATTACCACAAATTCCACAAAAAAAAGTTTACCATTTCAAAAAGAGCTATTGTTTTGGCCTCAAGTGCTAGGAAGTGTAATCGAATGCTAAATATTATATTAATTTTAAATTAAGAGATAATTTTTTATTTTTGTATATAATATTCCTTTAATAATGAAAACTCAGCAAAAAAAAAAAAAAGTCCCTTTTTCAGGACACTGTATTTTAAAGATTTTTACAACTTTACAGTAAGGTAGGCAATTAAGGTCACAGTTATAAAAACTTAGGACACTAAAGAGACCTACTGACTCTGAAAAACACCAAAAGTAAGATGCCCAGGGTCCCTGCACATCTGCTGAATGTGCCTTAGGTATGCTGGATAGAGGTATGAGGACTGCAGATGTGGCCAGGGCAATAAATTGCAATGTCCATACTGTGAGACACCTAAAACAGCGCTACATGGAGACAGGAAGGACAGCTGATCGTCCTCGCTGTGGCAGACCACATGTAACAACACCTGCACAGGATCAGTACATCCAAATGTCACACCTGCGGGACAGGTACAGGATGACAACAACAACAACTGCCCGAGTTAGACCAGGAACGCACAATTCCTCCATCAGTGCTCAGACTGTCCGCAATAGGCTGAGAGAGGCTGGGCTGAGGGCTTGTAGGCCTGTTGTAAGGCAGGTCCTTACCAGACATCACTGGCAACAACGTCGGCTATGGGCACAAACCCACCTTCAATGGACCAGACAGGACTGGCAAAAAGTGCTCTTCACTGACGAGTTGTGGTTTGGTCTCACCAGGGGTGACGGTCGGACTTGTGTTTATCGTAGAAAGAATGAGCGTTACACCGAGGCCTGTACTCTGGAGTGGGATCGATTTGGAGGTGGAGGGTCCGTCATGGTCTGGGGCGTTGTGTCACAGCATCATCGGACTGAGCTTGTTGTCATTGCAGGCAATCTCATCTCTGTTTGTTACAGGGAAGACATCCTCCTCCCTCATGTGGTACCCTTCCTGCAGGCTCATCCTGACATGACCCTCCAGCATGACAATGCCAACAACCATACTGCTCATTCAGTGCGTGATTTCCTGCAAGACAAGAATGTCAGTGTTCTGCCATGGGCAGCGAAGTGCTCGGATATCAATCCCATTCAGCAGGTCTGGGACCTGTCGGAACAGAGGGTGAAGGCTAGGGACATTCCCCCAAGAAATGTCCAGGAACTTGCAAGTGCCTTGGTGGAAGAGTGGTGTAACATCTCACAGCAAGTACTGGCAAATCTGGTGCAGTCCATGAGGAGGAGATGCACTGAAGTACTTAATGCAGCTGGTGGCCACACCAGATACTGATACTTTTGATTTTGACTTCGACAAAGGTGAAACATAGGTGGACCAGACTTCGATAAAGGGTAAACATAGGGGGAACAGACTTCGACAAAGGGGAAACATAGGTGGACCAGACTTCTACAAAGGGGAAAAAGAGGTGGAACAGACTTCGATAAAGGGGAAACTTAGGGGGAACAGATTTCGACAAAGGGGGAACAGACTTTGACAAAGTGGAAACATAGGGGGAATAGACTTCAACAAAGGGGAAACATAAGGGGAACAGACTTCGATAAAGGGGAAACATAGGGGGAACCGACTTCGACAAAGGGGAAACATAGGGGGAACCGACTTCGACAAAGGGGAAACATAGTGGTAACAGACTTCGACAGAACACCGGTTTATTCTTTAACATCAAACCTATGCCGGATACTCTGCACAGGTTTGTATTTATAGTTCTGTGTTGGTGTGTGTGCATTGTTCTGCGAATACACAGCAAAAGTGCTAGTATATTGAGAGACAATGCCTTTGTGTCTGAAAAAAGAATACATTTAATATAGAAACAAAAGCAATGTAATTCATGGCTTCCAATGTATTTATTACATTACTGTAGCATTAGTAACAAGTTCATCAAAGTATTGGAACATGCTATGCATTACACATGTTTTCGCCATGTAGAGAGAAAATAAATCAGGGATATATTGTATGTCTGGACTTGACATATTTTTGCATACATTTTACACTGGATGCTGGAAAAAAATTTTTTAATTAAGAACTACTCGCTTGACCAAGACCAAATGGGTGTTGTTTTAATGCTTAGAAGCTGTACTTTGCATATATCCAATATAAGTCTTAACAGCAGGTTTTTAATCTGCTGACAAATAAGAAATTTTTCTCAGTTTTCATAACTTCTGAAATTATTATTTACTTTACATTATACTGTCAAAACACTGTACAGATCAGAAAGTTCTCGAGTAGATTACAACTAATATTGTGTTACTAACATACCAAATATATATCATAAAAAAAGTGTACTAAAGTTGTCTTTTTGTTGAGTTTTCACTTGTAACTTAATTAAATACAACCAGAATATCAAAAACAGCATATGCTCCCAAATTAAAACGAGTCCAAATGCAATGTGATATGATGCATAGCTTAAAAGGGGTCATGTTAAGAGGTTTTTCTATTAAAAACGAATGTAAAGGTCAGAACTCAAAACTTAATCTTCAATGCAATGAAAGCATTTATTGAAACCAAGCTGCAAAAACATCTCGTTCTCTACTTCCTCGACCCTACGTCACTATGGGTACTCATTCATTCCTGACCACCTCTACAGCAACAACATCAAGGCCTGCTTTACATCATCGCACCCATGGCCCACCCACTGGCCCTGGGGCTCAGTTTGTAAACACGGAGAGAGAGATTGAGCAGGGGCAAACAGTGTGGCCTAGTGTGGTCTAACTATTCCTAAACACCAAATGGGGCTCATCTGGAATTTTTTTAATTGTTTTAGTATATAAACATGAACTACACAGACATTTTGACTGCTGTAATGTCTCTGGCGATGCTTTTAAAAGACACTGTGACAAATTACAACTCAGCTTTAAACCATTTGGTAACACTCAGCTACTGAGCTTTTTGTAATTGTTGGTGCATTGAAACACACTAAATGGATGTCTTTAACCCTTTTAATGCATTTCTGGCGATGTGCACCTCAGTACAGGATGATACTGGAAACTGGATTTGTGCATTCATTGTGCTTTGGACAGTTAATATGCATCATGTGTATTCGAAGGACTGTGTAAGGACAGTTCGGACTGCTAAGAGGATTATTGGTTGCCCCCTGCACTCCCTTCCAGAACTGTACATTTCCAGAGTGAGGAAAAGGGCTGGTAAAATCACTCTAGACCCCACTCACCCAGCCCACTTCCATTTTGAACTGTTGCCTTCTGGACGGCACTACAGAGCACTGAGCACCATAACCATCAGGCACAGGGACAGTTTTTTCCCTCAGGCTAGCCATCTCATGAACAGTTAAAATCACCCCATTGAGCAATAATTATGTGCAATACACAGTTTAGTCTATTTATATTCATCCAACATATCCTACCTCTTCTGCCGTACATTCCCTTGCACTGTATATAACAGATTTGTATTTGTATATATATATATATATATATATATATATATATATATATATATATATATATATATATATATAGTCTTATTGCGTATTTCTATATATACTTATATTTTCTATTGTCTTGTTGTATTGTTTGTGCACTGGAAGCTTCTGTCTCAAAGACAAATTCCTTGAATGTGTAAGCATACTTAGCAATAAAGCTCATTCTGATTCTGATATGTCTTCAGTGTATTTCAGCATGGATTACTTGTGAACCAGTCATAAAACCATTCATGCTTTGCAAAGGAATTGTCATTGAAAGATGGGGCAGTTAAAAACACTATTGGACCCAATAAAAACACAAGTAAACATGTAAAATTCATGAATATTTCAAATGTCATAGCTGTTTGTTAGTTTATGGTGTTGAAACTTGTCTAAACTGGGTGTGTCCATTGACGCAATGCAATGAGGCTGTCTACATTGGGCACTTCGACACAGACTTGTAAACCCTTTATTTGTGTTGTTGTTGGCAGTAGAGCTAGTACAAAATAGAAAGGGAGATCTGTTTCCACAACGGACACTACCATGGTAGACAGCATCATTGATTATAACGGGTTCTATTGCTTTTGACGGGACGCGCATCTCGCGTCCGGTGTAGACGTGTGAGTGTTAACAATTGTGCTTGAGATGAACAGTTTAATACATTTAGATGCAATGTATTGGATCTGTATTGTGTAAATCCTGAAATGTAGTTTAATAATATTTTGCGAATGTTCATTCTCTCCTGATTGAATTTCAAATATGGCTGTATTTGAGGGGCTGTACGATGTTAGCCTATCAGAACATTGGGCGTTTACGTTAACATTTACAGGGAAGCTGAGGCCAAATCTGAGCGTTTAGACAGAGCACATAAAACAAAGTGGAAAATGATCATATATTACTAAATTAAGACTGTTTTGGTGAAAAAAAAACATTAACATTAAAAACCGTCACAAACAGTGGATCACAGAGAAAATAATAAACCTATATTAAAAAGTTTCATGACCCCTTTAAAATAATCTAGGAGAAATGCAATTCTACCTCAGATATACAATTTGCTGGGGGACAGTCTCTAGTAATCATAGTAGTTGTGGTCTGCATAGTTACATTTTTTAAGATGTGCATGTCAGGCTACGGGGGTAGGTTCGACGCATATGTATAAATCGACCTTTACACACATTGACAGCTCAATCAGCAAAACAGGTTTTGTAGCAATACACACACTTGAATAGTTTTTCCTTTGATAGAAGTTGATCTTGATTTTTTATTTAATCTCATTTACATAGTGAATTTTAGTGAAAATAGAACTTTGCTCACTGTGACAACCCTGGACAATGCTTTTTTCTATGAGTCAGTAGAGAGCTTGCTTGGGTGAAACTCTTCCCACATGAAGTGCAGTGGTACGGCTTCTCTCCAGTATGAACTCTCTCATGTGCTTTCAGTTGTTCAAACGAAATGAAACTCTTCCCACATGAAGTGCAGTTGTATGGCTTTTCTCCAGTATGCACTCGCTCATGTGCTTTCAGGTTTCCTGAAATAGTGAAACTCTTCCCACAATATGAACACTTGTAAGGTTTTTCTCCAGTGTGAATTCTTTTGTGACGTTTCAAGTCATAAACACTGTAAAAAGCTTTACCACACTCAGAGCACACATGATCTCTCACACCAGTGTGTTTTCTCTGGTGCTCTTTTAAATTGTGCAACAGTGTATAACTATTTCCACATACTGAACATTTGTAAGGCTTCTCAATTGAATGAATTTTCCGGTGTTTTCTTAAAACTGATGCTGAAGAAAATATTTTGCCGCACTGACCACAGCTATATGACTTTTCTTCAGAGTGCACAGACAGATGATTTTTGAGACTACATGCTTGTGTAAAACTCTTTCCACACTGAAGACATTTGAAAGGCTTCTCACCAGTGTGAATTCTCATGTGCTTACTAAGGTTTCCTTTATGTGTTAAACTCTTTCCACACAGAGGGCATGTGGCTTTTCTTTTTTGAGTCCTTTTTCCTGAGTGTTTCTTTTCAGTCTGTGGGCTACTAAAAGATTTTTCTTCAGTTATGAAATCATCAGGATTCTGACAATGATGTTTCTCCTCTTCATTCAGCTGCTCACTTTCCTCTTTCACTTTAATCGTCTCTAAAAAGAAAACACAGTCATGAGTTAATACAAGAGGGAACATTGTGAAAAAAGGAAAATAAAAAGTGACCTGCAAACAAATAGTACAAACAGAAATACGTATGCATTTCTATGTGATCTTTGACCCCATTTACACCTAGTATTAAGATGCATTTTTGGTGATCTGGTCACATGTGGTCAAGGCAAAATACAGGTCAAAATGGGGTCTAAAACATTTTGTGATCGGATCTCACTGGCGGAGATGTGCATGAAAATGTATCAACTTAAAACCATGCGAAAAACTGATATAAATTCCTGACATAGCAGCATATGAGTAAAGTTAATTATTAGATCATTAGTTAATGAGTTCATGCTTTTAGAGACTAAGAAAAATAAAACACACACAGGAACAGGCTTTGATCTTGAAATGAAGATGTTGAAGTCTTTATTCCAGTTTCGCAGTAACAAAGTACATGAAGCACTTCGGATTCAGACTAAACCACGAACATTCTAAACTCACGACTGTGACAACAGGCAAAAACTGAGGATCTAAGTGCAGCTGTTTATTGAACAAAAAATTAAGAAGACTCGGAACAAAGAAAAACACAGGGAATCTGGCACAGAGCATACCAAAACATGCAATAACTAACACTGGAAACAGAGAAACCAAGGACTTAAATACATAAAGGAACTAACAAGGGAATGAGGAACACCTGGGTAAACAATCAGGGAATGAGAACTAATCAGGGGAAAACCAATCATAAAATAAAACTACACAGGACTACAAGAACCAAACAGGAACTAAACTAAACTTCAACATAAAAGCACAAAAACAAAAGACAACAGAGAATATGACAACGACGGTATATGGTGTGTAAAAAACATAAAGCCACGGACAATGAATGGAGTGAACGTGCTTTCAACAGCTCTCCACAAGTTTAGAATATTTTATATGAATACTCTTTGGAGCCATTTGAAAATCACAAATAAAAAACCTTGCAAAATGCAGACAAGACATGAGAAAACTGAAAAGGCGAGTATGGAAGAAGATGAAATCACAACGGACACCCTCATGGAGGAATCAGCTAATCAAGCTAACACAAGTACAGAGGAACCGACGAACATGGAAATAATGGAGGCCATAACGAAATTGAGCAACTCCTTCGACAAATAATTTGAGGTCATTTAATCTGCTCTATCAGATTTGAATGTTTCACTCACTAATATTTCTACTAGAGTGGCCATGACTGCGGCAGCAACAAAAGCTCACAAAATTTACATTTATTCATTTGGCAGACGCTTTTATCCAAAGCGACTTACAAAAGAGGAAAAACATAGCGAATCATCTTAAGGAGATAGTGGTACAAAAAGTACCATACTACAAAGTTTCACTATCATCAGAATAGTATACAAAACAGATTTAAGAGCAACAAGAATTGTACATTTTTTATTTTTTTATTTTTTTAGTGACTGGTTAAATACTCTTGGAAAAGATGTGTTTTTAGCCGTTTTTTGAAGATAGAGAGTGAGTCAGCTTCACGGATTGAGTTGGGGAGGCCATTCCACAAAATCCACATCGAATCACTGGAGAAATGGTGCGCGCATTTGGAGAACGAAAGTGAGAGAAAAAACCTGCAACTTAGAATCAAGATCACAACGACAAAACATTCGAAGTTTTGGCATAAATGAGCAGAAAGTGGTAGACCAACAGAGTTTGTGATGAAACTTCTGACCCAGGTGTTGGATGAGGACAATTTTGACAGTCCAATTCAAATTGACATCGCACACTGATCACTACAACCTCAGAGAGATGGCCGATTTTGAGCTTTCATTGTCCGAGTTCACCATTATCGAACAAAAGAACGCATTCTGTGCCTGGCCAGATCAAAACCCCTGCAATATGAAGGCAAAGCGATATGCATATTCCTGGACTTTGCTGAAGATGTTTTGAAGCAGAGACAAAAGTTTGACGCCATATGAAATAAATGCGGTTTCCGTTTTTCCCTCAAAGTTCATCGTGACTGTAAGGGTTTTCGATGTACCCTAGCTGGATGAAACACACCTACGAAATATGGTGGAAAACTAGTGAAAGTTGCTGCGCTTGTCTGCGGGGATCATCAAAGAAGAAATCTGAACTTTGAAGAAGAAAATACTTTCATTACAGTAATATTTTAGTGAAATGAGTGGAGGGCTACTTTAATATGTGGAATGCCAAAGGGCATAGAAGGTGAGTTGATAGATGCAAGTGTTCATTTGTTTTGGGGAAACATCCATAATGATAGCATGGGGTGTATATGGTGGGGGGAGGGAGGTGGGCAAAGGGGCTGTGTTCAAGTTTGTGGGAAGGTTAATTATTTTCAGCTCGAGCAGGAAGGTTTAATGTACAGTTTCTGATTTATATTCAACAATGAGTAACAAGGTAAATGTTTGTGGTGACGACAAACAAACTATTGAGTTGGAATATGCGTAGTCTCAACATTCCAGTCAAAAGAGGAAAGATTTATGCACATCTCAAGAAGTTAAATGCAGAGATAGTTTTTCTTCAACAAACGCATGTTAAAGCTACAGCGAGGTTTAGCATAAATGCTCCATGGAAGTCTCAAGTCTACCAGTCAAATTACTCAAATAAATCTAGAGTAGCAGCAATACTGATTAAGAAGACGGTTCCTTTTATACATAAGAAAACTGATAGAAATGGTAGATATCTGATCATATGCTGGGAGATAAACTCTTTGCCTTTTTGTGTATGGCCTCATTATATCTCAGGCCTAATTTTCATGACCCGTTTTATACAGACTTTATGCATTCACAAGTCATCTTGGCAGGTGATTATAATTGTGTGTCAAATACTAGATTGGACACAATTCATCTTCGTAATACAACAAGCAAATCGACTGCTTTATTGAACATCTATATGCAGAAATTAAGCCTGGTAGATAGCTAGAGTGCCTTTCACAACACTGATCATGATTTTACATTTTATTCTTCAGTTCACAAAATGTATTCAAGATTTCTGCATTATGTAGATCCAACACAGTATCATACTAGGCTGTTATCGGATCATACTCCGGTCTCTCTTACTCATAAAATAAAATTAAGTAAAGGCAACTATGCCTGAAAATGTGATAACATGCTGTTGAATGATGTCAAATTTTGTGAATATCTTTCAGACAAATTTACATTCTTTTCAGAAAATAATGATACAGGTGATGTTTCTTATTCGTTACTTTGAGAGACAATGAAGGTAGTTATCAGAGGAGCTATTATACAGACAGCTAGGAATAGACAAGATAGAGCTAAAAAATTACTTGCGTATTCAAATAAACAGCGTATTCTTTTGAAACAAAAACAGTTTGAAATAGGTGAAAAACATCAAAAATGACTTGCACCTCAACTGAAACTTGCACAGGCAAAACAGGCAATACATAAAATTAAATCTGGTTATAGTAAGATTCTTGTAAATCCAAAAGAGATTAACCGTAGCTTTGCTGATTTTTACAGAGAAATATATAAATCAAAATGTAACGCAGATCATAATGCAATAGAATAATTTTTTTTCAGATTTGGACCTCTCCAGTCTTAACACTGAAGCTAAACAAATCTTGGACAAAGAGGTAACATTGGAGGAAGTGAATAAAGTAATATTACAGTTACCTAATAATACATTTCCAAGCCCGGACGGATTTAGTGGCGAATTTTTTAAAAAGAAATTCAATGATCCATCGATTGATTAAAAATGCAGTAGCACAGAATGAATTTCCACCTACAATATACAGTGCCAATATAGCACTAATTCCAAAACCTGGGCATGATAAAATGAAAATGTCCATCCGATTTCACTCATCCTAATTGAATAGAAAAGTATAAGCAAACTTTTAGCTAATAGACTGAAAACATTTATATGTTCTATTATCCATCAAGACCAGACTGGTTTTATGCTGGTACACACATCTCAGATGTCTCTTTAACATAATTTATAACAATAAAAACAAAAAGTCGAGTGTAACTTCACTAGATGCCCAGCGAGCCTTTGACCAAATAGAAAGGCAATATATGATAGCAGCCCTGAGATAATTTGGATTTGTTTCAGAATTTATCAAATGGTTTAATATTATTTATAAACACTCAGAAGCCTCCGTCATTACAAATCAAGACATCTCAAGTTATTTTCATCTGTTTCGTGGCACATGACAAGGATGTCCCCTATCACCTTTTTATTTACATTTGCAATGGAACCATTGGCTGCAAGTATTAGACAACATCCAAGCATAGATTCCATAGTGATCGAGGGTAGACCCCAACATCTATCACTATATGCAGATGTCTAATTTGTAAATGTCCATCCCACCACTGCTTAATCTTCTTGAAAAATGTGGTAGTTTCTCTGGATTCACTATAAACTGGGAAAAAATGAATTAATGCCTAAATCTCTGATGACATGGATAAAGAATTTTTGGACAGCACGAAATTTCGTTCATTTGATGAGCTTAAACAGCAATATACCATCTTATCTACTAATTTAGATTTATTTAAAAGGGAGCACTTGCAAAAAAATGGTATGCAATAATAAGATAAAATAATTAAGTAATAATAATATCTGTTCTTTTTATAAAAGACGTATATTGTGAACTGCTAATATTGCTTATATTATTATAACTTCAAGTATATTAATGTATGTTCATATCGTGTTCATGAAAGAAAGAATGGGTTTGGGTGGCATTCACACCTTTCCATAGCAATCTTAAGCTATTCATATTTTAAAAACTATTATTTTTTGCAGGTATCATATTAATCCATTTTACTGATTGTTTTATAGATAGCATAATATATTTTGTTTATATTTTTAAAGATATTTTTTGCTATGGCTAAAGAGTGTAAATGAAAAGCAATAAAATTTTATATAAAATACAACACTATCTGCTGAACATTTTTATTTCTTTCTGATGCGCACTCAATCAGTCTAGAGCCTGGCCCATGTAATTTTGGGTGCAGACTATGTTTTTTTGTAACGGTTTTGTATGTTGCTTGCAAAAGACTAATTTTGCAAATGTGGAAATTGGATTCTGTCTCTGCTTTTGAGATGTGGGCTATAGAATTGGGAAACATGTTACACCTGGAATAATTGAGATTTATATCTCTACTAAGCTTTTAACATCAATGTGTTTCATACTTATTTTAATTTATTGTTAAATTTTAGGAGTCGATGTTCTCAAGAAAAAAGATTGTGAACTGCAAACTTGTTGCTCATGTGAGCTATGTGATATGTTCTAAAGGAACCTTCTGCGACAAGATATATTTATTTTTTCCCCTTTTCTCATTGATTTGGCATAGTGACTCGCCTCAATCTGGGTGGCGGAGGACAAATCTAAGTAGCCTCCGCGTCTGATACGGTCAATCCGCGCATCTCATCACGTGGCTTGTTGAGCGCGTTACTGCGGAGACCTAGCTTGTGTGGAGGCTTCATGCTATTCTCCACGGCATCAACGCACAACTCACCACGTGCCCCACCGAGAGCGAGAACCACATAATAGCGACCATGAGGAGGTTAACTCAACGTGACTCTACCCACCCTACAACCGGGCCAATTGGTTGCTTAGGAAGCCTGACTGGATTCACTCAGCACGCCCTGGATTTGAACTTGCGACTTCAGGTGTAGTAAGGTGTGGTAGTCAGCATCTTTACTTGCACCCTGCGACAAGATGTATAATCATAACGGGGAAGGGGGTATTTTACTAATAATAATATAATGTTTTATAAAACATCAGCATACAGTGGGGAGAACAAGTATTTGATACACTGCTGATTTTGCAGGTTTTCCTACTTACAAAGCATGTAGAGGTCTGTAATTTTTATCATAGGTACACTTCAACTGTGAGAGATGGAATCTAAAACAAAAATCACATTGTATGATTTTTAAATAATTAATTTGCATTTTATTGCATGACATAATTATTTGATCACCTACCAACCAGTAAGAATTCCGGCTCTCACAGACCTGTTAGTTTTTCTTTAAGAAGCACTCCTGTTCTCCACTCATTACCTGTATTAACTGCACCGGTTTGAACTCGTTACCTGTATAAAAGACACCTGTCCACACACTCAATCAAACAGACTCCAACCTCTCCACAATGGCCAAGACCAGAGAGCTGTGTAAGGACATCAGGGATAAAATTGTAGACCTGCACAAGGCTGGGATGGGCTACAGGACAATAGGCAAGCAGCTTGGTGAAAAGGCAACAACTGTTGGCGCAATTATTAGAAAATGGAGGAAGTTCAAGATGACGGTCAATCTCCCTCGGTCTGGGGCTCCATGCAAGATCTCACCTCGTGGCGCATCAATGATCATGAGGAAGGTGAGGGATCAGCTCAGAACTACACGGCAGGACCTGGTCAATGACCTGAAGAAAGAAAACCATTAGTAACACACTACGCCGTCATGGATTAAAATCCTGCAGCACACGCAAGGTCCCCCTGCTCAAGCCAGCGCATGTCCAGGCCCGTCTGAAGTTTGCCAATGACCATCTGGATGATCCAGAGGCGGAATGGGAGAAGGTCATGTGGTCTGATGAGACAAAAATAGAGCTTTTTGGTCTAAACTCCACTCTCCGTGTTTGGAGGAAGAAGGATGAGTACAACCCCAAGAACACCATCCCAACCGTGAAGCATGGAGGTGGAAACATCATTCTTTGGGAATGCTTTTCTGCAAAGGGGACAGGACGACTGCATCGTATTGAGGGGAGGATGGATGGGGCCATGTATCGCGAGATCTTGGCCAACAACCTCCTTCCCTCAGTAAGAGCATTGAAGATGTGTCGTGGCTGGGTCTTCCAGCATGACAAAGACCTGAAACACACAGCCAGGGCAACTAAGGAGTGACTCCGTAAGAAGCATCTCAAGGTACTGGAGTGGACAAGCCAGTCTCCAGACCTGAACCCAATAGAAAATCTTTGGAGGGAGCTGAAAGTCCGTATTGCCCAGCAACAGCCCCGAAACCTGAGAGACGGTCTGTATGGAGAAGTGGGCCAAAATTCCTGCTGCAGTGTGTGCAAACCTGGTCAAGAACTACAGGAAACGTATGCTCTCTGTAACTGCAAACAGAGGTTTCTGTACCAAATATTAAATTCTGCTTTTCTGATGTATCAAATACTTATGTTATGCAATAAAATGCAAATTAATTATTTAAAAATCATACAATGTGATTTTCTGGATTACAGACCTCTACATGCTTTATAAGTAGGAAAACCTGCAAAATCAGCAGTGTATCAAATACTTGTTCTCCCCATATTGAACAGACAGAATTGACAAATAGATGCCTTTATTATTTTTATTACTAATATAATTATATGCAAGTATATTCACTTCAGGAAACTAATTATATATATTAAAAAAAAACAGTTTGTGCCAATAATTAAAATAAGTCTACGCTTTCGATGCAAATGAAGTTACGCTCCTAATGTAAATTAGATCGGACAAAAGTTGTTGCGCCCATTTGACTGGGATGGTTCTCGATGGCCCATTGCTGCTCTCATACTATAATTGTTGAGAAGTGATACCCCATGTGTTGTGACACAAAAGGATGGATTGCTTACTTGTCTCTATGATAATGAAGGCATCTGGGTTGAAGTGTTGTATCCACACAAATTCAGGTTATGTCGATATATAGCACTCGTTTTACTGTGGATATAGATACCAGCATCTTCACAAGGTCCTTTGATGTTGTTCTGGGATTGATTTTTTTCTTTTTGCACCAAACTACATTCATCTCTAGATGACAGACCACATCTCCTTCCTGAGATACCGTGTGGTCCTGTGGTGTTTATACTTGCGTACTAATGTTTGTACAGATGAACGTGGTACCTTCAGGCATTTGGAAATTGCTCCCAAGTATGAAAGGTCTTGTCTGATTTATTTAGATTTTCCCATGATGTCAAGCAAAGAGGCACAAAGTTTGAAAGTAGGTGTTAAAATACATCCACAGGTACACCTCAAATGGACTTCAATTAGCCTATCAGAAGCTAATTAGCTAATTGCCTAAAGGCTTGACATCATTTTTTTGAATATTCCGTGCTGCTTAAAGGCACAGTTAATTTATTGTATGTAAACTTCTGACCCACTGGAATTGTGATATAGTCAATTAAATGTGAATCAATCTGTAAACAATTCTTGGAAAATGTACTTGTGTCATACACAAAGTAGATGTCCTAAACGACTTGCCAAAACTATAGTTTACTAATATTAAATCTGTGGAGTTGTTAAAAATTCTTCTCTGCAGATCCTCTCATGCTCTGTCAGGTTGGATGAGGACCATCAGTGAACACCATTTTCAGGTCTTTCCAGATATGTTAATTCACAGAGTTCAGAAAGTCCCTAAGCCACTCTTGCGTTGTTTTAGTTCTGTGCTTAGGGTCATTGTCCTGTTGGAAGTTGAACCTTCTGCCCGGTCTGAGTTCCTGAGCGCTCTGGAGCAGGTTTTCATTAAGGATATCTGTATTTTGCTGCATTCAGCTTTCCTTCAACCCTGACCAGTCCCTGCCGCTGAAAAACACCCCACAACATGATGCTACCATCAACATGCTTCACTGTTGGTATTGTATTGTGCAGGTGATGAGCAGTGCCTGGTTTCCTCCAGACATTATTCTTGGAATTGATTTCAACAGTTCAATCTTTATTTCATCAGACCAGAGAATCTTGTTTCTCACAGTCTGAGAGTCGTTTAGGTGCTTTTTTGCAAATTCCAAGTGGGCTGTCATGTGTCTTGCAGGTCAAATGTCACATTAATAATGGATCAACCTGAAGTATACTTGCAGAATTAATCAATCAAAAATCAAAGTATGTTTTTCCATTGTGTTCTTGGTGCATAGGTGACAGGAGCCAAAGAATTCGAGAGGCTTGCTGCCGTCGCCAAGCTGGTCCTGGTGTTGCCCCATGCAAACGCAGATGCTGAGAGGGTGTTTTCACTTGTGGGACTGAACAAAACCAAGAGAAGAAGCAGCCTAGCATTGGATGGCACCCTGTCATCAATAATGACCATAAAGATGGCCAATCTGGAGCCCTGCTTTAAATGGGAGCCCCCCTCAGATATCATCAAGGCCTCCAAGAAGGCCACAGGCCAGTATAACCATGCCCACAGATCATAGACAAGGACTTAACCCAGCTTCTGATCTGCATCTGATACTAATCTACATCTGATTATGCCTAATTTTTAGTTATTTTTGTAATTCATTCATCTGTTTTACTGCTTGAAAAAGTTGTACTGTTTTAAGCACTTTATTTGTTGCACTTTATTTGTTTCTGTGGGAGGCTTTAAATGAAGAATAATTTCCCTCCCTAACTAATCTTGTTGTTTTTGGCTGAACATAAATCATTAAGTGCTCTTAAGAATACAATTATTCACAACATAGGCTAGGTTTCAGTTAAGAATTAGTTTAATACCACTCTAATCAAAATTCAAATCAACCTACCTAGGTTAAATCTTAAACACTGGTCTATGAATTAGGCTTTATTGTGGTACACAGGCAGTCATTTAGGCACAACAATAGTTTTCTGGTTGAATGTTCAGCTCAAGTCTAGAAGGCCCTACAAGTCATGATGCCGAACATGAATCAGAATAAGTTCAGGTATTGCACATCTTTAGCAGACCACCCAAAAATCCACTAGAAAGCAGGAAATCACATCTACTTAATCAAAAATTTCCTGGGGATGGACCTTAAGCTATGTTTGCTTCACAGAATGTAACCAATATTGTCCATCTCAGTAGGCTGCCCCTATCACCGGCTTTGGGCCTCCCCACAAACCACCAGAATGCAGGGTGCAACATCAAATTAATTCCAATTCTCTGATATCTGAGCCACCAATTTGTGTGGCTGCGTGCGCGGCATAATTTTGATCACCCCTGACAAAATCTCACTCCAAGGTTTTTTGAAAAGTTGGCAGGTATGAATGTGTAATAAATTATGAAGGTAGACGCTGATATGGCTGTCTATACAGTCACCTGCCGATATAGGTTCTTTGCGCTCTGCATGTCAATTATCCAAATCACAGAAGAGACATTGCACAGATTAGAGAGGAAGCGGGTTTTATGTAAACAATGTTGGAGCGTTTCTATACAAATTAACATTAATCTTTTCTGAACATACCATGATAGTATGTTAAAGTACAACATGAAAACAAGCACTGTTGATCTCCTTGTTTCATCCCAACCCACAATTACGTCAGCGATCGCCGAGAAAGCATGAAGGTACATTCAGCTGACATCACAGTATCACCAGAGAAGCGGTATATAAATATACTGTGTTTACACAACTTATGATTTGACTTATTTTCTAATAAAAAATATGTCCAAAGATACTAAATAACCCACGATCCACAACATAAAGTTTTAATTAACTCAAATATGTATACAAAATATATATCTTAAAACACATATGCGCATATTATTTGGAGTCCTCCCCGTGCGTTTTGCGGTATTAACGTTAACAATTAATCGCTTATTTGATCGTTAATTTCCATGACGATCGATTATGAAAATGTCTGAAAATGTACTTCCCTAATCTGAATTGTACAGTAATGATTGGCTGATGCTTGGAAAGGTTAGCTGCAACAGGGTCAATGTAGAAATTGTTTGATCTTTTAGCCTAAATAAATGCCGAGGGCCCGTATCTGCTTTACTTTTCGAAATGGATGATCCCCATGGATGGAGAACCTGAATTTGTAAAGTTGGGATGGTTGTTTTATTCTCAACGATATGAAAAGTGTTGCCACTCCCATTTATTGCACATTTTCCCCAGAAATCATAATGCACGACCGTAAATATGCAGTCAAACGCGGTTGCCTACTATATCAGTCGAGCCAATAGCGTGGCAAGATACTGACATAGGATTATTATTAACCAATCAGATGTAGCTTATTTAGAACAGCTGTTACACGGATGATTCAGCTGTCAGACACGAGCAGCATCTGCGGCGGCAGCACAGTGACTATCGCCAAGGACATTGTTTTTGTGATTGTAAGTATTCATTTAATTAGAATATGATATCTATGAAAAATGTTTGTTTTGTACACTGTGTTGTTCAAACGTATGTAAGAGTCTCGTTAGTGTCGTTTTAAGTAGGGTAGTTTCAGCTGGCTAACTAGCAGTAGCTAGCATGTCTAACGTTAGGTCACAGCTCTGAACCAAAACTACGACATTACTAATAGATTAATGCATCCTTCATTTTAATTCTAAAATCTAAACCAAGCTAATCTCATATATAGGCCTATATATTCATTTTAATTCCAAAATCTAAACCAAGCTAATCTCCTGCATACGATCGCAAGAGATCGTATGATATATATATATTTGAGATTAGCTTGGTTTAGATTTTGGAATTAAAATGAATGTAAGCGTCTCGTTAGTGTCGTTTTAAGTAGGGTAGTTTCAGCTGGCTAACTAGCAGTAGCTAGCATCATGCGATTACATATTTGATTTGGTGTAAAGTTTGAGTACTTAATTCTAACGGTAACACTTCGTCCAACTCACATAGGCTACAGCTCCACTGTATGTCCGCGGATAATTACCTCAGACTGTTTTGCAAACGTTCGCCAAAAACTCAAGGTAAACATGAACCTCTTGATGTTTAAGACATATTTCATTATCAGTTACATCTGACATAACATTAAAGGGTCAGCAAGCAGCCAATATTATAACCGGAGAGCTAAGAGCTCAAGAAGAACGGCATGTAATAGAAATAAGATTATACTATCAAAGAACATAGGCTATCAAACAGAGCAGAGTTATAATGTACATACATTTCGTACAGATTTACTTCTGCAGGAGTAGCCAACACACACACACACACACACCTCCCCACATGTGTATTTACATAACCACATGTGCCCTAGTCATCTTCAAGTGACTTATTGTCACAGTTTACACACTGACAGAGGTTTGTACATGGCAGCTCATGCAGTTTACATGTGCATCTACCCTTAACACAATTTATTTTTTTACATAAGCAGTGCACAAGTTCCAGTATGGCCTCTGGAGCTGGCGGAAGTGTCATCCAGTCCACTCCGTAGAAATCTCCTACCATCTTCCAGCCATGATTTACAGGAGGAGGAATGTCTGGCATGCACTCAAGACTCCTCCTGTGTACTGCAGCCTGATAGCTTGCCCGCTGGATGTGTTTATGCAAGGAGTCTTTGTTTGGAGGTAAGTCTCTCTCAGAACATTTACCTGATTTGAACAGTTTAGCCCTCGCAATATTGACATCTTGGCAGTCCTTCTGGTCATATAGGTCACACGTGTAAGCTTCCAGAGCCTCACATAGTTCTGGTGATGGGGTGAAACTTGTTCCTAGTTCTCCAAACATAGTGATGTATTCTGTTTTTGAGCTTAGTTTTTTGTATGCTTTTGCTTTCCCAACCTTATGCAGAGCGCTCACGGTGTCACATCCAGAAAAGGCATGCAGACCTACAAGGGCATCACATTTGTCTTCGCCAAGATGTGCATGTAGCTTGGTAAAGTCAGTAATGTGTGTGTGTCTCTCCCCTTGGCAGTATGGAAATGGAGGTGGCCATCAATGTGGCTACAGAAAGCTAGAGCCAGCACAAAGACATCAGTGTCGGGGCTCTTGATTACCAGGTCACGGCTGTGTTTGGCTGCATGGACCGCATGCAGTATCATTCTGGTGTCTGCCTCCTCTTGACTTGTCTCTAGGTCGCCGACTACGCTCAGCATTTTTGATGCTCAGGTCACTGTATGTGTCGCATACAAAATGAAGCTCTGTTGACTTGGTTGCCTTAGCTGAGTGAACTAATGTCCTCAGTACATGATCCGCATACAACCCAAATGTTGGCTGTGGCTTTAGTTGTTGCACCAGAGCCATAGCATCCCAAATCCAAACTGAGCCATCAGGAATGTCACTCACTGTTGCAGGCGGGTTGATCTCATCGAGCAAGATGTGCATCAGCTTAGCTTTGTTTGTTTTGACCAGAGAGCCATCAAAGTTGGAAATTGACTGTGGAAAAGGACCCAAACTGTAAGTGAGCATTTCATCGATGTTAATTTGCCTAACACTGCCCACAACAATTAGCCTTGCAAACAAGTTGCGATGTGATGTTAGGGTGATTTCTTTTCCTCTAATTTTTGTGACTGTACTTTGGCCAGTGTCTTTGAATGTTTTCATTTTCTTTATAGGGTCATGGAATGATGCTTCGCCATTGACGATCCTTTTTTCACAGAATTCAGTGAGTGCCATTACACCTCTTTGTTTAGCCCCTAGTAAATCTGTGGCAACATTTTCTGATGCCTGTTGGCCAGAAGAGATGTGACAAAGAGACTCTCCATCCAGCAATGGGTCAAAAGGATTAACCATATTTTGGATAGTGGCCACAATGTTCATCACATCAGCCTGATCTCTCTGCATTCGGGTGTTGTCTAGCTCGGAGTTAAGATGTCCTACCGGGCACTTTCCTGCCATTGTTTTGCATTCAAAAGTGATTGCTGGCTGCTCATGTTGTGTTAGGGTCCAGCGGTGAACTGCACCCTTGTTCAGAGAGAACCCACTGATGCCTCCCTTTGTCTTTGAGTCACGATTGGCTGTTTCCTCAATGACTTGATCACATGCAGTGCTGGCAAAACCATGACTTTGATGTCTTTGTGCCACAAAGTCACCTGAAAGAAGCTGCTGGTGTGCTGAAGGGTGTGTGTCTTCCAGGTTGGTCATTTCAGCCCAATATGCCGTCAAATACCTGGCATAATTTACTTTGTCACAGGCAAAAAACCAGGGCAGCATACTTTGCACAGTGGACAAATGGAGAGCCCAGTTCCCCCTCTCTTGTTGCCCTGATGAAAAGAAGCAAATCTTCCATCATGTCAAGGTATGTGCTCCAAAATGCGAATGTGTGGTTACAGTTGTTTTTCACCACAAATTCTTCATAACCTTGCAGTAATTGCTGAAATGTGTCTGATGTTAGCATGACCTTGAACTCTTCACAGGGAAAACAATCCTGCATATCTGTTGTTACTTTTAAAGCAGCTGCATTTTGTTCTTGTGTCAGTGTGTCCAAGTATGCCCACCAGCGCAGTTTCTGGAGTGCTTCCATCAGGAGTTTGTGAGCCCGTATGCTCCTGTTGTAGTGATGGCCGGAGATCACTCCATCGATTGAGCCTGCTGCCACCAGGTCAGACTCGATCAAGATGTCGTGACAGCATCACCATACAACTTTCCTATGCATGAAAGATATGCCATTGCTGTGTGGAACTCTCCCATCCTCACTACAATTCTCTCAGAGTAAGAATTTGTCGGATCTCTTGGGCCTTGGCATATATGGCTTGATCCATAACTAAAACAACTTCTTTTTGTTTCAAGCTGTCAGCAATGGCAATGGAGCGGCTCAGGGTGGTGTGGACAGTGTTGAGATCAGTCGGGCTGGCGTCAATCACTGGTAGGTAGCCAACATGTGTAGATGGCAGGACTGTGTCTTCCTTTAACATGATATTAAACCCTGTCCATCCAGGAAGGACTTTGCCCTGGGCCTCAGGTACTTTCAGTAAAAAGTACCGGTAGTTTGGGCATATCTGTATTGGTCCTGCTGGAGATCTATCTTCAGTGCAAAATTCTGTGGACCAGACCGCTTTCCTCTTGTGTAGGTTGAAAGATTCAGTGGAGGAGGATGAACAGACCGTTCTCGTGTTCTCTGTCTGGGTAATGTGTCTGGTAAGGATGCTGTATAACTGTGTATGGCCCGCTGAATTATTATACCATTGGTGTTATGTGTTGTCCTTTACCTGAAAGAGTTTCCTCTCCAAAGTCATTATTATCCCAGACAAGAGTCACTGGCACTTCAGCACTGATGTTTTCAGGGATGTATATTTCTCCTCTCTCCATTTGTAGGTGAGCAAGGGCAGTATCATACTCAAGGACCTGGGAATTGGATGAGCAGTGACCCAGACCATTTAACAGCTGTGCAGAGCCAGTCATATGCCGAACTGCCATTGCAAGTGAGCACTGTATTGGCATGAGCCACCGTCCTCTGGTTGCCAAGGTAATAATGTCCTGACAAGTGGACACTATCTTTCTGCTGTCCTCTGAAGTGACATCAACACGTTCATCTGATGGTTGTAATGACATTCCTGATGTCCATGCAATAAAGTTAAAAAGTTGGTGAGGCACTACACTCAGGGCATTTTCCAGTGTGAGGTCATCTGCTGTGGGAGGCCATGGAAGCTTTGGTGATCTTTTTGATGTCTTTTGAATTATTTCTTTGAGTATCATTGCTGCATGATATAACACCCAATAATCATTTGTGTTGATGGTGGCATTTTCAATAGCTTCTTGACTTGTCATTTCTCCTTCACTTTCTTCAGATGAGGAGGAAGCAGAGGAGACAGCAACTTCATGCACAATCTCGTCAGCTGACAGATTGTCCACATATACAAGATAGGTTGTGGATGCCTTCAGGAATTTCAAGAAGGGATGAGACTTTTGAAGTCTTGCCTTATGAGTGAATGTGCCTTATAAGCTGCAATGTTCACTCCCTCTGTTTCTTCCAGTTTTTTTGAATAGCAAATTCAGCTTTGACAGTCGAAGCACTTCGCGGTGTTTTAAAACCCTCTCCTCAATGACTGTTTTGCAGAAGTGCTTGTATCCATTTTCATATATGTTTGTTTCTGTTCTCTCATTTTTTTGTGTGGTCAGGTACCGGGTATAATCTCGATAGCAGGTGAAGTGATACCGTGCTTCACTAGCCACCAAGTCCCTGTCTTGGATATGGAGAAGGAGAGACTCATCCCTTCTCCCTTCAGCGGCGAGAAGCAATTTCCCGGCATGGAGTGTTTCACACTGTGTTAGTTTTTCTTTTACCCTTTTCCTGCTGTGTGTCTGAACCTTGTACTTCTCATGTTTGCAAATAATGCATTGTACTGGAAGCAGGTGTGGGGCCTGCTTGGACGTGTAGAGATCACGGGCATTAGACCTCAGAGCCCGTGTTTTTACTGGAGTTGCCTCACCATCCTCTGCCTCTACCACTAAAAAAAGTGCAAAACAATAGATTGAGGTTCTGCACCCTGCCCCACATCACTGATTAAAGAAAAATGGTTTGAAACTTTCAGCAGGGGAAAACTCATGCTCCATATATTGGTTTCACCTGTTCCCTTAACATGGTTAATAAACCAGTTTCACAGCATTCAGGTGTTGGCCTTGTTGATGTTAATAATGCCATAATTGGAAGGGTACATTTTTACTATTATACTGTTACTGCTACTACACATAACTGTATGTGTTTGTTCATACTGCATATCCATATCTATTATGCTCTTATAAGGCTACTGCTAATACATTGCACATTTATATTTAATTTATATTTCTGTAAAACATACTACTTTCTTAAATGTATATTACTGTACCGAATGTCTTATACTGTGCCACCTATACAATATAATACTGCACTGTAATATACTGCGCCACCTGTCTATACAATATAATACTGCACTGTATGTCTTTTACTGCACCTCCTGTCTATATAATATAATACCAACCTTCATTTGCAGTTTCTTCAACTAATACTGCCTTCTCTCTTCTCCTTTTTGCTCGTTCTATCTTCGTGATATTAGTGAAATGGCTGTAGCACTCCCTGTGGTAGCCAATGTTAGCTGGTTTGACGGTTCCTGTCTTTGTAACTTGTATACCTGTACTGCCTCTTCTGCTATAAGACTTTCTCTGCATTCAAGGTCTTTCCACAGAAAAACCGATTTAATAAATTTCTCCCAACATATGTTTGTGAAGGGAATGGTGGGTCCATTTCCCTCACATATATGCATGCAGCACTTCATGTTTTTGCCATTTCTTCCACAGTAAAAATGTGCGGGAAAAAAAAGAGTATTGTTTGGCTCGTTTTTATCATAGACATAATAAATACATAGACGCCCAATTGCCCGCTGGAGCGTACGTCAACGGTGCCGACATATTGCGGAGGGCAACTTTCCCACAACTTTCGTACCGGGAATTGAGAAAAATATGTTTCGTGTGCTGCTTGGAGCTGTACAAATCGCCACACAATTGAAAACAGGTCTCGAGGAATTATCTTTCACAAGCAAGACTGAACATTAGTTTCTGGTTGTATTTGGCCATTATATAATTAGAAATTTCAAAATACTACTGTTATTGTGTCACGAAATGTAGTTTTAATAGTTTTTCAGTCGACAATGTAGTTGTCTAAAGCTCAAATCTATGGTTTATTCATAAAGATAGAGCCTTTTTGAAAAATTTGATCTGACGTTTTCGGAGTGAGAGATCCAGGCGATCACCGGGCGCTCAGATGATGTTGTGTTTCCAAGCAATACCATGGATCAAATGTGTGAAATCAGAACGGTATATTTATTAAAGATTACAACGAAATGACAGGACATCGTATGACAAAAGATGGTTACATAAAATAAAAACAGTGAGAATGCATAACGTTACCTCTACATTCACATTTTGTGTCAAACTGAATATGTAGCATAAGTGGGCAAAATGAGTTAACAAGTTCAATCTTTCCTGGGCTAAAATCACTTCTCGAAAAGATGTGGACAGACAGCAACTTCATATCAGCGCGCCAGTGTGTTGACAAACACGTCACCAACACCGACACTTTCCCACGCACGCTATTGGATGAAGGCAACAAATACTTCATGCATGTCGGACCCCACACGTAGCCGCCTGCTCTATTCGCCGGGAAAATAACCTGGAGAAAGTTACCGATATTATAGTAATGTGCAAAGTATGTGAGTGGCAACAATTTTTATTTGCTTTGTTGAAAAGTGTAGTGGTTATATATTAAAAACTGGGTTATCCATCCCCACAGATTGTCTGAAAACACGAAATCTCCCCTCGGCCCACCATCTATCGTGTGTGTTTGTCCTTTTAAGTTTATTTAGGGAGTAGACCGACAGCCCGTCCGTGAGGCGAGTGGAGACTGGATTCCCCGACCGCCTGGAACAATGGAGCTGCTGCCAGGGGCGGAGGAGAGCCCTGCCATCTCCCAGAAACGCGGAGGGGTCAAAGAAAGACCACCATTCACGAGGGGAGGAGGGAAGTGTCTCCCCGACCGCCTGGAGCGGTAGGGCTGCTACCAGGGACGGAGGAGTGTCCCCACGAGTCGCCGAGAACGTGGAGGGGCGTTCAGACCGCTGGGGGTTGTGAGTCTAACTCCGATCTGCCCGGGGAGAAGCTGTTGTCGTCTGCCTGGGAGGGTGGAGAAGTGATCGAGGACCATGTGATGGTGTATTGGAGAACCGGCGAGTAGGTGTTTTTTTTTTTATCTCGCTCTCTGCATTTCCCTCTCTTTTAAATTGTAGTGTTTTTTGGGGGGGTACTACACTGTTACAGGAAGTAACCCCCCACATTTTAATTATTTCTGTTTCCCTCATCTTGTCCCCTCCCTCGTCCAGGTAGACGGGATGACCTGCCGGCAGACGGCACCTCCCCAGGGAAGTCGTCGGCCAGGGGCTCCCCAGCCTGAAAGAACTGGTGAGGAATGTGGCAGTGCGGAGGGCGGGCCGGTTCGTGATGATACATACCCGGTCCCGTATCAGGCTAATCAAGCCTCCGAGAGGGATAAAGGCCAATGGCAGACGGTGGTGCGACAAGAGAGAGATCATTTACGGACATGTCCGTCATGTGTGTGTGTTTGTCCTTTTAAGTTTATCATTAAAATATTATTTATGTTGACAAGCCGGTTCTCGCCTCCTCCTTTCCATTGAAATCCTTTACAGAGTCATGTGGAAATCTCTTGAGTGAGTGATTCACACCAGATATGTGAAGAATATTCTCATCATCATCATCGGCATGCCCGCTAATAGAGCATTGCCTTTTCTACTGTACGCTGCAGTCTCTCTCTGTCCTGAAATCGCTGAGAAGCTCATTGGTCAATGTAAAGGTCACAAGAATCAGGTTAACTCTCCCTGCTTTGTTATTTTTTCTGTTTAACTGTTTTAAAGCTCCTATGATTTTATAACAAACACCACCACATCTGGTGAACTGCCTGAAAGTTTGTTAACTTCATGTTCCTCAGCAGTCATTAAATAAAGATCAAGAATGGACACAAACCTCTTTGTTTCTCAGTATCTTCATTTTTCAGTCTGAATGGTTCTGAAATACTGACGACTTCACTCTCCTCTTTAATAAACTCCATCTTTTCTGGGGCACTTAAACAGGTTCCAGAGGGTACTTGGTGTTGGTTTTGCTCTGTTAAACCTGTAAAAGTAAATTTACAACTTAAAATAAAAATAGTGCAAAACAGTTAATCATGATCAATCTCAGGTAATGCATTCCGTTTCTTTTTAATATAAAGACACCAGTCAGTGGACCGGTGCAGCAGTGCTTTTTACTCATCTCACTCGCTCTCTTCTGCAAAACAACTCTCTATGTATCTCCTGCCATCACACCAGCTGGGTTTCCATCCACATACAGTATTTCTATGCAAATTTTGGGATATTGCATAAATATTGCTCTATGAAAACAAGATGCAAATAAAATCTCCAAAATGTGCATAAAACAATTTATATCCTCACTTTTTTATTTGATGAAAACACATTTCATGATTTTTTTAGGATCAAAAGATGCGCATCAAAGAAGCCATGTGACTTGTAATTTGTACATAACAAGCGAACTGAATCGCATCTGAAATGTTGCAATGGTCATCCTGAAATAACAGTGTCTAGAAAATCCAAAGCCTGCAAAGAGTTCATAGAGCAAATCGGTTGAATACAAACTTGATGTGTGCCGAAGAGCAGGTTTATTGACACTTTTGAAAAATATCTTATTGAGCCACATGCTAAAGACATATGGATGTTTGAAAGCACACACATAGTGCTCGAAGAACACATTAGACAAAGTTCTTTACGGTGTTTTATCTGCATTTCTAAAGCGCAAGTATTTTATTAATAAAAAACTCACAGAAGTGATGATTTTGTTCTTTTGAACACATGGGATGTAAACGCTGCTTTATTCACACACAGTTTTTATGATATTATGGTTTTTCCATTAATTAATTTTGTGACTTGAATGGAAACATAGATACAGCCAATCAAATTAAATTATGAAGTAACACACAGATTCTCCATTTATCAAATTGCATAATAACAGGCCTCACAATTTTGCAGCCACATATTACCCACACTTATATATTAGGACTGTTGATTTAACACATTCATTTAGCGTGATTAATTATTAGGGCTGGGGAATTTATTGTATTAATTTATGCGATTAAAAGTTGACTGTTTAATGCGCTATATACACTGGTGGCCAAAAGTTTGGAATAATGTACAGATTTTGTTGTTTTGGAAGGAAATTGGTACTTTAATTCACCAAAGTGGCATTCAACTGATCACAAAGTATAATCAGAACATTACTGATATAAAAAACAGAACCATCACTATTTGAAAAAGTCATTTTTGTATCAAATCTAGACAGGCCTTATCCTTGAGTAATCATGATAAATTGCTTGTTTGGTACTAGAAAACCACTTGCCATTTTATATCAAACACTGCTGAAAATTATTTGGTTTGTTAAATGAAGCTTAACATTGTATTTGTGTTTGATTTTGAGTTGCCACAGTATGCAACAGTCTGGCATGTCTTGAGGTCAATATTAGGTAAAAAAGAAACAGCTTTCTCTAGAAACTCGTCAGTCAATCGTTGTTTTGAGGAATGAAGGCTATTCAATGTTTGAAATTGCCAAAAAAACTGAAGATTTCATACAAAGGTGTGCACTACAGTCTTCAAAGACAAAGGACAACTGGCTCTAACAAGAACAGAAAGAGATGCGGAAGGCCAGATGTACAACTAAACAAGTACATCAGAGTCTCTAGTTTGAGAAATAGACGCCTCACATGTCCTCAGCAGTTTCAATGACTTCTAGTAATTTTTCCGTTATTAATGTCCTGACTATACATTGTGATCAGTTGAATGCCACTTTGTTGAATAAAAGTACCAATTTCTTTCCATAAGAACAAAATCTGTATATTATTCCAAACTTTTGGCTGCCAGTAAAAATAAAAAACTTCCTATGGCTAAAATTGGCATTATATTAATTTTCAGGGGGTACATGCTTGACTCGACTGCACATTCTAGCACAGTAACTGATTGTATGGAGCAGCACATGCTTATTCAATACTCGTGATGCATGTCCCAGGCATAATAAACATGTGAGCAGATTTACTGTACAGAGAATGGAGACTTCACCCGCAAGCAGTGAACCAATAAATGATTCTTCACCAGTTATGAAATCATGAAGTGTCTGATCTGGATGGTGTTTCTCTTCGACTTCATTTAGTTCTTGATTTTCCTCTTTCACGTCCATCAGATCTAAAATTGAAAAAACAAAATATTCTTTGATTTCAAAGGACAAATCTTAAAATTATTGCAATAAAACTGACCTCAAATTATATAGCAGAAATCTACAGGTGACAAGTATCTATTTTAATGTGATCTAAACAGCAAGATTTAATTAATTCAATTTTATGTGAATTTTGTTTTATTTTTAACATAATTTTCTTTATTTGTTAAATTATTTAACAAATCATACGAATTGAAAAATAACTACAACCATCAAATGTGGTGAACTACTTGAAGTTTTCTAACTTTAATCTTCATGAACAGACAATAATAAATCATGAAAAATGTGCACAAACCTCTTTGTTCCTCAGTATCTTCATTTTTCATGACATTTGAACTGCATGATTCTGGATAACTCATGTCCTCACTCTCTTCTTTAATAAACATCATTTTACAATGTTTTATCCCGCAGATCTCAGTTGAAACACCTGGAGTTATTCCTGTTCGTGTTGAAACAAGTCTTCGTTTAGAATGATGAGAATATTGGCGACATTTATAAACATGAATCAGATGCTCGAATAATGTAGAAATAAACAAAACAAAAATGCCAGAAGTTTCTGCAGGTTTGTGAGTATCAATAGAGAAGATAGTTTACAGATTTGCGCACAAACGTGTGTTAAACATCATATAATATGGAAACTTTGGTGCATTTATTTCCCTCAATGCTGCAAGTGAATGTTTATCAAAACTCTTCAAATCTCTCATAGCGCCGCCATGTTTGTCATACAACCTGACGTCATACAACAGCATTTCGGAGGGGACATTCTGAACCGCATAATTGGAAAACGCTTAAAGGGATAGTCAAAGCCAAAAATAAAAATTATCTTATAATTTACTCACCTTCATGCCATCCCAAATGTGTATGACTTTCTTTCTTCTGCTGAACACAAATTAATATTTTTATAAGAATATCTCACAATGCAAGTGAATGGTGATCAGGTCTCAAAAGGTCTAAAAAGCACATAAAGGTATCATAAAAGTAATCCATAAGACTCCAGTGGTTAAATCAATGTCTTCAGAGAAAATACGATAGTTGTGGGTGAGAAACAATTTTTTTTTTTACCACTACGGTTGTAAAGGGGCAATCACCTCATGTGAACAGTGTAATACAGTGGTTGGAGGGGATGGGGAAGGAGTGCGCGCAAATTACGTCAAAATTATTTTAGTTTGTTGAGTTTATTGTGGATCAGATTTTAAAAAGTGCATCACTGTGGGGGGTGCTGAGTAGCTCAGTGAGTAAAGACACTAACTACCACCCCTGGAGTTTGCAAGTTTGAATCCAGGGTGTGCTGAGTGAATCCAGCCAGGTCTCCAAAGCAACCAAATTGGCCCGGTTGCTAGGGAGGGTAGAGTCACATAGGGCAATCTCCTGGTTGCCACAGTGTGGTTTGCTCTCGGTGGGGCACATGGTGAGTTGTGCGTGGCTGGCGTGAAGCCACCACACACGCTATTTGTCCACGGTAAAATTAATGTCAATTTTAAATTGTTCAAATGCAGGTATTTTTTCAATCCATTTGACTTTATGCATATAATAACGAGTCATAATAATGATTAAAACACATATAAATGCTAGATTTTTATCATTATCAATTGAGAAACACTTTAACATCACATCACTTTCTTCAAAATTAACAACAATATTAGCTTTTATTTAGAAATAATTTTCTACCTCTCTCCAAAAGACTTGTACCGACACTCCCAAAATGAATGATTAACAGTCTCAGGGGCACTTTTACAAAATATACAATTATCTTCCACTCTAACTTTAAAGTGTTTTAACACAAGTGTCTTGACTGTAGTGATGGGTCGTTCGCGAATGAGTCGGCTCTTGTAGCTGAATGTTGGGAGCCAGCTCGCATTTCAGAAGAGCCGAATCTATTTATATAAATATAAAAAAAATGAGATAGGAATAATCAACAGATTTAAAAGAATAAAATGAACTAATTAAAAGAATGAAAAAAGAAAAAAGAAAAACATTCGTTCTGACTTTCTGCTCAGACTAACAGCCTCACATGTTGTTCCAGTGTGTCAACCAATGAACCAAAAAATACAAAACATTTATATTTTAAAGAGCGGTTTGGGGGCCAAAAGAGCCGGCTCACTGAAAAGAGCCGGAATGCCCATAACTTGACTGGGTATACTCGATGTACAATCTTATATGAAACCTCCTTTACTTTGTTTGTAATACGATACTTGTGAGGAGTCAACCATATTGTACTCGAATCAAATAATTTTTTAAACAGAAAATTCCATTTAGCTGTAACAGCAAGGATATCTTTTGTTTGAAAAAGGGAACGTAAGAAAAATTTATTTCACACATAACTTGAAAAATCCTTGCCATGCAACCTAATGCAGGAAGTAAAATCTTAACCTGATTCTAATAAACGACTATTGTCATAGCCTAAATTTCTCTAAATTTCTCTTGGAATTGCATACAATACCCTTAAGTACTGGATTGGTTCCACTGGAAGTTATACATATTGATAAATTTGGTATAACTACAGTATATAAGATACCCTCATTTTTAATCAGATGCTTAACCCAAACAATTCCTTTTTTATACCAATAATAAAAAAAAGTGTTTTGTTTCTAACCCTTATATATCTATTATTCTAAATTGTGCTTTTTGGGGTGAGAAATTATGATTGTATGTTAGCATCCAAAAAAGTCAAACTTGTTTCACCATATAGGTAGTAAATGATGAGAGAGAAAAAAACACAGTTCTCCACTTGTCTCTACCTGCATGAGCAACCAATAACAGAGAGGCACAGTTTGTGGGGTTATATCACGTTCAGGACAACCCAAGATACTACCTAAGTTCTCCAGCTCTTTAAGCATCTTTTTTTCTATTTTCTCTCTCTCTTGTGCACTCTCCCTCTTTTTATATCAATAGACAGACTACAAAAATGACATAAAGGAGTTTGAGAAGAGGCTAAAAAAAGCAGTTTTATGGGAATCTTATTAATATCAAAATCACATTTCAATAAAAAACTCTATACCTCTATATAAACGTACTTTTTGAAATATAAGATTTGGTACTAAACTCAGCAAAAAGAGAAACATCCCTTTTTCAGGACACTGTATTTTAAAGATAATTTTATAAAAATCCAAATAACATTAAATATCTGTGGCACGGTGGAGAGGGCGGGGCCGGGTCGTGATTCAACACACCCGGTCCCGTATTCGGCTAATCAAGCCACCAAGAGGGTTAAAGGCCGACCGCGGACGTTGTGCGTGAGAGAGAGATCGTTCACGGACATGTCCGTTGTCTTATGTGTTTGAGTTCTACATTAAACCTTTAGTTTGTATGTCAAGCCGGTTTCTCGCCTCTTCCTTGCCCGTGAGCATGAACTTCTTTACATAGGTGCCGAAAGCCCGGGAAGGAAGAGGGATACGCCGTAGCGGAGTTCTCGCCACTACCCCAACGAAGCAGCCGCGGCCATCTGCCCGGGGGACGAGGAGCCCAGTCGCCTGGATGCGGAGGAACGGCCACCGACCGCCATGGGAGAAGGGGCTCCTAGCCGACCGCCTGGAGCGGTCAGGGCCACTGCCAGGGGCGGAGGATGCCCCTACCAGCCGCTGAAACGCGGAGGGGTCGAGGGAAGACCGCCGTCCGCGAGCAGGGAGGGGATCGCGACCGACCGCCTGGAGTGGGAGAACCGCTGCCAGGGGCGGGGGAGTCCCCTTTGGCAGCCCGAGAACGCGGCGGGGCGTTCCGTCCGCCAGGGGCTGGAGGACTGCCTCGGATCCACCTGGAGAGGTGCGGCTGTCGTGCGGTAGAGGGTGGAGGAGTGGCTGAGGAACGAGCTACGGTGTATCAGAGAACCGGCGAGTAAGTTTTTTTTTTAATCTCTCTCTCCTCTCTCTCTCACTGCCGCTCTGCGTTGGCCTTTTCCCTCTTTTTTAAATTATGGTGTTTGTGGGAGGGGAGGTACTGCCCAGTGCAGGAAGGACCCCCCACATTTTTAATTATTGTTGTTTCCCTCCCCTTGTCCCCTCCCTCGTCCAGGTAGATGGGGATGACCCGCCGGCAGACCGCACGGGAGGCGCCCCCCCCCCAGGGGATGTACGTCAGGCCGGGGGTCCCCAGCCTGAAGGAACGAGGGAGGAATGTGGCACGGTGGAGGGCGGGGCCGGGTCGTGATTCAACATGCCCAGTCCCGTATTCGGCTAATCAAGCCACCAAGAGGGTTAAAGGCCGACCGCGGACGTTGTGCGTGAGAGAGAGATCGTTCACGGACATGTCCGTTGTCTTATGTGTTTGTATTTTGAGTTCTCCATTAAACCTTTAGTTTGTATGTCAAGCCGGTTTCTCGCCTCTTCCTTTCCCGTGAGCATGAACTTCTTTACAATATCTTTAATGTAAATTGTTTAAATAATGTTTTCCATGCTTGTTCAATGAACCATAAACAATTAAAGAACATGCACCTGTCAAATGGTCATTAAGACACTTAACAGCTTACAGACGGTAGGCAATTAAGGTCACAGTTATAAAAACTTAGGACACTAAAGAGACCTTTCTACTGACTCTGAAAAACACCAAAAGAAAGATACCCAGGGTCCCTGCACATCTGTTGAACATGCCTTAGGCATGCTGTATGGAGGCATGAGGACCGCAGATGTTGCCAGGGCAATGAATTGCAATGTCTGTACTGTGAGATGCCTAAAACAACACTACATGGAGACAGGAAGGACAGCTGATCATCCTCGCAGTGGCAGACCATGTGTAACAACACCTGCACAGGATCGACATCCAAATATCACACCTGCGGGACAGGTAAAGGATGGCAACAACAACTGCCCGAGTTACACCAGGAACGCCAGGTCCTTACCAGACATCACAGGTAACAGCATTGTCTATGGGGAAAACAGCACCTTCGCTGGTCCAGACAGGACTGGCAAAAAGTGCTCTTCACTGACGAGTTGCAGTTTTGTCTCACCAGGGGGATGATCAGACTCGTGTTTGTCATCGAAGGACTGAGTGTTAGAGTGGTGGTGGTGTAGTGGGCTAAACCACATAACTGTTAATCAGATCGTCGCTGGTTTGATCCCCACAGCCACCACCATTGTGTCCTTGAGCAAGGCACTTAACTCCAGGTTGCTCTGGTGGATTGTCCCTGTAATAAGGACACTGTAAGTTGCTTTGGATAAAAGTTTCTGCCTAATGCATAAATGTAAATGTACACTGAGGCCTGTAATCTGCAGTGGGATTGATTTTGAGGTGGAGGGTCTGTCATGGTCTGGGGTGGTGTGTCACAGCATCATTGGACTGAGAAAGCAGTTGAAAGTGAGAGGACATTTCTTTTTTAGCTGAGTTTATGTTAAATGGTGCATCCTGAGTGCTGCACATGTGGTTTTATCAATTAATATGAATATGAATATTCATATTAAATATGTAATGTAATTCAATTGTCCATGGAGAACCTGTTCTGTGCCCTTCGAATTAGTTACAGGTGGGCACTTCCTGTGATTTTGATGAGTCATACAGGAAGTGCCCTCCTACAACTTATTTGACAGGCCCCAGATAGGCTGGCCATGGACAGATGCTTTTATGCAAGTTTTAGGTGTTTTTGACATGTAAGTTATTGCAAATTGTTCTGTGGGGTGTCCTGAGTGCTGTAAATGTGGTTACATTAAAATAATTTAATATAATCACGTTATGTGTCATGAAAATGAATTGTCCACGAACAACCTATATGGTGCCCTTTGAATAAGTGGTAGGTGGGATTGCCTTTGCTCAAAAACTCTAAATCCAAACAGCATCCCACCTGCAACTTATTTAATTCATGAAATGGCAGTCTATGGACAGTAATTTTTTCTAGCTTCATAATCAAAACATTTTTTAAACAACATATTTAGGTAGGTAGCTCTACACCTCCTGAAGCATGTTCATCCATCAAAACCTTAAAATTCCACTCTCCAAAAATGGCCTAATTGTATGAATGGGATGTCTAGATTTCAGCTTTTTTGAACTGAAACCTACACTCTTGTGCTTGTCTTGACCACACCTTTCCATGTTTTGAATACTCACTACACCCTTGGAGAATTTTTTGGGTGAAATTTTTAACTTTCTTTAATCTGCCTGAAATACACCATGGAAAGTGTACATACAAGCACAGGAGTGCAGAGACCTATATAGCTTCCTATATCACCAAGAAGCAGATATCTGGACATCCCATGTACAATCTATCCCATTCATACAATTAGGCTGTTCTTGGACAGTTGAATTAAGGTTCTGCAGGTTGTATTTTGTTCAGGGGTAATCATAGAGTCATCTAAATATTATATTTGATAAATTTGTTGAACTTTGTCTTTAAATAAATGATGTCCAACAATCATCTATTTTAGCCCCATTAAATGGGTTGTAACTGGGAAGATCCCAACTACAGCTTATTTAGAGGGCTCTGAATTGGCAGTGTTTGGACAGTCATTTTTAATACAGAATATGTTTGTATATATTATGGTTTTGTGTCATACTTTTGTTTAATCCTCTAATCTGTCAAATCTAACACAATAGTCAGTGGGCATTCTGCCACCACACTGCACATGCGCTGACATTTTTGTACATCTGACATTTACGGTAGCGATTTTTAATAGGAATGGAAATGAGGCTGTTATGGATAGACTCACCATTCCTTCAATGGCATGCCCGATGTAAATCTATAAAACGCTCCAATATCCAATCTGATTTTCCACAACTCATGTTGTCTGGAGTTTTTTTGTCAGCCGAGTGTCCTTGACAAGATATTTTTTTAATGTTTTGTACACGGAGTGATCCAAAAACACTTTAAACTGTAGTACATCTCATTGAAGGGACTGTACGTCTATCCCGCACAGCCTTGTTGTCATTGTCATTAAAAATTAAAGATGGCACAGCTGTGAAAAAGTGCTGAAAAACATTTATATATTTTTTGTAATAATACTATGTAATATGTAATACTACTTGTAATTTGTTAAGACTTTTTATGGCCTTAAATTTTAAAAAGTACATTGAAGACTTTTTAAACGTAAGCAACGTAATCCCTGTGATTTTTCTTTAAACAACAAACATGGCATCCAATAAATACTTTGCTAGCTGAGGTAAAGGACATTCCATCATTTAAACTAGTGTGTATATATACGAGTATAGTTTACTGTGCATGTGGATATTTCTCAACAAAAACATGACATTTGATATAAATATGATACATTTTATATGTTTATACTCGTCCTGTAACATTAACTGTGTCATTCTACTTCTTTAGTGGTTTCTTTTTCTTCGCTTTGTGTAAGCTTAAATGCTTTCATATTATTCTTTTTAGTTTTCACGCATTGCTTGTTTAAATATATAAAAAAAAAAACAGGACATGATATAAGCTTGTTTTGAATATACTGTAATTAAAAGCTTGTTTTTTTTTAATGGTGATGCAACCTTTATGACAAATTATTTTACAACGTCTCTCATTAATTACCTTCATTTAAATAATAGAATATTTGTTTTTTTATGAGCTTAAATATTTGAATACAAAATTATTGATGAATGCCCATCCCTAGCCTGAGTGCTGGACATGTGGTTTAATCAATAACATTCAATATAATTATGTATTGTGTAATGTAAATGAGTTGTCCACGTGCATCCTAATCGGGGCCCATTCAATAAGTTAAGTCCATAACAGCATACCACCTGCAACTTATAGGGTAGACACCAGATAGGAGCTCAGTGTACAGGCAATTCTATGCAAATAATGAGTTCTTTTTTTTTTTCATATAACTTAATGTAATGGTTAATGGTTCTGTTTGGGCACCAAAGTGGATGTTGGAGTGTTACATTAAAGCACATCTTAAAATTTAAAACCAACAATAAATACCACTAGGGTACTATGCAGGGGGAAATGACAGACAAGAAGTTTAAATAAAAAAAATCAAAAACATATTTATAAGAAAGCTCAATTACAAACCAGAACAGTTTAAATATCAACACACTGTCAGAAATAAGAGACCAGACAAAAACTATTTCTCTGTAACACAACAGCAAACATGGCACACAGAAGTTGAAAAACAAAAAGTTGAACTTTTAAAATTTCAAATTAAATGGTCTATTGTCCAATGCAATAGGTGACAATGTCCTGAGTTTTCAGTCTGCCAAAGTCACAGAAAATTAAAACAAAATCAACATTTATTTCCTGGCATGGCACCTTTTAATAGCTTGCTTCACCTTGGCGTCTACCAGCTTGTGCTGGTTCAGACCCATCACCGCGTGGGCCATAGAGACCACCCTCTCTTTCATCTTGATAGGGGAGATCTGGCTCGGCTTTAATCTCGTCTTCAGTGCAGACTTGATTGGAGAAAGGACAACAAGAGGGCGTCCTCTTCTTACTTGATACCTTTTACTGGCTGGGTGAACTGTGCTCAGATACCTGGCCTTCCCAGCTGGCCTCCGACACCTCGCCTTTCCCGTTGGCCTCCAATGCCTTGCCTTTCCTGCTAGGCTCGGACACCTGGCCTTCCCCACTGGGCTCCGATGCTTTGTCTGCATCCTGTTGAAGAAAATAAATGGTGAGGAATCAATAATCAAGGTGCAAGCCAACTTAAAATCAACTCAATCTGGTTACAGGAGATCAATTTACATTGCTGGACTCGATGCTGGACACCCCTGTCTCTTGGTACTTCACCACAATCTCCTCAAGGGTGGCACTGCCCGAAGTGATGGACCGATCAGGGGTGGTGGCTGGTGAGCCCTTTGGCTGAGAGCGCTTGCAGGGATGATCTGCCACCTGGCCTTGTCGTTTCCGCTTCTGCTGATGCTGCTCTTTTTCGGGAGACCATACGGGACCCTCCAATGCTGCCATGAAGGACCTGCGGTTCTTCGCAGCTTGCTTGGCATTTAGAGGTATGGGGTAGAATTTATCCACCTTCCCGACGCCATGGCACATGAACTTTGAGATTTTCATGCGGTTGTCAGTGGTGTGCGTGTACTTTGCCTAGAAATACAGAGAAAATAAAAGGTAATTTGATAACAGAATACATTCAACGAATGCTACCAAAACATGCGCTCACGTGATAAAACACTTACGTGGCTGTCGATTGAGTTTTGGAGGTCTGTAAATGTTGGACACCCGGGCAGGCCCATTGTTTTCCAGGCTTCTTGAAGGTAATTGTTCAAATTTTTGCACGAGTTTGGTCTGGATGTAAAAAAGAACAATTCTGCATCCGTCCCGCCCGGCAGCATGTCCTTAATGCGCAAGAAGTGCCGTGTCCATTCGTACTCCTCCTCTGAAAGTGCAATTTGAACAGGCCCGAACATCTGATTGGTTTTGTGAGATATTATCTGTTGACACACAAAAAACCAAAAGCTGCTCAGAAGAGAAATCAACAAAAAATGGCCCACTGAGGCATAGAAGGTAGGAAAACACTCACGTTGATCAGGTAGGCCTTTTCAGAGGTGGATTTCCTCGCCCCCTCCACCTCTTTGATGGTCATATTCTGGTAAACTCCACCCTGGTGACCATAGATGGAGGCAAGAAAAGCCACAAAGTGGCCGTAAAACTTCCATTGCAGCTTGGGGGTGGGGTCGCTCTCAAGGAGGGCTATACACAACAAAACAGAGCATACTCTCACCATGGAAATAGCAAATTCCTTTGTGGCTGACTAGTTAAATAGAATGAAAAACAACTTACTTAGGATTTTGGGGATGGCCTGCTTTGCCAGACTCTGGCACTTCCAAAGAGTCGCTTTGCTGAGCACCCGTGACTCTTTTACTTGCTTCATTGACACCTGACGCAATGCCAAGCCCCTTTTCATGGATTTCAACAGGCCCCTTAGCTCCCGCTGGATCCTGACAAGGACTTGTTTTGAGAGGCGGCAGCTCAGTGGAGGGGTGTCTCTGACAAAACTCACAAACTTGGCTATGTTTAAGATATAGTGCTGGATGGTTGTCTCCTTGATTTTGGCTTGCTGGAGGGAGCTGATCCACCTGCACACAGACAAACAACGTGTTACTCTATCACAATAGTAAAACAAATGTCACATTTTAACATTGGCACGTTAAGAACAGAACTTACGCCCGTAACCTGGCCATCTTGTTTAGGAAGACGAGGGTGGCAAGTTTCTCCTTGCCTTGCGCCATGAAGGCAATGAATTTTTTTATCATGTAGATTTTACCACTGACGTTCTCCTTCATTTTGTTTGAAGGGTCTGGACCCTCCTGATGCCTCCTGTATTCATCAAGGAGCTCATCTATGCAGAAAGAAAAGAGAGGAGGGGCAAGAGAGAATCAGTACAGCGACACAAAGTATTTGACAAAACGTTCCAAGTCACACAGTACAAGTGTTCCACTCACTCAGTACTGCCATGTGTTCAGGGTAATGAGGGTCTTTTTTTTGCTCTGGGCCGAGCTGGGTGGAGAGCTGCTGGCTTGTGGAGGGCTGCTCGTTTGTGGGGGCCTGCTGGCTGGTGGCGGTACGTTCGCAGATGGGGGGCTCCTTGCTGGAGGAGGGCTGCACGCTGGGAGACATGGGAGACTGCTTGGTAGGTGCAGAGTCTTCCTTGCTCTCGTCAGACCCGAGAGAGGAGAGGAGTCTTTGTGTTACCTGGCCTATCCTGGTTGAAGTCTGGGCATATGACCTCCTCTTAAGCAACCGGTACCGGCGGGTTAAATTTCGCAGCGCTTCTGTTAATGTGTCCACCTGGAGATTCAAGTCTGCCACCAGTGAGGTCAACTTTTGGGTTTGGAGCTTACAGATGGTGTTGCTGCACTCCTCCTCTGTGTCCAAAGGTAATTCAGAATCCTCCAACACAGGTTTGTCCTCCTCCAAATCAAGGGTAGACACCATGGGCACCTCTGGATCAGATGCCCTGAGTGAAGCCAGTTCAGAGAGGATCTTCTTTCTCTTGCAGAGCACCATTGCTTCTTTCTGTGCCACCTTTGAGAGCTCCCTGTGGGTACGGAGGTGCCGGTCTAACCTGGTTGTGTCTTTACCACAGCCTGGAATGGGGCAACGTCCTTCACGGACATTGATCCGTCCTGACTCCAGTGCCAACAGCAGCAGCCTTTCCTTCTTGTTCTTTATGTTGTGCATGACACGAAGATGCTGGCTCAGATGAGAGTACATCCGCAGGCACAGCGGGCATGACTCCCCAGTTATTTTTGCTTTTGGGATAAAAACTAACACAGTATAGAATCGGAAAGGTGTTATGGCAGACACTGTCCATGCAGAACTGAAAAACAATGTGCTCTACTCCCAAAGGGGGCTTGGAAGAGGCTAATTTGAAGTAAATCAATGTGTCATAACTGTGTACAATTCCTTCAAAAAAGCCTAGGGCCATGAGAGGCTAATTTGAAGTAAATCACTGTATAAATCACTGTATAATATCGGTGTACAATTACTTTGTAAAAGTTTTTTAAAGAATTGTTTACTTTTATTGCTTTAATTTTTACAAATGAAAAAAGGTCTGAATAAATAGGATTCTATTTGGGCTTTGACTCTGTCACTGTTTGAGAACAATAAGATAATAAAGGTGGTAATTGGACACAACAGGTTGGCTGTTTTCAGACAGCCCCGCCCCTCCCGGACGTGCCCCCCATGTTGGCATGTCAAAGCCTTGGGGGGGGGGGGGGGTCCCACACGATAAGGAGAAGTATAGGCTGTCTGTGGGATAGAAGCGAGGTCGGGGGAGTGCCAGGGACCACCCACCGAGTCACAAAAAAAGCGCCTAGAGGTGGCACGCAGCATCCATGAACCGCCGTCCACGGCCCGTCAGATTGGTGCTCCAGATACCACTGTTCAAAAGTGCCGCCCTATGGCAGGTAAGACAATCGTTAAGGGTATTATTACAGTGAGCCAGGTTTTACCGTAATAAAATTCTACTGTTAACATGGACACATTCATCATGCCCCAATCACTGATCTCTAATATGGGCATTTGAGCAATTTTAAGCCAAAGAATACTTTGAAACTTTTGAAAAAAAAAATAATAATTTTAGTGAATAATATATTTTCTTAGAATCATTATTGATGTGTAAATTATTGTCCGACCTCTTCCAAATTAGCACAAAAACGGCATTGACACGTAGCACCTGTTACTTTTTTCAGCGCTGTTCTGGGTACACCAATTATAGTCATTTGTGATTATTGTAGACTAAAAGAAAAAAAATTCTGGAGGTTACATGGGCAGATTTTCATTTGTTTCTTAGGTATAATCCTAAAAATTAAGTTTTGAGTTTATCATACAGAGCAATTAATGGAGGATTCTGCTTTTATGGCCGGTGAGAGTTCACTTAAGGAAGACACTTTTGATAGTGAGGTAAATTTGAGGAGTTAGATGTGATATAAGATTGCCATTTGTCATATTAGCGATTCCCCATAGTAATCCTACACTCGCTAAAATGGTCTAAAGAGCTCTCACTATCGTGAAATATTTTCATTGGTATGCTGTACTCTTCAACTGGTTCTATAAACCATTTCTCCTTTATAGAAACCTTGTGGTAACTCATAACCAACACCTAAGGAGCAGTTTTACTCCCCTTAAGGTTTACTTAGGAAAATGGAAGTTATGAGGCTTTATGACACACTTTAACGGAATACTTAAGTAAAAAATGTATTCTTGAGAGAGATTGTAGGGGTTTGTTTATGACATTTTACCTATAAAGACCCTTAAGTAAAACTTAAGGGTTGTTTTCTGCAACACCATATTTAAGGGAAACTTTATGGCGATCTTAATGGAAAATTTCACTTAAGGTGCTTTATGCAACCGGGCACTGGTCCTTAAAAATAATATAAAGGAAAACACTGGCTCTTCTGTAAAGCTGCTTTGAAAAGATGTGTGTTGTTATAGGCGCCATACAAATAAAAATGACTTGACTTGGCTCAGAGTCTTTTCTTTATTTAAATTATTGCAATGCTTAATTATCGAATAAATGCTAAAAAAAAAAAAAAAAAAAAAGAAGCAGTGTGGTTATGCAATGCATTTGTCTGCAGTTAAATATGGCATGTAACGTGTGTTTTTATGGGATTTTACTACAAGCTTAGTGCAAATGAATTGCAGTACCTCTCTGCTATTTTTTTTAATGCAATGAGAATATAACAGGCAGAGAGTGACATACAAATAAAATAATTTACATTGAGAAAACACCATAAGCAGACTTTCAAAATCATACAAAGGGTCCACAAACTGCAACAATTAACTTTTTAAGTATATCATTTTTTTCATACCATCGTTACGATAGATATATATCGCCCATCATTAGTTTTTCCACTGCAAGCAACTGATTTGAGTGTCAATGGCTTGCTCACATACTGTACATTGTTACAACATTGGCTAGTAAATAACTACAATAAAAATATATTATTTTTATTTGTAATTATTTATAAAAATAATATTCTTAATTATAGCTGCATTTTGAAATGCATGTGACTTTGGTTCAGAACTGACTTGTCTATGAACAGACTGCATGTAAGATCAGTAAAAGAAGCTGTTTAAACTACTTGATGGTAATCATAATCGTAATTTGTAATGTTTACATTCTGCATTCATGGCACAAATGCTTAGCTAAAATGCTATACATCAGGGGTGCACAATTACAGTTCCAAGAGGACCGGCCTCTACATTTCCTTCCCAGCAAAGGTCTGGATAGAATGTAGCTTACATGGTGCCAGTAGTTATATGGCTAGGAAATTCTGTATCTTTTTTTTTTATAACTTGCCATGTTGACAGCAATAGTACTTTGTAAAAAAAAAAAGAAAAGAAAAATCCTGATGAGGACATTGGGGGCCCAGAGACAGCTAGTGGGGTCTGAGAGATCTTTTCTACCAAAAGATTCATATATTTCATCAAGACTTCATCAGTCGAGGGCACTTGGATATGACTATTAAAAGATAAGATCAACAGTTTGTTTTAAAGCTGAATGACAGCAGTCCAGTTTTGTTGAAATATTTTTACATTCAACATCTATACCCATGTATGGGACATAGGAGGCATTTTGACAGAGAAAATACTGTAGGTTCAGTGGTGTCACCTGAGAGAAAATTTATAAAAATGTAAAAGCCCGAATGGACCATTTTTATATTTTCCTTAAAGTGAGAATCTACCAACAACAAAGAAACAATTTACATAACAGTGAAGCGTTAAATATCTGTTTGATTAATTTAAGGATGAATAGGCTTTCCTTGAAATCTCTTAGTTTTCACAAAATTAGAACAAAAATCAGTTTATTATGAAAGGCTCATAACATGCGGATTAATGAAGCTAAATTTAGATGGAAAAAACGTTATAGTCTTAAGGCGGCACGTAAACTTGTCCTGACACAAACCTGGCTTAGCTGAACCAGCTGAATCACATATAAGACAGATGAATATAGTTTCACTTTACTTAATTTTTGTTTTCTGCAATGTGTTTATGCAAAAGATGCCAGTATCTGTAGCAGTGTCTCCTCAACTGTTGTTAAAATAACTGCACCTGCAACTCGTACAGTAAATCAGGCTTTATGCGGTGCCTCATGTCTATAGCGGGGAGAGAGGCAGGAATAAATTGAGTATCGCTGAATTTCCTTATTCACACTCTAGAGAAATATTTCTCTCTTGTGCTGAACGCTATTTATTCCCGCTCTGCGGGCGAATACACGTATGCTTACACAATCACTAAGCCAGGTGTCAGATAACTAGCATAAAGCTTCAGAGCTCGGTCCGGATTTAATTTTTCTTCAGTCAAGATCCGGACCGGAGTCCACCAATTGAGTACCCCTGCTATACATGGATAAAAGAAAAACGATTATTAATGATTTTTCCTGGAATTGTATGTTCATGCCATATTAAAAATATTTACAATCCTTAATAAACACTGGTTCTGCTTCATTTAAATGTTTGGTTACACAGCCACCATGGATAACATTCTGTGTTTGCGATGTATTGTATTTGTGGAGGAAAACGTTTGGATCAGATTCAAGTAGGTCAATGGCTTTTCAGTTCTTCAGTGTGAGAAGCTCATCGGTCATTGCAAAGGTAACTAGAGTCAAGTTAACTTATTGTTTTCTATAGTTTAACCACTTCACAGCTCCTATGATTTTATAATATCCACCAAATCTGGTGAACTGCCTGAAAGTTTGTTAACTTAATGTTCCTCAGCAGTCATTAAATAAAGATAAAGAATAAACACCAACCTCTTTTTTTCTTAGTATCTTTATACTTCAGTCTGAATGGTTCTGAAATACTGACGTCTTCACTCTCCTCACTCACATCTTTGAACTCCTCTTTAATAAACTCCATCTTTTCTGGGGCACTTAAACAGGTTCCAGAGGGTACTTGGTGTTGGTTTTTCTCTGTTAAACCTGTAAAGAAAATTTACAACTTAAAATAAATACAGTGGATATAAAAGTCTACACACCCCTGTTAAAATACCAGGTTCTTGTGATGTAAGAGAATGAGACAAAGATAAATCATGTCAGAACTTTTTCCACCTTTAATGTGACCTATAACGAACAATTCAATTGAAAAACAAACTGAAATCTTTGATGGGGAAAAATACAAAAATTAAAAACTCACAATAACCTGGTTGCATAAGTGTGCACACCCTTAAACAAATACTTTGTCGAAGCACCTTTTTACATTATTACAGCACTCAGTCTTTTTGGGTAGGAGTCTATTAGCGTGGCACATCTTGACATGGCAATATTTGCCCACTCTTATTTGCAAAATGGCTCCAAATCTGTCAGATTGCGAGGACATCTCCTGTGCACAGCCTTCTTCAGATCACCCCACAGATGTTCAATTGGATTCAGGTCTGGGCTCTGGCTTGGCCATTCCAAAACATTAATCTTCTTCTGGTGAAGCCATGCTTTTGTGGATTTGGATGTGTGCTTTGGGTCATTGTCATGCTGAAAGGTGAACTTCCTCTTCATCTTCAGCTTTCTAACGGATGCCTGAAGGTTTTGTGCCAAAATTGCCTGGTATTTGGAACTGTTCATAATTCCCTCCACCTTGACTAAGGCCCCGGTTCCAGCAGAAGATAAACAGCCCCAAAGCATGATGATGCCACCAGCATGCTTCACTGTGGGTATGGTGTTATTTGGGTGATGTGCAGTGTTGTTTTTGCGCAAAAACATACCTTTTGGAATTATGGCCAAAAAGTTCAACCTTGGTTTCATTAGACTATTACACATTTTCCCATATGCTTTTGGGATACTTGATGTTTGTTTTTGCAAACTTCAGCCGGGCTTGGATGTTTTTCTTTGTAAGAAAAGGCTTCTGTCTTGCCACCCTACCCCATAGCCCATTCATATGAAGAATTCGGGAGATTGTTGTCACATGTAGCAACCAGCCAGTACTTGCCAGAAATTCCTGCAGTTCCTTTAATGTTGCTGTAGGCCTCTTGGAAGCCTCCCTGACCAGTTTTCTTCTTGTCTTTTCATCAATTTTGGAGGGATGTCCAGTTCTTGGTAATGTCTCTGTTGTGCCATACTTTCTCCACTTGAAGATGACTTCACTGTGTTCCATGGTATATCTAATGCTTTGGAAATTCTTTTGTACCCTTCTCCTGACTGATATCTTTCAACAATGAGATCTCTCTGATGCTTTGGAAGCTCTCTGCGGACCATGGCTTTTGCTCTGAGATGCAACTAAGAAAATGTCAGGAAAATCCTACTAGAACAGCTGAACTTTATTTGTGATGAATCAGTCACTTTAAATGATGGCAGGTGTGTAATGACTTCTATTTAACATAGAACGAGTTTGAATGTGATTGGTTAATTCTGAACACAGCCACATCCCCAGTTATAAGAGGGTGTGCACACTTATGCAAACAGGTTATTGTGAGTTTTTTATTTTGTATTTTTCCCCCTCAAAGATTTCAGTTTGTTTTTCAATTGAATTGTTCACGTTATAGGTCACATTAAAGGTGGAAAAAGTTCTGACCTGATTTATCGTTGTCTCATTCTTTTACATCTCAAGAACCTGGCATTTTAACAGGGGTGTGTAGACTTTTTATATCCACTGTATAGTGTAAAACAGTTAATCATGATCAATCTAAGGTAATGCATTCTGTTTCTCTTTAATATAAAGACACTAGTCAGAGGACCGGTGCAGCAGTGCTTTTTATTCATCTCGCTCGCTCTCTTCTGCAAAACAACTCTCTATGTATCTCCTGCCATCACACCAGCTGGGTTTCCATCCACATACAGTATTTCTATGCAAATTTTAAATGCGAATAATGTTAACGTAAATGTTAATGTGACTAAATATTTTGTTACATAACAAATATAATTTAAGACATAGGATTAACAAGCGAACGGATTTGCATCTGAAATGTTGCAATGGTCATCCTGAAATAACAATGTCAAAGAGTTTGTAGAGCAAATAAGTTAAATACAAACTAAGAACAGATGCTGTCGCTCTCAGACATGAGACAAAGTTCTTTACACTGTTTTGTTTGTGTGCTCTAAATCGCCAGTATTATATTAATAAGAGTGACATTTGATACCATTTCTCTCGAAGTGACGATTTTGGTCTTTTAAACACATGGGATTGAAATGAAGTTTTATGCACACATTGTTTCAATGATATTATGTTTAGTTTTAGCATTAAATTTGCTACTTTGACTGTAGCTATGTTTCCATCTAAGTCAATTATGAACACACAGATTCTACATTTATCAAATTGCGTAATACCTGTAACTGGCAATACAGTTTTGCAGCCACATATTACCCACACATATATATTAGGACTGTTGATTTAACACATTAATTTAGTGTGATTAATTATTAGGGCTGTTAATTATTATTATGCAATTAATTCAGTATCTGTTTTTCTTTTTCCACATGTGGATAAAATTGGCATTTGTAAATTTTTAGGACATACATGCAGGATTTGACAGCACATCCTCACACATTAATCAATTGTATGGAGCAGTGCATGCTTAAGTCTGTTTTACACTGCATACCGAAACAGGACAGCATTTTTTTTTTTTTGCCATTCATGTTAACAGGACAGAAGCGGCACAGAAGCAGCAGAGCAGCAGGAGTTGTGGTGTCTAAGTGCTCTATTACTCTCAACTTTTGACATTATCAGGATTAATTACTAAAGGAAAAAAAAAATGTGGGATGTTGTACCTGGCTGCTGGTGAAAATAGTGAGTTAACATATTGGGAGCATGTCCTTTTTGTGAGGAAAGTACTCAATACTTAAGTTCTGGCTATTGTTTGAACAAAGATAAAATGCTATTCAATGGTTGTGCATAATTACTTATTTCTCAATATATTAATAAATGCAATCACATTTGCAAAACTTAAAAATAGCTCACTCCTGATAACCATTTTCTAACATTATTTTCTCTGTATTTTCACACATTAATTACAGCAAAATTGTTGCGATGCACTGCTTTAGATCGGCTCATGTACTGCTTCGGCGAGCAGTGTAAAACAGGCGTTATTCAATACTCGTGATGCATGTCCCAGACATAATAAACATGTGAGCAGATTTACTGTACAGAGAATGGAGACTTCACCCGCAAGCGGTGAACCAATAAATGATTCTTCACCAGTTATGAAATCATGAAGTGTCTGATCTGGATGGTGTTTCTCTTCGACTTCATTTAGTTCTTGATTTTCCTCTTTCACGTCCATCAGATCTAAAATGAAAAAACAAAATATTCTTTGATTTCAAAAGGACAAATCTTAAAATTATTGCAATAAAACTGACCTCAAATTATATAGCAGAAAGCTACAGGTGACAAATATCTATTTTAATGTGATCTAACCAGCAAGATTTAATGAATTCAATGTTATGTGAATTTTGTTTTATTCATAACATCATTTTCTTTGATTAAATTATTTAACAAATCATACGAATTGAAAAATAACTACAACCATCAAATGTGGTGAACTACTTGAAGTTTTCTAACTTTAATCTTCATGAACAGACAATAACAAATAATGAAGAATGTGCACAAACCTCTTTGTTCCTCAGTATCTTCATTTTTCATGACATTTGAACTGCATGATTCTGGATAACTCATGTCCTCACTCTCTTCTTTAATAAACATCATTTTACAATGTTTTATCCCGCAGATCTCAGTTGAAACACCTTGAGTTATTCCTGTTCGTGATGAAACAAGTCTTCGTTTAGGATGATGAGAATATTGGCAGCATTTATAAACATGAATACCAATTTACAGACTTATTTACTACATTGTCCTGTAGTAAATATCCTTTAAAGTTTGTCGGTATTATTCAAAGTCGGATTTATTTATTTTTTTAACACATGGGATGAAACATTGCTTTATTTGCACATTGATCTTGCGATATTAAGGTTTTTTTTTTTCATAAATTAAATTTGCAACTTGGATAGAAACATAGATACAGCCAATCAAAGTAAATGATGAAGTAACACACAGATTCTACATTTATCAAATTGCATAATAACAGGCCACACAATTTTGCAGCCACATATTACCCACACTTATATATTAGGACTGTTGATTTAACACATTAATTTAGCGTGACTAATTATTAGGGCTGGGGAATTTATTGTATTAATTTATGCGATTAAAAGTTGACTGTTTAATGCGCTATATACACTGGTGGCCAAAAGTTTGGAATAATGTACAGATTTTGATGTTTTGGAAGGAAATTGGTACTTTACATCACCACAGTGGCATTCAACTGATCACAAAGTATAGTCAGGACATTATTAGGCTATGCCCTGATAGTCGACCAAACTTTAATCTATGAGAAGAGTCTTGGTCGACCAAGTTTTGATTGGTCGGTTGGCCGCAGAAAAAAAAATCTCCACGTAAAAATGACAAACCGCTGGTTGGATGCTAGGTGGTACTAGGAGTTAATTTTCATTAAGCAGTGTTAGGGTTAAGCCTACAAAATAAAGCAAGACACCTTGATTTCAAACTTTGAACTTTATTTTCTATTTATTTAAACTAAAAATTCTAATGAAACTGGAAAAAAAACAAGTGCAATTAAAATGTGTTGTTCAACTTTTTGAAAGATGGTTTTGCAACAGTTATGAAGGACAACATATCTCTGCCAAAGAACCTACTTCATACGTGCATTCTCTTCCGGTCGGGTATTTTGTTTTCTGGGAATATCTTGTGTTAATAAATTTGTTTTGTTCCCTCCACGATGATTTTATATATATATATATATATATATATATATATATATATATATATATATATCGCAATATCCAGTTACGTTGTCAACCCCATGGCTGAGGGATCGGTGAATATTCTTGCTATAGTGATTTTGCATTGAAAATGAAATTAATTTATTTAAAAAATGATAACCTTAAATCAAATACATTTCTAAATTCAAATTGCACTCCAAACGAAATGAAAAAGCAAATAAAATAAAGAAGTGATAAAATAATAATAATAATATACAGTATATATATATATTAGGGCTGTCGATTTAACGTGTTAATTCAGTGTCATATACAATACTGTTCTTGCAACAAAACCAAAAAAATTATAATTCAGATGACAGAAACAAACAAAGAGTGAGAACCTTTTCATGCACATTTTCCACTAGACTGCATGCCTCCATACAAACATACATGCGTAGATGGCTTTTCTGTCATCTGTTCTTAATAATATAATAAACTGTGTTTCTTATAGCGTGTCTGTGCGTCTATGAGCAAATTATTTGTAATATTACTTGTATAATAATAATAGCCTGATAATAATAATTTAATTCATGGGAAAATGAGCCAAATATCGTCTTGACATGGTCAAGCGTCATCTATTGGCGATCTCTCTGATCATCGTCTGTCGGCACAACACGAATGTGCATTTCTCTCTATAAATTAACAAAACGTTCATACAGTCTCCTTGCTGGTTTTTCCGACACAATCAGAATCATCAGAGATTTGCCGGTGTCACTGCAGCTTGCTTCATGCGTGCACTTATAAAATGTATATTTTAAAGGCTCATTAATACGGTTTAGTATTTCTCTGTAATGTAGAACACTTACTTATAACATTCATTCTCAGCCCTGGAAATCAAACTATTTTCTGATGCCCTGATTATATATATATATATATATATATATATATATATATATATATATATATATATATATATATATATACACACACACTCACCTAAAGGATTATTAGGAACACCTGTTCAATTTCTCATTAATGCAATTATCTAATCAACCAATCACATGGCAGTTGCTTCAATGCATTTAGGGGTGTGGTCCTGGTCAAGACAATCTCCTGAACTCCAAACTGAATGTCAGAATGGGAAAGAAAGGTGATTTAAGCAATTTTGAGCATGGCGTGGTTGTTGGTGCCAGACGGGCCCGTCTGAGTATTTCACAATCTGCTCAGTTACTGGGATTTTCACACACAACCATTTCTAGGGTTTACAAAGAATGGTGTGAAAAGGGAAAAACATCCAGTATGCGGCAGTCCTGTGGGCGAAAATGCCTTGTTGATGCTAGAGGTCAGAGGAGAATGGGCCGACTGATTCAAGCTGATAAAAGAGCAACTTTGACTGAAATAACCACTCGTTACAACCGAGGTATGCAGCAAAGCATTTGTGAAGCCACAACATGCACAACCTTGAGGCGGATGGGCTACAACAGCAGAAGACCCCACCGGGTACCACTCATCTCCACTACAAATAGGAAAAAGAGGCTACAATTTGCAAGAGCTCACCAAAATTGGACAGTTGAAGACTGGAAAAATGTTGCCTGGTCTGATGAGTCTCGATTTCTGTTGAGACATTCAGATGGTAGAGTCAAAATTTGGCATAAACAGAATGAGAACATGGATCCATCATGCCTTGTTACCACTGTGCAGGCTGGTGGTGGTGGTGTAATGGTGTGGGGGATGTTTTCTTGGCACACTTTAGGCCCCTTAGTGCCAATTGGGCATCGTTTAAATGCCACGGCCTACCTGAGCATTGTTTCTGACCATGTCCATCCCTTTATGGCCACCATGTACCCATCCTCTGATGGCTCCTTCCAGCAGGATAATGCACCATGTCACAAAGCTCGAATCATTTCAAATTGGTTTCTTGAACATGACAATGAGTTCACTGTACTAAAATGGCCCCCACAGTCACCAGATCTCAACCCAATAGAGCATCTTTGGGATGTGGTGGAACGGGAGCTTCGTGCCCTGGATGTGCATCCCACAAATCTCCATCAACTGCAAGATGCTATCCTATCAATATGGGCCAACATTTCTAAAGAATGCTTTCAGCACCTTGTTGAATCAATGCCACGTAGAATTAAGGCAGTTCTGAAGGCGAAAGGGGGTCAAACACAGTATTAGTATGGTGTTCCTAATAATCCTTTAGGTGAGTGTATATATATATATATATATATATATATATATATATATATATATATATATATACATATACATACATACATACACACACACACACATACATATATACAAACGATACATTTTTAAAAAGCCCATGTCCCAATTGTAACCATTCAATTTGACAATGATGATAATCTTGGACATTTGAGACAATCTACATAATTTAAATAAACTCTATCACTCTGAACTGAATTAGAAATGGCTCAGGAGACACCATAAAATATTAAAATTTATTTGCAGATATGTCAAATTTAATTTAACATAGTACCAATCAACTAGATATTGAAAGCTATAGGCATACTGAAAAATCAGGCCATGACTGGAAAAAAGCCATTATGTTTCTGTTTGTATAAATTGTACCGCCATCGAATACACGTGACCTCCTTCAACTATAACCCCAAATTCTATCAGTCTGGACAGTGAAGGAAAAACTCTGAACTTTTTAAGGCTGGAAATTAATGTATGCAAAATTCAAGTGCTATAGAAATTACACAGTTTTAACTTTGTGTAAATAAGAGAATTAATCCATCGCATTAGTTTGCTCACTTTTAGTTCCAACTCTGACTCACCATTTTTCAATTCATTGCATTTGTCCTTGTATCTCCTCATAGTATTAGATTTTATAATCATTTGAGCCATGTGTGTGTTAGATTTGTATATGGTCCTGGCTGAAGCTACAGAAGCCAGTAGTTCACAATTGTCCTGCATTGTTATTCGCAGAAATCAGTTTATTTTTGAAGTATGGGGCAAGTCCACATTTTAAAATGTAGCTGGTTTTGTCCTTTCCACATGTGAAACATTTGGCTATTTGCGAATCAGGAAACACCTTCATTTGATGCGTAAGAGCGATGCTGCACGCTCTGGTGTCTGAAACGTCTGCCTGCAGCATCGCATTCGAACCAAGCGCTGGTCAAAGTTCGATCGATTTTCCTTCGGTAGTGGATCTGCAGGAAGCAGTGGTCACTACAGCAGAAGTTGTGGTAGTAGTAGTAGTTGCTGAAGATGTTACTTTGTCGGTCACGGCGAAGTAACTAGAGATAGTTAATTGCTGTCTGTCTTTTAAAGCCGATTTGTGGCCATCGGACTGCATATGAGATTTAATGGCTCCATGTTGACAACCATGTCCTAAATTCTTTGTCTTCTAGCCACTTTTGCTGGAATTTGCACTTACTCATTTCTTAGCAACTTTACTAAATTTACGTTCGCTGTTCTAACTCCTCCAGGTCTCAGCCCCCTGCTGTCCAAACATCCGGCGTTACGTCAATTTTACACCGGCCGGAGGCAATTACCAAACTGGATCCGCCTGTTTATCACACCAATGTACATATTTTGCGACAGCAAATCAAAGTTATTAATTGTGAAGGCTATATTCAAAATAAATTGTTAATATAATTTTTTCAAAACTATCTAAAATTTGTAATGCCTGTAGGAATAACATTTAATGCTTTTTAAAGCTATTTAAGGCCTTAATTTTCGCAAAATCCATTTATTGACTTATAATGCCCCGCGGAAACCCTGTAATAAACATGTGAGCGGATTTACTTTACAGAGAATGGAGACTTCACCCGCAAGCAGTGAACCAATAAATGATTCTTCACCAGTTATGAAATCATGAAGTGTCTGATCTGGATGGTGTTTCTCTTCGACTTCATTTAGTTCTTGATTTTCCTCTTTCACGTCCATCAGATCTAAAATGAAAACACAAAATAGTCTTTCATTTCAAAGGACAAACCTTAAAATTATTGCAATAAAACTGACCTCAAATTATATAGCAGAAAGCTACAGGTGACAAATATCTATTTTAATGTGATCTAACCAGCAAGATTTAATGAATTCAATGTTATGTGAATTTTGTTTTATTCATAACATCATTTTCTTTGATTAAATTATTTAACAAATCATACGAATTGAAAAATAAATACAACCATCAAATGTGGTGAACTACATTAAGTTTTCTAACTTTAATCTTCATGAACAGACAATAATAAATAATGAAGAATTGACACCAACCTCTTTGTTCCTCAGTATCTTCATTTTTCATGACATTTGAACTGCATGATTCTGGATAACTCATGTCCTCACTCTCTTCTTTAATAAACATCATTTTACAATGTTTTATCCCGCAGATCTCAGTTGAAACACCTGGAGTTATTCCTGTTCGTGATGAAACAAGTCTTCGTTTAGGATGATGAGAATATTGGTGACATTTATAAATATGAATACGATGCTCGAACAATGTAGAAATAAACAAAACAACAATTCCAGACGTTTCTGCAGGTTTATGAGTATCAGTAGAGTAGATCGTTCACAGTTTTGCACGTCTCTGCAAACATGTGCTAAACATCATATAATATAGAAACTTTGGTGCATTTATTTGAGTAAAAGTGAATGTATATCAGAACTCTGCAATTCTCTCACAACGCCGCCTGGCTTGCGTGACGTCATACTTCTTCTTCTTCTTCTTCTTTGGTTTTTATTGGCGGTTGGCAACCTAACTTATTGGTGCATTACCGCCACCAACTGAAATGGAATATGGATCAGGTTTTTGCTTTTATACTATATATAAACAAACATAAAAACCAAGCAAAACAAATAAACAAACTGAAAAATAAAACATAACAAATTAACAAAAAACAAAACAAAAACCGCTATATTCTATTATATAAATTACATTCTTTCGCAAATTTAATAATCTCATCATACACCTTACTATCTGTTTCCCTTAATAGACCTGATAAAGAAAGATCATGATGTTTTACTTTCTTCAATGATTGAATAAGGTGACATCTCTCATTATTATATTTCTTACAATGGATTAATACATGCTCAACAGTTTCTTGTTGGCTACAGTGAATGCATTCCCCAGTTGGATGTTTTCCAATTTTATATAGTGTACTGTTAAGTCCAGTATGACCTATTCTCATCCGAGTTATTATACTTTCTTCTCTTCGATTCCTGCTCTCCTTTCTCCCAGCACCAACTTGTTTTTGTATATTATATAAATGTCTACCAGTTTCATTATCATCCCAATATACCTGCCATACTAATTGTACATATGTTCTTATGAGTACTTTAACTTCTGCTTTACTTAATGGAACTTGATAATCTACTTGCTTTATACTTAAAGTTTGTTTAGCCAGAATATCCACCTTCTCATTTCCTTCCACACCAACATGAGCAGGAACCCAAATGAAATGTGGAGAAATACCCAAAACTTTCATATTATACAACTTACAGAATATCTCATTAATAATATCCATCCTAACTAATGATCTACCAGATCGTATACTTTCAAGTGATGAGTAGCTATCTGATGCAATGACAGTATTTTTAATTTTCTTCTCCTCTATCCACTGCAGGGCCAGTAATATTGCCAACATTTCTGTTGCATATACTGACAAATGATTGGTTACTCTTTTCTTAATAAAACAATCTCTCATTGGAATATAAACTGCTGCACCTGCAAATCCTGTTTCAGGATCTTTGGATCCATCTGTAAATAAAAACACTGATTCTGGATAATGTTCCTTAAAATAATTCTGGACTATAAACCATGTTGGAAGTTGTACCAAATTATCTTTCAATTCCTGCTGTATACTAAGGTCAACGTTTGGTAAAGGAAATAACCAAGGAGGAATGGGAGAAATTGAAACTGTATTGCTGTACTGTAATTGGTTTAACCCTATATTTCTTGCCTTTGCATTACCTATCCATCCAAAACTATTATAATTTGTTTCATTATGTTCCCAACATTCTGTTAATACACTTTTAACAGGATGCAACTCATTATGTCCCTGGAGATTAACCCAGTACGCCATCATTAATTTCAATCTTCTTATTCTTAAAGGCATTTCTCCCATTTCCACCTGCATCGATGATACCGGAGATGTTTTAAATGAACCACTGCATATTCTCAAAGCCTGAGCTTGCAAAACATCTAATCTCTTGAGGTTTGATTCTGCTGCTGACATGTAAACTATACTTCCATAATCAAAAACAGATCTCATGAGTGCCCAATATATATTTTGCAAAGATGATCTACTTGCTCCCCATTCCCGTCCTGATAAACAACGAAGAATGTTGATGACCTTTTTACTTTTGTCGTTAATTTTATCCAGATGAACTTTCCATGTCAGTTTAACATCAAACCATACCCCAAGAAACCTAACAGCTTTTACCTGCTCCAGAGGTCGCCCATAAAGTTTTAAAGAAAGAGGTAAGATTTTACACCTCCTCGAAAAGCAAATGACTTGTGTTTTTGTAACTGATAATTTAAATCCCCATTTTTTTGTCCATTTTTCCACCTCTAAAATTGCAGCTTGCATTTTGTTATTCACATATGATATATTGCGGCCTCTAATCCACAAAGCCCCATCATCTGCATACAAAGATTTTCCTACATTACGTTGCGTGACGTCATACAACAGCATCTCGGAGGGGACATTCTGAACTGCTTTTCTTGTGTTCGTTATTCAGTATGTGATTTATTTTCATAAATAAAGCATGAAAAATATTAACCTCTTGTCGTGGAAAATGCTAAAAAGTATAGTTCACCCAAAAATAAAAAATCATGCTATCTCAGTCTTTTGTGTGTGACTTTTTTCTTCTGAAAAAAACATTAAGAATATCTCAAATCTGTTGGTCCGCACAAGTGAATTGTTTAATCAAATTAGCCAGTCTTAGTATTGTGTGTACAGTTCAGCTCTGGGTGCGTTTCCCAAAGCATCTTAACTTAGCTCTTGAAAATCATTACAGGCGCTCTGGACTGGAGGAATGGTAGATTGCCAATTGCACCGTAAATTGACAGACACCTGCTAGACAACAACAAAATTACATTAAACATAATACAGTTAGATGTAATATATAATTTATATATCATCACCACAACTCCTTTTTGCACGTGTGATGAACTTATCCATAAACTTCTTACCAATATGAAATCCGTTCAGCTGCCATTCTGAGTCTGACTGAAATGTGTCTGCACAGACAGCTAGATAAAGCTCTTGACTCTCCCTATCAAAAAGAAAATGCAGAAGGAGAGGGAATGGTTTTTTTTTTTAATCCAGAGCTGTTTTTTTATTTTTTATTTATGTACATTCTACTTGAAAAGCAATAAAAAACAGCTGACCGCGAGTGGGGAGGGGCTCCTGGCCGACCGCCTGGAGTGTGAGACCTGCTGCCATGGGTGGGGGAGACACCTTTTGTTTCCCAAGAACGCGCCAGGGCCAGGGGCTGGAAGACTGCCTCCGATCCGTCCGGGGAGGCGCTGGTGTCATCCGTTGGACATTGGAGGAGTGGCCGAGGACCAAGCTACGGCGTATCAGAGAACCGGCAAGTAAATGTTTTCGCTCTCTCTCTCTCTCTCTCTCTCTCTCTCTCTCTCTCTCTCTCTCTCTCTCTCTCCCACTGCTGCTCCGTGTTGGCCTTTCCCTCTCTTTTTTAAAATGTTTTTGTTCATTTGGCACGATCCCCGTTACAGCGTGTAGGTGCCACATTTTGTTTGCCTCCCCTTGTCTCCTCCCTCATCCAGGTAGACGGGAATGACCTGCCGGCAGATGGGGCATTAGGCCCCTCCCCAGGGAAAGGGGGGGGGGGGGGGGGGTGTACATCATGCGGGGGGCTAGGAATGAGGGAGGAATGTGACAGGGTGGAGGGCAGGGCTAGGTTAGGCTACACACCCGGCCCCTAATCAGGCTAATCAAGCCTCAGAGAGGGATAAAGGCTGACTGGAATCTGCAGTGGGACAGAGAGAGAGATTTACGGGCAGCTGTCCGACACCTTTGTGTGTTTGTCTTTTTGTTTTGTTTTTCATTAAACTATTATAATAAAATAATAATACAACTTTATTTTATATAGCACCTTTAAAAGTTGCATCTCAAAGTGCTTTACAAGAGAAAAATGTAAATACATTAATACAAGAAAACATGCAATTAAATTTTTTAAAAAAATAATACAATAATAAATCACATAATCATCACAGAAAAGCAACCCTAAAAAAGTGAGTTTTAAGAGAAGATTTAAAAATACTAAAAGATTCACCATGTCTAACCTCAGAGGGAAGAGAATTCAACAGTTTTGGAGCAAAACAAGAGAATGCCCTGTCACCCATAGAATGTAGAAGGAACAGTTAAAACAAAACTGATTCGGAGGAGCGGAGATCACGCTTTGGAGTGTAGGGGGTTAAATGTTCAGACAAGTATTGAGGGGCCAAACCATGTAAAGCCTTGTAGGTAATCATGAGAATTTTAAAGTCTACCCCAAACCTGACAGGAAGCCAGTGCAAGGACTCCAAGACAGGAGTGATGTGATCACTTGTTCTGGTCCCTGTCATGATTCTAGCAGCAGAGTTTTGCACATACTGCAATTTATTTAAAGTTGATTTAGAAATGCAAAGCATTGAAGTAAAGCATTGCAATAATCAATACGAGAAAATACAAAAGTATTGATCAGTTTTTCAGCCACCAAGAAAGATAACATGGGGAGCAGTCTTGCAATGTTTCTGAGATGGAAGAATGATGTTTTAACAGAATTCTTGACATGAGGATCAAATGTTACTTTTGCATCAAATATCACCCCCAAATTTTTCAATTTTGTTTAAAACTCCAGAGCAGAGCCATCAATATTTAAGGTTAAAGAACCAGCTTTACGAAGCTGGTGGGGTGAACCAATGGGCATTACCTCTTGTCAGTGTTGAGACAAAGAAAATTTAGAGACATCCATTTTTTTAATCTCAGTAATACATTGTGCAAGAAACGCGACAGCCACACAATCACCATGTAAATGCTAAAAAGTAAGGGCCCCAAAATCGAACCCTGAGTAATGCCACATTTAACCAAATCAACTTTGGACTTACATCCACCCAAGGAAACGATCTGAGAGATAAGACTTGAACCAGTTTAATGCAGTATCAGTAACACCAAAGACAGTCTCAAGACGTGTGAGTTATAGAGAAAGATATACAGTGTTAAAAGCGGCACTGAGATCAAGGAGGATAAAAATTGAAAGACAGTCAGAGTCTGATGCCATTAACAAGTAATTTGTGACCTTCACTAATGCTGTTTCAGTGCTGTGGAGTTTGCAAAAGCCAGATTGAAGGGGCTCAAACATTTTTTTACAGTGAGATGAGTATATCATTGAGAATCCAGAATTTGTTCTAAAAAAAATTTCAAGAAAGGGAAAATTTGAATCAGGACGAAAGTTGTTAAGATTGTCCAAATCTCAGTTAGTCTTTTTATGTACAGGGGTTACAGTAGCAGTTTTAAATGCTGCTGGCACAACACCAGTGCACAGGGAGTCATTTATTATACTCAAGACAACAGGGGCGAAACGTGATTTAAACAAACAAGTTGGAATAGGATCCACTATGGAAGTGGCAGCTTTTGTTTGTGATACCACATTACCAAGAGAAACCAGGTCAAGTGAGGAGAAATTTGAGAAAGAGGTGCCAGAGAAATAAGAAATATAAAGAGGAGAAGCAGATGAGACTTTAGTATTAAGAATGCCTTTACGCACATTGTCAATCTTGGTGCTGAAAAAAATCAAGAAATCTATTACAGAGGTGAGTTGAAGCAGGCACAATAAAGGAACTGTTGCATTTGAGCAATTTATTAATTGTATGAAACAGTTGTCTGGAATTTCTTTGATTATTGACAATTATATGAGAAAAATAACAGAACCTGGCAGATTCAATTTCTGCATTATATTCATGCAAGTGGTCTCTCCAAGGCCAGAGAGATGCCACCTTCACTTTATTTTGCGACAAGCTGCCTTCATAGAGCGCAGCTCATCATTATACCAGGGAGCGTAACGTACAAAGGAGCCAGACCGTGATTTCATAGGAGCAAATGAGTCCAAGCCAGACAAGAGTACAGTATTTAACATACACTGTAGATATTTTGTCCTCCAGTGGGTCAAATGGAGAAAAAACAAATTAAAGAAGAGTCAATGAAATCAGAGAGATCAATGGATTTCCATTTGCAGTATTGTACAATGCGAGAAGAGGAAATGTTAGTGTGTGGGATTTCAATATTAAAAAAAGATATGGTCAATGTTGGAAAACTGAGACACAAACAAACCATTTGCGAGCAAAAGGTATAATGTGACCTTTACTATGTGTAGCACAGTCCACAAGCTGGTTCAAATAGTCCTTTGTCATTACAGAGTCTTTAATGTCAACGTGGATGTTAAAATCCCCAAGGATACGAGTTCTCTCACAACATAGACAGACATACATAGTAGATCTGCAAACTCTGATAAAAAAAAATCTACATTTGTCTTAGGAGGCCTGTTGACAGTAGCTATGGCAGTAGTGAAGGGTGCATGGACACTCAGAATGTGACATTCAAAAGAAATAAACTGGGAATAGCCACGGGACTGTATTGTTTATTATGCAGCACAATAATACCCCCACTTCTGCCAGAGGGTCGCGGGAGATCAAACAACCCGTAGCCTGCAGGAGTAAGTTCATTAAACAAAAGTCCATCAGATTGTTTGTGCCAAGTTTCAATTAAGCACACAAGGTCAAGTTTTATTTCTGTGATAATATTCAATAAAATCATAGCCTTGTTGTTCACAGAGCATGCAATAAAAAGCAGCGATTTCACCAGACACGAGGGCACAGATGATAACGGAGAAAACTCTGCGCGTTTAAGCGCTGACAGGTTGTTAAAATCAACACCACTGCACAGCAGTCTATAAGCTTTATGCTGAAATATAGGAACAAAGATGGCATCAGATGATGAGTGTATACAACTGCGCCTTGAAGAGCGATGTATATAGCGCTTAGGTCGCAGTATTTCAACATTTCGGCAAAGTTCATAGGAGACATTCGCCAAATAATAGTTCCTATTTAAGTTCAGCAATTTGCCAGTGGTGTACCTTAAAGCCATGTAGAGGGAATCCATGCCAACAGCAACCACGGAGTAGTAGAGTAAGTCCTGGAAAGGGTGACAGGAGGGTTGATTCACACAGATAACACTCAAAGATAAAAACAGCAGTCCAAAGGATAAAATGTGTTTCCGCATTCCAATAGGGTAAGTAACAAGTGGGTACTTCAGACACTCCAAATTCACACAACCACTTAAAATAAATCGATAAACATTTAAAAACAATGAAAAACGGGAGAGAGAAGTGGCAGCTAAACACGCCAGCATTCCCTTTCAACCGGAAACAGGAAACTTTACTAGACTGGTGATTATTTATATTGTCAAGCCAGTTCTCGCCTCCTCCATCCATTAATCCCTTTACAGCCTGATCCACTCTGTCATATGCAAAGTCTGAGAGGACAAGGAAATGGTTCTATTAGTTTCACCGAAATGGCCCAACCAGCCATGGTTTCCAGAAGTGATGGAGATTCTGTACAGCTCATGGGAGATCCCACTAAGGAGGGATCTCCTCTCTCAGGCGCAAGGCACAATCTGGCATCCCCAGCCCCAGCTGTGAAACCTGCATGTGTGGCCCCTGAACGGAGCACACTACATGCGACAGGACTGACGCGTTCAGTCATCAACACCATTTAACAAGCCAGAGCACTGTCCACAAGAAGCCTCTATGCACTAAAATGGAAGGTGTTCACTGATTGGTGTCTCTCACACAGCAAGGTCCCAGTAAACTGCCCCATACATGATATTCTAATATTTCTTCAACAGCGATTACACTCAGTACTCACCCCGTCAATGCTCAAAGTGTATGTGGCAACAATATCTGCGTATCACGCACATGAAACCGGCACCTCTATAGGCAAGCATGATTTAATCATAAAGTACCTTAAAGGAGCAAGATGATTAAACCCACCTCGACCAGCTACAGTCCCACCTTGGGACTTAACTTTAGTCCTAAAAGCTCTTGCAGGGCCCCCTTCGAGCCTTTGGACTCTGTTGATTTGCAAATGCTCTCCATTAAGACCACACTACTGCTGGCTCTGGCCTCAGTAAAACGGGTGTCAGTCAACAATTCATGTGTGGAGTTTGGACCCAGTCTTTCAAGAGCCACTTTCAAACCAAGGAAAGGCTATGTACCCAAGGTCCTAACCACATCTTTCAAAGCGCAGGTGGTTCACCTTCAGGCCTTCTACCCTCCTTCTAATTCATATGAGGAAAAATCATTGCATTTGATATGGCATTATAGTAGAGAGGTTTCAAATAGGTTGTGTATGAATGCACTATCATATGCGTAACTACTCACTGCCTCGTTCGTATGTACGTAACCGAGACATTCTCAACACGGGGGCACACCCAATCAGAAGGGGGGCACAAATTGTTTTCAAGAAAAAAACAGAGACAGGGCATCATTTGGGTACTCAGTGTATTTTATTGCATTTTAAGTAGTCTGTACTTAAATGAAAAAATCTGTATTTTATTTTTGATGGGGAGAGGTGGAGCTTAGACTGCCTTTAATCAAGCTGTCAGTGCAGACACGTTTCAGAATGTCAGCCGAACAGATTCCATATTGGTAAGAAGTTTATGGATAAGTTTATCACATGTGCCAAAAGGAGTTATGGCGATGATGTGTCATCAGCAACAACCGCTAAGAAGTGTAAAACACGAAAGTATGACATAAGCTATTTTCAGTTTGGCTTTATGGTGGCTGGGAAAAATGTAGAACCGCTGACCAAGTGTGTCATATGTGCAGATTTGCTGGCAAATGATAGCATGAAGCTATGCGCTTGATGAGACAAGAGATGTTGCAGGGCTAGCACAGTTGCTTACCTATGTCAGATATATAAAAAATGGTAATATTGAGGAGGACGTTATTTTCTGTTTGTCTCTTCCAGCGCACAAAAATGGTGAGGCACTGTTTGAAGTTCTGGATGGGTATATATGGGATGCAGGCATGTCTTGTGATAAATGTGTTGGATATGCACAGACGGGGCCCAATCAATGACTGGGAGGGTTAGCGGTCTTGTCACTCGTGTCCAGCATATAGCCCCTTTAGCCAAGTGGAGCCACTGTATGATTCATTGTGAATCTCTCTGGAGTCAGTTTTAAAGCAGGCAGTGCAAATGGACAATTTCATTAATGCATGGTCATTAAATGCACACTTGTTGTCCTTTCTTTGTCTGGAAATGGGAGCCGAAGGGGTTCGCTGGCTATGAAGAGGTCGGTTTTTACATCGCCTCTATGAATTGCGTTCAGAGGTGAAGATGTATCTTGTTGATGCAAAGTCTGACCTTGTGTGGTACCTGGATGACCCCCTGTGGTTAGCGCAGTTGTCATAACTTGTAGACATTGTCGACAGGTTGAATTTGTTGAACACATCGACGCAAGTGAGAGATGCCAACATCTTGCTTCTTTCAGACAAAGTCAGTGCATTCATTGGCAAATTGGATCTTTGGTGTGATCTGCTGATTACTAAAAATGTTGACATGTTTCCCAACATCACTGCCTGAGTGCAAGAGAGTGCAAGAAATGTCTCTCCTTTGATTAACACAGTAGTTCAACATGTTGAAGGACTGAAACAACAACTCTGTCATTATTTCAGTGAGGATTTCAGTTCTTTTGCTTGGGTCAAAGATCCCTTCAGTTGCCCAGGAAAATACCTTTCAGTAGACATGGAGGAGCAGTTAGTTGAATTAAAGAGCGACAACTGATTGTGATACCTCTATAGCTCTTGCTCTGTGCCTTCGTTTTGGTTGAGTGTGATGACTGAATATCCTCAGATATCTCACGCCGCCGTAAAATTACTTCTTCCATTTGCCTTAACTTATCTGTGCGAGGCTGGGTTTTCAAATTTGATTGCCTTGAAAACAAAGTAACAAAATTGGCTCCAGGTGGAGAATGACATCAGGCTTGTGCTGTCCAACATTGAACCGTGAATTGCGCTTTTATGTAAAAAGAAGCAAGCGCAGGTGTCCCACTGATTGATTTAATAATGTCATGTCTAACGAGACACGCCCTGCATCCCAATTCGCATAATTCGTATGCAAATGTTTTTAGAATGCAAGACGAATGGAATGTAACATGTTTATTTACAACCTAGAGTTCTCTTGTTCAAAGTAAGTAAATTGATCAGAAACATTTTTGATCATTATCCATAACTGTCCATTATATAGTTTTATAAAGTTCTAAAGTTTTTAAAGAAAATCATAAAAGTTATGAAAAGTCATTAAAAAAGTGTAAAAACACAAGCGTTAAAAAAATCTATCTATCAATAACTTATTATAGATTAGGTTATATATAAATAGATTTTATATAGAATAGATAATCATTATACCTGGTCTGGGAGTGTCCTCTGGGGTATATATTCCATATATGGTTCCTCTGGGGGAGACTACTCAAGGTTGAGTGCTTCAACCACCCTTGCAAGGACGCGAAGCATCTCCCTTTAAGTGCTGCATACAAGGTCCTCGTCCTAGCAGGGGGGAGGGGTGGTAGCATCATCCACTGACCATTCGCCTAATGCGGCGAGTAACATGACATCCTCAATTCCCAGCGTCAGATCAGCCAAATGAGACAAGGCCGCATGCTCCTTCAGAGGGCCGGAGCTCGTCTCGCACATAGCATACTGGGAAACATGTGCTTTGTGGAGATTGAGGGGCTCGTGGGGCATGTTCCAGTATGAAATCCACCTAAAATTCATCCTGCTCGACCTCGCGGCCCCACCATGCCTCCTTGTGTGAACACAGAATCCTTCTGGTATCACAGAAGAGGTGGGTCGGAGGGCACGAGAGGCCGAATCATTCCACAGAACGAGGGTGATTCGTGAGCGAAGCAACTTGAGACTCATGTCCTCACAGTGAGGACAGTCTGTCTCTATGAGAGCTGATTCTGCGTGGGCGTGGCCCAGAGAGATGTGGTCAAGCAGCGAGGTGGAGAGATGTTCGCCGGAGCAATGCAGGGGAGCGGAGAGTCTTCTCGCTGCCATGAAGATTCTGTCCTCTGACTCGTGTATATGGATGACGAAGGGTCAAGATAAGAGATGATCGCTGTCTTTCTGAAGGAATTCTGAGGAAATGGTGCCTGTGCACCTGTTTTTATAGCAGTTAGTTTCACACCAACACAGGACGGGCTCAAATACCATAGCCAATATTAGAATATTGGCATTATTGTAGACAGGTTTCAAATAGGTAGTGTATGAAGGCAATCCCATATGCGTAACTATGCAATGTCGTAAGGGAGTCATAAGGGAACCACTAAACTAGACCATGGAGCAATGGAAGAAGGTGGCCTGGTCTGATGAATCCCGTTTTGTTTTATATTATGAGGACGGTCATCATGTAGTCATTTACCTGGGGAAGAGATGGCAGCAGGATTCACTATGGGAAAAAGTCAGGCCGGCGGAGACAGTGTGATACTCTGGGCAATGTTCTGTTGGGAAAACTTGGGTCCTGGCATTTATGTGGATGTTACTGTGACACGTACCACTTAGCTAAAGTTCGTTGCAGACAACTTAACACCCCTTCATGGCAATGGTATTCCCTTATGGCAGTGACCTTTTTCAGCAGGATAATGCGCCCTGCCACACTGCAAAAATTGGAAAATGAAAAAGAGTTCAAGATGTTGACTTGGCCTCCAAGTTCCCATGATCTCAATCCGACTGAGCATCTATGGGACCAACCTCGCAACTTACAGGACTTAAACAAACTGCTTCTAACACCTTCAGAGATATTTTTTAAATTAGACTTTAAGCTTCGATTTTAAATTCACTATTGTTTTATGTAGAATTGTTCTATAGTCTATACCCGGGATGGGCAACTTTGAAGATGGCGAGGGCCAACATTTTTTCTCATGCAATGTGCTTTTAAAGATCTTATTTTACCTATATTAAAATATTTATTTAACAGTATTTATAAAAACTAATATAATTATTTTGTATCATACAATTTTTCTTAAACATGCAGTTTACATATACAAATAAATTTTCAATTGACAAGCGATATACTTCAAACTTATCGTCTACAGTTGCAATACACAAATGAACAGACAACATTTTCAACCCCACCTCATAAAAGAGCTTATAGGTAGTTCAAATCTAAATATTATCACCAAAATCCAAATATCCATAATATACAAGAACATAACATTTCAGTGCATTACACACATGCATGGACCGAACAGTCCCGTGCATTAGAGAACATTCTCACTATTTGCAAGACTTTTCAACAATCAGATGCACTTTTCAATAGCCAATAGTTGTAATAACATCATAGCCTGAACGCAGTCTTTACATAATACCTTTTTCAAAGATGTAACGATCCACACCGTCTTTGGTTTGTGTACCCTTTTATTTAAGTTTTTGGCACTTTTTATGTTCCACATTGTTCTTTGTTTATGCACTCTTTAAGTTTTGGCACCTTTTATGTTCCGTATTGCCTTTTGTTTTATGCACTCTTATTTTGAAGTTTTGTCATGTCCTGCTTTCCCTCCTTGTCAATGTGTCCGGTCCTCATTGGTTTATTGTTTGATTACTTTATTATCTGTTCTAGCTTTGTCATTGGTTTTAGTTAATTGCCTTGTTATCTTGTTTTGAGTTCTGTTTTCCCATTGGTCTGTTTCCCCTTGTTTTGTATTTAAGCCCTCATGTTCACCTTGTCCTTTGTTGGTTGTTGCTAATGTTAATGTTTGATGCTCTGTTCTTAGTTCCCGAATCCTGCCTTGGCCCATTTTCCTGCCTGTGCCCTCCTTGCAAGACCCCCCGTGTTATTTTCTTGTGTTCTTCTCTTTATTTTCCCCTCGTGGACGTTTCATTTGTTCCTGCATTTATACTTCCCTTTACTTTGCAAAATTCAAATAAAGCTGCACTTGGATCCTTACTCCCTCGTCTGCCCTCTTCATGACAGAATGACCAACCAAAATGGATCCAGCAGCCTTCACTGCCCAACAGGCCAATCTCCTGCTTCTCGGCCTCAAACAGGAGGACCGCCCAATTGAGGCCCATGTCCGTGAGTTTCTCGAGCTGGCCAATTTGTCTGACTTCCCGGAGTTTCTCTTGGTCGGTTTCTTCAGGGCGAATCTAGACTCATCGTTAAAGGAGCGGCTACCACCAGCGACCCCTGGCTGGTCGCTCATCGACTTCCTTGATGAGACCCTGAAGATCTGTGGCTCACCCTTCACTGTGGGTGTTGTGGAGGAGGACGCGACCTTTCCTCCCACAATGGTCACCCCCCAGCCTTCCTTAACTCGTTCCTCCACGCCTGCCACGACCAACGCACCCCCAGTCTCGTCTGTCCCAGGGCCAGCGTTGACAACCCCGTCCGCCAGGAGAAGGAGGAGAAGAGGAGGGGCTTCCGCTCACCAGTCTCCGCCCTCCACAGCCCCGTCCTCAGAGCCAAAGCCAGAGCCGGCGCCTGTAGCCTCGACCGTCCAAGAGCCAGAGCCGGCGCCTGTAGCCCCGACCGTCCAAGAGCCAGAGCCGGCGCCTGTAGCCCCGACCGTCCAGGAGCCAAAGCCGGCGCCTGTAGCCCCGACCGTCCAGGAGCCAGAGCCGGCGCCTGTAGCCCCGACCGTCCAGGAGCCAGAGCCAGCGCCTGTAGCCCCGACCGTCCAGAAGCCAGAGCCAGCGCCTGTAGCCCCGACCGTCCAGGAGCCAGAGCCAGCGCCTGTAGCCCCGACCGTCCAGGAGCCAGAGCCGGCGCCTGTAGCCCCGACCGTCCAGGAGCCAGAGCCGGCGCCTGTAGCCCCGACCGTCCAGGAGCCAGAGCCGGCGCCTGTAGCCCCGACCGTCCAGGAGCCAGAGCCGGCGCCTGTAGCCCCGACCGTCCAGGAGCCAGAGCCGGCGCCTGTAGCCCCGACCGTCCAGAAGCCAGAGCCAGCGCCTGTAGCCCCGACCGTCCAGGAGCCAGAGCCAGCGCCTGTAGCCCCGACCGTCCAGGAGCCAGAGCCGGCGCCTGTAGCCCCGACCGTCCAGGAGCCAGAGCCGGCGCCTGTAGCCCCGACCGTCCAGGAGCCAGAGCCGGCGCCTGTAGCCCCGACCGTCCAGGAGCCAGCCCCTCTCGAGCCTTCCCAGAGCTCCGCCTCTCGAGCCTTCCCAGAGCTCCGCCTCTCGAGCCACCCAGCGCTCCGCCTCTCGAGCCTACCACGCCTCTGTCACCAAAGCCTACCACGCCTCTGTCACCAAAGCCTTCCACGCCTTTGTCACCCGAGCCTTTCACGCCTCTGTTACCAGAGCCTCCCAGGTCTCCACCTCTGAAGACTGCCTCGGCTCTGCCTGCGCCTGCTCCGCCACCAGACCCTTCCTCGGCTCCGCCTCCAAACCCTTCCTCAGTTCTGACTCTCACGGCTCTGCCTGCTCCGCCTCCCACGGCTCTGCCTGCGCCTGCTCTGCCCCCTGACCCTTCCACAGCTCCGCCTTCTACGGCTCTGCCCCAGAGGGCCTTCATGGTTCCGCCTTCTACGGCTTTGCCTGTTCCGCCTTCTTCGGCTCTGCCCCTGAGGGCCTTCATGGTTCCACCCTCCACGGTTCTGCCTGCGCCAGCTCAGCCTTCTGAACCCCCAAAACCTTCCAAGCCTCCTTGGTCACCGCCTACCATGGCACCATCCCTGGAGTCCTCCTCGACTCCTCCCCGGCCTTCTGACCCTGTCCTGTGGCCTCTTCCCCGGCCTTCTGACCCTGTCCTGTGGCCTCTTCCCCGGCCTTCTGACCCTGTCCTGTGGCCTCTTCCCCGGCCTTCTGACCCTGTCCTGTGGCCTCTTCCCCGGCCTTCTGACCCTGTCCTGTGGCCTCTTCCCCGGCCTTCTGACCCTGTCCTGTGGCCTCTTCCCCGGCCTTCTGACCCTGTCTTGCGGCCTCCTCCCAGGCCTTCTGACCCTGTCCCGAGGTCTCCTCTCAGGCCTTCTGACCCTGTCCTGTGGCCTCCTCCTTGGCCTCCTGACCCTGTCCCAGTCCTGTGGCCCTCTCCTTGGCCTCCTGAACCTGTCCCAGTCCTGAGGCCATCCCCTAGACCCCCTGACCCGATCCCTGCCCTACGTTCACCTCCCCGGCCTCCTGACCCAGTCCCTGCCCTACGGCCACCTCCCCGGCCTCCTGACCTAGTCTCGACCCCGCAGCTGCCACCCAGTCTTCCCGACCCGGTCCCCTCCAAGTCCTCCCCTCGGTCCCCTGGGCATCTGCCCGGCCTCCTTGGTCTCCTGGCCACCCACCTGTTCTGTCACGGTCTCTCAGTCCTGGTCTTGTCCCTCTGTGCCCCTCGTGTTCCCTTGATCTGCCTGTTGGTCCTCGTTTTCCGTTGTCGTTTTGCCCCTCCTTTGGTTAGGAGCATCTGGGATCCGCTCCTTAAAGGGGGGGCTCTGTAACTATCCACACCGTCTTTGGTTTGTGTACCCTTTTAAGTTTTTGGCACCTTTTATGTTCCGTATTGCCTTTTGTTTTATGCACTCTTATTTTGAAGTTATGTCATGTCCTGTTTTCCCTCCTTGTCAATGTGTCCGGTCCTCATTGGTTTATTGTTTGATTACTTTATTATCTGTTCTAGCTTTGTCATTGGTTTTAGTTAATTGCCTTGTTATCTTGTTTTGAGTTCTGTTTTCCCATTGGTCCGTTTCCCCTTGTTTTGTATTTAAGCCCTCATGTTCACCTTGTCCTTTGTTGGTCGTTGCTAATGTTAATGTTTGATGCTCTGTTCTTAGTTCCCGAATCCTGCCTTGGCCCATTTCCTGCCTGTGCCCTCCTTGCAAGACCCCCCCGTGTTATTTTCTTGTGTTCTTCTCTTTATTTTCCCCTCGTGGACGTTTCATTTGTTCCTGCATTTATACTTCCCTTTACTTTGCAAAATTCAAATAAAGCTGCACTTGGATTCTTACTCCCTCGTCTGCCCTCTTCATGACAAAAGAAATAAAATAAATCCTCTGTCTTGTCCGATGGGCCGTCAGTTGCCCATCCCTGGTCTATAAAGTATTTACGGTAATACCAATACATCAGAAGTAACTGTAATTAAATTACTTAAAGATTTAGAGTAATCCCATACTTTACTTTTCAATGAAAAGCATTACTCCCTGGTTCGGAATACAGTTCCCACCATTGCTAAGGATTACATCTATCGGAAAAGAGATGTGATTTATAGATTTTAGTGTGCCAAGAATTGCATACTCAGGAACCTGCTCGACAAGCATGGGCAAATAAACAAATTGGAGCTGACCATATTAAGGAAAATCTTTGAAGCTTTGAAGAATGCCAAAGTTGAAGTTTATTGAGCAACCAATAAACTTGCGAAGGCCAGCTGTCCGTTCTGAATACACAGTTCAAAGTTCTCAGTTTTTTAGTTATCTCTCTTGGACCCATTAATCTCTCAAGTCCACTATCTCTGACCAATGGGCCCACACTTTACATTCTTTCTGCTGGCCACCATTATTTCCTAGGCCCTCTAGTTTTTATCTAATGGTGGAAAGTCCTCCACTTATCTATTTAAAAAAAAAAGTTTATCTGCTTTCCATAATATATACTACTTCACACCTAGTTTAAATATAATAGGTTTTTCCACACTTGATCTTAATGGTGACCCAGATACACATCTGTTTCTCTATTCTGGGTTAGCAAAGATCACGCAGACAAATATTTGCTCCTTTACTTCACATGCTAACAGATTCCCATTTGATACTTCTGTGTTTTCACCTTTTACCTTATAATAACATTACAATTGTTACCGTCTTTAGTTTACACATAATATTGATTAATGCTTTTAGAAAATATACCATAACCACTAAACCCACCGGCGATGACCTGGCCACCCCAGAGCCAGTGGTTGGCCAGCCAACAGGATCTAATGGAAATATGATAATGGATTCAGATGAAGACAGCTATAAACTTGTGAACGGATGCTAGCCAGCATGTACTATTGGGTAGCTAATATATCCAAATGAATGTATTTGACAGCAGCATGGTCTCTCATTGAACAATACTCTAGCTCTCCAGTGTCTCTGGCCTCCCAGTTAGGTTAGGTCCAGTTCCATTAAAAAATGGTATCATTCTAATAATTAATTAGGACCTGGGTCACTTCGGATGTGGGCCCAGTTCAGATCACACTTTAACTGTAAAAAAAATCCATGCTTGACCCTGCTATTGCTGCCAACTTAATTTTCCCTCCCTTCCTAATTGACACAACATTCCAAAGAAGGTATGGGAAGGGACTGGAATCCATATCTGATTTTTTCAAGGATAAGAGCTTTGTTTCCTTTAGTCAGCTATAGTCATGGCAACAGTATTGACAATTTTGTGTTTCGCAAAGTTTGCTGTTTCAGTATTTGTAGATTATTTTTTCACATGTTTCTATGGTATACTGGAAAACAATGATAAGCATTTCTTAAGTTATAAAGGCTTTCCATTCTTGCCTTTTTAGTGCTCAGAGTTGATCACAATTTGTGGGCTTCTGCTTGTCCACTCGCCTTTTGAGGATTGACCACATGTTCTTTATGGGATTAAGATCCGGGTAGTTGCCTGGCCACGGATCCAAAATTTCAATATAATGATCTCCGAGCCACTTCATTATCTCTCTTTCCTTGTGACATGGTGCTCGATCATGCTGAAAAATGCACGGATCATCACCAAATTGCTCCTGGATCGTTGGGAGAAGTTGATCTTGCAGGACATTTTGATACCATTCTTTATTCTTGGCAGTGTTTTGGGGCAGAATTGTGAGAGAGCCCACTCCCTTGGATGAAAAGGAACCCCACACATGGATGGTCTCAGGATGCTTCACTGTTGGCATGACACAGGACTCATGATAGCATTCACCTTTTCTTCTCCAGACCTTCGATTTGCCAGATGTCCCAAACAGTCGGAAGGGGGCTTCATCAGAGATAGTATCTTTGCACCAGTCTTCTGCTGTCCAATCCTTGTACTTCCTGCAGAATTTCAGTCTGTCCTTGATGTTTTTCTTGGAGATAAGTGGCTTCTTTGCTGCCCTTCTTGACACCAGGCCATTGTCCAAAAGTCTTCACCTCACTGTGCATGCAGATGCACTCACATCAACCTGCTGCCAATATTGAGCAAGATCTGCACTGGTGGTGACACGATTCCGTAGTTGACTCCTCAGGAGGAGACGGTCCTGGTGCTTGCTGGACACTCTGAGATGTCCTGAAGCCTTCTTCACTGCAGTTGAACCTTTCTCCTTGAAGTTCTTGATGATCCGGTAAATGGTTCTTTCAGGTGCAATATTCTTTGCAGCAATTTCCTTGCATGTGAGGCCATTTTGATGCAAAGTGATGGCTGTACAAAAAGACTATGACATTCCACGGACTGTTCAGTCCTCCCTCCAACCAGCTTATCACCTCACTAGATATTTTTAGCAAGCCTGGTGGGCTTTTTCAGTTTTTGAAGCCATTAACTCAGCAGGGAGTTTCACTTTTAAATTCCTGAAACTTTATTTATTTGTTAAATTCAGATTCTAAATCAGACACAGACTATTGAACCCCACTATTTGTGTTTGATCTTTCCCTTAAAAGTTGTCATGCATTGAGAAATCTAATTTTCCTTGATCTTTTTGCATATAAGAATACATTTCAGAACATTTTTAGTCCAAAAAAAAGTATTTATTGAAACCAATATTCCTAAACGACTCGTTTTCTACTTCCTTGTCTCTACTACGGAATAGAGATGAATACATCAGCACAAGTCTTCCTCTGCATAAACAGGACAATGCCTACTTCATCATCATCGCCTCTTTGGCCCACCCACAGGTTCACGGTTACAGTGGTGATTAGAGTCGACATGGCAGCAAGAAACAGGGATTACTGGTTATATTTAATGCGTTATAGCTTTATTAAAGTTCAAATAATTTACAAGCAGATCATGTAAAGAACTATGAACTCCAAAACAGGCATTTCTCTGTGTGGTCAGCACCTCTTCTATGAGTTGTGCAAAGTGTCCCTAAGGGGGAGAAATTGAAACTGCACCCAGCTAAGGTGCACTCTATCACGGAGATGCTCATCCCATGAGAGTCCACGCTTAATGCAGGTAGATTATAACGTGATGGCTCACAACTTATTGAATCATAATATATGTGTCACTGTGCATTTCTTATCGTGAAGAAAATTGCCAATACACGGCTTTATTAATAAGAGAGAGAGTTTAATTGAAGTGAACAAAAAAGTGAGAGGGTAGTCTTTGCCCCATTATACACTGCAACAAAATACATTTGAGATTTTTTTGTTTTGGCTTGTTTTCCAATAGAAATATCTAAAACTCCTTTAAAACAATTTACATTTTCTTTAGCAGTTACACTGCAGAAGATTTTCAAAACAATTCCACATGCTTCAGGTGGGGGTGTTGACACTTATTTAATATGCACAGATGTTACCCAATCATAGCACTAGGGGTTTACTTTGAACTTCTAAAGGGGACATGACATGAAAATGGAGCTTTGTAATCAGAGGGACAAAAACAGGACTGATTCTAAAATTATGAATATCTGTGATGAATAAATCTTACTAACATTATAAGTGGACCTTAGAGAACATTATAAAATAAAATAAAAATGCAATGCATGGCACCTTTAATAATGTGGTTCAGAGTCACTGTCATACCATGATAGCACACGTATATCACATAGATGTCTATTTGATGAGTTTACATCTGAAAAATGTATTTATTGGAAAAAATATATTTGATGTAGAAGATAACAATTCATACATTATTTATTGCATTTCACAGCATCAGCAACAACAGTTTTCTAAATTAATACTTTGACTCTCTTTTAATTTGTTGAAAAGTACAAATGTCCTTCAACCCCATACAGAGAATGACAGCTTATTCAGTGCTACATGTAATTCAGCAGTTCACCCATTTAATTTAGTCCCAAGAACCGAAGGTGCAAAGCCACTATTGTATCTGTTAGTTTTCTTATTATTATTATTTTCAGTCTTGGAAGTGTATTTAAAAGGCCATAGAGCCCTTTTAAAAAGTAAAGTTGTGAAATCTGGGCTCACTGATTTAGGGGAGAGTCTAAACATGAACCATAACAAATTTGAGGTCTCTAACTAAAACCCTCTAGTGCCATCAAGAGTTCAGATTTGCACTTACGTTCAAGCTCATACGTTTACATTTTGAACCGTTAGTCCAAGAAATAAAAAATAAAATTCATCCAAATTCCGTTTTCTGCTGTTTTGAATTTTCATCACGGGTGACAAAAAGCTACTAAAATATTAAAGACCAAAGCCAATTCTTTTATAACAAATTGAACAGCAAGTATGCCAAAATGGACACGAGGCTGTATCTTCGCAAGCTTTATAATATAGAAACGAAACTTGGTATTTGTCATAACCATCTTCATTTAAAGGTGTCTGCACAGTTTTCCACAGCACCTCTTACTGGTCAAGAGAAAAGATAATTGGCTATTTTGCTTATAATGTCTGAATACTTTGGCCTAAAATCATAAGGTCATTTTACATTCAGTGGGGGATACAGATTCAAACGATACCAAATTTTCATATGTCGCCATATTGGGAATCAGCAATTTTAAGTTTTGTCACAAAATGTTTTATTTAAAAACACACTGGTGTATCATTACGTAATTTGGTATGCATCATCAGCACAATGCCCTGAGGATACCTATAAAGATTAAGGCTAGCACCACCTTGTGATCAAAATATATATTGTTAATAAATGCTTCCTTGTGTCAGGTCCAGTACGATTATTCCCAATTTAACTCAATAAAAATATTTACTATTCACCAATTTTAATGTATTTGAAAATGTTTCGGTTACATACATAACCTCACTTCACTGAGACGAAGGGAACAGGACATTGCATTTATTAATTCATATTGGGAGTGCATTTATACATGCAATAGGGCTGTAGGTAATTACAGCAGTGCTGATTTAGGGCCATATAACATGATTGCGAATTTGATATTGCTTATATACAACAGTTCAATGAACAAGTAAATTTGAAAAAAATTGGAAAAACCGACTATGGTCATAAAAACGCATTTGTGCATGGAACTACTTTCTTACGCGACGGATCAGAATCTGCCGTTGCTGGTTCAAACCAAATGATGCGTCCAAGCCTTCATTTGTAATTCAAAAAGTTCACTTCAGAAATAGTATCACCGGTTTGTGCTGTTTCTAACAAGTTATTGGATAAACAATGTGTCTATGTGTCTTTGTCTGTGTGTGTGTGTGTGTGTGTGTGTGTGTGTGTGTGTGTGTGTGTGTGTGTGAGAGAGAGAGAGAGAGAGATAGACAGACGATGCGTGTGCGTTCAACTGTTGCCACGCAAAGCAGAGATGTTGTCAGCGTTCTGAAGGTCAGCATTCTCAGTGGAAAAATAGCTGAGTTGTTCGTTTAAAGCCGTTTAAAGCTATTTCCTAGCTTTAGTAATGTAGTAGTAATACGAGCGATCACGGAGCGCTGTTTTATATAAATAATGACTAATGGATTCACTTCATGTCACCAACTGGCTCATATTACACACAAAAATAAACTTTTGCCACCACCTGCTGGCTAACTTATATATATATGTGTGTGTGTGTGTGTGTGTGTGTGTGTGTATATATATACTGTATAGTTATGTTCCGAGCAACATTGCAGTCATGACAGTGACGAGACATATACCAATTTACAATAAACTACATATTTACACAACACAATTTACATAACAAATGTACACAAAATTACACAACATAGCACTAATATACAATGTACAGTAAACAATACACACAATATAGAATACACATACACTAGATAAGGGTATATAAAAATATATATACACTAATTGAATTGGGGAGAATATATTTGACAGTCCAGTGTGAGATAATAAGATGAAGATTAATAAAGTGCAGTGCTGATTGTTGATCGTGAGAGATCATGTGTTCAAAAGTCTTATTGCTTGGGGGAAGAAGCTGTCATGTAGTCGGCTGGAGGGATATATATGTCCTGGAGGGAGGGAAGCTCACCTCCGATGATGTTTCTGGCAGTTCGCACCACCCTTTGCATTTCTTTGCGGTTGTGGGCGGTGCTATTGCCATACCAGGTGGTGATGCAGTCAGTCAGGATGCTCTCTACAGTACCCGTGTAGAACCGTGTGAGGATGTGGTGGTTCATTCCGAAAAAAAGCGCTTACACTTTAGTATGAGGGGCCGTACAAGCCATTATTCATTCTGGCCCTTTCACATACATATATTTTCACTCGCAAATACATACATTTTCACTCGCACATACATACATTCTCCTTTTACATATATATATTTTCACTCACACATACATATATTCTGGCCCTCTCACATACATATATTTTGGCCCTCTCACATACATACATTCTCATTTCATATACATATATTTTCACTCTCACATTCATACTTTTCCTTTCGTGCACATGCAGTCAATGTATAAATGTAATATTATATATCATATATGGATGTAAGAAGAAAATATATGTATGTAAGAGAAGAATGTATGCATGTGTGAGACAGAGTATATTGGAAACGGAATGAGTATAGTGGAAATGAAAGGCAGGTGATTTATCGTGCTGTGATTGGCTGAGAAGCTTGTACTGGGTCGGGTCATGTCAAGCCAAGTTAAGTCAAGTCAAGTGGTTTTAATTGTCGTTTCAACCATATACAGTTAGTACAGTACACAGTGAAACGAGACAACGTTCCTCCAGGACCATGGTGCTACATAAAAACAACATAGGACAAACACAGAACCACATGAGACTACACAGACTAAATAAAGTACCTAAATAAAGTGCACGTGCAAACGTGCAAATGTTCAGGTCACGATCAGCATGGAAGGAGGAGATGAGACGCGAGTGCTGCAGCAAGCCATTGGGGTGTTAAGAAATATTTTATCATCCCCTGAAACCGTCACATCCTTGTCCTCTTCCCTTGATCGGCAGGGGACAGGATCATCTGCACCTAACGTTACTCACAGCACGGCGGAAAGTGAGATAAGACAACTTTTTAGACCTGGCAACGCCCAAGTTGCTTCATCAGGCCAAGCGGTTCCACAATGCCAAGCTGGAGGATTGCAGCAGTCTTTGCGGTATCAGAATCAGCAACACTTTGGCAACTGGACCTCCCAGTCAAGGAAAAGGTGAGAACAATGTACATAGAAACTTAACAGAAGGTTACTTTGAGAAAAAAAATGTGTGTAGTCCACAGGCTGTATAAAAATAAGTTGTAGCCGCAGTGTTTCTGGTTATTATCACTGTGCTGGCTGGACAGGTGACAGATGTTTACGGTATTTGTGTGCTCTAAAAGACGTAACAGCTAACAGACATATATCATGTTAATACAACATACAAATATGGATGAGACTTGCATAGACATCCGCAGAAGAAGCAGTCAGAAACAGATGGAAGATAATTAACGTGTCCACACGGGTGTCATGTCGGATGTGAGCTAATGTTAACACTAGCTTAAGCAGGTAAAGTGAAGAGCTTAAAGAAGTAGCAGGGTCAAAATATTGTCAGAACTTATGTTTAATGAAACGTAGACCACAACTACAGACCATTGTCACATTGTTCAGCCCTAAGTTACAGTATCATTAGCAACCATCTTAAGATATTTACAGTGCCTAATTTTAAGTAAAAAATAGTTTTATTGTAGTTTGTTGTAGGACAGTCTTTTCTGTTTTCTATTTCTGTTCTCTCTTGTTCATCCATCAGCTTGTTCATTTAAATTTATCAAATGGTTTGATGTACTCTGTCATGTGCAACTTTAAAGGGCATGCATGATGAAATTAATAAGCCAACTTTTTTAAAAGAGCTGTGGTAAGATGCTTAAAACACAACATCCTAAATTTTGCCATGTTATATGGATTGCTCAGAATGCAATTAAGGATGAATAAATATAAAATATAATGTCTGCTTTGTGTTGTAGGGCAAAAACAAGTTATCATGATACTTTCAACAAAGACGTCATCCTTCTTCCGAGGCCATCAAGCGGTCTTGTCGTCAAGCACCGCACAAAGCAGCAGTTACATGAACAGGGACATTTATAGAATGGATTTGAATTCCAGAAATCCTGGGAGCAGAGGACTGTTACTGAACAAATAAGGGATGCCTTTGGAGAAAAACTCTGCTGATGTGAGGTTAGCACACATAGTCACCAACGTTCTTGTTCATTTTTGTCCTCAATCCTTTGTTTTTGGACATTTTTTTTAGTTTTGTTTGTTTATTTTTTTTAATATTTTGCAATTTTACACTCTGTTTTGCAGTATAGAGTTTCTGATGGCATGTGGCAACAGACTGATTTCGCCCAAACTGCGTGCTGGACAGGAGCTGCATGCAAATCTCATACATAAAGTATATAAATCAAAAGCCCTATACATCCGACCTTCAAAGACAATTGTGGTATGCTATATCATACTTGAATTGACCTACAGAACATTGTAATAATAATAACAACAACCCATAATCAATTTATAAACATGCATGCATGAAGATTAAATGTTGTCAGTTACCTCTGAGCTTTGTAATCTCTGTTCTTCTTAAACTTTCATTTTAGCTTTGTAGCTATGAACATTTTGAGGAAATATGTAATTCTTTACTCATAGACTAGAGCAGAGTTGGAATGCCTATTTATATTATGTTAAATCTAAGCCATAAATCGACTAAATTGGCAGGTGCTTAGTTGGACTAACTGAGAGCTACAATTACAAAGGAATACTGGTACTATGGGAGATTTCACTTTTAAAGCATGGACAGCAAAACTATTCTAGTAAGGTTAGTGTTCCCAGATACTGCTTTTACAGTTGATATTTAGTATATCTGATCATGTTATTTATGTCTTTGTAAGGATGATATTACAGGCTATAGCAGTGAGGACAACAACTGTGAGGAAATCACTGGTTCAGCAAGGCAGCTGCGCTCCTCCTCCCTAACACAAAATAGACACTCATGCATCTTCAGACTCCCCACCAAACTGTTCTTCTGGAGTTCAACCTTTTGCCTCATCACTTGGGTGTGGAGTTTTATTCACTCAAACTCCTACCTTGACCTACCAAAGTGGTATATCACCCAACCACAGCATCATTTCAGCAAGCAGTTCTAGTCAGTTGCCAGTATGCTCACTGGAAAGCTGCCCTTCCACCAGTCAGCCTTCTACCTCATCATTTGGAGGAATAACTTCAGTTGATCCAACTCTGGTCCTGACTTGCCAAAATAGTTTCTCTTACCCTACCAGAGCAGCACTCCAGCAAGTTATTGTTCTGCATTACCCTCTACCTCAACACAACATCAATCAGCAAACTATGATAACTATCTTTCTGTAATGGCTGCACTGTCTGACATGTCTTCTGATGATGAGGAATTGAACTAGGCTATACTAGCAAGACTACAGTGTGAAAGGTCAGTACAAAATGCATGTTTTATGGTAGCCAATTCCAAAAATGCAGTGTTGTTGTGTTATTGCTGATTTGTGTTATTTTTGTTTTACAGTTGGAACCTACCATTTTTCATTTTCATTGCTACTTACTTCCAAAATGAAAAACTGAACTTGGAAAATGAGCAGAATGACTTTGAATATCATCATTGTATAGTTATAGCTAATTAACATCATGTTAAGATAAGCTGAGAAAGTCTTGCACACATATTTCCTGGTTTGAGAGCGACTTCCTGCTTAAGTAGGAACTTCCTGTGTCAGTGAAAGTAATGGATACAAAAAAGATGAGACAAAATACATGCACGTGAGTGTCAAGTATATACATATGTATGTGAAAGTGACAATATATGTATGTGAGAGGGCCAGAATATATGAATGTGAAAGGAGAATGTATGTACGTGAAAGTGAAAATATGTGTATGTGAAAGAAGAATATATGTATGTGAGAGGGCCAGAATACATGTATGTGAAAGGAGAATGTATGTATGTATGTGAGAGGGCCAGAATGAATAATGGCTTGTACACAATTATACAGACAGAAATTCACTAAAATAGCACCAATTCAAGTAACATTAAAAATTTCCCCAGGTCTAAGACGGAGGATGAAAGTATTTTTTGCAATGGATGTTAAATCTCTCAAATCCTCATCCTCCATAATATTACTCATGGCTATCCACTTTGATTTGTGCCAATTTGAACACATGAAAAGCGCTTGCAGAGAATGTCTTGTTTTGCTTTTAGCACTGGCATTGCACACATAAATTATACTTTACCCTAACTGTCCAGTAATGTGGAAGCGCAACAAAGTGCAGGTTAAATGCTGATGCCTCACTCCAGCATATCATGTGAAAGCAGCTCTTTACAGGTCCCATCTGGGTTTGTTTCATACGAAAATATGGTTAAGAGGTCCTTTCTCCATCACTTGATCATTTCTCTACAAGCTGCAGCAGTGATGAAGAGTTTGTTGTTGATTTGCTCAATGAGAAAGAAAACATTCGTGACCATTCACAAACTATTCACAAACTATTTTAGTTCACCTATTGGACAACTTGACTGACAGAATCATCATGTGTACACAGTCTGAGTGGGGATAAGATAAAATTGAGGTTAAACTAATTATATTAACGATTAAAAAAAATTGTCATTTGAAACATTCTGATTACACGCCAGGCACTGCCAGGCATACCGTATTTTCCGGGGCATAAATTGCAATTTTTTTCACTATCTGAAAGGTCTTGCAACTTATATAATTTATATGTAACTGATGTCAGCTGGTCAAGCACATGCACATCAAAACAGATGAAAACATCAGTGATAAGAGACGGCAGACCTGTGGGTCTGCTCGTCCGGTCTGAGCCTGATACTTTGGAAAGATGGTTGCAAATATCATAAGTATCCACAGTCGCTAACATTAATGAATAGAATACAACAGGTATATTGTTTTACTCATAGACTAAAATTGTTTATTTGTTTACAGCATAGAGTTACATATGTTATAAACAGATCTCGTTTAAAACAAGTCCAAAAATACTGTGAGACACTGTGTAGATTTTGAGGTACAGTAATCTTCTCAGAGTGCTTTTGACATCTAAACTGGTGAATGGAAGTCAGGCGGCTGCTTCCGGGTCCTAGGAGTATTCTCAACAATGCAATTTTGACCCGGTGCGACTGTATTTCCGGAAAATACGGTACTCTATTGTGACAGGGTGGAGGGCGGGGCCAGGTCGTGATGTTACACACCCGGTTGCTTTTCAGGCTAATTAAGCGTCCGAGAGGGTTAAAGGCCGATTGCGGAAGGTTGTGCGAGAGAGAGAGATCATTTATGGGATGAAAAAAAAACACATATGTGAAAATGCTGTTTGTAGACTGTTGCTCAGCATTCAACACCATAGTGCCCTCCAAAATTGATTTGAAACACTGGGCACTGGGCTTTAACAGCTTGCTGTGCAGCTGGATCCTGGACTTCCTGTCAGGCAGACGTCAGGTGGTTAGAATGGGCAACAACATCTCCTCATCACTGACCCTCAACACTGGAGCTCCGCAGGGCTGTGTTCTCAGCCCACTCCTGTATTCCCTATACACACATGACTGTGTGGCAACACATAGCTCCAATGCCATCATTAAGTTTGCTGACGATACAACGGTGGTAGGTCTGATCACTGACAATGATGAAACAGCCTACAGAGAGGAGGTGCACACTCTGACACACTGGTGTCAGGAGCACAAACTCTCCCTCAACGTCAGTAAAACCAAGGAGGTTGTAGTGGACTTCGGGAAGAAAGACAGAGAACACAGCCCCATCACCATTAATGGAGCACCGGTGGAGAGAGTCAGCACCAAGTTTCTCGGTGTCCACATTACTGAGAAACTCACATGGTCCGTCCACACTGAGGCCGTTGTGAAGAAGGCTCACCAGTGCCTCTTCTTCCTGAGATGGCTGAGGAAGTTTGGAATGAACCACCACATCCTCACATGGTTCTACACCAGAAGAATAGAGAGGATAGAGAGTATCCTGACTGGGTGCATAACCGCCTGTTACGGCAATACCGGCCTACAACCGCAAGGCCCTGCAAAGGGTGGTGCGAACTGCCAGAGGTGAGCTTCCCTCCCTCCAGGACATATATAACAGGCAGTGTGTGAAAAAAGCTCAGAGGATCATCAGAGACTCCAGCCACCCGAGTTATGGGCTGCTCTCACTGCTACCATCAGGCAGGTGGTATCGCAGCATCTGGACTCACACCAGCCGACTACATGACAGCTTCTTCCCTCAAGCAATCAGACTTTTGACAGTTGATCGCTCACAATCAATATACACTTGCACTGCACTTTATTAATCTTTTATCTCACACTGGACTGTCATAATTATATTCTCCACAATACATCTACTGTATATATATATTTTTTATATAGTCTTATTTTTATTTTCTTTATTGTGTGTGTATTCTACATTGTGTGTATTGTTTACTGTACATTGTATAGTGTAAGTATGTGTACATTTGATATGTAAATTGTGTTGTGTAAATATGTTGTTTATTGTAAATGGGTATATGTCTCGTCACTGTCATGACTGCTATGTTGCTCGGAACTGCACACAAGACTTTCACCTACTGTTGCACATGTTGTGTACACGGTAGTGTGACAATAAAATGATTTGATGCTGATGACTCGACTGAGCTGCCACCATCGTGTCTGAGCCTGACGCGTAGATGTCCGCTATGCTTGCCCGGGCCGCCATGAACGCAGGGCTGGACTGGAACCCTCTGTCTCACCCCTCACGGCTAGACGATTGGTTCCTCAGGCCAGGATGCCACTCACTCTTTTCATCCTGGAGGTGCATGACGAGTTGACGAATCTGTAGGGGGCACCTTTTACTGCCTGAAACTGGCTTCCTTGCTCCTCCGCTCTCACTACCCTCGATGGCAGAGCAGCCCCTAGCGACCTCTGGCCTGCATGCCATGGCTCACCAGCAAATTCTCCAGGCCAAGGCACTTAAAGATCTTGCACTTGGGTAGTCCTGTTCCTGATGTGCTGCAGGAACTGTGCTTGATGACCGATCATGCCCCTAGGGCCATGAAGGTCACAGCACTGGCACTCGGGTGAGCGATGCCCACACTTGTGGTCCAAGAACGACATCTGTGGCCGAACCTGGTCGAGATGCGGGACCCCGACATAGCCCGCTTTCTCAACGCCCCTGTCTCCCAGTTTGGCTTATTTGGCGACACCATTGAAGACTCTGCCCAGCAGTCTTCGGCAGTGAGGAAGCAGACATCATGCCTCGCTGCCATTCCAGTGCGAGCTGTGCTCCGTCTGCTCGCAGAGGGCGTCCCCCTTCGACTTCTAAACAACTGGCAGCTCCACTTCAACCAGGGCCCAGCTCTCAGCACCAGTTTAGAGCTCCCCGCAGGAAACTGACGCCCCCGTCTCTTGAACCACTACCGGGACCCAGAAGTCTCCCAAGTGTTCCTGAGACGAAAAAACCAAGGAGCAAGATGGCCGCTACAGAGTTGGTATCTGGGCCACTCCATCCCCTGGTGGAGGGCTGGGAGAGAACCCTCTAGCTGCACCCCTGGCCGTGGTACCCACATTGCCAGGAAAAAGAGAGCGGTTCCCTCACTACTTTGGTCACCTAACCGGCGCCCCAGAGACCATTCTTACAGCGATATGGTGCCAAGCACCTACAGACATGGCACCATGGATGACTCCCCTCACCTCCACGTCCTCGACTGTCTAGAACGGCTCCATAGGACGACCTCCTCAGTTACTTTCTCACCCCCAGCTGGGTACATGGAGGGAGGTAAGTGGAGGTAAGTAAGTTCTTTCTCAGCACAATTGTTTTGGGATGCAACTTTACTTCCCGACATATTACCTGCCCCCCCCCACTGCGAAGCCCCACCGGGTACGTCATATGTGATTGTCCCCTTAGTGGCCCCCACTCGGAGCTTGAAATTAGTTCTCCAGGCATTCGGTCCACAGAGGTGCGATAGAGCCGTCCCTCCAGCCGAGATAAAGCCAAGGTTCTACAGCTTCATCGTACCCAAGACAGGCAGTGCATGGCGGCCAATCTTGGACCTGCGAGTTTTCAACCGGGCCTCACACAGACTCCAGTTCAAAGGTGCTCGCACAGAAATGTATTCTAACGTGTGTCCAGCATCTTTGGTTGGTTCTAAACAACCAGATTGGTTCGTAGTGGCAGACCTGAAGGATACATACTTTCATATCTCACCTTGCCTAGGCAGGTGAGATATGAATCAGACTCTTTTTATGGCTAACGTCCAATGGCCTGACGTACAAGTAACAGGTCCTCCCCTTTGGCTCGTCCCTGTCCCCTCGTGTCTTCACAAAGGTCACAGAGGGCACCCTTGCATACTGCTTACTTGACTTCCTTGATGACTAGCTGATTCTAGGTCACTCTTGGGAGTCTCTGTGCACCCACAGGGACCAGGTGCTCAGGCACCTCAGCCAGCTAGGGCTTCAGATCAACGAGGAAAAGAGCAAGTTCTGCCCGGTTCAGAGCATCTCTTTTCTGTCAGTCTCAATGACAGCACACCTCACAAACAAGCGCGTACAGCTGGTGCTGAACTGCCTTAAGTTCGCTTAAGGCACAGCGGTTCCAAATGCTCCTGGGGCATATGACATCCTCAGCTGCGGCCACACCACTCGGGTTGATGCATATGAGACCGCTTCAGCACTGGCTTCAGACTTGAGTCCCGAGATGGGCATGGCGACGCGGCACATACCGTGTGTTCATCACCTCTTTCTGCTGCCAGACATCCAACCCTTAGAAAGACCTCTGATTTCTGCAGACAGGAGTCCCCCTACAGCATGTGTCCCGATGCTGTCTGGCCACCTCATACACCTCCAAACAGGGTTGGGGCACTGTGTGCAATGGGCACAAGCCGCCGGCTCCTGGACGGGGCCCTGGCTGGGTTGGCACATCAACTGGGTTGCCAAGTAGGCTCACTGGGGGAAATGACCCCCAGGCGGTCCAGCTGATTTGGGAGCGGTTCGTCAAAGCACAGGTAGACCCAATTGTTTCCCAAGAGACCTCCCACTGTGTGCACGCTGGCACACAGCTGGCCCCGGGGACTGCGCAAGTACGTATTTCCCCCAGCGAGCCTACTTGCGCGGGTGCTGTGCAAGGTCAGGGAGGACGAGGGACAAGTCACTCTGGTGGCCCCCTACTGGCCCACACGGACTTGGGGCTCAGATCTCATGCTCCTTGCAACAGCCACTCCCTGGCGAATTCCAATGAGGATGGACCTTAAGGCACCCATGTCATCCTAAGACCACGACCAGGATTCGTGTCCAAGGTTCCTACGACCCCTTTCAGGGACCAGGTAGTGAACCTGCAAGCGAAGCTGCCCTGGGAGGATGCAGACCCAGCATTTTCATTGCTGTGTCCGGTGTGTGATTTGCGTACCTATGTAGACCACACGCAGAGCTTTAGATGTTCTGAGCAGCTCTTTGTCTGCTTTGGTGGACAGCGGAAAGGGAATGCTGTCTCCAAACAGAGGCTTTCCCACTGGGTTGTTGACCTCATCGATTTGCTATCACACCCAGGCCGTGCCTGCCCCCTTGCAGGTTCAAGCACACTCAACGAATAGTGTGGCATCCTTGTGGGCACTGGCCAATGGCACCTCCCTAGCAGACATCTGCAGATCAGCAGGCTAGACAACACCCAATACCTTTACGAGATTTTACAATCTCAGGGTTGAGTTGGTCTCCTCCTGTGTTCTCTCATGTCCGAGCACGTAGACCTCGGGAATGCGGAACGTCTGACCGGGTGTTCCACTTGCACATAGCGCCTTTCCCCTCTACTGTGGTGATCATGTGCAATCTTTTCCCACAGGAGAGTCCACAAGATTCGTGCTAACTGGATGTTCTTCCTCTCTAGTGTTCTGGTCCGCAAATTCAGCGGAGGAATTCCCCGACTGGACCCACTATGGGTACTAAAATTACTCTATACTAGAATAGGTGCTCCACAGGATGGGCCCTTGTGGATTATTCCCCCTGTGTGTGTTTTCCACAGTACGGTCCCTCTGCGGGCGGAACGGTGTCTCCATTGGGCAGTCCCCACTGCCCCCCGGTCGCCATGTTTATAGTTAATCCTCCCCCCGCAGCAGGTAGGATCTAACACTGTGCCATTTCCACGTGTGGCCTGAAAACCCATATGATGTATTTTGCCACTCTTTACCTCCCCCCAGCCTATGCGAGAAACATAGAGAGAGAAAAGGCACGAATGGCGCGGTCACTCCCCTCCCCTCCCCTCCCCCTCCCCTTTTATAGAAACTATATCCAACCTGTCCCAGACATGGCTTTGTATGTCTCTGAGAACTGAAAATGGAAGGAGTTAGCATTCTTTCCAAACTTTGGTGTTTGTGTTTTATTTATTTACTATTACTATGAAACTTTTCAAGCACACCAAATCAGTTGGCACACTGCCAATCAGGAAACATCTAGTTAACAGACCACTAGATAAGAAGGGCAAAGGGCCAGTGGCGCCTAAAGCAACCTGTCAGTAGAGCTATTTTCTGGTAGTGATATCCAGAAATTGTCCAATCACAGCCTGCATCGCTACCAAGAATATTCGAAGAATGAACCAATCAGACGCTTGTCACAACCTGGTTGCTGGAATTGACCAATCACAGCCGGTACCGCTACTTGGATTCTTTGAAGAATTGACCAATGAGGCGCGTATTATCTAAATAATGCCTAATCATGTAAATAATATATTATTTTGCCGTTATGTTAACAAATTGCATTGCTGTAAATATATAACCTGTAAAATGAGTGTTATTGACTCTCAGCAAAAAGTGTAAACAAAATAAACAGGTTTGTAAGCATTTGTGTTCACGTTATTATTATTTGTATATTTGCTCTTATATTTACATTTTTCAATACTTACAGTTGCAAATCAAGCATTTTAATGTTGGTGATTACTCATTTGCACAGTTTATTGTTGTTATAATGTAACATTTATTTCATGCGTTTGATTATCTTAGTAATACCTAATCATATAGTGTATATATTATTTACAAACTGCACTGCTGTAATTATATAGAGTGTATCCTATAATATGTTTTTTTTTATTACACATTTTAATTCAAACAGGTTTGAAAGTATTTGTCCTCACCTTATTATTATTGAGATATATTTGCACTTACTTGTCACATTCTGTTGACTTTTGTTCTGTGCTTTTATGTTGAAATTCCTGTTTAGTTCCTGTTTCCTGTTTGGTTCTTGTAGTCCTTTGTAGTTTTTTGATTGGTTTTCCCCTGATTGTCTCCCATTCCCTGATTGTTTCCCCAGGTGTTCCTAGTTTTCCCTTGTGTATTTAAGCCCTTGTTTCCCCCCTGTCCATTTTTCTGTTATTTTTTGTTTTGCAAGTTCCCCATGGTTTTCTTTGTTTCTTGTATAAATAAAGAGCTGCACTTAGATCCTCTCTCGTTGCCTGTCGTCACAGAATAACAGACCTCAAAAACATGGATCTAGCAGCAGTCTTCCTCCAGCTGAGCCAAGCGAACCTCCCCTTAACTGAATACTCACGTCTGTTTAGCACCATTGCTCGATGCACTGGTTTTTCTGATGGGCATCTTAAGTCCATTTACCAGCTCAGCCTCCTTGCCCATGGATGGATCGAGTTGCCGGAGACCGGTGATTGCACATGGGAGATCTACGTGAGTTTGGTTTTGGAGACGTTTGCTTCCGAGGCTACTTGCAACGAGCCGACGCCCACGCCTGCCATGGCCCACGAGCCAACGCCCACGCCTGCCACGGCCCACGAGCCAACGCCCACACCTGCCACGGCCCATGAGCCAACACCCACGCCTGCCACAGCCAACGAGCCAACACCCACGCCTGCCATGGCCCACGAGCTGGAAGCCTCGTCCGTCCCTGGCCCCCTGAGCCTTCCACGCCTCCAGAGCCTTCCACGGCTCCACCCCCTGAGTCCTCCATGACTCCGCCTTCCTCGGCTCCGCAGCCAGAGACTGCCACTGCTCCTGTCCTGTGGCCTCCTCCCAGGCCTCCTGACCCGATCCCTGTCCTGTGGCTTCCTCCCTGGCCTCCTGACCCGTTCCTTGTCTGGTGGCCTCCTCCCTGGCCTCCTCACCCGTTCCCTGTCCTGTGGCCTCCTCCCCGGCCTCCTCCTGACCCGGTCCCTGTCCAGTGGCCTCCTCCTGACCCGGTCCCTGTCCCGTGGCCCCCTCCCCGGCCTCCTGACCTGACCCCTGTCCCGTGGCCTCCTCCTGACCCGGTCCCTGTCCCGTGGCCCCCTCCCCGGCCTCCTGACCTGACCCCTGTCCCGTGGCCCCCTCCCCGGCCTCCCGACCCCTGTCCCGTGGCCTCCTCCCCGGCCTCCTGATCCATTCCTTGTCCCGTGGCCTCCTGACACGTTCCGTGGCCTCCTCCCAGGCCTCCTGACCCGGTCCCTGTCCCGTGGCCTCCTCCCAGGCCTCCTGACCCGATCCCTGTCCTGTGGCCTCCTCCCAGGCCTCCTGACCCGGTCCCTGTCCCGTGGCCACCATCCAGGCTTTCTGACCCGGTCCCTGTCCTGTGGCCACCTCCCAGACCCCCTTACACTCTCTCGTCCCTGTGGCCCTCTCCTGACCCAGTCCCTGTCCTACGGCCACTACCCAGACTCCCTGACCCTACCTTGTTCCTTTGCTCCCCTTGTGCCCCCTTGAACTGCCTATTTGCCCCTAGTTGTTTTTGTTTGTGGAGCGTCTTGAATCCGCTCCTTAAAGGGGGGGATCTGTCACATTCTGTTGACTTTTGTTCTGTGCTTTTATGTTGTAGTCCTTTTGTAGTTCTGTTTTTTTTATTGGTTTTCCCCTGATTGTTTCCCCAGGTGTTCCTAGTTTTCCCTTGTGTATTTAACGCCTTGTTTCCCCCCTGTCCATTTGTCTGTTATTAAACCAAGTTACCCATGGTTTTCTTTGTTCCTAGTTTTCTTTTTTTTGTTTAAATAAAGAGCTGCACTTAGATCCTCTCTCGTTGCCTGTCGTCACATTACTGTATAATTTTACTATATTTATAGTAAAGCATTTATTTTAATGGTGGTGACAAAATACAACTTGTACAATAAAATAATAATCACATGTTTGCTCTTAGACAAGACATTTTAAAACATAAAATCACATTTATAGTACAGATTAAAAATAGCATTTTCCAGTATTATTAATATACCAAAAGTATTGTTACACCATTTATATCATACATCAATTAAATAGTACTGATAAAAAAATAAAATTTTCCATTATTAATGACACATCAGAAGAATTGTTGCAACATTTATTCCAGTACATGTATCATTATTTGTAACAATCGTTTTAATAGTGACACAAACAAGAACTTTACAAATATTTCTTAAATGTGTATCGTCAGTCACGAAATGCCACAAGATTAAAATCACATAACGATTTTTCAACTGATAAAATCATATAAAGGTTTATACTCCAAAGCTCGATTCGAACCAACATCTCTATGATGATTTGTGGTAGTTTTCTTGGAGCTCTACCACGAGGGATATGTGATGGTCATAGCGCAATGGATAATGCATCTGACTGCAGATCATAAGATTTTAGGTTCGACTCCTTGCTGGCTCGGTTTTGTTCTCTTTTCTTAACTCCATGACTCTCATGGCATTTAATAACTATGTTCACCTGGAACCAGTAACAAATTAGGAACACTCACACCATGGAACCATCCCTTCGATAGCTCAGCTGACTGACAGACTGCCACCAGCGGTGAAAAGCGGCAATGTGCCCTCCGACATTTCCTGTACTCTGATTGGTCAAATGTTGTAAATGTTAAGAAATTTGAAAGAATCTCGCACAGTGATTGGCTGCAAATGTGAAGCCCTTAAAAACGATTGACGATGCAGTAAAACATTGTTCAACGTTTAGAAGGACCATTCTGTGGAAGCTGGCGCTCAGGTCGCAGTTTACCCTAGAGGATTTGGTTGGAATCCAACTTCGGACACCTTTTTCCTGTGTGATCTTACTGTATCTTTGTGACCACTATTGTGGTGTCACATTTGCTACTTTCCAAGTAAATGCACCGGCTGCACTTTTGCTTAAGAACCAAAGCACAGAAAAGGAAAGGAGTTAGCATTCTTTCCACACTTTGATGGTTGTGTTTTATTTAATTACTTATTTACGATTACTAGGAAACTAGAACTTTTCAAGCGTACCACATCAACTGGAACGCAGCCACTCAGGAAGCAGCTAGTTAACAGGCAATGGGCCAGTGGCGCAATGGAAAATGCGTCTGATTACAGATCAGGAGATTCTAGGTTTGACTCCTGGCTGGCTTGATTTAGTTCTCTCTTCATGACATTTAAATACTGTGTTCACCTGGAACCAGTAGCTCTGCAAATTAGGAACACTCACAACATGGAATCAACCCTTTGATAGCTCAGCTGGTAGAGTGGAGGACTGTAGGCGATGAATTGGCCATCCTTAGGTCGCTGGTTCTCGAAGGAACATGTTTTTTATCTCTTGTGGGCACTTCTAGCCATGCCCTTCAAACTCACAGTTGCTTGAACTTTTGTCATAGAGGCCAGCTTTGGTCTGACAAAAATACATTCTCTGATGAACCCAGACCGTAACAGTGAGAGCACCAACTCCTAACCACAAGACCACCAGGGAGGGTCTGCTACATACCTGCCCTTCAAAGCAGCAAAGGACGCCTTGCAAATCTCGTCGAACAGGAGGTTTCAAGTTCATGCCACTTCTTCTGTCAAGGAGTTGGCCTGTTAACCTCACTTGATGGCCAAACTCCTGTGCAGGAAAACTTTTTTGGATGCGATATCCAATCCATCCCAAACATGGCTTTGTTTGTTGTTTTAGGATTGGAAGACTTTTTTGGGATGTCCTAGATTAAACTGTTTTACACAAAACTACATACATTTTAATAGCGTTTAAAAAAAGTGGTGATGATGTTCAATTATCTGGTAAAAATATGCGTAATTACCTCTTGTAATAGTGTAATAACTTGATGAACAAACATTTACTTTACTGAGTCTGATAGCAAATAAATTGTTTCTTGTCGTACGGTAAGTTGTGAAATTTATTGCCCTCTGACTCTCTCCCTGAGGGTCATTGAAAATTTCCAAGAGTGTGAGTGTGTCATCGTCAATTGGTGTAAACTTTCAGCTACGATTGGAACTTGAATTGACACATACTGCCCCCAGCTGTAAAAAGCGGCAATGTGCCCTCCGACATCTCCTGTACTCTGATTGGTCAAATGTTCTAAATGTTAAGATATTTGAAAGAATCTCGCGCAGTGATTGGCTGCAAATGTTGAAGCCCTTAAACACGACTGATGGTGCAGTAAAACATTGTTCAACGTTTAGAAGGAACATTCTGTTGAAGCTGGCCCTCAAATTGCAGTCTAACCTAGAGACGTTGGTTCTAATCCAACTTCGGACAGCTTTTTCCTGTGTGATCTTACTGGATCTTTGTGACCAATATTGTGGTGTCACATTTGCTACTTTCCAAGTAAATACACCGGCTGCACTTTTGCTTGAGAACCTGAGCACTGAAAAGGAAAGGAGTTAGCATTCTTTCCACACTTTGATGTTTGTGTTTTATTGAATTACTTATTTACGATTACTAGGAAACTAGAACTTTTCAAGCATACCACATCAACTGGAACGCAGCCACTCAGGAAGCAGCTAGTTAACAGGTCACTGGGTCAGAAGGGCAATGGGCCAGTGGCGCAATGGATAACGCGTCTGTCTACGGATCAGAAGATTCTAGGTTCGACTCCTGGCTGGCTCGTGTTAGTTCTGTTTTCTTAACTCCATGACTCTCGTGACATTTAAATACTGTGTTTACCTGGAACCAGTAGCTCTGCAAATTAGGAACACTCACAACATGGAACCATCCCTTCGATAGCTCAGCTGGTAGAGCGGAGAACTGTAGGCGATGAAGTGGCCATCCTTAGGTCACTGGTTCAATTCCGGCTTGAAGGAACATGTTTTTTATCTCTTGTGGGCACTTCTTGCCATGCCCTTCAAACTCACAGGTCCTTGAACTTGTGTCATAGAGGCCAGCTTTGGTCCGACAAAAATACATTCTCTGATGAACCCAGACCGTAACAGTGAGAGCACCAACTCCTAACCACAAGACCACCAGGGAGGGCCTGCTACATACCTGCCCTTCAAAGCAGCAAAGGACGCCTTGCAAATCTCGTCGAACAGGAGGTTTCAAGATCATGCCACTTCTTCTGTCAAGGAGTTGGCCTGTTAACCTCACTTGATGGCCAAACTCCTGTGCAGGAAAACTTTTTTGGACGCGATATCTAATCCATCCCAAACATGGCTTTGTGTGTCTTTTTAGGATTGGAAGACTTTTTTGGGATGTCCTAGATTAAACTGTTTTACACAAAACAACATACATTTTAATAGCTTTTAAAAAAAGTGGTGATGATATTCAATTATCTGGTAAAAATATGCGTAATTACCTCTTGTAATTGTGTAAAAATTAGATGAACAAACATTTACTTTGCTGAGTCTGATAGCAAATATATTGTTGCTTGTCGTACGGTAAATTTTGAACTTTATTGCCCTCTGACTCTCTCCCTGAGGGTCATTGACAATTTCCAAGAGTGTGAGTGTGTCATCGTCAATTGGTGTAAACTTTCAGCTACGATTGGAACTTGAATTGACACATACTGCCCCCAGCTGTAAAAAGCGGCAATGTGCCCTCCGACATTTCCTGTACTCTGATTGGTCAAATGTTCTAAATGTTAAGATATTTGAAAGAATCTCGCGCAGTGATTGGCTGCAAATGTTGAAGCCCTTAAACACGACTGATGGTGCAGTAAAACATTGTTCAACGTTTAGAAGGAACATTCTGTTGAAGCTGGCCCTCAAATTGCAGTCTACCCTAGAGGCGTTGGTTCTAATCCAACTTCGGACAGCTTTTTCCTGTGTGATCTTACTGGATCTTTGTGACCAATATTGTGGTGTCACATTTGCTACTTTCCAAGTAAATACACTGGCTGCACTTTTGCTTGAGAACCTGAGCACTTAAAAGGAAAGGAGTTAGCATTCTTTCCCCACTTTGATGTTTGTGTTTTATTGAATTACTTATTTACGATTACTAGGAAACTAGAACTTTTCAAGCATACCACATCAACTGGAACGCAGCCACTCAGGAAGCAGCTAGTTAACAGGTCACTGGGTCAGAAGGGCAAAGGGCCAGTGGTGCAATGGATAACGCGTCTGTCTACGGATCAGAAGATTCTAGGTTCGACTCCTGGCTGGCTCGTGTTAGTTCTGTTTTCTTAACTCCATGACTCTCGTGACATTTAAATACTGTGTTTACCTGGAACCAGTAGCTCTGCAAATTAGGAACACTCACAACATTAAACCATCCCTTCGATAGCTCAGCTGGTAGAGCGGAGAACTGTAGGCGATGAATTGGCCATCCTTAGGTCGCTGGTTCAATTCCAGCTCGAAGGAACATGTTTTTTATCTCTTGTGGGCACTTCTTGCCATGCCCTTCAAACTCACAGTTCCTTGAACTTGTGTCATAGAGGCCAGCTTTGGTCTGACAAAAATACATTCTCTGATGAACCCAGACCGTAACAGTGAGAGCACCAACTCCTAACCACAAGACCACCAGGGAGGGCCTGCTACATACCTGCCCTTCAAAGCAGCAAAGGATGCCTTGCAAATCTCGTCGAACAGGAGGTTTCAAGATCATGCCACTTCTTCTGTCAAGGAGTTGGCCTGTTAACCTCACTTGATGGCCAAACTCCTGTGCAGGAAAACTTTTTTAGACGCGATATCCAATCCATCCCAAACATGGCTTTGTGTGTCTTTTTAGGATTGGAAGACTTTTTTGGGATGTCCTAGATTAAACTGTTTTACACAAAACAACATACATTTTAATAGCTTTTAAAAAAAAGTGGTGATGATATTCAATTATCTGGTAAAAATATGCGTAATTACCTCTTGTAATTGTGTAAAAATTAGATGAACAAACATTTACTTTGCTGAGTCTGATAGCAAATATATTGTTGCTTGTCGTACGGTAAATTTTGAACTTTATTGCCCTCTGACTCTCTCCCTGAGGGTCATTGACAATTTCCAAGAGTGTGAGTGTGTCATCGTCAAATTGTGTAAACTTTCAGCTCAGATTGGAACTTGAATTGACACATACTGCCCCCAGCTGTGAAAAGCGTCAATGTGCCCTCCGACATTTCCTGTACTCTGATTGGTCAAATGATGTAAATGTTAAGATATTTGAAAGAATCTCGCACAGTGATTGGCTGCAAATGTTGAAGCCCTTAAACATGACTGATGGTGCAGTAAAACATTGTTCAACGTTTAGAAGGAACATTCTGTGAAAGCTGGCCCTCAAGTTGCAGTCTACCCTTGAGGCTTTGGTTCTAATTAAACTTCGGACAACTTTTTCCTGTGGGATCTTTGTGACCACTATTGTGCTGTCACATTTGCTACTTTCCAAGTAAATGCACCGGCTGCACTTTTGCTTGAGAACCTGAGCACTGAAAAGGAAAGGAGTTAGCATTCTTTCCACACTTTGATGTTTGTGTTTTATTGAATTACTTATTTACGATTACTAGGAAACTAGAACTTTTCAAGCATACCACATCAACTGGAACGCAGCCACTCAGGAAGCAGCTAGTTAACAGGTCACTGTGTCAGAAGGGCAATGGGCCAGTGAGGCAATGGATAATGCGTCTGACTACGGATCAGAAGATTCTAGGTTCGACTCCTGACTGGCTTGTGTTAGTTCTGTTTTCTTAACTCCATGACTCTCATGACATTTAAATACTGTGTTTACCTGGAACAAGTAGCTCTGAAAATTAGGAACACTCACAACATGGAACCATCCCTTCGATAGCTCAGCTGGTAGAGCGGAGGACTGTAGGCGATGAATTGGCCATCCTTAGATCGCTGGTTCAATTCCGGCTCGAAGGAACATGTTTTTTATCTCTTGTGGACACTTCTTGCCATGCCCATCAAACTCACAGGTCCTTGAACTTGTGTCATAGAGGCCAGCTTTGGTCCGACAAAAATACATTCTCTGATGAACCCAGACCGTAACAGTGAGAGCACTAACGACAAGACCACAAGGGAGGGCCTGCTACATACCTGCCCTTCAAAGCAGCAAAGGACGCCTTGCAAATCTCGTCGAAAAGGAGGTTTCAAGATCATGCCACTTCTTCTGTCAAGGAGTTGGCCTGTTAACCTCACTTGATGGCCAAACTCCTGTGCAGGAAAACTTTTTTGGACGTGATATCTAATCCATCCCAAACATGGCTTTGTGTGTCTTTTTAGGATTGGAAGACTTTTTTGGGTTGTCCTAGATTAAACTGATTTACACAAAACTACATACATTTTAATAGCGTTTATAAAAAGTGGTGATGATGTTCAATTATCTGGTAAACATATGCGTAATTACCTCTTGTAATAGTGTAATAACTTGATGAACAAACATTTACTTTACTGAGTCTGATAGCAAATAAATTGTTTCTTGTCGTACGGTAAGTTGTGAAATTTATTGCCCTCTGACTCTCTCCCTGAGGGTCATTGACAATTTCCAAGAGTGTGAGTGTGTCATCGTCAATTGGTGTAAACTTTCAGCTACGATTGGAACTTGAATTGACACATACTGCCCCCAGCGGTAAAAAGCGGCAATGTGCCCTCCGACATTTCCTGTACTCTGATTGGTCAAATGTTCTAAATGTTAAGATATTTGAAAGAATCTCGCGCAGTGATTGGCTGCAAATGTTGAAGCCCTTAAACACGACTGATGGTGCAGTAAAACATTGTTCAACGTATAGAAGGAACATTCTGTAGAAGCTGGCCCTCAAATTGCAGTCTACCCTAGAGGCGTTGGTTCTAATCCAACTTCGGACAGCTTTTTCCTCTGTGATCTTACTGGATCTTTGTGACCAATATTGTGGTGTCACATTTGCTACTTTCCAAGTAAATACACCGGCTGCACTTTTGCTTGAGAACCTGAGCACTTAAAAGGAAAGGAGTTAGCATTCTTTCCCCACTTTGATGTTTGTGTTTTATTGAATTACTTATTTACGATTACTAGGAAACTAGAACTTTTCAAGCATACCACATCAACTGGAACGCAGCCACTCAGGAAGCAGCTAGTTAACAGGTCAGTGGGTCAGAAGGGCAAAGGGCCAGTGGCGCAATGGATAACACGTCTGTCTACGGATCAGAAGATTCTAGGTTCGACTCCTGGCTGGCTCGTGTTAGTTCTGTTTTCTTAACTCCATGACTCTCGTGACATTTAAATATTGTGTTTACCTGGAACCAGTAGCTCTGCAAATTAGGAACACTCACAACATGGAACCATCCCTTCGATAGCTCAGCTGGTAGAGCGGAGAACTGTAGGCGATGAAGTGGCCATCCTTAGGTCACTGGTTCAATTCCGGCTTGAAGGAACATGTTTTTTATCTCTTGTGGGCACTTCTTGCCATGCCCTTCAAACTCACAGGTCCTTGAACTTGTGTCATAGAGGCCAGCTTTGGTCCGACAAAAATACATTCTCTGATGAACCCAGACCGTAACAGTGAGAGCACCAACTCCTAACCACAAGACCACCAGGGAGGGCCTGCTACATACCTGCCCTTCAAAGCAGCAAAGGACGCCTTGCAAATCTCGTCGAACAGGAGGTTTCAAGATCATGCCACTTCTTCTGTCAAGGAGTTGGCCTGTTAACCTCACTTGATGGCCAAACTCCTGTGCAGGAAAACTTTTTTGGACGCGATATCTAATCCATCCCAAACATGGCTTTGTGTGTCTTTTTAGGATTGGAAGACTTTTTTGGGATGTCCTAGATTAAACTGTTTTACACAAAACAACATACATTTTAATAGCTTTTAAAAAAAGTGGTGATGATATTCAATTATCTGGTAAAAATATGCGTAATTACCTCTTGTAATTGTGTAAAAATTAGATGAACAAACATTTACTTTGCTGAGTCTGATAGCAAATATATTGTTGCTTGTCGTACGGTAAATTTTGAACTTTATTGCCCTCTGACTCTCTCCCTGAGGGTCATTGACAATTTCCAAGAGTGTGAGTGTGTCATCGTCAAATGGTGTAAACTTTCAGCTCAGATTGGAACTTGAATTGACACATACTGCCCCAGCTGTGAAAAGCGTCAATGTGCCCTCCAACATTTCCTGTACTCTGATTGGTCAAATGATGTAAATGTTAAGATATTTGAAAGAATCTCGCACAGTGATTGGCTGCAAATGTTGAAGCCCGTAAACATGACTGATGGTGCAGTAAAACATTGTTCAACGTTTAGAAGGAACATTCTGTGAAAGCTGGCCCTCAAGTTGCAATCTACTCTAGAGGCTTTGGTTCTAATTAAACTTCGGACAATTTTTACCAGTGGGATCCTTGTGACCACTTTTGTGGTGTCACATTTGCTACTTTCCAAGTAAATGCACCGGCTGCACTTTTGCTTGAGAACCTGAGCACTGAAAAGGAAAGGAGTTAGCATTCTTTCCACACTTTGATGTTTGTGTTTTATTGAATTACTTATTTACGATTACTAGGAAACTAGAACTTTTCAAGAATACCACATCAACTGGAACGCAGCCACTCAGGAAGCAGCTAGTTAACAGGTCACTGTGTCAGCAAGGCAATGGGCCAGTGGCGCAATGGATAACGCGTCTGACTACGGATCAGGAGATTCTAGGTTTGACTCCTGGCTGGCTCGGGTTAGTTCTGTTTTCTTAACTCCATGACTCTCATGACATTTAAATACTGTGTTTACCTGGAACCAGTAGCTCTGCAAATTAGGAACACTCACAACATTAAACCATCCCTTTGATAGCTCAGCTGGTAGAGCGGAGGACTGTAGGCGATGAATTAGCCATCCTTAGGTCGCTGGTTCAATTCCAGCTCGAAGGAACATGTTTTTTATCTCTTGTGGGCACTTCTTGCCATGCCCTTCAAACTCACAGTTCCTTGAACTTGTGTCATAGAGGCCAGCTTTGGTCTGAGAAAAATACATTCTCTGATGAACCCAGACCGTAACAGTGAGAGCACCAACTCCTAACCACAAGACCACCAGGGAGGGCCTGCTACATACCTGCCCTTCAAAGCAGCAAAGGATGCCTTGCAAATCTCGTCGAACAGGAGGTTTCAAGATCATGCCACTTCTTCTGTCAAGGAGTTGGCCTGTTAACCTCACTTGATGGCCAAACTCCTGTGCAGGAAAACTTTTTTAGACGCGATATCCAATCCATCCCAAACATGGCTTTGTGTGTCTTTTTAGGATTGGAAGACTTTTTTGGGATGTCCTAGATTAAACTGTTTTACACAAAACAACATACATTTTAATAGCTTTTAAAAAAAGTGGTGATGATATTCAATTATCCGGTAAAAATATGCGTAATTACCTCTTGTAATTGTGTAAAAATTAGATGAACAAACATTTACTTTGCTGAGTCTGATAGCAAATATATTGTTGCTTGTCGTACGGTAAATTTTGAACTTTATTGCCCTCTGACTCTCTCCCTGAGGGTCATTGACAATTTCCAAGAGTGTGAGTGTGTCATCGTCAAATGGTGTAAACTTTCAGCTCAGATTGGAACTTGAATTGACACATACTGCCCCAGCTGTGAAAAGCGTCAATGTGCCCTCCGACATTTCCTGTACTCTGATTGGTCAAATGATGTAAATGTTAAGATATTTGAAAGAATCTCGCACAGTGATTGGCTGCAAATGTTGAAGCCCTTAAACATGACTGATGGTGCAGTAAAACATTGTTCAACGTTTAGAAGGAACATTCTGTGAAAGCTGCCCCTCAAGTTGCAGTCTACCCTTGAGGCTTTGGTTCTAATTAAACTTCGGACAACTTTTTCCTGTGGGATCTTTGTGACCACTATTGTGCTGTCACATTTGCTACTTTCCAAGTAAATACACCGGCTGCACTTTTGCTTGAGAACCTGAGCACTGAAAAGGAAAGGAGTTAGCATTCTTTCCACACTTTGATGTTTGTGTTTTATTGAATTACTTATTTACGATTACTAGGAAACTAGAACTTTTCAAGCATACCACATCAACTGGAACGCAGCCACTCAGGAAGCAGCTAGTTAACAGGTCACTGTGTCAAAAGGTCAATGGGCCAGTGGGGCAATGGATAATGCGTTTGACTACGGATCAGAAGATTCTAGGTTCGACTCCTGACTGGCTTATGTTAGTTCTGTTTTCTTAACTCCATGACTCTCAAATACTGTGTTTACCTGGACCCAGTAGCTCTGCAAATTAGGAACACTCACAACATGGAACATCCCTTCGATAGCTCAGCTGGTAGAGCGGAGGACTGTAGGCAATGAATTGGCCATCCTTAGGTCGCTGGTTCAATTCCGGCTCGAAGGAACATGTTTTTTATCTCTTGTGGACACTTCTTGCCATGCCCTTCAAACTCACAGGTCCTTGAACTTGTGTCATAGAGGCCAGCTTTGGTCCGACAAAAATACATTCTCTGATGAACCCAGACCGTAACAGTGAGAGCACCAACTCCTAACCACAAGACCACCAGGGAGGGCCTGCTACATACCTGCCCTTCAAAGCAGCAAAGGACGCCTTGCAAATCTCGTCGAAAAGGAGGTTTCAAGATCATGCCACTTCTTCTGTCAAGGAGTTGGCCTGTTAACCTCACTTGATGGCCAAACTCCTGTGCAGGAAAACTTTTTTGGACGCAATATCTAATCCATCCCAAACATGGCTTTGTGTGTCTTTTTAGGATTGGAAGACTTTTTTGGGATGTCCTAGATTAAACTGTTTTACACAAAACAACATACATTTTAATAGATTTTAAAAAAAGTGGTGATGATATTCAATTATCTGGTAAAAATATGCGTAATTACCTCTTGTAATTGTGTAAAAATTAGATGAATAAACATTTACTTTGCTGAGTCTGATAGCAAATATATTGTTGCTTGTCGTACGGTAAATTTTGAACTTTATTGCCCTCTGACTCTCTCCCTGAGGGTCATTGACAATTTCCAAGAGTGTGAGTGTGTCATCGTCAAATGGTGTAAACTTTCAGCTCAGATTGGAACTTGAATTGACACATACTGCCCCAGCTGTGAAAAGCGTCAATGTGCCCTCCAACATTTCCTGTACTCTGATTGGTCAAATGATGTAAATGTTAAGATATTTGAAAGAATCTCGCACAGTGATTGGCTGCAAATGTTGAAGCCCGTAAACATGACTGATGGTGCAGTAAAACATTGTTCAACGTTTAGAAGGAACATTCTGTGAAAGCTGGCCCTCAAGTTGCAATCTACTCTAGAGGCTTTGGTTCTAATTAAACTTCGGACAATTTTTACCAGTGGGATCCTTGTGACCACTTTTGTGGTGTCACATTTGCTACTTTCCAAGTAAATGCACCGGCTGCACTTTTGCTTGAGAACCTGAGCACTGAAAAGGAAAGGAGTTAGCATTCTTTCCACACTTTGATGTTTGTGTTTTATTGAATTACTTATTTACGATTACTAGGAAACTAGAACTTTTCAAGAATACCACATCAACTGGAACGCAGCCACTCAGGAAGCAGCTAGTTAACAGGTCACTGTGTCAGCAAGGCAATGGGCCAGTGGCGCAATGGATAACGCGTCTGACTACGGATCAGGAGATTCTAGGTTCGACTCCTGGCTGGCTCGGGTTAGTTCTGTTTTCTTAACTCCATGACTCTCATGACATTTAAATACTGTGTTTACCTGGAACCAGTAGCTCTGCAAATTAGGAACACTCATTATACCATCCCTTCGATAGCTCAGCTGGTAGAGCGGAGGACTGTAGGCGATGAATTGGCCATCCTTAGGTCGCTGGTTCAATTCCAGCCCGAAGGAACATGTTTTTTATCTCTTGTGGGCACTTCTTGCCATGCCCTTCAAACTCACAGTTCCTTGAACTTGTGTCATAGAGGCCAGCTTTGGTCTGACAAAAATACATTCTCTGATGAACCCAGACCGTAACAGTGAGAGCACCAACTCCTAACCACAAGACTACCAGGGAGGGCCTGCTACATACCTGCCCTTCAAAGCAGCAAAGGATGCCTTGCAAATCTCGTCGAACAGGAGGTTTCAAGATCATGCCACTTCTTCTGTCAAGGAGTTGGCCTGTTAACCTCACTTGATGGCCAAACTCCTGTGCAGGAAAACTTTTTTAGACGCGATATCCAATCCATCCCAAACATGGCTTTGTGTGTCTTTTTAGGATTGGAAGACTTTTTTGGGATGTCCTAGATTAAACTGTTTTACACAAAACAACATACATTTTAATAGCTTTTAAAAAAAGTGGTGATGATATTCAATTATCTGGTAAAAATATGCGTAATTACCTCTTGTAATTGTGTAAAAATTAGATGAACAAACATTTACTTTGCTGAGTCTGATAGCAAATATATTGTTGCTTGTCGTACGGTAAATTTTGAACTTTATTGCCCTCTGACTCTCTCCCTGAGGGTCATTGATAATTTCCAAGAGTGTGAGTGTGTCATCGTCAAATGGTGTAAACTTTCAGCTCAGATTGGAACTTGAATTGACACATACTGCCCCAGCTGTGAAAAGCGTCAATGTGCCCTCCGACATTTCCTGTACTCTGATTGGTCAAATGATGTAAATGTTAAGATATTTGAAAGAATCTCGCACAGTGATTGGCTGCAAATGTTGAAGCCCTTAAACATGACTGATGGTGCAGTAAAACATTGTTCAACGTTTAGAAGGAACATTCTGTGAAAGCTGGCCCTCAAGTTGCAGTCTACCCTTGAGGCTTTGGTTCTAATTAAACTTCGGACAACTTTTTCCTGTGGGATCTTTGTGACCACTTTTGTGGTGTCACATTTGCTACTTTCCAAGTAAATGCACCGGCTGCACTTTTGCTTGAGAACCTGAGCACTGAAAAGGAAAGGAGTTAGCATTCTTTCCACACTTTGATGTTTGTGTTTTATTGAATTACTTATTTAAGATTACTAGGAAACTAGAACTTTTCAAGCATACCACATCAACTGGAACGCAGCCACTCAGGAAGCAGCTAGTTAACAGGTCACTGTGTCAAAAGGGCAATGGGCCAGTGGAGCAATGGATAATGCGTCTGACTACGGATCAGAAGATTCTAGGTTCGACTCCTGACTGGCTTATGTTAGTACTGTTTTCTTAACTCCATGACTCTCATGACATTTAAATACTGTGTTTACCTGGAACCAGTAGCTCTGCAAATTAGGAACACTCACAACATAGAACCATCCCTTCGATAGCTCAGCTGGTAGAGCGGAGGACTGTAGGCGATGAATTGGCCATCCTTAGGTCGCTGGTTCAATTCCGGCTCGAAGGAAAATGTTTTTTATCTCTTGTGGACACTTCTTGCCATGCCCTTCAAACTCACAGGTCCTTGAACTTGTGTCATAGAGGCCAGCTTTGGTCCGACAAAAATACATTCTCTGATGAACCCAGACCGTAACAGTGAGAGCACCAACTCCTAACCACAAGACCACCAGGGAGGGCCTGCTACATACCTGCCCTTCAAAGCAGCAAAGGACGCCTTGCAAATCTCGTCGAAAAGGAGGTTTCAAGATCATGCCACTTCTTCTGTCAAGGAGTTGGCCTGTTAACCTCACTTGATGGCCAAACTCCTGTGCAGGAAAACTTTTTTGGACGCGATATCTAATCCATCCCAAACATGGCTTTGTGTGTCTTTTTAGGATTGGAAGACTTTTTTGGGATGTCCTAGATTAAACTGTTTTACACAAAACAACCTACATTTTAATAGATTTTAAAAAAAGTGGTGATGATATTCATCCATCCATCCATCCATCGTCAACCGCTTATCCTGCGTACAGGGTCGCGGGGTGATGATATTCAATTATCTGGTAAAAATATGCGTAATTACCTCTTGTAATTGTGTAAAAATTAGATGAACAAACATTTACTTTGCTGAGTCTGATAGCAAATATATTGTTGCTTGTCGTACGGTAAATTTTGAACTTTATTGCCCTCTGACTCTCTCCCTGAGGGTCATTGACAATTTCCAAGAGTGTGAGTGTGTCATCGTCAAATGGTGTAAACTTTCAGCTCAGATTGGAACTTGAATTGACACATACTGCCCCAGCTGTGAAAAGCGTCAATGTGCCCTCCGACATTTCCTGTACTCTGATTGGTCAAATGATGTAAATGTTAAGATATTTGAAAGAATCTCGCACAGTAATTGGCTGCAAATGTTGAAGCCCTTAAACATGACTGATGGTGCAGTAAAACATTGTTCAACATTTAGAAGGAACATTCTGTGAAAGCTGGCCCTCAAGTTGCAGTCTACCCTTGAGGCTTTGGTTCTAATTAAACTTCGGACAACTTTTTCCTGTGGGATCTTTGTGACCACTATTGTGCTGTCACATTTGCTACTTTCCAAGTAAATGCACCGGCTGCACTTTTGCTTGAGAACCTGAGCACTGAAAAGGAAAGGAGTTAGCATTCTTTCCACACTTTGATGTTTGTGTTTTATTGAATTACCTATTTACGATTACTAGGAAACTACAACTTTTCAAGCATACCACATCAACTGGAACGCAGCCACTCAGGAAGCAGCTAGTTAACAGGTCACTGTGTCAAAAGGGCAATGGGCCAGTGGAGCAATGGATAATGCGTCTGACTACGGATCAGAAGATTCTAGGTTCGACTCCTGACTGGCTTATGTTAGTTCTGTTTTCTTAACTCCATGACTCTCATGACATTTAAATACTGTGTTTACCTGGAACCAGTAGCTCTGCAAATTAGGAACACTCACAACATGGAACCATCCCTTCGATAGCTCAGCTGGTAGAGCGGAGGACTGTAGGCGATGAATTGGCCATCCTTAGGTCGCTGGTTCAATTCCGGCTCGAAGGAACATGTTTTTTATCTCTTGTGGACACTTCTTGCCATGCCCTTCAAACTCACAGGTCCTTGAACTTGTGTCATAGAGGCCAGCTTTGGTCCGACAAAAATACATTCTCTGATGAACCCAGACCGTAACAGTGAGAGCACCAACTCCTAACCACAAGACCACCAGGGAGGGCCTGCTACATACCTGCCCTTCAAAGCTGCAAAGGACGCCTTGCAAATCTCGTCGAACAAGAGGTTTCAAAATCATGCCACTTCTTCTGTCAAGGAGTTGGCCTGTTAACCTCACTTGATGGCCAAACTCCTGTTCAGGAAAACTTTTTTAGACGCGATATCCAATCCATCCCAAACATGGCTTTGTGTGTCTTTTTAGGATTGGAAGACTTTTTTGGGATGTCCTAGATTAAATTGTTTTACACAAAACAACATACATTTTAATAGCTTTTAAAAAAAGTGGTGATGATATTCAATTATCTGGTAAAAATATGCGTAATTACCTCTTGTAATTGTGTAAAAATTAGATGAACATAACATTGACTTTGCTGAGTCTGATAGCAAATATATTGTTGCTTGTCGTACGGTAAATTTTGAACTTTATTGCCCTCTGACTCTCTCCCTGAGGGTCATTGACAATTTCCAAGAGTGTGAGTGTGTCATCGTCAAATGGTGTAAACTTTCAGCTCAGATTGGAACTTGAATTGACACATACTGCCCCAGCTGTGAAAAGCGTCAATGTGCCCTCCGACATTTCCTGTACTCTGATTGGTCAAATGATGTAAATGTTAAGATATTTGAAAGAATCTCGCACAGTGATTGGCTGCAAATGTTGAAGCCCTTAAACATGACTGATGGTGCAGTAAAACATTGTTCAACGTTTAGAAGGAACATTCTGTGAAAGCTGGCCCTCAAGTTGCAGTCTACCCTTGAGGCTTTGGTTCTAATTAAACTTCGGACAACTTTTTCCTGTGGGATCTTTGTGACCACTATTGTGCTGTCACATTTGCTACTTTCCAAGTAAATGCACCGGTTGCACTTTTGCTTGAGAACCTGAGCACTGAAAAGGAAAGGAGTTAGCATTCTTTCCACACTTTGATGTTTGTGTTTTATTGAATTACTTATTTACGATTACTAGGAAACTAGAACTTTTCAAGAATACCACATCAACTGGAACGCAGCCACTCAGGAAGCAGCTAGTTAACAGGTCACTGTGTCAGCAGGGCAATGGGCCAGTGGCGCAATGGATAACGCGTCTGACTACGGATCAGGAGATTCTAGGTTTGACTCCTGGCTGGCTCGGGTTAGTTCTGTTTTCTTAACTCCATGACTCTCATGACATTTAAATACTGTGTTTACCTGGAACCAGTAGCTCTGCAAATTAGGAACACTCACAACATTAAACCATCCCTTTGATAGCTCAGCTGGTAGAGCGGAGGACTGTAGGCGATGAATTAGCCATCCTTAGGTCGCTGGTTCAATTCCAGCTCGAAGGAACATGTTTTTTATCTCTTGTGGGCACTTCTTGCCATGCCCTTCAAACTCACAGTTCCTTGAACTTGTGTCATAGAGGCCAGCTTTGGTCTGAGAAAAATACATTCTCTGATGAACCCAGACCGTAACAGTGAGAGCACCAACTCCTAACCACAAGACCACCAGGGAGGGCCTGCTACATACCTGCCCTTCAAAGCAGCAAAGGATGCCTTGCAAATCTCGTCGAACAGGAGGTTTCAAGATCATGCCACTTCTTCTGTCAAGGAGTTGGCCTGTTAACCTCACTTGATGGCCAAACTCCTGTGCAGGAAAACTTTTTTAGACGCGATATCCAATCCATCCCAAACATGGCTTTGTGTGTCTTTTTAGGATTGGAAGACTTTTTTGGGATGTCCTAGATTAAACTGTTTTACACAAAACAACATACATTTTAATAGCTTTTAAAAAAAGTGGTGATGATATTCAATTATCCGGTAAAAATATGCGTAATTACCTCTTGTAATTGTGTAAAAATTAGATGAACAAACATTTACTTTGCTGAGTCTGATAGCAAATATATTGTTGCTTGTCGTACGGTAAATTTTGAACTTTATTGCCCTCTGACTCTCTCCCTGAGGGTCATTGACAATTTCCAAGAGTGTGAGTGTGTCATCGTCAAATGGTGTAAACTTTCAGCTCAGATTGGAACTTGAATTGACACATACTGCCCCAGCTGTGAAAAGCGTCAATGTGCCCTCCGACATTTCCTGTACTCTGATTGGTCAAATGATGTAAATGTTAAGATATTTGAAAGAATCTCGCACAGTGATTGGCTGCAAATGTTGAAGCCCTTAAACATGACTGATGGTGCAGTAAAACATTGTTCAACGTTTAGAAGGAACATTCTGTGAAAGCTGCCCCTCAAGTTGCAGTCTACCCTTGAGGCTTTGGTTCTAATTAAACTTCGGACAACTTTTTCCTGTGGGATCTTTGTGACCACTATTGTGCTGTCACATTTGCTACTTTCCAAGTAAATACACCGGCTGCACTTTTGCTTGAGAACCTGAGCACTGAAAAGGAAAGGAGTTAGCATTCTTTCCACACTTTGATGTTTGTGTTTTATTGAATTACTTATTTACGATTACTAGGAAACTAGAACTTTTCAAGCATACCACATCAACTGGAACGCAGCCACTCAGGAAGCAGCTAGTTAACAGGTCACTGTGTCAAAAGGTCAATGGGCCAGTGGGGCAATGGATAATGCGTTTGACTACGGATCAGAAGATTCTAGGTTCGACTCCTGACTGGCTTATGTTAGTTCTGTTTTCTTAACTCCATGACTCTCAAATACTGTGTTTACCTGGACCCAGTAGCTCTGCAAATTAGGAACACTCACAACATGGAACATCCCTTCGATAGCTCAGCTGGTAGAGCGGAGGACTGTAGGCAATGAATTGGCCATCCTTAGGTCGCTGGTTCAATTCCGGCTCGAAGGAACATGTTTTTTATCTCTTGTGGACACTTCTTGCCATGCCCTTCAAACTCACAGGTCCTTGAACTTGTGTCATAGAGGCCAGCTTTGGTCCGACAAAAATACATTCTCTGATGAACCCAGACCGTAACAGTGAGAGCACCAACTCCTAACCACAAGACCACCAGGGAGGGCCTGCTACATACCTGCCCTTCAAAGCAGCAAAGGACGCCTTGCAAATCTCGTCGAAAAGGAGGTTTCAAGATCATGCCACTTCTTCTGTCAAGGAGTTGGCCTGTTAACCTCACTTGATGGCCAAACTCCTGTGCAGGAAAACTTTTTTGGACGCAATATCTAATCCATCCCAAACATGGCTTTGTGTGTCTTTTTAGGATTGGAAGACTTTTTTGGGATGTCCTAGATTAAACTGTTTTACACAAAACAACATACATTTTAATAGATTTTAAAAAAAGTGGTGATGATATTCAATTATCTGGTAAAAATATGCGTAATTACCTCTTGTAATTGTGTAAAAATTAGATGAATAAACATTTACTTTGCTGAGTCTGATAGCAAATATATTGTTGCTTGTCGTACGGTAAATTTTGAACTTTATTGCCCTCTGACTCTCTCCCTGAGGGTCATTGACAATTTCCAAGAGTGTGAGTGTGTCATCGTCAAATGGTGTAAACTTTCAGCTCAGATTGGAACTTGAATTGACACATACTGCCCCAGCTGTGAAAAGCGTCAATGTGCCCTCCAACATTTCCTGTACTCTGATTGGTCAAATGATGTAAATGTTAAGATATTTGAAAGAATCTCGCACAGTGATTGGCTGCAAATGTTGAAGCCCGTAAACATGACTGATGGTGCAGTAAAACATTGTTCAACGTTTAGAAGGAACATTCTGTGAAAGCTGGCCCTCAAGTTGCAATCTACTCTAGAGGCTTTGGTTCTAATTAAACTTCGGACAATTTTTACCAGTGGGATCCTTGTGACCACTTTTGTGGTGTCACATTTGCTACTTTCCAAGTAAATGCACCGGCTGCACTTTTGCTTGAGAACCTGAGCACTGAAAAGGAAAGGAGTTAGCATTCTTTCCACACTTTGATGTTTGTGTTTTATTGAATTACTTATTTACGATTACTAGGAAACTAGAACTTTTCAAGAATACCACATCAACTGGAACGCAGCCACTCAGGAAGCAGCTAGTTAACAGGTCACTGTGTCAGCAAGGCAATGGGCCAGTGGCGCAATGGATAACGCGTCTGACTACGGATCAGGAGATTCTAGGTTCGACTCCTGGCTGGCTCGGGTTAGTTCTGTTTTCTTAACTCCATGACTCTCATGACATTTAAATACTGTGTTTACCTGGAACCAGTAGCTCTGCAAATTAGGAACACTCATTATACCATCCCTTCGATAGCTCAGCTGGTAGAGCGGAGGACTGTAGGCGATGAATTGGCCATCCTTAGGTCGCTGGTTCAATTCCAGCCCGAAGGAACATGTTTTTTATCTCTTGTGGGCACTTCTTGCCATGCCCTTCAAACTCACAGTTCCTTGAACTTGTGTCATAGAGGCCAGCTTTGGTCTGACAAAAATACATTCTCTGATGAACCCAGACCGTAACAGTGAGAGCACCAACTCCTAACCACAAGACTACCAGGGAGGGCCTGCTACATACCTGCCCTTCAAAGCAGCAAAGGATGCCTTGCAAATCTCGTCGAACAGGAGGTTTCAAGATCATGCCACTTCTTCTGTCAAGGAGTTGGCCTGTTAACCTCACTTGATGGCCAAACTCCTGTGCAGGAAAACTTTTTTAGACGCGATATCCAATCCATCCCAAACATGGCTTTGTGTGTCTTTTTAGGATTGGAAGACTTTTTTGGGATGTCCTAGATTAAACTGTTTTACACAAAACAACATACATTTTAATAGCTTTTAAAAAAAGTGGTGATGATATTCAATTATCTGGTAAAAATATGCGTAATTACCTCTTGTAATTGTGTAAAAATTAGATGAACAAACATTTACTTTGCTGAGTCTGATAGCAAATATATTGTTGCTTGTCGTACGGTAAATTTTGAACTTTATTGCCCTCTGACTCTCTCCCTGAGGGTCATTGATAATTTCCAAGAGTGTGAGTGTGTCATCGTCAAATGGTGTAAACTTTCAGCTCAGATTGGAACTTGAATTGACACATACTGCCCCAGCTGTGAAAAGCGTCAATGTGCCCTCCGACATTTCCTGTACTCTGATTGGTCAAATGATGTAAATGTTAAGATATTTGAAAGAATCTCGCACAGTGATTGGCTGCAAATGTTGAAGCCCTTAAACATGACTGATGGTGCAGTAAAACATTGTTCAACGTTTAGAAGGAACATTCTGTGAAAGCTGGCCCTCAAGTTGCAGTCTACCCTTGAGGCTTTGGTTCTAATTAAACTTCGGACAACTTTTTCCTGTGGGATCTTTGTGACCACTTTTGTGGTGTCACATTTGCTACTTTCCAAGTAAATGCACCGGCTGCACTTTTGCTTGAGAACCTGAGCACTGAAAAGGAAAGGAGTTAGCATTCTTTCCACACTTTGATGTTTGTGTTTTATTGAATTACTTATTTAAGATTACTAGGAAACTAGAACTTTTCAAGCATACCACATCAACTGGAACGCAGCCACTCAGGAAGCAGCTAGTTAACAGGTCACTGTGTCAAAAGGGCAATGGGCCAGTGGAGCAATGGATAATGCGTCTGACTACGGATCAGAAGATTCTAGGTTCGACTCCTGACTGGCTTATGTTAGTACTGTTTTCTTAACTCCATGACTCTCATGACATTTAAATACTGTGTTTACCTGGAACCAGTAGCTCTGCAAATTAGGAACACTCACAACATAGAACCATCCCTTCGATAGCTCAGCTGGTAGAGCGGAGGACTGTAGGCGATGAATTGGCCATCCTTAGGTCGCTGGTTCAATTCCGGCTCGAAGGAAAATGTTTTTTATCTCTTGTGGACACTTCTTGCCATGCCCTTCAAACTCACAGGTCCTTGAACTTGTGTCATAGAGGCCAGCTTTGGTCCGACAAAAATACATTCTCTGATGAACCCAGACCGTAACAGTGAGAGCACCAACTCCTAACCACAAGACCACCAGGGAGGGCCTGCTACATACCTGCCCTTCAAAGCAGCAAAGGACGCCTTGCAAATCTCGTCGAAAAGGAGGTTTCAAGATCATGCCACTTCTTCTGTCAAGGAGTTGGCCTGTTAACCTCACTTGATGGCCAAACTCCTGTGCAGGAAAACTTTTTTGGACGCGATATCTAATCCATCCCAAACATGGCTTTGTGTGTCTTTTTAGGATTGGAAGACTTTTTTGGGATGTCCTAGATTAAACTGTTTTACACAAAACAACCTACATTTTAATAGATTTTAAAAAAAGTGGTGATGATATTCATCCATCCATCCATCCATCGTCAACCGCTTATCCTGCGTACAGGGTCGCGGGGTGATGATATTCAATTATCTGGTAAAAATATGCGTAATTACCTCTTGTAATTGTGTAAAAATTAGATGAACAAACATTTACTTTGCTGAGTCTGATAGCAAATATATTGTTGCTTGTCGTACGGTAAATTTTGAACTTTATTGCCCTCTGACTCTCTCCCTGAGGGTCATTGACAATTTCCAAGAGTGTGAGTGTGTCATCGTCAAATGGTGTAAACTTTCAGCTCAGATTGGAACTTGAATTGACACATACTGCCCCAGCTGTGAAAAGCGTCAATGTGCCCTCCGACATTTCCTGTACTCTGATTGGTCAAATGATGTAAATGTTAAGATATTTGAAAGAATCTCGCACAGTAATTGGCTGCAAATGTTGAAGCCCTTAAACATGACTGATGGTGCAGTAAAACATTGTTCAACATTTAGAAGGAACATTCTGTGAAAGCTGGCCCTCAAGTTGCAGTCTACCCTTGAGGCTTTGGTTCTAATTAAACTTCGGACAACTTTTTCCTGTGGGATCTTTGTGACCACTATTGTGCTGTCACATTTGCTACTTTCCAAGTAAATGCACCGGCTGCACTTTTGCTTGAGAACCTGAGCACTGAAAAGGAAAGGAGTTAGCATTCTTTCCACACTTTGATGTTTGTGTTTTATTGAATTACCTATTTACGATTACTAGGAAACTACAACTTTTCAAGCATACCACATCAACTGGAACGCAGCCACTCAGGAAGCAGCTAGTTAACAGGTCACTGTGTCAAAAGGGCAATGGGCCAGTGGAGCAATGGATAATGCGTCTGACTACGGATCAGAAGATTCTAGGTTCGACTCCTGACTGGCTTATGTTAGTTCTGTTTTCTTAACTCCATGACTCTCATGACATTTAAATACTGTGTTTACCTGGAACCAGTAGCTCTGCAAATTAGGAACACTCACAACATGGAACCATCCCTTCGATAGCTCAGCTGGTAGAGCGGAGGACTGTAGGCGATGAATTGGCCATCCTTAGGTCGCTGGTTCAATTCCGGCTCGAAGGAACATGTTTTTTATCTCTTGTGGACACTTCTTGCCATGCCCTTCAAACTCACAGGTCCTTGAACTTGTGTCATAGAGGCCAGCTTTGGTCCGACAAAAATACATTCTCTGATGAACCCAGACCGTAACAGTGAGAGCACCAACTCCTAACCACAAGACCACCAGGGAGGGCCTGCTACATACCTGCCCTTCAAAGCTGCAAAGGACGCCTTGCAAATCTCGTCGAACAAGAGGTTTCAAAATCATGCCACTTCTTCTGTCAAGGAGTTGGCCTGTTAACCTCACTTGATGGCCAAACTCCTGTTCAGGAAAACTTTTTTAGACGCGATATCCAATCCATCCCAAACATGGCTTTGTGTGTCTTTTTAGGATTGGAAGACTTTTTTGGGATGTCCTAGATTAAATTGTTTTACACAAAACAACATACATTTTAATAGCTTTTAAAAAAAGTGGTGATGATATTCAATTATCTGGTAAAAATATGCGTAATTACCTCTTGTAATTGTGTAAAAATTAGATGAACATAACATTGACTTTGCTGAGTCTGATAGCAAATATATTGTTGCTTGTCGTACGGTAAATTTTGAACTTTATTGCCCTCTGACTCTCTCCCTGAGGGTCATTGACAATTTCCAAGAGTGTGAGTGTGTCATCGTCAAATGGTGTAAACTTTCAGCTCAGATTGGAACTTGAATTGACACATACTGCCCCAGCTGTGAAAAGCGTCAATGTGCCCTCCGACATTTCCTGTACTCTGATTGGTCAAATGATGTAAATGTTAAGATATTTGAAAGAATCTCGCACAGTGATTGGCTGCAAATGTTGAAGCCCTTAAACATGACTGATGGTGCAGTAAAACATTGTTCAACGTTTAGAAGGAACATTCTGTGAAAGCTGGCCCTCAAGTTGCAGTCTACCCTTGAGGCTTTGGTTCTAATTAAACTTCGGACAACTTTTTCCTGTGGGATCTTTGTGACCACTATTGTGCTGTCACATTTGCTACTTTCCAAGTAAATGCACCGGTTGCACTTTTGCTTGAGAACCTGAGCACTGAAAAGGAAAGGAGTTAGCATTCTTTCCACACTTTGATGTTTGTGTTTTATTGAATTACTTATTTACGATTACTAGGAAACTAGAACTTTTCAAGAATACCACATCAACTGGAACGCAGCCACTCAGGAAGCAGCTAGTTAACAGGTCACTGTGTCAGCAGGGCAATGGGCCAGTGGCGCAATGGATAATGCGTCTGACTACGGATCAGAAGATTCTAGGTTCGACTCCTGACTGGCTTATGTTAGTTCTGTTTTCTTAACTCCATGACTCTCATGACATTTAAATACTGTGTTTACCTGGAAGCAGTAGCTCTGCAAATTAGGAACACTCACAACATGGAACCATCCCTTCGATAGCTCAGCTGGTAGAGCGGAGGACTGTAGGCGATGAATTGGCCATCCTTAGGTCGCTGGTTCAATTCCGGCTCGAAGGAACATGTTTTTTATCTCTTGTGGACACTTCTTGCCATGCCCTTCAAACTCACAGGTCCTAGAACTTGTGTCATAGAGGCCAGCTTTGGTCCGACAAAAATACATTCTCTGATGAACCCAGACCGTAACAGTGAGAGCACCAACTCCTAACCACAAGACCACCAGGGAGGGCCTGCTACATACCTGCCCTTCAAAGCAGCAAAGGACGCCTTGTAAATCTCGTCGAAAAGGAGGTTTCAAGATCATGCCACTTCTTCTGTCAAGGAGTTGGCCTGTTAACCTCGCTTGATGGCCAAACTCCTGTGCAGGAAAACTTTTTTGGACGCGATATCTAATCCATCCCAAACATGGCTTTGTGTGTCTTTTTAGGATTGGAAGACTTTTTTGGGATGTCCTAGATTAAACTGTTTTACACAAAACAACATACATTTTAATAGATTTTAAAAAAAGTGGTGATGATATTCATCCATCCATCCATCCATCGTCAACCGCTTATCCTGCGTACAGGGTCGCGGGGTGATGATATTCAATTATCTGGTAAAAATATGCGTAATTACCTCTTGTAATTGTGTAAAAATTAGATGAACAAACATTTACTTTGCTGAGTCTGATAGCAAATATATTGTTGCTTGTCGTACGGTAAATTTTGAACTTTATTGCCCTCTGACTATCTCCCTGAGGGTCATTGACAATTTCCAAGAGTGTGAGTGTGTCATCGTCAAATGGTGTAAACTTTCAGCTCAGATTGGAACTTGAATTGACACATACTGCCCCCAGCTGTGAAAAGCGTCAATGTGCCCTCCGACATTTCCTGTACTCTGATTGGTCAAATGATGTAAATGTTAAGATATTTCAAGAATCTCGCACAGTGCTTGGCTGCAAATGTTGAAGCCCTTAAACATGACTGATGGTGCAGTAAAACATTGTTCAACATTTAGAAGGAACATTCTGTGAAAGCTGGCCCTCAAGATGCAGTCTACCCTAGAGGCTTTGGTTCTAATTAAACTTCGGACAACTTTTTCCTGTGGGATCTTTGTGACAACTATTGTGCTGTCAAATTTGCTACTTTCCAAGTAAATGCACCGGCTGCACTTTTGCTTGAGAACCTGAGCACTGAAAAGGAAAGGAGTTAGCATTCTTTCCACACTTTGATGTTTGTGTTTTATTGAATTACTTATTTACGATTACTAGGAAACTAGAACTTTTCAAGAATACCACATCAACTGGAACGCAGCCACTCAGGAAGCAGCTAGTTAACAGGTCACTGTGTCAGAAGGGCAATGGGCCAGTGGCGCAATGGATAACGCATCTGACTACGGATCAGAAGATTCTAGGTTCAACTCCTGGCTGGCTCGGGTTAGTTCTGTTTTCTTAACTCCATGACTCTCATGACATTTAAATACTGTGTTTACCTGGAACCAGTAGCTCTGCAAATTAAGAACACTCACAACATGGAACCATCCCTTCGATAGCTCAGCTGGTAGAGCGGAGGACTGTAGGCGATGAATTGGTCATCCTTAGGTTGCTGGTTCAATTCCGGTTTGAAGGAACATGTTTTTTATCTCTTGTGGGCACTTCTTGCCATGCCCTTCAAACTCACAGGTCCTTGAACTTGTGTCATAGAGGCCAGCTTTGGTCCGACAAAAATACATTCTCTGATGAACCCAGACCGTAACAGTGAGAGCACCAACTCCTAACCACAAGACCACCAGGGAGGGCCTGCTACATACCTGCCCTTCAAAGCTGCAAAGGACGCCTTGCAAATCTCGTCGAACAAGAGGTTTCAAAATCATGCCACTTCTTCTGTCAAGGAGTTGGCCTGTTAACCTCACTTGATGGCCAAACTCCTGTTCAGGAAAACTTTTTTAGACGCGATATCCAATCCATCCCAAACATGGCTTTGTGTGTCTTTTTAGGATTGGAAGACTTTTTTGGGATGTCCTAGATTAAATTATTTACACAAAACAACATACATTTTAATAGCTTTTAAAAAAAGTGGTGATGATATTCAATTATCTGGTAAAAATATGCGTAATTACCTCTTGTAATTGTGTAAAAATTAGATGAACATAACATTGACTTTGCTGAGTCTGATAGCAAATATATTGTTGCTTGTCGTACGGTAAATTTTGAACTTTATTGCCCTCTGACTCTCTCCCTGAGGGTCATTGACAATTTCCAAGAGTGTGAGTGTGTCATCGTCAAATGGTGTAAACTTTCAGCTCAGATTGGAACTTGAATTGACACATACTGCCCCAGCTGTGAAAAGCGTCAATGTGCCCTCCGACATTTCCTGTACTCTGATTGGTCAAATGATGTAAATGTTAAGATATTTGAAAGAATCTCGCACAGTGATTGGCTGCAAATGTTGAAGCCCTTAAACATGACTGATGGTGCAGTAAAACATTGTTCAACGTTTAGAAGGAACATTCTGTGAAAGCTGGCCCTCAAGTTGCAGTCTACCCTTGAGGCTTTGGTTCTAATTAAACTTCGGACAACTTTTTCCTGTGGGATCTTTGTGACCACTATTGTGCTGTCACATTTGCTACTTTCCAAGTAAATGCACCGGCTGCACTTTTGCTTGAGAACCTGAGCACTGAAAAGGAAAGGAGTTAGCATTCTTTCCACACTTTGATGTTTGTGTTTTATTGAATTACTTATTTAAGATTACTAGGAAACTAGAACTTTTAAAGAATACCACATCAACTGGAACGCAGCCACTCAGGAAGCAGCTAGTTAACAGGTCACTGTGTCAGCAGGGCAATGGGCCAGTGGCGCAATGGATAACGCATTTGACTACGGATCAGGAGATTCTAGGTTCGACTCCTGGCTGGCTCGGGTTAGTTCTGTTTTCTTAACTCCATGACTCTCATGACATTTAAATACTGTGTTTACCTGGAACCAGTAGCTCTGCAAATTAGGGACACTCACAACATGCAACCATCCCTTCGATAGCTCAGCTGGTAGAGCGGAGGACTGTAGGCGATGAATTGGCCATCCTTAGGTCGCTGGTTCAATTCCGGTTCGAAGGAACATGTTTTTTATCTCTTGTGTGCACTTCTTGCCATGCCCTTCAAACTCACAGGTCCTTGAACTTGTGTCATAGAGGCCAGCTTTGGTCCGACAAAAATACATTCTCTGATGAACCCAGACCGTAACAGTGAGAGCACCAACTCCTAACCACAAGACCACCAGGGAGGGCCTGCTACATACCTGCCCTTCAAAGCTGCAAAGGACGCCTTGCAAATCTCGTCGAAAAGGAGGTTTCAAGATCATGCCACTTCTTCTGTCAAGGAGTTGGCCTGTTAACCTCGCTTGATGGCCAAACTCCTTTCCAGGAAAACTTTTTTGGACGCGATATCTAATCCATCCCAAACATGGCTTTGTGTGTCTTTTTAGGATTGGAAGACTTTTTTGGGATGTCCTAGATTAAACTGTTTTACACAAAACAACATACATTTTAATAGATTTTAAAAAAAGTGGTGATGATATTCATCCATCCATCCATCCATCGTCAACCGCTTATCCTGCGTACAGGGTCGCGGGGTGATGATATTCAATTATCTGGTAAAAATATGCGTAATTACCTCTTGTAATTGTGTAAAAATTAGATGAACAAACATTTACTTTGCTGAGTCTGATAGCAAATATATTGTTGCTTGTCGTACGGTAAATTTTGAACTTTATTGCCCTCTGACTATCTCCCTGAGGGTCATTGACAATTTCCAAGAGTGTGAGTGTGTCATCGTCAAATGGTGTAAACTTTCAGCTCAGATTGGAACTTGAATTGACACATACTGCCCCCAGCTGTGAAAAGCGTCAATGTGCCCTCCGACATTTCCTGTACTCTGATTGGTCAAATGATGTAAATGTTAAGATATTTCAAGAATCTCGCACAGTGCTTGGCTGCAAATGTTGAAGCCCTTAAACATGACTGATGGTGCAGTAAAACATTGTTCAACGTTTAGAAGGAACATTCTGTGAAAGCTGGCCCTCAAGTTGCAGTCTACCCTTGAGGCTTTGGTTCTAATTAAACTTCGGACAACTTTTTCCTGTGGGATCTTTGTGACCACTATTGTGCTGTCACATTTGCTACTTTCCAAGTAAATGCACCGGCTGCACTTTTGCTTGAGAACCTGAGCACTGAAAAGGAAAGGAGTTAGCATTCTTTCCACACTTTGATGTTTGTGTTTTATTGAATTACCTATTTACGATTACTAGGAAACTAGAACTTTTCAAGCATACCACATCAACTGGAACGCAGCCACTCAGGAAGCAGCTAGTTAACAGGTCACTGTGTCAAAAGGGCAATGGGCCAGTGGAGCAATGGATATGCGTCTGACTACGGATCAGAAGATTCTAGGTTCGACTCCTGACTGGCTTATGTTAGTTCTGTTTTCTTAACTCCATGACTCTCATGACATTTAAATACTGTGTTTACCTGGAACCAGTAGCTCTGCAAATTAGGAACACTCACAACATGGAACCATCCCTTCGATAGCTCAGCTGGTAGAGCGGAGGACTGTAGGCGATGAATTGGCCATCCTTAGGTCGCTGGTTCAATTCCGGCTCGAAGGAACATGTTTTTTATCTCTTGTGGGCACTTCTTGCCATGCCCTTCAAACTCACCTGTCCTTGAACTTGTGTCATAGAGGCCAGCTTTGGTCCGACAAAAATACATTCTCTGATGAACCCAGACCGTAACAGTGAGAGCACCAACTCCTAACCACAAGACAACCAGGGAGGGCCTGCTACATACCTGCCCTTCAAAGCTGCAAAGGACGCCTTGCAAATCTCGTCGAACAAGAGGTTTCAAAATCATGCCACTTCTTCTGTCAAGGAGTTGGCCTGTTAACCTCACTTGATGGCCAAACTCCTGTTCAGGAAAACTTTTTTAGACGCGATATCCAATCCATCCCAAACATGGCTTTGTGTGTCTTTTTAGGATTGGAAGACTTTTTTGGGATGTCCTAGATTAAATTGTTTTACACAAAACAACATACATTTTAATAGCTTTTAAAAAAAGTGGTGATGATATTCAATTATCTGGTAAAAATATGCGTAATTACCTCTTGTAATTGTGTAAAAATTAGATGAACATAACATTGACTTTGCTGAGTCTGATAGCAAATATATTGTTGCTTGTCGTACGGTAAATTTTGAACTTTATTGCCCTCTGACTCTCTCCCTGAGGGTCATTGACAATTTCCAAGAGTGTGAGTGTGTCATCGTCAAATGGTGTAAACTTTCAGCTCAGATTGGAACTTGAATTGACACATACTGCCCCAGCTGTGAAAAGCGTCAATGTGCCCTCCGACATTTCCTGTACTCTGATTGGTCAAATGATGTAAATGTTAAGATATTTGAAAGAATCTCGCACAGTGATTGGCTGCAAATGTTGAAGCCCTTAAACATGACTGATGGTGCAGTAAAACATTGTTCAACGTTTAGAAGGAACATTCTGTGAAAGCTGGCCCTCAAGTTGCAGTCTACCCTTGAGGCTTTGGTTCTAATTAAACTTCGGACAACTTTTTCCTGTGGGATCTTTGTGACCACTATTGTGCTGTCACATTTGCTACTTTCCAAGTAAATGCACCGGCTGCACTTTTGCTTGAGAACCTGAGCACTGAAAAGGAAAGGAGTTAGCATTCTTTCCACACTTTGATGTTTGTGTTTTATTGAATTACTTATTTAAGATTACTAGGAAACTAGAACTTTTCAAGAATACCACATCAACTGGAACGCAGCCACTCAGGAAGCAGCTAGTTAACAGGTCACTGTGTCAGCAGGGCAATGGGCCAGTGGCGCAATGGATAACGCATTTGACTACGGATCAGGAGATTCTAGGTTCGACTCCTGGCTGGCTCGGGTTAGTTCTGTTTTCTTAACTCCATGACTCTCATGACATTTAAATACTGTGTTTACCTGGAACCAGTAGCTCTGCAAATTAGGGACACTCACAACATGCGACCATCCCTTCGATAGCTCAGCTGGTAGAGCGGAGGACTGTAGGCGATGAATTGGCCATCCTTAGGTCGCTGGTTCAATTCCGGTTCGAAGGAACATGTTTTTTATCTCTTGTGTGCACTTCTTGCCATGCCCTTCAAACTCACAGGTCCTTGAACTTGTGTCATAGAGGCCAGCTTTGGTCCGACAAAAATACATTCTCTGATGAACCCAGACCGTAACAGTGAGAGCACCAACTCCTAACCACAAGACCACCAGGGAGGGCCTGCTACATACCTGCCCTTCAAAGCTGCAAAGGACGCCTTGCAAATCTCGTCGAAAAGGAGGTTTCAAGATCATGCCACTTCTTCTGTCAAGGAGTTGGCCTGTTAACCTCGCTTGATGGCCAAACTCCTGTCCAGGAAAACTTTTTTGGACGCGATATCTAATCCATCCCAAACATGGCTTTGTGTGTCTTTTTAGGATTGGAAGACTTTTTTGGGATGTCCTAGATTAAACTGTTTTACACAAAACAACATACATTTTAATAGATTTTAAAAAAAGTGGTGATGATATTCATCCATCCATCCATCCATCGTCAACCGCTTATCCTGCGTACAGGGTCGCGGGGTGATGATATTCAATTATCTGGTAAAAATATGCGTAATTACCTCTTGTAATTGTGTAAAAATTAGATGAACAAACATTTACTTTGCTGAGTCTGATAGCAAATATATTGTTGCTTGTCGTACGGTAAATTTTGAACTTTATTGCCCTCTGACTATCTCCCTGAGGGTCATTGACAATTTCCAAGAGTGTGAGTGTGTCATCGTCAAATGGTGTAAACTTTCAGCTCAGATTGGAACTTGAATTGACACATACTGCCCCCAGCTGTGAAAAGCGTCAATGTGCCCTCCGACATTTCCTGTACTCTGATTGGTCAAATGATGTAAATGTTAAGATATTTCAAGAATCTCGCACAGTGCTTGGCTGCAAATGTTGAAGCCCTTAAACATGACTGATGGTGCAGTAAAACATTGTTCAACGTTTAGAAGGAACATTCTGTGAAAGCTGGCCCTCAAGTTGCAGTCTACCCTTGAGGCTTTGGTTCTAATTAAACTTCGGACAACTTTTTCCTGTGGGATCTTTGTGACCACTATTGTGCTGTCACATTTGCTACTTTCCAAGTAAATGCACCGGCTGCACTTTTGCTTGAGAACCTGAGCACTGAAAAGGAAAGGAGTTAGCATTCTTTCCACACTTTGATGTTTGTGTTTTATTGAATTACCTATTTACGATTACTAGGAAACTAGAACTTTTCAAGCATACCACATCAACTGGAACGCAGCCACTCAGGAAGCAGCTAGTTAACAGGTCACTGTGTCAAAAGGGCAATGGGCCAGTGGAGCAATGGATAATGCGTCTGACTACGGATCAGAAGATTCTTGGTTCGACTCCTGACTGGCTTATGTTAGTTCTGTTTTCTTAACTCCATGACTCTCATGACATTTAAATACTGTGTTTACCTGGAACCAGTAGCTCTGCAAATTAGGAACACTCACAACATGGAACCATCCCTTCGATAGCTCAGCTGGTAGAGCGGAGGACTGTAGGCGATGAATTGGCCATCCTTAGGTCGCTGGTTCAATTCCGGCTCGAAGGAACATGTTTTTTATCTCTTGTGGACACTTCTTGCCATGCCCTTCAAACTCACAGGTCCTTGAACTTGTGTCATAGAGGCCAGCTTTGGTCCGACAAAAATACATTCTCTGATGAACCCAGACCGTAACAGTGAGAGCACCAACTCCTAACCACAAGACCACCAGGGAGGGCCTGCTACATACCTGCCCTTCAAAGCTGCAAAGGACGCCTTGCAAATCTCGTCGAACAAGAGGTTTCAAAATCATGCCACTTCTTCTGTCAAGGAGTTGGCCTGTTAACCTCACTTGATGGCCAAACTCCTGTTCAGGAAAACTTTTTTAGACGCGATATCCAATCCATCCCAAACATGGCTTTGTGTGTCTTTTTAGGATTGGAAGACTTTTTTGGGATGTCCTAGATTAAATTGTTTTACACAAAACAACATACATTTTAATAGCTTTTAAAAAAAGTGGTGATGATATTCAATTATCTGGTAAAAATATGCGTAATTACCTCTTGTAATTGTGTAAAAATTAGATGAACATAACATTGACTTTGCTGAGTCTGATAGCAAATATATTGTTGCTTGTCGTACGGTAAATTTTGAACTTTATTGCCCTCTGACTCTCTCCCTGAGGGTCATTGACAATTTCCAAGAGTGTGAGTGTGTCATCGTCAAATGGTGTAAACTTTCAGCTCAGATTGGAACTTGAATTGACACATACTGCCCCAGCTGTGAAAAGCGTCAATGTGCCCTCCGACATTTCCTGTACTCTGATTGGTCAAATGATGTAAATGTTAAGATATTTGAAAGAATCTCGCACAGTGATTGGCTGCAAATGTTGAAGCCCTTAAACATGACTGATGGTGCAGTAAAACATTGTTCAACGTTTAGAAGGAACATTCTGTGAAAGCTGGCCCTCAAGTTGCAGTCTACCCTTGAGGCTTTGGTTCTAATTAAACTTCGGACAACTTTTTCCTGTGGGATCTTTGTGACCACTATTGTGCTGTCACATTTGCTACTTTCCAAGTAAATGCACCGGCTGCACTTTTGCTTGAGAACCTGAGCACTGAAAAGGAAAGGAGTTAGCATTCTTTCCACACTTTGATGTTTGTGTTTTATTGAATTACTTATTTACGATTACTAGGAAACTAGAACTTTTCAAGCATACCACATCAACTGGAACGCAGCCACTCAGGAAGCAGCTAGTTAACAGGTCACTGTGTCAAAAGGGCAATGGGCCAGTGGAGCAATGGATAATGCGTCTGACTACGGATCAGAAGATTCTAGGTTCGACTCCTGACTGGCTTATGTTAGTTCTGTTTTCTTAACTCCATGACTCTCATGACATTTAAATACTGTGTTTACCTGGAACCAGTAGCTCTGCAAATTAGGAACACTCACAACATGGAACCATCCCTTCGATAGCTCAGCTGGTAGAGCGGAGGACTGTAGGCGATGAATTGGCCATCCTTAGGTCGCTGGTTCAATTCCGGCTCGAAGGAACATGTTTTTTATCTCTTGTGGACACTTCTTGCCATGCCCTTCAAACTCACAGGTCCTTGAACTTGTGTCATAGAGGCCAGCTTTGGTCCGACAAAAATACATTCTCTGATGAACCCAGACCGTAACAGTGAGAGCACCAACTCCTAACCACAAGACCACCAGGGAGGGCCTGCTACATACCTGCCCTTCAAAGCTGCAAAGGACGCCTTGCAAATCTCGTCGAACAAGAGGTTTCAAAATCATGCCACTTCTTCTGTCAAGGAGTTGGCCTGTTAACCTCACTTGATGGCCAAACTCCTGTTCAGGAAAACTTTTTTAGACGCGATATCCAATCCATCCCAAACATGGCTTTGTGTGTCTTTTTAGGATTGGAAGACTTTTTTGGGATGTCCTAGATTAAATTGTTTTACACAAAACAACATACATTTTAATAGCTTTTAAAAAAAGTGGTGATGATATTCAATTATCTGGTAAAAATATGCGTAATTACCTCTTGTAATTGTGTAAAAATTAGATGAACATAACATTGACTTTGCTGAGTCTGATAGCAAATATATTGTTGCTTGTCGTACGGTAAATTTTGAACTTTATTGCCCTCTGACTCTCTCCCTGAGGGTCATTGACAATTTCCAAGAGTGTGAGTGTGTCATCGTCAAATGGTGTAAACTTTCAGCTCAGATTGGAACTTGAATTGACACATACTGCCCCAGCTGTGAAAAGCGTCAATGTGCCCTCCGACATTTCCTGTACTCTGATTGGTCAAATGATGTAAATGTTAAGATATTTGAAAGAATCTCGCACAGTGATTGGCTGCAAATGTTGAAGCCCTTAAACATGACTGATGGTGCAGTAAAACATTGTTCAACGTTTAGAAGGAACATTCTGTGAAAGCTGGCCCTCAAGTTGCAGTCTACCCTTGAGGCTTTGGTTCTAATTAAACTTCGGACAACTTTTTCCTGTGGGATCTTTGTGACCACTATTGTGCTGTCACATTTGCTACTTTCCAAGTAAATGCACCGGCTGCACTTTTGCTTGAGAACCTGAGCACTGAAAAGGAAAGGAGTTAGCATTCTTTCCACACTTTGATGTTTGTGTTTTATTGAATTACTTATTTACGATTACTAGGAAACTAGAACTTTTCAAGAATACCACATCAACTGGAACGCAGCCACTCGGGAAGCAGCTAGTTAACAGGTCACTGTGTCAGCAGGGCAATGAGCCAGTGGCGCAATGGATAATGCGTCTGACTACGGATCAGAAGATTCTAGGTTCGACTCCTGACTGGCTTATGTTAGTTCTGTTTTCTTAACTCCATGACTCTCATGACATTTAAATACTGTGTTTACCTGGAACCAGTAGCTCTGCAAATTAGGAACACTCACAACATGGAACCATCCCTTCGATAGCTCAGCTGGTAGAGCGGAGGACTGTAGGCGATGAATTGGCCATCCTTAGGTCGCTGGTTCAATTCCGGCTCGAAGGAACATGTTTTTTATCTCTTGTGGACACTTCTTGCCATGCCCTTCAAACTCACAGGTCCTAGAACTTGTGTCATAGAGGCCAGCTTTGGTCCGACAAAAATACATTCTCTGATGAACCCAGACCGTAACAGTGAGAGCACCAACTCCTAACCACAAGACCACCAGGGAGGGCCTGCTACATACCTGCCCTTCAAAGCAGCAAAGGACGCCTTGTAAATCTCGTCGAAAAGGAGGTTTCAAGATCATGCCACTTCTTCTGTCAAGGAGTTGGCCTGTTAACCTCGCTTGATGGCCAAACTCCTGTGCAGGAAAACTTTTTTGGACGCGATATCTAATCCATCCCAAACATGGCTTTGTGTGTCTTTTTAGGATTGGAAGACTTTTTTGGGATGTCCTAGATTAAACTGTTTTACACAAAACAACATACATTTTAATAGATTTTAAAAAAAGTGGTGATGATATTCATCCATCCATCCATCCATCGTCAACCGCTTATCCTGCGTACAGGGTCGCGGGGTGATGATATTCAATTATCTGGTAAAAATATGCGTAATTACCTCTTGTAATTGTGTAAAACTTAGATGAACAAACATTTACTTTCCTGAGTCTGATAGCAAATATATTGTTGCTTGTCGTACGGTAAATTTTGAACTTTATTGCCCTCTGACTATCTCCCTGAGGGTCATTGACAATTTCCAAGAGTGTGAGTGTGTCATCGTCAAATGGTGTAAACTTTCAGCTCAGATTGGAACTTGAATTGACACATACTGCCCCCAGCTGTGAAAAGCGTCAATGTGCCCTCCGACATTTCCTGTACTCTGATTGGTCAAATGATGTAAATGTTAAGATATTTCAAGAATCTCGCACAGTGCTTGGCTGCAAATGTTGAAGCCCTTAAACATGACTGATGGTGCAGTAAAACATTGTTCAACATTTAGAAGGAACATTCTGTGAAAGCTGGCCCTCAAGATGCAGTCTACCCTAGAGGCTTTGGTTCTAATTAAACTTCGGACAACTTTTTCCTGTGGGATCTTTGTGACAACTATTGTGCTGTCAAATTTGCTACTTTCCAAGTAAATGCACCGGCTGCACTTTTGCTTGAGAACCTGAGCACTGAAAAGGAAAGGAGTTAGCATTCTTTCCACACTTTGATGTTTGTGTTTTATTGAATTACTTATTTACGATTACTAGGAAACTAGAACTTTTCAAGAATACCACATCAACTGGAACGCAGCCACTCAGGAAGCAGCTAGTTAACAGGTCACTGTGTCAGAAGGGCAATGGGCCAGTGGCGCAATGGATAACGCATCTGACTACGGATCAGAAGATTCTAGGTTCAACTCCTGGCTGGCTCGGGTTAGTTCTGTTTTCTTAACTCCATGACTCTCATGACATTTAAATACTGTGTTTACCTGGAACCAGTAGCTCTGCAAATTAAGAACACTCACAACATGGAACCATCCCTTCGATAGCTCAGCTGGTAGAGCGGAGGACTGTAGGCGATGAATTGGTCATCCTTAGGTTGCTGGTTCAATTCCGGTTTGAAGGAACATGTTTTTTATCTCTTGTGGGCACTTCTTGCCATGCCCTTCAAACTCACAGGTCCTTGAACTTGTGTCATAGAGGCCAGCTTTGGTCCGACAAAAATACATTCTCTGATGAACCCAGACCGTAACAGTGAGAGCACCAACTCCTAACCACAAGACCACCAGGGAGGGCCTGCTACATACCTGCCCTTCAAAGCTGCAAAGGACGCCTTGCAAATCTCGTCGAACAAGAGGTTTCAAAATCATGCCACTTCTTCTGTCAAGGAGTTGGCCTGTTAACCTCACTTGATGGCCAAACTCCTGTTCAGGAAAACTTTTTTAGACGCGATATCCAATCCATCCCAAACATGGCTTTGTGTGTCTTTTTAGGATTGGAAGACTTTTTTGGGATGTCCTAGATTAAATTATTTACACAAAACAACATACATTTTAATAGCTTTTAAAAAAAGTGGTGATGATATTCAATTATCTGGTAAAAATATGCGTAATTACCTCTTGTAATTGTGTAAAAATTAGATGAACATAACATTGACTTTGCTGAGTCTGATAGCAAATATATTGTTGCTTGTCGTACGGTAAATTTTGAACTTTATTGCCCTCTGACTCTCTCCCTGAGGGTCATTGACAATTTCCAAGAGTGTGAGTGTGTCATCGTCAAATGGTGTAAACTTTCAGCTCAGATTGGAACTTGAATTGACACATACTGCCCCAGCTGTGAAAAGCGTCAATGTGCCCTCCGACATTTCCTGTACTCTGATTGGTCAAATGATGTAAATGTTAAGATATTTGAAAGAATCTCGCACAGTGATTGGCTGCAAATGTTGAAGCCCTTAAACATGACTGATGGTGCAGTAAAACATTGTTCAACGTTTAGAAGGAACATTCTGTGAAAGCTGGCCCTCAAGTTGCAGTCTACCCTTGAGGCTTTGGTTCTAATTAAACTTCGGACAACTTTTTCCTGTGGGATCTTTGTGACCACTATTGTGCTGTCACATTTGCTACTTTCCAAGTAAATGCACCGGCTGCACTTTTGCTTGAGAACCTGAGCACTGAAAAGGAAAGGAGTTAGCATTCTTTCCACACTTTGATGTTTGTGTTTTATTGAATTACTTATTTAAGATTACTAGGAAACTAGAACTTTTCAAGAATACCACATCAACTGGAACGCAGCCACTCAGGAAGCAGCTAGTTAACAGGTCACTGTATAAGCAGGGCAATGGGCCAGTGGCGCAATGGATAACGCATTTGACTACGGATCAGGAGATTCTAGGTTCGACTCCTGGCTGGCTCGGGTTAGTTCTGTTTTCTTAACTCCATGACTCTCATGACATTTAAATACTGTGTTTACCTGGAACCAGTAGCTCTGCAAATTAGGGACACTCACAACATGCAACCATCCCTTCGATAGCTCAGCTGGTAGAGCGGAGGACTGTAGGCGATGAATTGGCCATCCTTAGGTCGCTGGTTCAATTCCGGTTCGAAGGAACATGTTTTTTATCTCTTGTGTGCACTTCTTGCCATGCCCTTCAAACTCACAGGTCCTTGAACTTGTGTCATAGAGGCCAGCTTTGGTCCGACAAAAATACATTCTCTGATGAACCCAGACCGTAACAGTGAGAGCACCAACTCCTAACCACAAGACCACCAGGGAGGGCCTGCTACATACCTGCCCTTCAAAGCTGCAAAGGACGCCTTGCAAATCTCGTCGAAAAGGAGGTTTCAAGATCATGCCACTTCTTCTGTCAAGGAGTTGGCCTGTTAACCTCGCTTGATGGCCAAACTCCTGTCCAGGAAAACTTTTTTGGACGCGATATCTAATCCATCCCAAACATGGCTTTGTGTGTCTTTTTAGGATTGGAAGACTTTTTTGGGATGTCCTAGATTAAACTGTTTTACACAAAACAACCTACATTTTAATAGATTTTAAAAAAAGTGGTGATGATATTCATCCATCCATCCATCCATCGTCAACCGCTTATCCTGCGTACAGGGTCGCGGGGTGATGATATTCAATTATCTGGTAAAAATATGCGTAATTACCTCTTGTAATTGTGTAAAAATTAGATGAACAAACATTTACTTTGCTGAGTCTGATAGCAAATATATTGTTGCTTGTCGTACGGTAAATTTTGAACTTTATTGCCCTCTGACTATCTCCCTGAGGGTCATTGACAATTTCCAAGAGTGTGAGTGTGTCATCGTCAAATGGTGTAAACTTTCAGCTCAGATTGGAACTTGAATTGACACATACTGCCCCCAGCTGTGAAAAGCGTCAATGTGCCCTCCGACATTTCCTGTACTCTGATTGGTCAAATGATGTAAATGTTAAGATATTTCAAGAATCTCGCACAGTGCTTGGCTGCAAATGTTGAAGCCCTTAAACATGACTGATGGTGCAGTAAAACATTGTTCAACGTTTAGAAGGAACATTCTGTGAAAGCTGGCCCTCAAGATGCAGTCTACCCTAGAGGCTTTGGTTCTAATTAAACTTCGGACAACTTTTTCCTGTGGGATCTTTGTGACAACTATTGTGCTGTCAAATTTGCTACTTTCCAAGTAAATGCACCGGCTGCACTTTTGCTTGAGAACCTGAGCACTGAAAAGGAAAGGAGTTAGCATTCTTTCCACACTTTGATGTTTGTGTTTTATTGAATTACTTATTTACGATTACTAGGAAACTAGAACTTTTCAAGAATACCACATCAACTGGAACGCAGCCACTCAGGAAGCAGCTAGTTAACAGGTCACTGTGTCAGAAGGGCAATGGGCCAGTGGCGCAATGGATAACGCATCTGACTACGGATCAGAAGATTCTAGGTTCAACTCCTGGCTGGCTCGTGTTAGTTCTGTTTTCTTAACTCCATGACTCTCATGACATTTAAATACTGTGTTTACCTGGAACCAGTAGCTCTGCAAATTAAGAACACTCACAACATGGAACCATCCCTTCGATAGCTCAGCTGGTAGAGCGGAGGACTGTAGGCGATGAATTGGTCATCCTTAGGTTGCTGGTTCAATTCCGGTTTGAAGGAACATGTTTTTTATCTCTTGTGGGCACTTCTTGCCATGCCCTTCAAACTCACAGGTCCTTGAACTTGTGTCATAGAGGCCAGCTTTGGTCCGACAAAAATACATTCTCTGATGAACCCAGACCGTAACAGTGAGAGCACCAACTCCTAACCACAAGACCACCAGGGAGGGCCTGCTACATACCTGCCCTTCAAAGCTGCAAAGGACGCCTTGCAAATCTCGTCGAACAAGAGGTTTCAAAATCATGCTACTTCTTCTGTCAAGGAGTTGGCCTGTTAACCTCACTTGATGGCCAAACTCCTGTTCAGGAAAACTTTTTTAGACGCGATATCCAATCCATCCCAAACATGGCTTTGTGTGTCTTTTTAGGATTGGAAGACTTTTTTGGGATGTCCTAGATTAAATTATTTACACAAAACAACATACATTTTAATAGCTTTTAAAAAAAGTGGTGATGATATTCAATTATCTGGTAAAAATATGCGTAATTACCTCTTGTAATTGTGTAAAAATTAGATGAACATAACATTGACTTTGCTGAGTCTGATAGCAAATATATTGTTGCTTGTCGTACGGTAAATTTTGAACTTTATTGCCCTCTGACTCTCTCCCTGAGGGTCATTGACAATTTCCAAGAGTGTGAGTGTGTCATCGTCAAATGGTGTAAACTTTCAGCTCAGATTGGAACTTGAATTGACACATACTGCCCCAGCTGTGAAAAGCGTCAATGTGCCCTCCGACATTTCCTGTACTCTGATTGGTCAAATGATGTAAATGTTAAGATATTTGAAAGAATCTCGCACAGTGATTGGCTGCAAATGTTGAAGCCCTTAAACATGACTGATGGTGCAGTAAAACATTGTTCAACGTTTAGAAGGAACATTCTGTGAAAGCTGGCCCTCAAGTTGCAGTCTACCCTTGAGGCTTTGGTTCTAATTAAACTTCGGACAACTTTTTCCTGTGGGATCTTTGTGACCACTATTGTGCTGTCACATTTGCTACTTTCCAAGTAAATGCACCGGCTGCACTTTTGCTTGAGAACCTGAGCACTGAAAAGGAAAGGAGTTAGCATTCTTTCCACACTTTGATGTTTGTGTTTTATTGAATTACTTATTTAAGATTACTAGGAAACTAGAACTTTTCAAGAATACCACATCAACTGGAACGCAGCCACTCAGGAAGCAGCTAGTTAACAGGTCACTGTATCAGCAGGGCAATGGGCCAGTGGCGCAATGGATAACGCGTCTGACTACGGATCAGGAGATTCTAGGTTCGACTCCTGGCTTGGTCGGGTTAGTTCTGTTTTCTTAACTCCATGACTCTCATGACATTTAAATACTGTGTTTACCTGGAACCAGTAGCTCTGCAAATTAGGGACACTCACAACATGCAACCATCCCTTCGATAGCTCAGCTGGTAGAGCGGAGGACTGTAGGTGATGAATTGGCCATCCTTAGGTCGCTGGTTCAATTCCGGTTCGAAGGAACATGTTTTTTATCTCTTGTGTGCACTTCTTGCCATGCCCTTCAAACTCACAGGTCCTTGAACTTGTGTCATAGAGGCCAGCTTTGGTACGACAAAAATACATTCTCTGATGAACCCAGACCGTAACAGTGAGAGCACCAACTCCTAACCACAAGACCACCAGGGAGGGCCTGCTACATACCTGCCCTTCAAAGCTGCAAAGGACGCCTTGCAAATCTCGTCGAACAAGAGGTTTCAAAATCATGCCACTTCTTCTGTCAAGGAGTTGGCCTGTTAACCTCACTTGATGGCCAAACTCCTGTGCAGGAAAACTTTTTTAGACGCGATATCCAATCCATCCCAAACATGGCTTTGTGTGTCTTTTTAGGATTGGAAGACTTTTTTGGGATGCCCTAGATTAAACTGTTTTACACAAAAGTACATACATTTTAATAGCTTTTAAAAAAAGTGGTGATGATATTCAATTATCTGGTAAAAATATGCGTAATTACCTCTTGTAATTGTGTAAAAATTAGATGAACAAACATTTACTTTGCTGAGTCTGATAGCAAATATATTGTTGCTTGTCGTACGGTAAATTTTGAACTTTATTGCCCTCTGACTCTCTCCCTGAGGGTCATTGACAATTTCCAAGAGTGTGAGTGTGTCATCGTCAAATGGTGTAAACTTTCAGCTCAGATTGGAACTTGAATTGACACATACTGCCCCCAGCTGTGAAAAGCGTCAATGTGCCCTCCGACATTTCCTGTACTCTGATTGGTCAAATGATGTAAATGTTAAGATATTTCAAGAATCTCGCACAGTGCTTGGCTGCAAATGTTGAAGCCCTTAAACATGACTGATGGTGCAGTAAAACATTGTTCAACGTTTAGAAGGAACATTCTGTGAAAGCTGGCCCTCAAGTTGCAGTCTACCCTTGAGGCTTTGGTTCTAATTAAACTTCGGACAACTTTTTCCTGTGGGATCTTTGTGACCACTATTGTGCTGTCACATTTGCTACTTTCCAAGTAAATGCACCGGCTGCACTTTTGCTTGAGAACCTGAGCACTGAAAAGGAAAGGAGTTAGCATTCTTTCCACACTTTGATGTTTGTGTTTTATTGAATTACCTATTTACGATTACTAGGAAACTAGAACTTTTCAAGCATACCACATCAACTGGAACGCAGCCACTCAGGAAGCAGCTAGTTAACAGGTCACTGTGTCAAAAGGGCAATGGGCCAGTGGAGCAATGGATAATGCGTCTGACTACGGATCAGAAGATTCTTGGTTCGACTCCTGACTGGCTTATGTTAGTTCTGTTTTCTTAACTCCATGACTCTCATGACATTTAAATACTGTGTTTACCTGGAACCAGTAGCTCTGCAAATTAGGAACACTCACAACATGGAACCATCCCTTCGATAGCTCAGCTGGTAGAGCGGAGGACTGTAGGCGATGAATTGGCCATCCTTAGGTCGCTGGTTCAATTCCGGCTCGAAGGAACATGTTTTTTATCTCTTGTGGACACTTCTTGCCATGCCCTTCAAACTCACAGGTCCTTGAACTTGTGTCATAGAGGCCAGCTTTGGTCCGACAAAAATACATTCTCTGATGAACCCAGACCGTAACAGTGAGAGCACCAACTCCTAACCACAAGACCACCAGGGAGGGCCTGCTACATACCTGCCCTTCAAAGCTGCAAAGGACGCCTTGCAAATCTCGTCGAACAAGAGGTTTCAAAATCATGCCACTTCTTCTGTCAAGGAGTTGGCCTGTTAACCTCACTTGATGGCCAAACTCCTGTTCAGGAAAACTTTTTTAGACGCGATATCCAATCCATCCCAAACATGGCTTTGTGTGTCTTTTTAGGATTGGAAGACTTTTTTGGGATGTCCTAGATTAAATTGTTTTACACAAAACAACATACATTTTAATAGCTTTTAAAAAAAGTGGTGATGATATTCAATTATCTGGTAAAAATATGCGTAATTACCTCTTGTAATTGTGTAAAAATTAGATGAACATAACATTGACTTTGCTGAGTCTGATAGCAAATATATTGTTGCTTGTCGTACGGTAAATTTTGAACTTTATTGCCCTCTGACTCTCTCCCTGAGGGTCATTGACAATTTCCAAGAGTGTGAGTGTGTCATCGTCAAATGGTGTAAACTTTCAGCTCAGATTGGAACTTGAATTGACACATACTGCCCCAGCTGTGAAAAGCGTCAATGTGCCCTCCGACATTTCCTGTACTCTGATTGGTCAAATGATGTAAATGTTAAGATATTTGAAAGAATCTCGCACAGTGATTGGCTGCAAATGTTGAAGCCCTTAAACATGACTGATGGTGCAGTAAAACATTGTTCAACGTTTAGAAGGAACATTCTGTGAAAGCTGGCCCTCAAGTTGCAGTCTACCCTTGAGGCTTTGGTTCTAATTAAACTTCGGACAACTTTTTCCTGTGGGATCTTTGTGACCACTATTGTGCTGTCACATTTGCTACTTTCCAAGTAAATGCACCGGCTGCACTTTTGCTTGAGAACCTGAGCACTGAAAAGGAAAGGAATTAGCATTCTTTCCACACTTTGATGTTTGTGTTTTATTGAATTACTTATTTACGATTACTAGGAAACTAGAACTTTTCAAGCATACCACATCAACTGGAACGCAGCCACTCAGGAAGCAGCTAGTTAACAGGTCACTGTGTCAAAAGGGCAATGGGCCAGTGGAGCAATGGATAATGCGTCTGACTACGGATCAGAAGATTCTAGGTTCGACTCCTGACTGGCTTATGTTAGTTCTGTTTTCTTAACTCCATGACTCTCATGACATTTAAATACTGTGTTTACCTGGAACCAGTAGCTCTGCAAATTAGGAACACTCACAACATGGAACCATCCCTTCGATAGCTCAGCTGGTAGAGCGGAGGACTGTAGGCGATGAATTGGCCATCCTTAGGTCGCTGGTTCAATTCTGGCTCGAAGGAACATGTTTTTTATCTCTTGTGGACACTTCTTGCCATGCCCTTCAAACTCACAGGTCCTTGAACTTGTGTCATAGAGGCCAGCTTTGGTCCGACAAAAATACATTCTCTGATGAACCCAGACCGTAACAGTGAGAGCACCAACTCCTAACCACAAGACCACCAGGGAGGGCCTGCTACATACCTGCCCTTCAAAGCTGCAAAGGACGCCTTGCAAATCTCGTCGAACAAGAGGTTTCAAAATCATGCCACTTCTTCTGTCAAGGAGTTGGCCTGTTAACCTCACTTGATGGCCAAACTCCTGTTCAGGAAAACTTTTTTAGACGCGATATCCAATCCATCCCAAACATGGCTTTGTGTGTCTTTTTAGGATTGGAAGACTTTTTTGGGATGTCCTAGATTAAATTGTTTTACACAAAACAACATACATTTTAATAGCTTTTAAAAAAAGTGGTGATGATATTCAATTATCTGGTAAAAATATGCGTAATTACCTCTTGTAATTGTGTAAAAATTAGATGAACATAACATTGACTTTGCTGAGTCTGATAGCAAATATATTGTTGCTTGTCGTACGGTAAATTTTGAACTTTATTGCCCTCTGACTCTCTCCCTGAGGGTCATTGACAATTTCCAAGAGTGTGAGTGTGTCATCGTCAAATGGTGTAAACTTTCAGCTCAGATTGGAACTTGAATTGACACATACTGCCCCAGCTGTGAAAAGCGTCAATGTGCCCTCCGACATTTCCTGTACTCTGATTGGTCAAATGATGTAAATGTTAAGATATTTGAAAGAATCTCGCACAGTGATTGGCTGCAAATGTTGAAGCCCTTAAACATGACTGATGGTGCAGTAAAACATTGTTCAACGTTTAGAAGGAACATTCTGTGAAAGCTGGCCCTCAAGTTGCAGTCTACCCTTGAGGCTTTGGTTCTAATTAAACTTCGGACAACTTTTTCCTGTGGGATCTTTGTGACCACTATTGTGCTGTCACATTTGCTACTTTCCAAGTAAATGCACCGGCTGCACTTTTGCTTGAGAACCTGAGCACTGAAAAGGAAAGGAGTTAGCATTCTTTCCACACTTTGATGTTTGTGTTTTATTGAATTACTTATTTACGATTACTAGGAAACTAGAACTTTTCAAGAATACCACATCAACTGGAACGCAGCCACTCGGGAAGCAGCTAGTTAACAGGTCACTGTGTCAGCAGGGCAATGAGCCAGTGGCGCAATGGATAATGCGTCTGACTACGGATCAGAAGATTCTAGGTTCGACTCCTGACTGGCTTATGTTAGTTCTGTTTTCTTAACTCCATGACTCTCATGACATTTAAATACTGTGTTTACCTGGAACCAGTAGCTCTGCAAATTAGGAACACTCACAACATGGAACCATCCCTTCGATAGCTCAGCTGGTAGAGCGGAGGACTGTAGGCGATGAATTGGCCATCCTTAGGTCGCTGGTTCAATTCCGGCTCGAAGGAACATGTTTTTTATCTCTTGTGGACACTTCTTGCCATGCCCTTCAAACTCACAGGTCCTAGAACTTGTGTCATAGAGGCCAGCTTTGGTCCGACAAAAATACATTCTCTGATGAACCCAGACCGTAACAGTGAGAGCACCAACTCCTAACCACAAGACCACCAGGGAGGGCCTGCTACATACCTGCCCTTCAAAGCAGCAAAGGACGCCTTGTAAATCTCGTCGAAAAGGAGGTTTCAAGATCATGCCACTTCTTCTGTCAAGGAGTTGGCCTGTTAACCTCGCTTGATGGCCAAACTCCTGTGCAGGAAAACTTTTTTGGACGCGATATCTAATCCATCCCAAACATGGCTTTGTGTGTCTTTTTAGGATTGGAAGACTTTTTTGGGATGTCCTAGATTAAACTGTTTTACACAAAACAACATACATTTTAATAGATTTTAAAAAAAGTGGTGATGATATTCATCCATCCATCCATCCATCGTCAACCGCTTATCCTGCGTACAGGGTCGCGGGGTGATGATATTCAATTATCTGGTAAAAATATGCGTAATTACCTCTTGTAATTGTGTAAAACTTAGATGAACAAACATTTACTTTCCTGAGTCTGATAGCAAATATATTGTTGCTTGTCGTACGGTAAATTTTGAACTTTATTGCCCTCTGACTATCTCCCTGAGGGTCATTGACAATTTCCAAGAGTGTGAGTGTGTCATCGTCAAATGGTGTAAACTTTCAGCTCAGATTGGAACTTGAATTGACACATACTGCCCCCAGCTGTGAAAAGCGTCAATGTGCCCTCCGACATTTCCTGTACTCTGATTGGTCAAATGATGTAAATGTTAAGATATTTCAAGAATCTCGCACAGTGCTTGGCTGCAAATGTTGAAGCCCTTAAACATGACTGATGGTGCAGTAAAACATTGTTCAACATTTAGAAGGAACATTCTGTGAAAGCTGGCCCTCAAGATGCAGTCTACCCTAGAGGCTTTGGTTCTAATTAAACTTCGGACAACTTTTTCCTGTGGGATCTTTGTGACAACTATTGTGCTGTCAAATTTGCTACTTTCCAAGTAAATGCACCGGCTGCACTTTTGCTTGAGAACCTGAGCACTGAAAAGGAAAGGAGTTAGCATTCTTTCCACACTTTGATGTTTGTGTTTTATTGAATTACTTATTTACGATTACTAGGAAACTAGAACTTTTCAAGAATACCACATCAACTGGAACGCAGCCACTCAGGAAGCAGCTAGTTAACAGGTCACTGTGTCAGAAGGGCAATGGGCCAGTGGCGCAATGGATAACGCATCTGACTACGGATCAGAAGATTCTAGGTTCAACTCCTGGCTGGCTCGGGTTAGTTCTGTTTTCTTAACTCCATGACTCTCATGACATTTAAATACTGTGTTTACCTGGAACCAGTAGCTCTGCAAATTAAGAACACTCACAACATGGAACCATCCCTTCGATAGCTCAGCTGGTAGAGCGGAGGACTGTAGGCGATGAATTGGTCATCCTTAGGTTGCTGGTTCAATTCCGGTTTGAAGGAACATGTTTTTTATCTCTTGTGGGCACTTCTTGCCATGCCCTTCAAACTCACAGGTCCTTGAACTTGTGTCATAGAGGCCAGCTTTGGTCCGACAAAAATACATTCTCTGATGAACCCAGACCGTAACAGTGAGAGCACCAACTCCTAACCACAAGACCACCAGGGAGGGCCTGCTACATACCTGCCCTTCAAAGCTGCAAAGGACGCCTTGCAAATCTCGTCGAACAAGAGGTTTCAAAATCATGCCACTTCTTCTGTCAAGGAGTTGGCCTGTTAACCTCACTTGATGGCCAAACTCCTGTTCAGGAAAACTTTTTTAGACGCGATATCCAATCCATCCCAAACATGGCTTTGTGTGTCTTTTTAGGATTGGAAGACTTTTTTGGGATGTCCTAGATTAAATTATTTACACAAAACAACATACATTTTAATAGCTTTTAAAAAAAGTGGTGATGATATTCAATTATCTGGTAAAAATATGCGTAATTACCTCTTGTAATTGTGTAAAAATTAGATGAACATAACATTGACTTTGCTGAGTCTGATAGCAAATATATTGTTGCTTGTCGTACGGTAAATTTTGAACTTTATTGCCCTCTGACTCTCTCCCTGAGGGTCATTGACAATTTCCAAGAGTGTGAGTGTGTCATCGTCAAATGGTGTAAACTTTCAGCTCAGATTGGAACTTGAATTGACACATACTGCCCCAGCTGTGAAAAGCGTCAATGTGCCCTCCGACATTTCCTGTACTCTGATTGGTCAAATGATGTAAATGTTAAGATATTTGAAAGAATCTCGCACAGTGATTGGCTGCAAATGTTGAAGCCCTTAAACATGACTGATGGTGCAGTAAAACATTGTTCAACGTTTAGAAGGAACATTCTGTGAAAGCTGGCCCTCAAGTTGCAGTCTACCCTTGAGGCTTTGGTTCTAATTAAACTTCGGACAACTTTTTCCTGTGGGATCTTTGTGACCACTATTGTGCTGTCACATTTGCTACTTTCCAAGTAAATGCACCGGCTGCACTTTTGCTTGAGAACCTGAGCACTGAAAAGGAAAGGAGTTAGCATTCTTTCCACACTTTGATGTTTGTGTTTTATTGAATTACTTATTTACGATTACTAGGAAACTAGAACTTTTCAAGAATACCACATCAACTGGAACGCAGCCACTCGGGAAGCAGCTAGTTAACAGGTCACTGTGTCAGCAGGGCAATGGGCCAGTGGAGCAATGGATAATGCGTCTGACTACGGATCAGAAGATTCTAGGTTCGACTCCTGACTGGCTTATGTTAGTTCTGTTTTCTTAACTCCATGACTCTCATGACATTTAAATACTGTGTTTACCTGGAACCAGTAGCTCTGCAAATTAGGAACACTCACAACATGGAACCATCCCTTCGATAGCTCAGCTGGTAGAGCGGAGGACTGTAGGCGATGAATTGGCCATCCTTAGGTCGCTGGTTCAATTCCGGCTCGAAGGAACATGTTTTTTATCTCTTGTGGACACTTCTTGCCATGCCCTTCAAACTCACAGGTCCTAGAACTTGTGTCATAGAGGCCAGCTTTGGTCCGACAAAAATACATTCTCTGATGAACCCAGACCGTAACAGTGAGAGCACCAACTCCTAACCACAAGACCACCAGGGAGGGCCTGCTACATACCTGCCCTTCAAAGCAGCAAAGGACGCCTTGTAAATCTCGTCGAAAAGGAGGTTTCAAGATCATGCCACTTCTTCTGTCAAGGAGTTGGCCTGTTAACCTCGCTTGATGGCCAAACTCCTGTGCAGGAAAACTTTTTTGGACGCGATATCTAATCCATCCCAAACATGGCTTTGTGTGTCTTTTTAGGATTGGAAGACTTTTTTGGGATGTCCTAGATTAAACTGTTTTACACAAAACAACCTACATTTTAATAGATTTTAAAAAAAGTGGTGATGATATTCATCCATCCATCCATCCATCGTCAACCGCTTATCCTGCGTACAGGGTCGCGGGGTGATGATATTCAATTATCTGGTAAAAATATGCGTAATTACCTCTTGTAATTGTGTAAAACTTAGATGAACAAACATTTACTTTCCTGAGTCTGATAGCAAATATATTGTTGCTTGTCGTACGGTAAATTTTGAACTTTATTGCCCTCTGACTATCTCCCTGAGGGTCATTGACAATTTCCAAGAGTGTGAGTGTGTCATCGTCAAATGGTGTAAACTTTCAGCTCAGATTGGAACTTGAATTGACACATACTGCCCCCAGCTGTGAAAAGCGTCAATGTGCCCTCCGACATTTCCTGTACTCTGATTGGTCAAATGATGTAAATGTTAAGATATTTCAAGAATCTCGCACAGTGCTTGGCTGCAAATGTTGAAGCCCTTAAACATGACTGATGGTGCAGTAAAACATTGTTCAACATTTAGAAGGAACATTCTGTGAAAGCTGGCCCTCAAGATGCAGTCTACCCTAGAGGCTTTGGTTCTAATTAAACTTCGGACAACTTTTTCCTGTGGGATCTTTGTGACAACTATTGTGCTGTCAAATTTGCTACTTTCCAAGTAAATGCACCGGCTGCACTTTTGCTTGAGAACCTGAGCACTGAAAAGGAAAGGAGTTAGCATTCTTTCCACACTTTGATGTTTGTGTTTTATTGAATTACTTATTTACGATTACTAGGAAACTAGAACTTTTCAAGAATACCACATCAACTGGAACGCAGCCACTCAGGAAGCAGCTAGTTAACAGGTCACTGTGTCAGAAGGGCAATGGGCCAGTGGCGCAATGGATAACGCATCTGACTACGGATCAGAAGATTCTAGGTTCAACTCCTGGCTGGCTCGGGTTAGTTCTGTTTTCTTAACTCCATGACTCTCATGACATTTAAATACTGTGTTTACCTGGAACCAGTAGCTCTGCAAATTAAGAACACTCACAACATGGAACCATCCCTTCGATAGCTCAGCTGGTAGAGCGGAGGACTGTAGGCGATGAATTGGTCATCCTTAGGTTGCTGGTTCAATTCCGGTTTGAAGGAACATGTTTTTTATCTCTTGTGGGCACTTCTTGCCATGCCCTTCAAACTCACAGGTCCTTGAACTTGTGTCATAGAGGCCAGCTTTGGTCCGACAAAAATACATTCTCTGATGAACCCAGACCGTAACAGTGAGAGCACCAACTCCTAACCACAAGACCACCAGGGAGGGCCTGCTACATACCTGCCCTTCAAAGCTGCAAAGGACGCCTTGCAAATCTCGTCGAACAAGAGGTTTCAAAATCATGCCACTTCTTCTGTCAAGGAGTTGGCCTGTTAACCTCACTTGATGGCCAAACTCCTGTTCAGGAAAACTTTTTTAGACGCGATATCCAATCCATCCCAAACATGGCTTTGTGTGTCTTTTTAGGATTGGAAGACTTTTTTGGGATGTCCTAGATTAAATTATTTACACAAAACAACATACATTTTAATAGCTTTTAAAAAAAGTGGTGATGATATTCAATTATCTGGTAAAAATATGCGTAATTACCTCTTGTAATTGTGTAAAAATTAGATGAACATAACATTGACTTTGCTGAGTCTGATAGCAAATATATTGTTGCTTGTCGTACGGTAAATTTTGAACTTTATTGCCCTCTGACTCTCTCCCTGAGGGTCATTGACAATTTCCAAGAGTGTGAGTGTGTCATCGTCAAATGGTGTAAACTTTCAGCTCAGATTGGAACTTGAATTGACACATACTGCCCCAGCTGTGAAAAGCGTCAATGTGCCCTCCGACATTTCCTGTACTCTGATTGGTCAAATGATGTAAATGTTAAGATATTTGAAAGAATCTCGCACAGTGATTGGCTGCAAATGTTGAAGCCCTTAAACATGACTGATGGTGCAGTAAAACATTGTTCAACGTTTAGAAGGAACATTCTGTGAAAGCTGGCCCTCAAGTTGCAGTCTACCCTTGAGGCTTTGGTTCTAATTAAACTTCGGACAACTTTTTCCTGTGGGATCTTTGTGACCACTATTGTGCTGTCACATTTGCTACTTTCCAAGTAAATGCACCGGCTGCACTTTTGCTTGAGAACCTGAGCACTGAAAAGGAAAGGAGTTAGCATTCTTTCCACACTTTGATGTTTGTGTTTTATTGAATTACTTATTTAAGATTACTAGGAAACTAGAACTTTTCAAGAATACCACATCAACTGGAACGCAGCCACTCAGGAAGCAGCTAGTTAACAGGTCACTGTATCAGCAGGGCAATGGGCCAGTGGCGCAATGGATAACGCGTCTGACTACGGATCAGGAGATTCTAGGTTCGACTCCTGGCTTGGTCGGGTTAGTTCTGTTTTCTTAACTCCATGACTCTCATGACATTTAAATACTGTGTTTACCTGGAACCAGTAGCTCTGCAAATTAGGGACACTCACAACATGCAACCATCCCTTCGATAGCTCAGCTGGTAGAGCGGAGGACTGTAGGTGATGAATTGGCCATCCTTAGGTCGCTGGTTCAATTCCGGTTCGAAGGAACATGTTTTTTATCTCTTGTGTGCACTTCTTGCCATGCCCTTCAAACTCACAGGTCCTTGAACTTGTGTCATAGAGGCCAGCTTTGGTACGACAAAAATACATTCTCTGATGAACCCAGACCGTAACAGTGAGAGCACCAACTCCTAACCACAAGACCACCAGGGAGGGCCTGCTACATACCTGCCCTTCAAAGCTGCAAAGGACGCCTTGCAAATCTCGTCGAACAAGAGGTTTCAAAATCATGCCACTTCTTCTGTCAAGGAGTTGGCCTGTTAACCTCACTTGATGGCCAAACTCCTGTGCAGGAAAACTTTTTTAGACGCGATATCCAATCCATCCCAAACATGGCTTTGTGTGTCTTTTTAGGATTGGAAGACTTTTTTGGGATGCCCTAGATTAAACTGTTTTACACAAAAGTACATACATTTTAATAGCTTTTAAAAAAAGTGGTGATGATATTCAATTATCTGGTAAAAATATGCGTAATTACCTCTTGTAATTGTGTAAAAATTAGATGAACAAACATTTACTTTGCTGAGTCTGATAGCAAATATATTGTTGCTTGTCGTACGGTAAATTTTGAACTTTATTGCCCTCTGACTCTCTCCCTGAGGGTCATTGACAATTTCCAAGAGTGTGAGTGTGTCATCGTCAAATGGTGTAAACTTTCAGCTCAGATTGGAACTTGAATTGACACATACTGCCCCCAGCTGTGAAAAGCGTCAATGTGCCCTCCGACATTTCCTGTACTCTGATTGGTCAAATGATGTAAATGTTAAGATATTTCAAGAATCTCGCACAGTGCTTGGCTGCAAATGTTGAAGCCCTTAAACATGACTGATGGTGCAGTAAAACATTGTTCAACGTTTAGAAGGAACATTCTGTGAAAGCTGGCCCTCAAGTTGCAGTCTACCCTTGAGGCTTTGGTTCTAATTAAACTTCGGACAACTTTTTCCTGTGGGATCTTTGTGACCACTATTGTGCTGTCACATTTGCTACTTTCCAAGTAAATGCACCGGCTGCACTTTTGCTTGAGAACCTGAGCACTGAAAAGGAAAGGAGTTAGCATTCTTTCCACACTTTGATGTTTGTGTTTTATTGAATTACTTATTTACGATTACTAGGAAACTAGAACTTTTCAAGAATACCACATCAACTGGAACGCAGCCACTCAGGAAGCAGCTAGTTAACAGGTCACTGTGTCAGCAGGGCAATGGGCCAGTGGCGCAATGGATAACGCGTCTGACTACGGATCAGGAGATTCTAGGTTCGACTCCTGTCTGGCTCAGGTTAGTTCTGTTTTCTTAACTCCATGACTCTCATGACATTTAAATACTGTGTTTACCTGGAACCAGTTGCTCTGCAAATTAGGAACACTCACAACATGCAACCATCCCTTCGATAGCTCAGCTGGTAGAGCGGAGGACTGTAGGCGATGAATTGGCCATCCTTAGGTCGCTGGTTCAATTCCGGTTCGAAGGAACATGTTTTTTATCTCTTGTGGGCACTTCTTGCCATGCCCTTCAAACTCACAGGTCCTTGAACTTGTGTCATAGAGGCCAGCTTTGGTCCGACAAAAATACATTCTCTGATGAACCCAGACCGTAACAGTGAGAGCACCAACTCCTAACCACAAGACCACCAGGGAGGGCCTGCTACATACCTGTCCTTCAAAGCAGCAAAGGACGCCTTGCAAATCTCGTCGAACAGGAGGTTTCAAGATCATGCCACTTCTTCTGTCAAGGAGTTGGCCTGTTAACCTCACTTGATGGCCAAACTCCTGTGCAGGAAAACTTTTTTGGACGCGATATCTAATCCATCCCAAACATGGCTTTGTGTGTCTTTTTAGGATTGGAAGACTTTTTTGGGATGTCCTAGATTAAACTGTTTTACACAAAACAACCTACATTTTAATAGATTTTAAAAAAAGTGGTGATGATATTCATCCATCCATCCATCCATCGTCAACCGCTTATCCTGCGTACAGGGTCGCGGGGTGATGATATTCAATTATCTGGTAAAAATATGCGTAATTACCTCTTGTAATTGTGTAAAAATTAGATGAACAAACATTTACTTTGCTGAGTCTGATAGCAAATATATTGTTGCTTGTCGTACGGTAAATTTTGAACTTTATTGCCCTCTGACTCTCTCCCTGAGGGTCATTGACAATTTCCAAGAGTGTGAGTGTGTCATCGTCAAATGGTGTAAACTTTCAGCTCAGATTGGAACTTGAATTGACACATACTGCCCCCAGCTGTGAAAAGCGTCAATGTGCCCTCCGACATTTCCTGTACTCTGATTGGTCAAATGATGTAAATGTTAAGATATTTCAAGAATCTCGCACAGTGCTTGGCTGCAAATGTTGAAGCCCTTAAACATGACTGATGGTGCAGTAAAACATTGTTCAACGTTTAGAAGGAACATTCTGTGAAAGCTGGCCCTCAAGATGCAGTCTACCCTAGAGGCTTTGGTTCTAATTAAACTTCGGACAACTTTTTCCTGTGGGATCTTTGTGACAACTATTGTGCTGTCAAATTTGCTACTTTCCAAGTAAATGCACCGGCTGCACTTTTGCTTGAGAACCTGAGCACTGAAAAGGAAAGGAGTTAGCATTCTTTCCACACTTTGATGTTTGTGTTTTATTGAATTACTTATTTACGATTACTAGGAAACTAGAACTTTTCAAGAATACCACATCAACTGGAACGCAGCCACTCAGGAAGCAGCTAGTTAACAGGTCACTGTGTCAGAAGGGCAATGGGCCAGTGGCGCAATGGATAACGCGTCTGACTACGGATCAGAAGATTCCAGGTTCAACTCCTGGCTGGCTTGGGTTAGTTCTGTTTTCTTAACTCCATGACTCTCATGACATTTAAATACTGTGTTTACCTGGAACCAGTAGCTCTGCAAATTAAGAACACTCACAACATGGAACCATCCCTTCGATAGCTCAGCTGGTAGAGCGGAGGACTGTAGGCGATGAATTGGTCATCCTTAGTTTTGCGGTTTGAAGGAACATGTTTTTTATCTCTTGTGGGCACTTCTTGCCATGCCCTTCAAACTCACAGGTCCTTGAACTTGTGTCATAGGGGCCAGCTTTGGTCCGACAAAAATACATTCTCTGATGAACCCAGACCGTAACAGTGAGAGCACCAACTCCTAACCACAAGACCACCAGGGAGGGCCTGCTACATACCTGCCCTTCAAAGCTGCAAAGGACGCCTTGCAAATCTCGTCGAACAAGAGGTTTCAAAATCATGCCACTTCTTCTGTCAAGGAGTTGGCCTGTTAACCTCACTTGACGGCCAAACTCCTGTTCAGGAAAACTTTTTTAGACGCGATATCCAATCCATCCCAAACATGGCTTTGTGTGTCTTTTTAGGATTGGAAGACTTTTTTGGGATGTCCTAGATTAAATTGTTTTACACAAAACAACATACATTTTAATAGCTTTTAAAAAAAGTGGTGATGATATTCAATTATCTGGTAAAAATATGCGTAATTACCTCTTGTAATTGTGTAAAAATTAGATGAACATAACATTGACTTTGCTGAGTCTGATAGCAAATATATTGTTGCTTGTCGTACGGTAAATTTTGAACTTTATTGCCCTCTGACTCTCTCCCTGAGGGTCATTGACAATTTCCAAGAGTGTGAGTGTGTCATCGTCAAATGGTGTAAACTTTCAGCTCAGATTGGAACTTGAATTGACACATACTGCCCCAGCTGTGAAAAGCGTCAATGTGCCCTCCGACATTTCCTGTACTCTGATTGGTCAAATGATGCAAATGTTAAGATATTTGAAAGAATCTCGCACAGTGATTGGCTGCAAATGTTGAAGCCCTTAAACATGACTGATGGTGCAGTAAAACATTGTTCAACGTTTAGAAGGAACATTCTGTGAAAGCTGGCCCTCAAGTTGCAGTCTACCCTTGAGGCTTTGGTTCTAATTAAACTTCGGACAACTTTTTCCTGTGGGATCTTTGTGACCACTATTGTGCTGTCACATTTGCTACTTTCCAAGTAAATGCACCGGCTGCACTTTTGCTTGAGAACCTGAGCACTGAAAAGGAAAGGAGTTAGCATTCTTTCCACACTTTGATGTTTGTGTTTTATTGAATTACTTATTTACGATTACTAGGAAACTAGAACTTTTCAAGAATACCACATCAACTGGAACGCAGCCACTCAGGAAGCAGCTAGTTAACAGGTCACTGTGTCAGCAGGGCAATGGGCCAGTGGCGCAATGGATAACGCGTCTGACTACGGATCAGAAGATTCTAGGTTCGACTCCTGTCTGGCTTATGTTAGTTCTGTTTTCTTAACTCCATGACTCTCATGACATTTAAATACTGTGTTTACCTGGAACCAGTAGCTCTGCAAATTAGGAACACTCACAACAAGGAACCATCCCTTCGATAGCTCAGCTGGTAGAGCGGAGGACTGTAGGCGATGAATTGGCCATCCTTAGGTCGCTGGTTCAATTCCGGCTCGAAGGAACATGTTTTTTATCTCTTGTGGACACTTCTTGCCATGCCCTTCAAACTCACAGGTCCTTGAACTTGTGTCATAGAGGCCAGCTTTGGTCCGACAAAAATACATTCTCTGATGAACCCAGACCGTAACAGTGAGAGCACCAACTCCTAACCACAAGACCACCAAGGAGGGCCTGCTACATACCTGCCCTTCAAAGCAGCAAAGGACGCCTTGCAAATCTCGTCGAAAAGGAGGTTTCAAGATCATGCCACTTCTTCTGTCAAGGAGTTGGCCTGTTAACCTCGCTTGATGGCCAAACTCCTGTGCAGGAAAACTTTTTTGGACGCGATATCTAATCCATCCCAAACATGGCTTTGTGTGTCTTTTTAGGATTGGAAGACTTTTTTGGGATGTCCTAGATTAAACTGTTTTACACAAAACAACCTACATTTTAATAGATTTTAAAAAAAGTGGTGATGATATTCATCCATCCATCCATCCATCGTCAACCGCTTATCCTGCGTACAGGGTCACGGGGTGATGATATTCAATTATCTGGTAAAAATATGCGTAATTACCTCTTGTAATAGTGTAAAAATTAGATGAATAAACATTTACTTTGCTGAGTCTGATAGCAAATATATTGTTGCTTGTCGTACGGTAAATTTTGAACTTTATTGCCCTCTGACTCTCTCCCTGAGGGTCATTGACAATTTCCAAGAGTGTGAGTGTGTCATCGTCAAATGGTGTAAACTTTCAGCTCAGATTGGAACTTGAATTGACACATACTGCCCCAGCTGTGAAAAGCGTCAATGTGCCCTCCAACATTTCCTGTACTCTGATTGGTCAAATGATGTAAATGTTAAGATATTTGAAAGAATCTCGCACAGTGATTGGCTGCAAATGTTGAAGCCCGTAAACATGACTGATGGTGCAGTAAAACATTGTTCAACGTTTAGAAGGAACATTCTGTGAAAGCTGGCCCTCAAGTTGCAATCTACTCTCGAGGCTTTGGTTCTAATTAAACTTCGGACAATTTTTACCAGTGGGATCCTTGTGACCACTTTTGTGGTGTCACATTTGCTACTTTCCAAGTAAATGCACCGGCTGCACTTTTGCTTGAGAACCTGAGCACTGAAAAGGAAAGGAGTTAGCATTCTTTCCACACTTTGATGTTTGTGTTTTATTGAATTACTTATTTACGATTACTAGGAAACTAGAACTTTTCAAGAATACCACATCAACTGGAACGCAGCCACTCAGGAAGCAGCTAGTTAACAGGTCACTGTGTCAGCAGGGCAATGGGCCAGTGGCGCAATGGATAACGCGTCTGACTACGGATCAGGAGATTCTAGGTTCGACTCCTGGCTGGCTCAGATTAGTTCTGTTTTCTTAACTCCATGACTCTCATGACATTTAAATACTGTGTTTACCTGGAACCAGTAGCTCTGCAAATTAGGAACACTCACAACATGGAACCATCCCTTCGATAGCTCAGCTGGTAGAGCGGAGGACTGTAGGCGATGAATTGGCTATCCTTAGGTCGCTGGTTCAATTCCAGCTCGAAGGAACATGTTTTTTTATCTCTTGTGGGCACTTCTTGCCATGCCCTTCAAACTCACAGTTCCTTGAACTTGTGTCATAGAGGCCAGCTTTGGTCCGACAAAAATACATTCTCTGATGAACCCAGACCGTAACAGTGAGAGCACCAAGTCCTAACCACAAGACCACCAGGAAGGGCCTGCTACATACCTGCCCTTCAAAGCAGCAAAGGACGCCTTGCAAATCTCGTCGAACAGGAGTTTTCAAGATCATGCCACTTCTTCTGTCAAGGAGTTGGCCTGTTAACCTCACTTGATGGCCAAACTCCTGTGCAGGAAAACTTTTTTAGACGCGATATCCAATCCATCCCAAACATGGCTTTGTGTGTCTTTTTAGGATTGGAAGACTTTTTTGGGATGCCCTAGATTAAACTGTTTTACACAAAAGTACATACATTTTAATAGCTTTTAAAAAAAGTGGTGATGATATTCAATTATCTGGTAAAAATATGCGTAATTACCTCTTGTAATTGTGTAAAAATTAGATGAACAAACATTTACTTTGCTGAGTCTGATAGCAAATATATTGTTGCTTGTCGTACGGTAAATTTTGAACTTTATTGCCCTCTGACTCTCTCCCTGAGGGTCATTGACAATTTCCAAGAGTGTGAGTGTGTCATCGTCAAATGGTGTAAACTTTCAGCTCAGATTGGAACTTGAATTGACACATACTGCCCCCAGCTGTGAAAAGCGTCAATGTGCCCTCCCACATTTCCTGTACTCTGATTGGTCAAATGATGTAAATGTTAAGATATTTCAAGAATCTCGCACAGTGCTTGGCTGCAAATGTTGAAGCCCTTAAACATGACTGATGGTGCAGTAAAACATTGTTCAACGTTTAGAAGGAACATTCTGTGAAAGCTGGCCCTCAAGATGCAGTCTACCCTAGAGGCTTTGGTTCTAATTAAACTTCGGACAACTTTTTCCTGTGGGATCTTTGTGACAACTATTGTGCTGTCAAATTTGCTACTTTCCAAGTAAATGCACCGGCTGCACTTTTGCTTGAGAACCTGAGCACTGAAAAGGAAAGGAGTTAGCATTCTTTCCACACTTTGATGTTTGTGTTTTATTGAATTACTTATTTACGATTACTAGGAAACTAGAACTTTTCAAGAATACCACATCAACTGGAACGCAGCCACTCAGGAAGCAGCTAGTTAACAGGTCACTGTGTCAGAAGGGCAATGGGCCAGTGGCGCAATGGATAACGCGTCTGACTACGGATCAGAAGATTCTAGGTTCAACTCCTGGCTGGCTCGGGTTAGTTCTGTTTTCTTAACTCCATGACTCTCATGACATTTAAATACTGTGTTTACCTGGAACCAGTAGCTCTGCAAATTAAGAACACTCACAACATGGAACCATCCCTTCGATAGCTCAGCTGGTAGAGCGGAGTACTGTAGGCGATGAATTGGTCATCCTTAGTTTTGCGGTTTGAAGGAACATGTTTTTTATCTCTTGTGGGCACTTCTTGCCATGCCCTTCAAACTCACAGGTCCTTGAACTTATGTCATAGAGGCCAGCTTTGGTCCGACAAAAATACATTCTCTGATGAACCCAGACCGTAACAGTGAGAGCACCAACTCCTAACCACAAGACCACCAGGGAGGGCCTGCTACATACCTGCCCTTCAAAGCAGCAAAGGACGCCTTGCAAATCTTGTCGAACAGGAGGTTTCAAGATCATGCCACTTCTTCTGTCAAGGAGTTGGCCTGTTAACCTCACTTGATGGCCAAACTCCTGTGCAGGAAAAGTTTTTTTAGACGCGATATCCAATCCATCCCAAACATGGCTTTGTGTGTCTTTTTAGGATTGGAAGACTTTTTTGGGATGTCCTAGATTAAACTGTTTTACACAAAACAACATACATTTTAATAGCTTTTAAAAAAAGTGGTGATGATATTCAATTATCTGGTAAAAATATGCGTAATTACCTCTTGTAATTGTGTAAAAATTAGATGAACAAACATTTACATTGCTGAGTCTGATAGCAAATATATTGTTGCTTGTCGTACGGTAAATTTTGAACTTTATTGCCCTCTGACTCTCTCCCTGAGGGTCATTGACAATTTCCAAGAGTGTGAGTGTGTCATCGTCAAATGGTGTAAACTTTCAGCTCAGATTGGAACTTGAATTGACACATACTGCCCCAGCTGTGAAAAGCGTCAATGTGCCCTCCGACATTTCCTGTACTCTGATTGGTCAAATGATGTAAATGTTAAGATATTTGAAAGAATCTCGCACAGTAATTGGCTGCAAATGTTGAAGCCCTTAAACATGACTGATGGTGCAGTAAAACATTGTTCAACGTTTAGAAGGAACATTCTGTGAAAGCTGGCCCTCAAGTTGCAGTCTACCCTTGAGGCTTTGGTTCTAATTAAACTTCGGACAACTTTTTCCTGTGGGATCTTTGTGACCACTATTGTGCTGTCACATTTGCTACTTTCCAAGTAAATGCACCGGCTGCACTTTTGCTTGAGAACCTGAGCACTGAAAAGGAAAGGAGTTAGCATTCTTTCCACACTTTGATGTTTGTGTTTTATTGAATTACTTATTTACGATTACTAGGAAACTAGAACTTTTCAAGCATACCACATCAACTGGAACGCAGCCACTCAGGAAGCAGCTAGTTAACAGGTCACTGTGTCAAAAGGGCAATGGGCCAGTGGAGCAAGGGATAATGCGTCTGACTATGGATCAGAAGATTCTAGGTTCAACTCCTGACTAGCTTATGTTAGTTCTGTTTTCTTAACTCCATGACTCTCATGACATTTAAATACTGTGTTTACCTGGAACCAGTAGCTCTGCAAATTAAGAACACTCACAACATGGAACTATCCCTTCGATAGCTCAGCTGGTAGAGCGGAGGACTGTAGGCGATGGATTGGCCATCCTTAGGTCGCTGGTTCAATTCCTGTTTGAAGGAACATGTTTTTTATCTCTTGTGGGCACTTCTTGCCATGCCCTTCAAACTCACAGGTCCTTGAACTTGTGTCATAGAAGCCAGCTTTGGTCCGACCAAAATACATTCTCTGATGAACCCAGACCGTAACAGTGAGAGCACCAACTCCTAACCACAAGACCACCAGGGAGGGCCTGCTATATATCTGCCCTTCAAAGCTGCATAGGACGCCTTGCAAATCTCGTCGAACAAGAGGTTTCAAGATCATGCCACTTCTTCTGTCAAGGAGTTGGCCTGTTAACCTCACTTGATGGCCAAACTCCTGTGCAGGAAAACTTTTTTGTACGCGATATCCAATCCATCCCAAACATGGCTTTGTGTGTCTTTTTAGGATTGGAAGACTTTTTTGGGATGTCCTAGATTAAACTGTTTTAAACAAAACTACATACATTTTAATAGCTTTTAAAAAAGTGGTGATGATATTCAATTATCTGGTAAAAATATGCGTAATTACCTCTTGTAATTGTGTAAAAATTAGATGAAGAAACATTTACTTTGCTGAGTCTGATAGCAAATATATTGTTGCTTGTCGTACGGTAAATTTTGAACTTTATTGCCCTCTGACTCTCTCCCTGAGGGTCATTGACAATTTCCAAGAGTGTGAGTGTGTCATCGTCAAATGGTGTAAACTTTCAGCTCAGATTGGAACTTGAATTGACACATACTGCCCCAGCTGTGAAAAGCGTCAATGTGCCCTCCGACATTTCCTGTACTCTGATTGGTCAAATGATGTAAATGTTAAGATATTTGAAAGAATATCACACAGTGATTGGCTGCAAATGTTGAAGCCCTTAAACATGACTGATGGTGCAGTAAAACATTGTTCAACGTTTAGAAGGAACATTCTGTGAAAGCTGGCCCTCAAGTTGCAGTCTACCCTTGAGGCTTTGGTTCTAATTAAACTTCGGACATCTTTTTCCTGTGGGATCTTTGTGACCACTATTGTGCTGTCACATTTGCTACTTTCCAAGTAAATGCACCGGCTGCACTTTTGCTTGAGAACCTGAGCACTGAAAAGGAAAGGAGTTAGCATTCTTTCCACACTTTGATGTTTGTGTTTTATTGAATTACTTATTTACGATTACTGGGAAACTAGAACTTTTCAAGCATACGACATCAACTGGAACGCAGCCACTCAGGAAGCAGCTAGTTAACAGGGCACTGTGCCAGAAGGCCAGTGGGGCAATGGATAATGCGTCTGACTACGGATCAGAAGATTCTAGGTTCGACTCCTGACTGGCTTGTGTTAGTTCTGTTTTCTTAACTCCATGACTCTTATGACATTTAAATACTGTGTTTACCTGGAACCAGTAGCTCTGCAAATTAGGAACACTCACAACATGGAACCATCCCTTCGATAGCTCAGCTGGTAGAGCGGAGGACTGTAGGCGATGAATTGGCCATCCTTAGGTCGCTGGTTCAATTCCGGCTCGAAGGAACATGTTTTTTATCTCTTGTGGGCACTTCTTGCCATGCCCTTCAAACTCACAGTTGCTTGAACTTGTGTCATAGAGGCCAACTTTGTTCCGACAAAAATACATTCTCTGATGAACCCAGACCGTAACAGTGAGAGCACCAACTCCTAACCACAAGACCACCAGGGAGGGCCTGCTACATACCTGCCCATCAAAGCTGCAAAGGACGCCTTGCAAATCTCGTCGAACAAGAGGTTTCAAAATCATGCCACTTCTTCTGTCAAGGAGTTGGCCTGTTAACCTCACTTGATGGCCAAACTCCTGTTCAGGAAAACTGTTTTGGACGCGATATCCAGTCCATCCCAAACATGGCTTTGTGTCTTTTTAGGATAGGAAGACTTTTTTGGGATGTCCTAGATTAAACTGTTTTAAACATAACTATATACATTTTAATAGCTTTTAAAAAAAGTGGTGATGATATTCAATTATCTGGTAAAAATATGCGTAATTACCTCTTGTAATAGTGTAAAAATTAGATGAACAAACATTTACTTTGCTGAGTCTGATAGCAAATATATTGTTGCTTGTCGAACGGTAAATTTTGAACTTTATTGCCCTTTGACTCTCTCCCTGAGGGTCATTGACAATTTCCAAGAGTGTGAGTGTGTCATCGTCAAATGGTGTAAACTTTCAGCTCAGATTGGAACTTGAATTGACACATACTGCCCCCAGCTGTGAAAAGCGTCAATGTGCCCTCCGACATTTCCTGTACTCTGATTGGTCAAATGATGTAAATGTTAAGATATTTTAAAGAATATCGCACAGTGATTGGCTGCAAATGTTGAAGCCCTTAAACATGACTGATGGTGCAGTAAAACATTGTTCAACGTTTAGAAGGAACATTCTGTGAAAGCTGGCCCTCAAGTTGCAGTCTACCCTAGAGGCTTTGGTTCTAATTAAACTTCGGACAACTTTTTCCTGTGGGATCTTTGTGACCACTATTGTGCTGTCAAATTTGCTACTTTCCAAGTAAATGCACCGGCTGCACTTTTGCTTGAGAACCTGAGCACTGAAAAGGAAAGGAGTTAGCATTCTTTCCACACTTTGATGTTTGTGTTTTATTGAATTACTTATTTACGATTACTAGGAAACTAGAACTTTTCAAGAATACCACATCAACTGGAACGCAGCCACTCAGGAAGCAGCTAGTTAACAGGTCACTGTGTCAGGAGGGCAATGGGCCAGTGGCGCAATGGATAACGCGTCTGACTATGGATCAGAAGATTCTAGGTTCAACTCCTGGCTGGCTCGGGTTAGTTCTGTTTTCTTAACTCCATGACTCTCATGACATTTAAATACTGTGTTTACCTGGAACCAGTAGCTCTGCAAATTAAGAACACTCACAACATGGAACCATCCCTTCGATAGCTCAGCTGGTAGAGCGGAGGACTGTAGGCGATGAATTGGTCATCCTTAGTTTTGCGGTTTGAAGGAACATGTTTTTTATCTCTTGTGGGCACTTCTTGCCATGCCCTTCAAACTCACAGGTCCTTGAACTTGTGTCATAGAGGCCAGCTTTGGTCCGACAAAAATACATTCTCTGATGAACCCAGACCGTAACAGTGAGAGCACCAACTCCTAACCACAAGACCACCAGGGAGGGCCTGCTACATACCTGCCCTTCAAAGCTGCAAAGGACGCCTTGCAAATCTCGTCGAACAAGAGGTTTCAAAATCATGCCACTTCTTCTGTCAAGGAGTTGGCCTGTTAACCTCACTTGACGGCCAAACTCCTGTTCAGGAAAACTTTTTTAGACGCGATATCCAATCCATCCCAAACATGGCTTTGTGTGTCTTTTTAGGATTGGAAGACTTTTTTGGGATGTCCTAGATTAAATTGTTTTACACAAAACTACATACATTTTAATAGCTTTTAAAAAAAGTGGTGATGATATTCAATTATCTGGTAAAAATATGCGTAATTACCTCTTGTAATTGTGTAAAAATTAGATGAACATAACATTTACTTTGCTGAGTCTGATAGCAAATATACTGTTGCTTGTCGTACGGTAAATTTTGAACTTTATTGCCCTCTGACTCTCTCCCTGAGGGTCATTGACAATTTCCAAGAGTGTGAGTGTGTCATCGTCAAATGGTGTAAACTTTCAGCTCAGATTGGAACTTGAATTGACACATACTGCCCCAGCTGTGAAAAGCGTCAATGTGCCCTCCGACATTTCCTGTACTCTGATTGGTCAAATGATGTAAATGTTAAGATATTTGAAAGAATCTCGCACAGTAATTGGCTGCAAATGTTGAAGCCCTTAAACATGACTGATGGTGCAGTAAAACATTGTTCAACGTTTAGAAGGAACATTCTGTGAAAGCTGGCCCTCAAGTTGCAGTCTACCCTTGAGGCTTTGGTTCTAATTAAACTTCGGACATCTTTTTCCTGTGGGATCTTTGTGACCACTATTGTGCTGTCACATTTGCTACTTTCCAAGTAAATGCACCGGCTGCACTTTTGCTTGAGAACCTGAGCACTGAAAAGGAAAGGAGTTAGCATTCTTTCCACACTTTGATGTTTGTGTTTTATTGAATTACTTATTTACGATTACTAGGAAACTAGAACTTTTCAAGCATACCACATCAACTGGAACGCAGCCACTCAGGAAGCAGCTAGTTAACAGGTCACTGTGTCAAAAGGGCAATGGGCCAGTGGAGCAAGGGATAATGCGTCTGACTACGGATCAGAAGATTCTAGGTTCGACTCCTGACTGGCTTGTGTTAGTTCTGTTTTCTTAACTCCATGACTCTTATGACATTTAAATACTGTGTTTACCTGGAACCAGTAGCTCTGCAAATTAGGAACACTCACAACATGGAACCATCCCTTCGATAGCTCAGCTGGTAGAGCGGAGGACTGTAGGCGATGAATTGGCCATCCTTAGGTTGCTGGTTCAATTCCGGCTCGAAGGAACATGTTTTTTATCTCTTGTGGGCACTTCTTGCCATGCCCTTCAAACTCACAGTTGCTTGAACTTGTGTCATAGAGGCCAACTTTGTTCCGACAAAAATACATTCTCTGATGAACCCAGACCGTAACAGTGAGAGCACCAACTCCTAACCACAAGACCACCAGGGAGGGCCTGCTACATACCTGCCCTTCAAAGCTGCAAAGGACGCCTTGCAAATCTCGTCGAACAAGAGGTTTCAAAATCATGCCACTTCTTCTGTCAAGGAGTTGGCCTGTTAACCTCACTTGATGGCCAAACTCCTGTTCAGGAAAACTGTTTTGGACGCGATATCCAGTCCATCCCAAACATGGCTTTGTGTCTTTTTAGGATAGGAAGACTTTTTTGGGATGTCCTAGATTAAACTGTTTTAAACATAACTATATACATTTTAATAGCTTTTAAAAAAAGTGGTGATGATATTCAATTATCTGGTAAAAATATGCGTAATTACCTCTTGTAATAGTGTAAAAATTAGATGAACAAACATTTACTTTGCTGAGTCTGATAGCAAATATATTGTTGCTTGTCGAACGGTAAATTTTGAACTTTATTGCCCTTTGACTCTCTCCCTGAGGGTCATTGACAATTTCCAAGAGTGTGAGTGTGTCATCGTCAAATGGTGTAAACTTTCAGCTCAGATTGGAACTTGAATTGACACATACTGCCCCAGCTGTGAAAAGCGTCAATGTGCCCTCCGACATTTCCTGTACTCTGATTGGTCAAATGATGTAAATGTTAAGATATTTTAAAGAATATCGCACAGTGATTGGCTGCAAATGTTGAAGCCCTTAAACATGACTGATGGTGCAGTAAAACATTGTTCAACGTTTAGAAGGAACATTCTGTGAAAGCTGGCCCTCAAGTTGCAGTCTACCCTAGAGGCTTTGGTTCTAATTAAACTTCGGACAACTTTTTCCTGTGGGATCTTTGTGACCACTATTGTGCTGTCAAATTTGCTACTTTCCAAGTAAATGCACCGGCTGCACTTTTGCTTGAGAACCTGAGCACTGAAAAGGAAAGGAGTTAGCATTCTTTCCACACTTTGATGTTTTTGTTTTATTGAATTACTTATTTACGATTACTAGGAAACTAGAACTTTTCAAGAATACCACATCAACTGGAACGCAGCCACTCAGGAAGCAGCTAGTTAACAGGTCACTGTGTCAGGAGGGCAATGGGCCAGTGGCGCAATGGATAACGCGTCTGACTATGGATCAGAAGATTCTAGGTTCAACTCCTGGCTGGCTCGGGTTAGTTCTGTTTTCTTAACTCCATGACTCTCATGACATTTAAATACTGTGTTTACCTGGAACCAGTAGCTCTGCAAATTAAGAACACTCACAACATGGAACCATCCCTTCGATAGCTCAGCTGGTAGAGCGGAGGACTGTAGGCGATGAATTGGTCATCCTTAGATTTGCGGTTTGAAGGAACATGTTTTTTATCTCTTGTGGGCACTTCTTGCCATGCCCTTCAAACTCACAGGTCCTTGAACTTGTGTCATAGAGGCCAGCTTTGGTCCGACAAAAATACATTCTCTGATGAACCCAGACCGTAACAGTGAGAGCACCAACTCCTAACCACAAGACCACCAGGGAGGGCCTGCAACATACCTGCCCTTCAAAGCTGCAAAGGACGCCTTGCAAATCTCGTCGAACAAGAGGTTTCAAAATCATGCCACTTCTTCTGTCAAGGAGTTGGCCTGTTAACCTCACTTGATGGCCAAACTCCTGTTCAGGAAAACTGTTTTGGACGCGATATCCAGTCCATCCCAAACATGGCTTTGTGTCTTTTTAGGATAGGAAGACTTTTTTGGGATGTCCTAGATTAAACTGTTTTAAACATAACTATATACATTTTAATAGCTTTTAAAAAAAGTGGTGATGATATTCAATTATCTGGTAAAAATATGCGTAATTACCTCTTGTAATTGTGTAAAAATTAGATGAACAAACATTTACTTTGCTGAGTCTGATAGCAAATATATTGTTGCTTGTCGTACGGTAAATTTTGAACTTTATTGCCCTCTGACTCTCTCCCTGAGGGTCATTGACAATTTCCAAGAGTGTGAGTGTGTCATCGTCAAATGGTGTAAACTTTCAGCTCAGATTGGAACTTGAATTGACACATACTGCCCCAGCTGTGAAAAGCGTCAATGTGCCCTCCGACATTTCCTGTACTCTGATTGGTCAAATGATGTAAATGTTAAGATATTTGAAAGAATATCACACAGTGATTGGCTGCAAATGTTGAAGCCCTTAAACATGACTGATGGTGCAGTAAAACATTGTTCAACGTTTAGAAGGAACATTCTGTGAAAGCTGGCCCTCAAGTTGCAGTCTACCCTTGAGGCTTTGGTTCTAATTAAACTTCGGACATCTTTTTCCTGTGGGATCTTTGTGACCACTATTGTGCTGTCACATTTGCTACTTTCCAAGTAAATGCACCGGCTGCACTTTTGCTTGAGAACCTCAGCACTGAAAAGGAAAGGAGTTAGCATTCTTTCCACACTTTGATGTTTGTGTTTTATTGAATTACTTATTTACGATTACTGGGAAACTAGAAGTTTTCAAGCATACGACATCAACTGGAACGCAGCCACTCAGGAAGCAGCTAGTTAACAGGGCACTGTGCCAGAAGGCCAGTGGGGCAATGGATAATGCGTCTGACTACGGATCAGAAGATTCTAGGTTCGACTCCTGACTGGCTTGTGTTAGTTCTGTTTTCTTAACTCCATGACTCTTATGACATTTAAATACTGTGTTTACCTGGAACCAGTAGCTCTGCAAATTAGGAACACTCACAACATGGAACCATCCCTTCGATAGCTCAGCTGGTAGAGCGGAGGACTGTAGGCGATGAATTGGCCATCCTTAGGTTGCTGGTTCAATTCCGGCTCGAAGGAACATGTTTTTTATCTCTTGTGGGCACTTCTTGCCATGCCCTTCAAACTCACAGTTGCTTGAACTTGTGTCATAGAGGCCAACTTTGTTCCGACAAAAATACATTCTCTGATGAACCCAGACCGTAACAGTGAGAGCACCAACTCCTAACCACAAGACCACCAGGGAGGGCCTGCTACATACCTGCCCATCAAAGCTGCAAAGGACGCCTTGCAAATCTCGTCGAACAAGAGGTTTCAAAATCATGCCACTTCTTCTGTCAAGGAGTTGGCCTGTTAACCTCACTTGATGGCCAAACTCCTGTTCAGGAAAACTGTTTTGGACGCGATATCCAGTCCATCCCAAACATGGCTTTGTGTCTTTTTAGGATAGGAAGACTTTTTTGGGATGTCCTAGATTAAACTGTTTTAAACATAACTATATACATTTTAATAGCTTTTAAAAAAAGTGGTGATGATATTCAATTATCTGGTAAAAATATGCGTAATTACCTCTTGTAATAGTGTAAAAATTAGATGAACAAACATTTACTTTGCTGAGTCTGATAGCAAATATATTGTTGCTTGTCGAACGGTAAATTTTGAACTTTATTGCCCTTTGACTCTCTCCCTGAGGGTCATTGACAATTTCCAAGAGTGTGAGTGTGTCATCGTCAAATGGTGTAAACTTTCAGCTCAGATTGGAACTTGAATTGACACATACTGCCCCCAGCTGTGAAAAGCGTCAATGTGCCCTCCGACATTTCCTGTACTCTGATTGGTCAAATGATGTAAATGTTAAGATATTTTAAAGAATATCGCACAGTGATTGGCTGCAAATGTTGAAGCCCTTAAACATGACTGATGGTGCAGTAAAACATTGTTCAACGTTTAGAAGGAACATTCTGTGAAAGCTGGCCCTCAAGTTGCAGTCTACCCTAGAGGCTTTGGTTCTAATTAAACTTCGGACAACTTTTTCCTGTGGGATCTTTGTGACCACTATTGTGCTGTCAAATTTGCTACTTTCCAAGTAAATGCACCGGCTGCACTTTTGCTTGAGAACCTGAGCACTGAAAAGGAAAGGAGTTAGCATTCTTTCCACACTTTGATGTTTTTGTTTTATTGAATTACTTATTTACGATTACTAGGAAACTAGAACTTTTCAAGAATACCACATCAACTGGAACGCAGCCACTCAGGAAGCAGCTAGTTAACAGGTCACTGTGTCAGGAGGGCAATGGGCCAGTGGCGCAATGGATAACGCGTCTGACTATGGATCAGAAGATTCTAGGTTCAACTCCTGGCTGGCTCGGGTTAGTTCTGTTTTCTTAACTCCATGACTCTCATGACATTTAAATACTGTGTTTACCTGGAACCAGTAGCTCTGCAAATTAAGAACACTCACAACATGGAACCATCCCTTCGATAGCTCAGCTGGTAGAGCGGAGGACTGTAGGCGATGAATTGGTCATCCTTAGATTTGCGGTTTGAAGGAACATGTTTTTTATCTCTTGTGGGCACTTCTTGCCATGCCCTTCAAACTCACAGGTCCTTGAACTTGTGTCATAGAGGCCAGCTTTGGTCCGACAAAAATACATTCTCTGATGAACCCAGACCGTAACAGTGAGAGCACCAACTCCTAACCACAAGACCACCAGGGAGGGCCTGCAACATACCTGCCCTTCAAAGCTGCAAAGGACGCCTTGCAAATCTCGTCGAACAAGAGGTTTCAAAATCATGCCACTTCTTCTGTCAAGGAGTTGGCCTGTTAACCTCACTTGATGGCCAAACTCCTGTTCAGGAAAACTGTTTTGGACGCGATATCCAGTCCATCCCAAACATGGCTTTGTGTCTTTTTAGGATAGGAAGACTTTTTTGGGATGTCCTAGATTAAACTGTTTTAAACATAACTATATACATTTTAATAGCTTTTAAAAAAAGTGGTGATGATATTCAATTATCTGGTAAAAATATGCGTAATTACCTCTTGTAATTGTGTAAAAATTAGATGAACAAACATTTACTTTGCTGAGTCTGATAGCAAATATATTGTTGCTTGTCGAACGGTAAATTTTGAACTTTATTGCCCTTTGACTCTCTCCCTGAGGGTCATTGACAATTTCCAAGAGTGTGAGTGTGTCATCGTAAAATGGTGTAAACTTTCAGCTCAGATTGGAACTTGAATTGACACATACTGCCCCCAGCTGTGAAAAGCGTCAATGTGCCCTCCGACATTTCCTGTACTCTGATTGGTCAAATGATGTAAATGTTAAGATATTTTAAAGAATATCGCACAGTGATTGGCTGCAAATGTTGAAGCCCTTAAACATGACTGATGGTGCAGTAAAACATTGTTCAACGTTTAGAAGGAACATTCTGTGAAAGCTGGCCCTCAAGTTGCAGTCTACCCTAGAGGCTTTGGTTCTAATTAAACTTCGGACAACTTTTTCCTGTGGGATCTTTGTGACCACTATTGTGCTGTCAAATTTGCTACTTTCCAAGTAAATGCACCGGCTGCACTTTTGCTTGAGAACCTGAGCACTGAAAAGGAAAGGAGTTAGCATTCTTTCCACACTTTGATGTTTGTGTTTTATTGAATTACTTATTTACGATTACTAGGAAACTAGAACTTTTCAAGAATACCACATCAACTGGAACGCAGCCACTCAGGAAGCAGCTAGTTAACAGGTCACTGTGTCAGAAGGGCAATGGGCCAGTGGCGCAATGGATAACGCGTCTGACTACGGATCAGAAGATTCTAGGTTCAACTCCTGGCTGGCTCGGGTTAGTTCTGTTTTCTTAACTCCATGACTCTCATGACATTTAAATACTGTGTTTACCTGGAACCAGTAGCTCTGCAAATTAAGAACACTCACAACATGGAACCATCCCTTCGATAGCTCAGCTGGTAGAGCGGAGGACTGTAGGCGATGAATTGGTCATCCTTAGTTTTGCGGTTTGAAGGAACATGTTTTTTATCTCTTGTGGGCACTTCTTGCCATGCCCTTCAAACTCACAGGTCCTTGAACTTGTGTCATAGAGGCCAGCTTTGGTCCGACAAAAATACATTCTCTGATGAACCCAGACCGTAACAGTGAGAGCACCAACTCCTAACCACAAGACCACCAGGGAGGGCCTGCTACAGACCTGCCCTTCAAAGCAGCAAAGGACGCCTTGCAAATCTCGTCGAACAGGAGGTTTCAAGATCATGCCACTTCTTCTGTCAAGGAGTTGGCCTGTTAACCTCACTTGATGGCCAAACTCCTGTTCAGGAAAACTTTTTTAGACGCGATATCCAATCCATCCCAAACATGGCTTTGTGTGTCTTTTTAGGATTGGAAGACTTTTTTGGGATGTCCTAGATTAAATTGTTTTACACAAAACAACATACATTTTAATAGCTTTTAAAAAAAGTGGTGATGATATTCAATTATCTGGTAAAAATATGCGTAATTACCTCTTGTAATTGTGTAAAAATTAGATGAACATAACATTGACTTTGCTGAGTCTGATAGCAAATATATTGTTGCTTGTCGTACGGTAAATTTTGAACTTTATTGCCCTCTGACTCTCTCCCTGAGGGTCATTGACAATTTCCAAGAGTGTGAGTGTGTCATCGTCAAATGGTGTAAACTTTCAGCTCAGATTGGAACTTGAATTGACACATACTGCCCCAGCTGTGAAAAGCGTCAATGTGCCCTCCGACATTTCCTGTACTCTGATTGGTCAAATGATGTAAATGTTAAGATATTTGAAAGAATCTCGCACAGTGATTGGCTGCAAATGTTGAAGCCCTTAAACATGACTGATGGTGCAGTAAAACATTGTTCAACGTTTAGAAGGAACATTCTGTGAAAGCTGGCCCTCAAGTTGCAGTCTACCCTTGAGGCTTTGGTTCTAATTAAACTTCGGACAACTTTTTCCTGTGGGATCTTTGTGACCACTATTGTGCTGTCACATTTGCTACTTTCCAAGTAAATGCACCGGCTGCACTTTTGCTTGAGAACCTGAGCACTGAAAAGGAAAGGAGTTAGCATTCTTTCCACACTTTGATGTTTGTGTTTTATTGAATTACTTATTTACGATTACTAGGAAACTAGAACTTTTCAAGAATACCACATCAACTGGAACGCAGCCACTCAGGAAGCAGCTAGTTAACAGGTCACTGTGTCAGCAGGACCATGGGCCAGTGGCGCAATGGATAACGCGTCTGACTACGGATCAGGAGATTCTAGGTTCGACTCCTGGCTGGCTCGGGTTAGTTCTGTTTTCTTAACTCCATGACTCTCATGACATTTAAATACTGTGTTTACCTGGAACCAGTAGCTCTGCAAATTAGGAACACTCACAACATGCAACCATCCCTTCGATAGCTCAGCTGGTAGAGCGGAGGACTGTAGGCGATGAATTGGCCATCCTTAGGTCACTGGTTCAATTCCGGTTCGAAGGAACATGTTTTTTATCTCTTGTGGGCACTTCTTGCCATGCCCTTCAAACTCACAGGTCCTTGAACTTGTGTCATAGAGGCCAGCTTTGGTCCGACAAAAATACATTCTCTGATGAACCCAGACCGTAACAGTGAGAGCACCAACTCCTAACCACAAGACCACCAGGGAGGGCCTGCTACATACCTGCCCTTCAAAGCTGCAAAGGACGCCTTGCAAATCTCGTCGAGCAAGAGGTTTCAAAATCATGCCACTTCTTCTGTCAAGGAGTTGGCCTGTTAACCTCACTTGATGGCCAAACTCCTGTTCAGGAAAACTGTTTTGGACGCGATATCCAATCCATCCCAAACATGGCTTTGTGTGTCTTTTTAGGATTGGAAGACTTTTTTGGGATGTCCTAGATTAAACTGATTTAAACAAAACTATATACATTTTAATAGCTTTTAAAAAAAGTGGTGATGATATTCAATTATCTGGTAAAAATATGCGTAATTACCTCTTGTAATTGTGTAAAAATTAGATGAACAAACATTTACTTTGCTGAGTCTGATAGCAAATATATTGTTGCTTGTCGTACGGTAAATTTTGAACTTTATTGCCCTCTGACTCTCTCCCTGAGGGTCATTGACAATTTCCAAGAGTGTGAGTGTGTCATCGTCAAATGGTGTAAACTTTCAGCTCAGATTGGAACTTGAATTGACACATACTGCCCCCAGCTGTGAAAAGCGTCAATGTGCCCTCCGACATTTCCTGTACTCTGATTGGTCAAATGATGTAAATGTTAAGATATTTCAAGAATCTCGCACAGTGATTGGCTGCAAATGTTGAAGCCCTTAAACATGACTGATGGTGCAGTAAAACATTGTTCAACGTTTAGAAGGAACATTCTGTGAAAGCTGGCCCTCAAGATGCAGTCTACCCTAGAGGCTTTGGTTCTAATTAAACTTCGGACAACTTTTTCCTGTGGGATCTTTGTGACAACTATTGTGCTGTCAAATTTGCTACTTTCCAAGTAAATGCACCGGCTGCACTTTTGCTTGAGAACCTGACCACTGAAAAGGAAAGGAGTTAGCATTCTTTCCACACTTTGATGTTTGTGTTTTATTGAATTACTTATTTACGATAACTAGGAAACTAGAACTTTTCAAGAATACCACATCAACTGGAACGCAGCCACTCAGGAAGCAGCTAGTTAACAGGTCACTGTGTCAGAAGGGCAATGGGCCAGTGGCGCAATGGATAACGCGTCTGACTACGGATCAGAAGATTCTAGGTTCAACTCCTGGCTGGCTCGGGTTAGTTCTGTTTTCTTAACTCCATGACTCTCATGACATTTAAATAATGTGTTTACCTGGAACCAGTAGCTCTGAAAATTAAGAACACTCACAACATGGAACCATCCCTTCGATAGCTCAGCTGGTAGAGCGGAGGACTGTAGGCGATGAATTGGCCATCCCTAGGTTGCTGGTTCAATTCCAGCTCGAAGATCTCTTGTGGGCACTTCTTGCCATGCCCTTCAAACTCACAGTTGCTTGAACTTGTGTCATAGAGGCCAGCTTTGGTCCGACAAAAATACATTCTCTGATGAACCCAGACCGTAACAGTGAGAGCACCAACTCCTAACCACAAGACCACCAGGAAGGGCCTGCTACATACCTGCCCTTCAAAGCAGCAAAGGATGCCTTGCAAATCTCGTTGAACAGGAGGTTTCAAGATCATGCCACTTCTTCTGTCAAGGAGTTGGCCTGTTAACCTCACTTGATGGCCAAACTCCTGTGCAGGAAAACTTTTTTAGACGCGATATCCAATCCATCCCAAACATGGCTTTGTGTGTCTTTTTAGGATTGGAAGACTTTTTTGGGATGTCCTAGATTAAACTGTTTTAAACAAAACTACATACATTTTAATAGCTTTTAAAAAAGTGGTGATGATATTCAATTATCTGGTAAAAATATGCGTAATTACCTCTTGTAATTGTGTAAAAATTAGATGAACAAACATTTACTTTGCTGAGTCTGATAGCAAATATATTGTTGCTTGTCGTACGGTAAATTTTGAACTTTATTGCCCTCTGACTCTCTCCCTGAGGGTCATTGACAATTTCCAAGAGTGTGAGTGTGTCATCGTCAAATGGTGTAAACTTTCAGCTCAGATTGGAACTTGAATTGACACATACTGCCCCAGCTGTGAAAAGCGTCAATGTGCCCTCCGACATTTCCTGTACTCTGATTGGTCAAATGATGTAAATGTTAAGATATTTGAAAGAATCTCACACAGTGATTGGCTGCAAATGTTGAAGCCCTTAAACATGACTGATGGTGCAGTAAAACATTGTTCAACGTTTAGAAGGAACATTCTGTGAAAGCTGGCCCTCAAGTTGCAGTCTACCCTTGAGGCTTTGGTTCTAATTAAACTTCGGACATCTTTTTCCTGTGGGATCTTTGTGACCACTATTGTGCTGTCACATTTGCTACTTTCCAAGTAAATGCACCGGCTGCACTTTTGCTTGAGAACCTGAGCACTGAAAAGGAAAGGAGTTAGCATTCTTTCCACACTTTGATGTTTGTGTTTTATTGAATTACTTATTTACGATTACTAGGAAACTAGAACTTTTCAAGCATACGACATCAACTGGAACGCAGCCACTCAGGAAGCAGCTAGTTAACAGGTCACTGTGCCAGAAGGGCAATGGGCCAGTGGGGCAATGGATAATGCGTCTGACTACGGATCAGAAGATTCTAGGTTCGACTCCTGACTGGCTTGTGTTAGTTCTGTTTTCTTAACTCCATGACTCTTATGACATTTAAATACTGTGTTTACCTGGAACCAGTAGCTCTGCAAATTAGGAACACTCACAACATGGAACCATCCCTTCGATAGCTCAGCTGGTAGAGCGGAGGACTGTAGGCGATGAATTGGCCATCCTTAGGTCGCTGGTTCAATTCCGGCTCGAAGGAACATGTTTTTTATCTCTTGTGGGCACTTCTTGCCATGCCCTTCAAACTCACAGTTGCTTGAACTTGTGTCATAGAGGCCAACTTTGTTCCGACAAAAATACATTCTCTGATGAACCCAGACCGTAACAGTGAGAGCACCAACTCCTAACCACAAGACCACCAGGGAGGGCCTGCTACATACCTGCCCTTCAAAGCAGCAAAGGACGCCTTGCAAATCTCGTCGAACAGGAGGTTTCAAGATCATGCCACTTCTTCTGTCAAGGAGTTGGCCTGTTAACCTCACTTGATGGCCAAACTCCTGTGCAGGAAAACTTTTTTGGACGCGATATCTAATCCATCCCAAACATGGCTTTGTGTGTCTTTTTAGGATTGGAAGACTTTTTTGGGATGTCCTAGATTAAACTGTTTTACACAAAACAACATACATTTTAATAGCTTTTAAAAAAAGTGGTGATGATATTCAATTATCTGGTAAAAATATGCGTAATTACCTCTTGTAATTGTGTAAAAATTAGATGAACAAACATTTACTTTGCTGAGTCTGATAGCAAATATATTGTTGCTTGTCGTACGGTAAATTTTGAACTTTATTGCCCTCTGACTCTCTCCCTGAGGGTCATTGACAATTTCCAAGAGTGTGAGTGTGTCATCGTCAAATGGTGTAAACTTTCAGCTCAGATTGGAACTTGAATTGACACATACTGCCCCAGCTGTGAAAAGCGTCAATGTGCCCTCCAACATTTCCTGTACTCTGATTGGTCAAATGATGTAAATGTTAAGATATTTGAAAGAATCTCGCACAGTGATTGGCTGCAAATGTTGAAGCCCGTAAACATGACTGATGGTGCAGTAAAACATTGTTCAACGTTTAGAAGGAACATTCTGTGAAAGCTGGCCCTCAAGTTGCAATCTACTCTAGAGGCTTTGGTTCTAATTAAACTTCGGACAATTTTTACCAGTGGGATCCTTGTGACCACTTTTGTGGTGTCACATTTGCTACTTTCCAAGTAAATGCACCGGCTGCACTTTTGCTTGAGAACCTGAGCACTGAAAAGGAAAGGAGTTAGCATTCTTTCCACACTTTGATGTTTGTGTTTTATTGAATTACTTATTTACGATTACTAGGAAACTAGAACTTTTCAAGAATACCACATCAACTGGAACGCAGCCACTCAGGAAGCAGCTAGTTAACAGGTCACTGTGTCAGCAAGGCAATGGGCCAGTGGCGCAATGGATAGCGCGTCTGACTACGGATCAGGAGATTCTAGGTTTGACTCCTGGCTGGCTCGGGTTAGTTCTGTTTTCTTAACTCCATGACTCTCATGACATTTAAATACTGTGTTTACCTGGAACCAGTAGCTCTGCAAATTAGGAACACTCACAACATTAAACCATCCCTTTGATAGCTCAGCTGGTAGAGCGGAGGACTGTAGGCGATGAATTAGCCATCCTTAGGTCGCTGGTTCAATTCCAGCTCGAAGGAACATGTTTTTTATCTCTTGTGGGCACTTCTTGCCATGCCCTTCAAACTCACAGTTCCTTGAACTTGTGTCATAGAGGCCAGCTTTGGTCTGAGAAAAATACATTCTCTGATGAACCCAGACCGTAACAGTGAGAGCACCAACTCCTAACCACAAGACCACCAGGGAGGGACTGCTACATACCTGCCCTTCAAAGCAGCAAAGGATGCCTTGCAAATCTCGTCGAAAAGGAGGTTTCAAGATCATGCCACTTCTTCTGTCAAGGAGTTGGCCTGTTAACCTCACTTGATGGCCAAACTCCTGTGCAGGAAAACTTTTTTAGACGCGATATCCAATCCATCCCAAACATGGCTTTGTGTGTCTTTTTAGGATTGGAAGACTTTTTTGGGATGTCCTAGATTAAACTGTTTTACACAAAACAACATACATTTTAATAGTTTTTAAAAAAAGTGGTGATGATATTCAATTATCTGGTAAAAATATGCGTAATTACCTCTTGTAATTGTGTAAAAATTAGATGAACAAACATTTACTTTGCTGAGTCTGATAGCAAATATATTGTTGCTTGTCGTACGGTAAATTTTGAACTTTATTGCCCTCTGACTCTCTCCCTGAGGGTCATTGACAATTTCCAAGAGTGTGAGTGTGTCATCGTCAAATGGTGTAAACTTTCAGCTCAGATTGGAACTTGAATTGACACATACTGCCCCAGCTGTGAAAAGCGTCAATGTGCCCTCCGACATTTCCTGTACTCTGATTGGTCAAATGATGTAAATGTTAAGATATTTGAAAGAATCTCGCACAGTGATTGGCTGCAAATGTTGAAGCCCTTAAACATGACTGATGGTGCAGTAAAACATTGTTCAACGTTTAGAAGGAACATTCTGTGAAAGCTGCCCCTCAAGTTGCAGTCTACCCTTGAGGCTTTGGTTCTAATTAAACTTCGGACAACTTTTTCCTGTGGGATCTTTGTGACCACTATTGTGCTGTCACATTTGCTACTTTCCAAGTAAATGCACCGGCTGCACTTTTGCTTGAGAACCTGAGCACTGAAAAGGAAAGGAGTTAGCATTCTTTCCACACTTTGATGTTTGTGTTTTATTGAATTACTTATTTACGATTACTAGGAAACTAGAACTTTTCAAGCATACCACATCAACTGGAACGCAGCCACTCAGGAAGCAGCTAGTTAACAGGTCACTGTGTCAAAAGGGCAATGGGCCAGTGGGGCAATGGATAATGCGTTTGACTACGGATCAGAAGATTCTAGGTTCGACTCCTGACTGGCTTATGTTAGTTCTGTTTTCTTAACTCCATGACTCTCAAATACTGTGTTTACCTGGACCCAGTAGCTCTGCAAATTAGGAACACTCACAACATGGAACCATCCCTTCGATAGCTCAGCTGGTAGAGCGGAGGACTGTAGGCAATGAATTGGCCATCCTTAGGTCGCTGGTTCAATTCCGGCTCGAAGGAACATGTTTTTTATCTCTTGTGGACACTTCTTGCCATGCCCTTCAAACTCACAGGTCCTTGAACTTGTGTCATAGAGGCCAGCTTTGGTCCGACAAAAATACATTCTCTGATGAACCCAGACCGTAACATTGAGAGCACCAACTCCTAACCACAAGACCACCAGGGAGGGCCTGCTACATACCTGCCTTTCAAAGCAGCAAAGGACGCCTTGCAAATCTCGTCGAAAAGGAGGTTTCAAGATCATGCCACTTCTTCTGTCAAGGAGTTGGCCTGTTAACCTCACTTGATGGCCAAACTCCTGTGCAGGAAAACTTTTTTGGACGCAATATCTAATCCATCCCAAACATGGCTTTGTGTGTCTTTTTAGGATTGGAAGACTTTTTTGGAATGTCCTAGATTAAACTGTTTTACACAAAACAACATACATTTTAATAGATTTTAAAAAAAGTGGTGATGATATTCAATTATCTGGTAAAAATATGCGTAATTACCTCTTGTAATTGTGTAAAAATTAGATGAATAAACATTTACTTTGCTGAGTCTGATAGCAAATATATTGTTGCTTGTCGTACGGTAAATTTTGAACTTTATTGCCCTCTGACTCTCTCCCTGAGGGTCATTGACAATTTCCAAGAGTGTGAGTGTGTCATCGTCAAATGGTGTAAACTTTCAGCTCAGATTGGAACTTGAATTGACACATACTGCCCCAGCTGTGAAAAGCGTCAATGTGCCCTCCAACATTTCCTGTACTCTGATTGGTCAAATGATGTAAATGTTAAGATATTTGAAAGAATCTCGCACAGTGATTGGCTGCAAATGTTGAAGCCCGTAAACATGACTGATGGTGCAGTAAAACATTGTTCAACGTTTAGAAGGAACATTCTGTGAAAGCTGGCCCTCAAGTTGCAATCTACTCTAGAGGCTTTGGTTCTAATTAAACTTCGGACAACTTTTACCAGTGGGATCCTTGTGACCACTTTTGTGGTGTCACATTTGCTACTTTCCAAGTAAATGCACCGGCTGCACTTTTGCTTGAGAACCTGAGCACTGAAAAGGAAAGGAGTTAGCATTCTTTCCACACTTTGATGTTTTTGTTTTATTGAATTACTTATTTACGATTACTAGGAAACTAGAACTTTTCAAGAATACCACATCAACTGGAACGCAGCCACTCAGGAAGCAGCTAGTTAACAGGTCACTGTGTCACGAGGGAAATGGGCCAGTGGCGCAATGGATAACGCGTCTGACTACGGATCAGAAGATTCTAGGGTCGACTCCTGACTGGCTTATGTTAGTTCTGTTTTCTTAACTCCATGACTCTCATGACATTTAAATACTGTGTTTACCTGGAACCAGTAGCTCTGCAAATTAGGAACACTCACAACATGGAACCATCCCTTCGATAGCTCAGCTGGTAGAGCGGAGGACTGTAGGCGATGAATTGGCCATCCTTAGGTCGCTGGTTCAATTCCGGTTCGAAGGAACATGTTTTTTATCTCTTGTGGACACTTCTTGCCATGCCCTTCAAACTCACAGGTCCTTGAACTTGTGTCATAGAGGCCAGCTTTGGTCCGACAAAAATACATTCTCTGATGAACCCAGACCGTAACAGTGAGAGCACCAACTCCTAACCACAAGACCACCAGAGAGGGCCTGCTACATACCTGCCCTTCAAAGCAGCAAAGGACGCCTTGCAAATCTCATCGAAAAGGAGGTTTCAAGATCATGCCACTTCTTCTGTCAAGGAGTTGGCCTGTTAACCTCACTTGATGGCCAAACTCCTGTGCAGGAAAACTTTTTTGGACGCGATATCTAATCCATCCCAAACATGGCTTTGTGTGTCTTTTTAGGATTGGAAGACTTTTTTGGGATGTCCTAGATTAAACTGTTTTACACAAAACAACATACATTTTAATAGATTTTAAAAAAAGTGGTGATGATATTCAATTATCTGGTAAAAATATGCGTAATTACCTCTTGTAATTGTGTAAAAATTAGATGAATAAACATTTACTTTGCTGAGTCTGATAGCAAATATATTGTTGCTTGTCGTACGGTAAATTTTGAACTTTATTGCCCTCTGACTCTCTCCCTGAGGGTCATTGACAATTTCCAAGAGTGTGAGTGTGTCATCGTCAAATGGTGTAAACTTTCAGCTCAGATTGGAACTTGAATTGACACATACTGCCCCAGCTGTGAAAAGCGTCAATGTGCCCTCAAACATTTCCTGTACTCTGATTGGTCAAATGATGTAAATGTTAAGATATTTGAAAGAATCTCGCACAGTGATTGGCTGCAAATGTTGAAGCCCGTAAACATGACTGATGGTGCAGTAAAACATTGTTCAACGTTTAGAAGGAACATTCTGTGAAAGCTGGCCCTCAAGTTGCAGTCTACCCTTGAGGCTTTGGTTCTAATTAAACTTCGGACAACTTTTTCCTGTGGGATCTTTGTGACAACTATTGTGCTGTCAAATTTGCTACTTTCCAAGTAAATGCACCGGCTGCACTTTTGCTTGAGAACCTGAGCACTGAAAAGGAAAGGAGTTAGCATTCTTTCCACACTTTGATGTTTGTGTTTTATTGAATTACTTATTTACGATTACTAGGAAACTAGAACTTTTCAAGAATACCACATCAACTGGAACGCAGCCACTCAGGAAGCAGCTAGTTAACAGGTCACTGTGTCAGCAAGGCAATGGGCCAGTGGCGCAATGGATAGCGCGTCTGACTACGGATCAGGAGATTCTAGGTTTGACTCCTGGCTGGCTCGGGTTAGTTCTGTTTTCTTAACTCCATGACTCTCATGACATTTAAATACTGTGTTTACCTGGAACCAGTAGCTCTGCAAATTAGGAACACTCACAACATTAAACCATCCCTTCGATAGCTCAGCTGGTAGAGCGGAGGACTGTAGGCGATGAATTAGCCATCCTTAGGTCGCTGGTTCAATTCCAGCTCGAAGGAACATGTTTTTTATCTCTTGTGGGCACTTCTTGCCATGCCCTTCAAACTCACAGTTCCTTGAACTTGTGTCATAGAGGCCAGCTTTGGTCTGAGAAAAATACATTCTCTGATGAACCCAGACCGTAACAGTGAGAGCACCAACTCCTAACCACAAGACCACCAGGGAGGGACTGCTACATACCTGCCCTTCAAAGCAGCAAAGGATGCCTTGCAAATCTCGTCGAACAGGAGGTTTCAAGATCATGCCACTTCTTCTGTCAAGGAGTTGGCCTGTTAACCTCACTTGATGGCCAAACTCCTGTGCAGGAAAACTTTTTTAGACGCGATATCCAATCCATCCCAAACATGGCTTTGTGTGTCTTTTTAGGATTGGAAGACTTTTTTGGGATGTCCTAGATTAAACTGTTTTACACAAAACAACATACATTTTAATAGTTTTTAAAAAAAGTGGTGATGATATTCAATTATCTGGTAAAAATATGCGTAATTACCTCTTGTAATTGTGTAAAAATTAGATGAACAAACATTTACTTTGCTGAGTCTGATAGCAAATATATTGTTGCTTGTCGTACGGTAAATTTTGAACTTTATTGCCCTCTGACTCTCTCCCTGAGGGTCATTGACAATTTCCAAGAGTGTGAGTGTGTCATCGTCAAATGGTGTAAACTTTCAGCTCAGATTGGAACTTGAATTGACACATACTGCCCCAGCTGTGAAAAGCGTCAATGTGCCCTCCGACATTTCCTGTACTCTGATTGGTCAAATGATGTAAATGTTAAGATATTTGAAAGAATCTCGCACAGTGATTGGCTGCAAATGTTGAAGCCCGTAAACATGACTGATGGTGCAGTAAAACATTGTTCAACGTTTAGAAGGAACATTCTGTGAAAGCTGGCCCTCAAGTTGCAATCTACTCTAGAGGCTTTGGTTCTAATTAAACTTCGGACAATTTTTACCAGTGGGATCCTTGTGACCACTTTTGTGGTGTCACATTTGCTACTTTCCAAGTAAATGCACCGGCTGCACTTTTGCTTGAGAACCTGAGCACTGAAAAGGAAAGGAGTTAGCATTCTTTCCACACTTTGATGTTTGTGTTTTATTGAATTACTTATTTACGATTACTAGGAAATTAGAACTTTTCAAGAATACCACATCAACTGGAACGCAGCCACTCAGGAAGCAGCTAGTTAACAGGTCACTGTGTCAGCAAGGCAATGGGCCAGTGGCGCAATGGATAGCGCGTCTGACTACGGATCAGGAGATTCTAGGTTCGACTCCTGGCTGGCTCGGGTTAGTTCTGTTTTCTTAACTCCATGACTCTCATGACATTTAAATACTGTGTTTACCTGGAACCAGTAGCTCTGCAAATTAGGAACACTCACAACATTAAACCACCCCTTCGATAGCTCAGCTGGTAGAGCGGAGGACTGTAGGCGATGAATTGGCCATCCTTAGGTCGCTGGTTCAATTCCAGCTCAAAGGAACATGTTTTTTATCTCTTGTGGGCACTTCTTGCCATGCCCTTCAAACTCACAGTTCCTTGAACTTGTGTCATAGAAGCCAGCTTTGGTCTGACAAAAATACATTGTCTGATGAACCCAGACCGTAACAGTGAGAGCACCAACTCCTAACCACAAGACCACCAGGGAGGGCCTGCTACATACCTGCCCTTCAAAGCAGCAAAGGATGCCTTGCAAATCTCGTCGAACAGGAGGTTTCAAGATCATGCCACTTCTTCTGTCAAGGAGTTGGCCTGTTAACCTCACTTGATGGCCAAACTCCTGTTCAGGAAAACTGTTTTGGACGCGATATCCAATCCATCCCAAATATGGCTTTGTGTGTCTTTTTAGGATTGGAAGACTTTTTTGGGATGTCCTAGATTAAACTGTTTTAAACAAAACTATATACATTTTAATAGCTTTTAAAAAAAGTGGTGATGATATTCAATTATCTGGTAAAAATATGCATAATTACCTCTTGTAATAGTGTAAAAATTAGATGAACAAACATTTACTTTGCTGAGTCTGATAGCAAATATATTGTTGCTTGTCGAACGGTAAATTTTGAACTTTTTTGCCCTCTGACTCTCTCCCTGAGGGTTATTGACAATTTCCAAGAGTGTGAGTGTGTCATCGTCAAATGGTGTAAACTTTCAGCTCAGATTGGAACTTGAATTGACACATACTGCCCCAGCTGTGAAAAGCGTCAATGTGCCCTCCGACATTTCCTGTACTCTGATTGGTCAAATGATGTAAATGTTAAGATATTTGAAAGAATCTCGCACAGTGATTGGCTGCAAATGTTGAAGCCCTTAAACATTACTGATGGTGCAGTAAAACATTGTTCAACGTTTAGAAGGAACATTCTGTGAAAGCTGCCCCTCAAGTTGCAGTCTACCCTTGAGGCTTTGGTTCTAATTAAACTTCGGACAACTTTTTCCTGTGGGATCTTTGTGACCACTATTGTGCTGTCACATTTGCTACTTTCCAAGTAAATGCACCGGCTGCACTTTTGCTTGAGAACCTGAGCACTGAAAAGGAAAGGAGTTAGCATTCTTTCCACACTTTGATGTTTGTGTTTTATTGAATTACTTATTTACGATTACTAGGAAACTAGAACTTTTCAAGCATACCACATCAACTGGAACGCAGCCACTCAGGAAGCAGCTAGTTAACAGGTCACTATGTCAAAAGGGCAATGGGCCAGTGGGGCAATGGATAATCCGTCTGACTACGGATCAGAAGATTCTAGGGTCGACTCCTGACTGGCTTATGTTAGTTCTGTTTTCTTAACTCCATGACTCTCATGACATTTAAATACTGTGTTTACCTGGAACCAGTAGCTCTGCAAATTAGGAACACTCACAACATGGAACCATCCCTTCGATAGCTCAGCTGGTAGAGCGGAGGACTGTAGGCGATGAATTGGCCATCCTTAGGTCGCTGGTTCAATTCCGGTTCGAAGGAACATGTTTTTTATCTCTTGTGGACACTTCTTGCCATGCCCTTAAAACTCACAGGTCCTTGAACTTGTGTCATAGAGGCCAGCTTTGGTCCGACAAAAATACATTCTCTGATGAACCCAGACCGTAACAGTGAGAGCACCAACTCCTAACCACAAGACCACCAGAGAGGGCCTGCTACATACCTGCCCTTCAAAGCAGCAAAGGACGCCTTGCAAATCTCATCAAAAAGGAGGTTTCAAGATCATGCCACTTCTTCTGTCAAGGAGTTGGCCTGTTAACCTCACTTGATGGCCAAACTCCTGTGCAGGAAAACTTTTTTGGACGCGATATCCAATCCATCCCAAACATGGCTTTGTGTGTCTTTTTAGGATTGGAAGACTTTTTTGGGATGTCCTAGATTAAACTGTTTTACACAAAACAACATACATTTTAATAGATTTTAAAAAAAGTGGTGATGATATTCAATTATCTGGTAAAAATATGCGTAATTACCTCTTGTAATTGTGTAAAAATTAGATGAATAAACATTTACTTTGCTGAGTCTGATAGCAAATATATTGTTGCTTGTCGTACGGTAAATTTTGAACTTTATTGCCCTCTGACTCTCTCCCTGAGGGTCATTGACAATTTCCAAGAGTGTGAGTGTGTCATCGTCAAATGGTGTAAACTTTCAGCTCAGATTGGAACTTGAATTGACACATACTGCCCCAGCTGTGAAAAGCGTCAATGTGCCCTCAAACATTTCCTGTACTCTGATTGGTCAAATGATGTAAATGTTAAGATATTTGAAAGAATCTCGCACAGTGATTGGCTGCAAATGTTGAAGCCCGTAAACATGACTGATGGTGCAGTAAAACATTGTTCAACGTTTAGAAGGAACATTCTGTGAAAGCTGGCCCTCAAGTTGCAATCTACTCTAGAGGCTTTGGTTCTAATTAAACTTCGGACAATTTTTACCAGTGGGATCCTTGTGACCACTTTTGTGGTGTCACATTTGCTACTTTCCAAGTAAATGCACCGGCTGCACTTTTGCTTGAGAACCTGAGCACTGAAAAGGAAAGGAGTTAGCATTCTTTCCACACTTTGATGTTTGTGTTTTATTGAATTACTTATTTACGATTACTAGGAAATTAGAACTTTTCAAGAATACCACATCAACTGGAACGCAGCCACTCAGGAAGCAGCTAGTTAACAGGTCACTGTGTCAGCAAGGCAATGGGCCAGTGGCGCAATGGATAACGCGTCTGACTACGGATCAGGAGATTCTAGGTTCGACTCCTGGCTGGCTCGGGTTAGTTCTGTTTTCTTAACTCCATGACTCTCATGACATTTAAATACTGTGTTTACCTGGAACCAGTAGCTCTGCAAATTAGGAACACTCACAACATTAAACCACCCCTTCGATAGCTCAGCTGGTAGAGCGGAGGACTGTAGGCGATGAATTGGCCATCCTTAGGTCGCTGGTTCAATTCCAGCTCAAAGGAACATGTTTTTTATCTCTTGTGGGCACTTCTTGCCATGCCCTTCAAACTCACAGTTCCTTGAACTTGTGTCATAGAAGCCAGCTTTGGTCTGACAAAAATACATTGTCTGATGAACCCAGACCGTAACAGTGAGAGCACCAACTCCTAACCACAAGACCACCAGGGAGGGCCTGCTACATACCTGCCCTTCAAAGCAGCAAAGGATGCCTTGCAAATCTCGTCGAACAGGAGGTTTCAAGATCATGCCACTTCTTCTGTCAAGGAGTTGGCCTGTTAACCTCACTTGATGGCCAAACTCCTGTTCAGGAAAACTGTTTTGGACGCGATATCCAATCCATCCCAAATATGGCTTTGTGTGTCTTTTTAGGATTGGAAGACTTTTTTGGGATGTCCTAGATTAAACTGTTTTAAACAAAACTATATACATTTTAATAGCTTTTAAAAAAAGTGGTGATGATATTCAATTATCTGGTAAAAATATGCATAATTACCTCTTGTAATAGTGTAAAAATTAGATGAACAAACATTTACTTTGCTGAGTCTGATAGCAAATATATTGTTGCTTGTCGAACGGTAAATTTTGAACTTTTTTGCCCTCTGACTCTCTCCCTGAGGGTTATTGACAATTTCCAAGAGTGTGAGTGTGTCATCGTCAAATGGTGTAAACTTTCAGCTCAGATTGGAACTTGAATTGACACATACTGCCCCCAGCTGTGAAAAGCGTCAATGTGCCCTCCGACATTTCCTGTACTCTGATTGGTCAAATGATGTAAATGTTAAGATATTTGAAAGAATCTCGCACAGTGATTGGCTGCAAATGTTGAAGCCCTTAAACATGACTGATGGTGCAGTAAAACATTGTTCAACGTTTAGAAGGAACATTCTGTGAAAGCTGGCCCTCAAGTTGCAGTCTACCCTTGAGGCTTTGGTTCTAATTAAACTTCGGACAACTTTTTCCTGTGGGATCTTTGTGACAACTATTGTGCTGTCAAATTTGCTACTTTCCAAGTAAATGCACCGGCTGCACTTTTGCTTGAGAACCTGAGCACTGAAAAGGAAAGGAGTTAGCATTCTTTCCACACTTTGATGTTTGTGTTTTATTGAATTACTTATTTACGATTACTAGGAAACTAGAACTTTTCAAGAATACCACATCAACTGGAACGCAGCCACTCAGGAAGCAGCTAGTTAACAGGTCACTGTGTCAGCAAGGCAATGGGCCAGTGGCGCAATGGATAGCGCGTCTGACTACGGATCAGGAGATTCTAGGTTTGACTCCTGGCTGGCTCGGGTTAGTTCTGTTTTCTTAACTCCATGACTCTCATGACATTTAAATACTGTGTTTACCTGGAACCAGTAGCTCTGCAAATTAGGAACACTCACAACATTAAACCATCCCTTCGATAGCTCAGCTGGTAGAGCGGAGGACTGTAGGCGATGAATTAGCCATCCTTAGGTCGCTGGTTCAATTCCAGCTCGAAGGAACATGTTTTTTATCTCTTGTGGGCACTTCTTGCCATGCCCTTCAAACTCACAGTTCCTTGAACTTGTGTCATAGAGGCCAGCTTTGGTCTGAGAAAAATACATTCTCTGATGAACCCAGACCGTAACAGTGAGAGCACCAACTCCTAACCACAAGACCACCAGGGAGGGACTGCTACATACCTGCCCTTCAAAGCAGCAAAGGATGCCTTGCAAATCTCGTCGAACAGGAGGTTTCAAGATCATGCCACTTCTTCTGTCAAGGAGTTGGCCTGTTAACCTCACTTGATGGCCAAACTCCTGTGCAGGAAAACTTTTTTAGACGCGATATCCAATCCATCCCAAACATGGCTTTGTGTGTCTTTTTAGGATTGGAAGACTTTTTTGGGATGTCCTAGATTAAACTGTTTTACACAAAACAACATACATTTTAATAGTTTTTAAAAAAAGTGGTGATGATATTCAATTATCTGGTAAAAATATGCGTAATTACCTCTTGTAATTGTGTAAAAATTAGATGAACAAACATTTACTTTGCTGAGTCTGATAGCAAATATATTGTTGCTTGTCGTACGGTAAATTTTGAACTTTATTGCCCTCTGACTCTCTCCCTGAGGGTCATTGACAATTTCCAAGAGTGTGAGTGTGTCATCGTCAAATGGTGTAAACTTTCAGCTCAGATTGGAACTTGAATTGACACATACTGCCCCAGCTGTGAAAAGCGTCAATGTGCCCTCCGACATTTCCTGTACTCTGATTGGTCAAATGATGTAAATGTTAAGATATTTGAAAGAATCTCGCACAGTGATTGGCTGCAAATGTTGAAGCCCGTAAACATGACTGATGGTGCAGTAAAACATTGTTCAACGTTTAGAAGGAACATTCTGTGAAAGCTGGCCCTCAAGTTGCAATCTACTCTAGAGGCTTTGGTTCTAATTAAACTTCGGACAATTTTTACCAGTGGGATCCTTGTGACCACTTTTGTGGTGTCACATTTGCTACTTTCCAAGTAAATGCACCGGCTGCACTTTTGCTTGAGAACCTGAGCACTGAAAAGGAAAGGAGTTAGCATTCTTTCCACACTTTGATGTTTGTGTTTTATTGAATTACTTATTTACGATTACTAGGAAATTAGAACTTTTCAAGAATACCACATCAACTGGAACGCAGCCACTCAGGAAGCAGCTAGTTAACAGGTCACTGTGTCAGCAAGGCAATGGGCCAGTGGCGCAATGGATAGCGCGTCTGACTACGGATCAGGAGATTCTAGGTTCGACTCCTGGCTGGCTCGGGTTAGTTCTGTTTTCTTAACTCCATGACTCTCATGACATTTAAATACTGTGTTTACCTGGAACCAGTAGCTCTGCAAATTAGGAACACTCACAACATTAAACCACCCCTTCGATAGCTCAGCTGGTAGAGCGGAGGACTGTAGGCGATGAATTGGCCATCCTTAGGTCGCTGGTTCAATTCCAGCTCAAAGGAACATGTTTTTTATCTCTTGTGGGCACTTCTTGCCATGCCCTTCAAACTCACAGTTCCTTGAACTTGTGTCATAGAAGCCAGCTTTGGTCTGACAAAAATACATTGTCTGATGAACCCAGACCGTAACAGTGAGAGCACCAACTCCTAACCACAAGACCACCAGGGAGGGCCTGCTACATACCTGCCCTTCAAAGCAGCAAAGGATGCCTTGCAAATCTCGTCGAACAGGAGGTTTCAAGATCATGCCACTTCTTCTGTCAAGGAGTTGGCCTGTTAACCTCACTTGATGGCCAAACTCCTGTTCAGGAAAACTGTTTTGGACGCGATATCCAATCCATCCCAAATATGGCTTTGTGTGTCTTTTTAGGATTGGAAGACTTTTTTGGGATGTCCTAGATTAAACTGTTTTAAACAAAACTATATACATTTTAATAGCTTTTAAAAAAAGTGGTGATGATATTCAATTATCTGGTAAAAATATGCATAATTACCTCTTGTAATAGTGTAAAAATTAGATGAACAAACATTTACTTTGCTGAGTCTGATAGCAAATATATTGTTGCTTGTCGAACGGTAAATTTTGAACTTTTTTGCCCTCTGACTCTCTCCCTGAGGGTTATTGACAATTTCCAAGAGTGTGAGTGTGTCATCGTCAAATGGTGTAAACTTTCAGCTCAGATTGGAACTTGAATTGACACATACTGCCCCAGCTGTGAAAAGCGTCAATGTGCCCTCCGACATTTCCTGTACTCTGATTGGTCAAATGATGTAAATGTTAAGATATTTGAAAGAATCTCGCACAGTGATTGGCTGCAAATGTTGAAGCCCTTAAACATTACTGATGGTGCAGTAAAACATTGTTCAACGTTTAGAAGGAACATTCTGTGAAAGCTGCCCCTCAAGTTGCAGTCTACCCTTGAGGCTTTGGTTCTAATTAAACTTCGGACAACTTTTTCCTGTGGGATCTTTGTGACCACTATTGTGCTGTCACATTTGCTACTTTCCAAGTAAATGCACCGGCTGCACTTTTGCTTGAGAACCTGAGCACTGAAAAGGAAAGGAGTTAGCATTCTTTCCACACTTTGATGTTTGTGTTTTATTGAATTACTTATTTACGATTACTAGGAAACTAGAACTTTTCAAGCATACCACATCAACTGGAACGCAGCCACTCAGGAAGCAGCTAGTTAACAGGTCACTATGTCAAAAGGGCAATGGGCCAGTGGGGCAATGGATAATCCGTCTGACTACGGATCAGAAGATTCTAGGGTCGACTCCTGACTGGCTTATGTTAGTTCTGTTTTCTTAACTCCATGACTCTCATGACATTTAAATACTGTGTTTACCTGGAACCAGTAGCTCTGCAAATTAGGAACACTCACAACATGGAACCATCCCTTCGATAGCTCAGCTGGTAGAGCGGAGGACTGTAGGCGATGAATTGGCCATCCTTAGGTCGCTGGTTCAATTCCGGTTCGAAGGAACATGTTTTTTATCTCTTGTGGACACTTCTTGCCATGCCCTTAAAACTCACAGGTCCTTGAACTTGTGTCATAGAGGCCAGCTTTGGTCCGACAAAAATACATTCTCTGATGAACCCAGACCGTAACAGTGAGAGCACCAACTCCTAACCACAAGACCACCAGAGAGGGCCTGCTACATACCTGCCCTTCAAAGCAGCAAAGGACGCCTTGCAAATCTCATCAAAAAGGAGGTTTCAAGATCATGCCACTTCTTCTGTCAAGGAGTTGGCCTGTTAACCTCACTTGATGGCCAAACTCCTGTGCAGGAAAACTTTTTTGGACGCGATATCCAATCCATCCCAAACATGGCTTTGTGTGTCTTTTTAGGATTGGAAGACTTTTTTGGGATGTCCTAGATTAAACTGTTTTACACAAAACAACATACATTTTAATAGATTTTAAAAAAAGTGGTGATGATATTCAATTATCTGGTAAAAATATGCGTAATTACCTCTTGTAATTGTGTAAAAATTAGATGAATAAACATTTACTTTGCTGAGTCTGATAGCAAATATATTGTTGCTTGTCGTACGGTAAATTTTGAACTTTATTGCCCTCTGACTCTCTCCCTGAGGGTCATTGACAATTTCCAAGAGTGTGAGTGTGTCATCGTCAAATGGTGTAAACTTTCAGCTCAGATTGGAACTTGAATTGACACATACTGCCCCAGCTGTGAAAAGCGTCAATGTGCCCTCAAACATTTCCTGTACTCTGATTGGTCAAATGATGTAAATGTTAAGATATTTGAAAGAATCTCGCACAGTGATTGGCTGCAAATGTTGAAGCCCGTAAACATGACTGATGGTGCAGTAAAACATTGTTCAACGTTTAGAAGGAACATTCTGTGAAAGCTGGCCCTCAAGTTGCAATCTACTCTAGAGGCTTTGGTTCTAATTAAACTTCGGACAATTTTTACCAGTGGGATCCTTGTGACCACTTTTGTGGTGTCACATTTGCTACTTTCCAAGTAAATGCACCGGCTGCACTTTTGCTTGAGAACCTGAGCACTGAAAAGGAAAGGAGTTAGCATTCTTTCCACACTTTGATGTTTGTGTTTTATTGAATTACTTATTTACGATTACTAGGAAATTAGAACTTTTCAAGAATACCACATCAACTGGAACGCAGCCACTCAGGAAGCAGCTAGTTAACAGGTCACTGTGTCAGCAAGGCAATGGGCCAGTGGCGCAATGGATAACGCGTCTGACTACGGATCAGGAGATTCTAGGTTCGACTCCTGGCTGGCTCGGGTTAGTTCTGTTTTCTTAACTCCATGACTCTCATGACATTTAAATACTGTGTTTACCTGGAACCAGTAGCTCTGCAAATTAGGAACACTCACAACATTAAACCACCCCTTCGATAGCTCAGCTGGTAGAGCGGAGGACTGTAGGCGATGAATTGGCCATCCTTAGGTCGCTGGTTCAATTCCAGCTCAAAGGAACATGTTTTTTATCTCTTGTGGGCACTTCTTGCCATGCCCTTCAAACTCACAGTTCCTTGAACTTGTGTCATAGAAGCCAGCTTTGGTCTGACAAAAATACATTGTCTGATGAACCCAGACCGTAACAGTGAGAGCACCAACTCCTAACCACAAGACCACCAGGGAGGGCCTGCTACATACCTGCCCTTCAAAGCAGCAAAGGATGCCTTGCAAATCTCGTCGAACAGGAGGTTTCAAGATCATGCCACTTCTTCTGTCAAGGAGTTGGCCTGTTAACCTCACTTGATGGCCAAACTCCTGTTCAGGAAAACTGTTTTGGACGCGATATCCAATCCATCCCAAATATGGCTTTGTGTGTCTTTTTAGGATTGGAAGACTTTTTTGGGATGTCCTAGATTAAACTGTTTTAAACAAAACTATATACATTTTAATAGCTTTTAAAAAAAGTGGTGATGATATTCAATTATCTGGTAAAAATATGCATAATTACCTCTTGTAATAGTGTAAAAATTAGATGAACAAACATTTACTTTGCTGAGTCTGATAGCAAATATATTGTTGCTTGTCGAACGGTAAATTTTGAACTTTTTTGCCCTCTGACTCTCTCCCTGAGGGTTATTGACAATTTCCAAGAGTGTGAGTGTGTCATCGTCAAATGGTGTAAACTTTCAGCTCAGATTGGAACTTGAATTGACACATACTGCCCCCAGCTGTGAAAAGCGTCAATGTGCCCTCCGACATTTCCTGTACTCTGATTGGTCAAATGATGTAAATGTTAAGATATTTGAAAGAATCTCGCACAGTGATTGGCTGCAAATGTTGAAGCCCTTAAACATGACTGATGGTGCAGTAAAACATTGTTCAACGTTTAGAAGGAACATTCTGTGAAAGCTGGCCCTCAAGTTGCAGTCTACCCTAGATGCTTTGGTTCTAATTAAACTTCGGACAACTTTTTCCTGTGGGATCTTTGTGACCACTATTGTGCTGTCAAATTTGCTACTTTCCAAGTAAATGCACCGGCTGCACTTTTGCTTGAGAACCTGAGCACTGAAAAGGAAAGGAGTTAGCATTCTTTCCACACTTTGATGTTTGTGTTTTATTGAATTACTTATTTACGATTACTAGGAAACTAGAACTTTTCAAGAATACCACATCAACTGGAACGCATCCACTCAGGAAGCAGCTAGGTAACAGGTCACTGTGTCAGCAAGGCAATGGGCCAGTGGCGCAATGGATAACGCGTCTGACTACGGATCAGGAGATTCTAGGTTCGACTCCTGGCTGGCTCGGGTTAGTTCTGTTTTCTTAACTCCATGACTCTCATGACATTTAAATACTGTGTTTACCTGGAACCAGTAGCTCTGCAAATTAGGAACACTCACAACATTAAACCACCCCTTCGATAGCTCAGCTGGTAGAGCGGAGGACTGTAGGCGATGAATTGGCCATCCTTAGGTCGCTGGTTCAATTCCAGCTCAAAGGAACATGTTTTTTATCTCTTGTGGGCACTTCTTGCCATGCCCTTCAAACTCACAGTTCCTTGAACTTGTGTCATAGAGGCCAGCTTTGGTCCGACAAAAATACATTCTCTGATGAACCCAGACCGTAACAGTGAGAGCACCAACTCCTAACCACAAGACCACCAGGAAGGGCCTGCTACATACCTGCCCTTCAAAGCAGCAAAGGACGCCTTGCAAATCTCGTTGAACAGGAGGTTTCAAGATCATGCCACTTCTTCTGTCAAGGAGTTGGCCTGTTAACCTCACTTGATGGCCAAACTCCTGTGCAGGAAAACTTTTTTAGACGCGATATCCAATCCATCCCAAACATGGCTTTGTGTGTCTTTTTAGGATTGGAAGACTTTTTTGGGATGTCCTAGATTAAACTGTTTTAAACAAAACTACATACATTTTAATAGCTTTTAAAAAAGTGGTGATGATATTCAATTATCTGGTAAAAATATGCGTAATTACCTCTTGTAATTGTGTAAAAATTAGTTGAACAAACATTTACTTTGCTGAGTCTGATAGCAAATATATTGTTGCTTGTCGTACGGTAAATTTTGAACTTTATTGCCCTCTGACTCTCTCCCTGAGGGTCATTGACAATTTCCAAGAGTGTGAGTGTGTCATCGTCAAATGGTGTAAACTTTCAGCTCAGATTGGAACTTGAATTGACACATACTGCCCCAGCTGTGAAAAGCGTCAATGTGCCCTCCGACATTTCCTGTACTCTGATTGGTCAAATGATGTAAATGTTAAGATATTTGAAAGAATCTCACACAGTGATTGGCTGCAAATTTTGAAGCCCTTAAACATGACTGATGGTGCAGTAAAACATTGTTCAACGTTTAGAAGGAACATTCTGTGAAAGCTGGCCCTCAAGTTGCAGTCTACCCTTGAGGCTTTGGTTCTAATTAAACTTCGGACATCTTTTTCCTGTGGGATCTTTGTGACCACTATTGTGCTGTCACATTTGCTACTTTCCAAGTAAATGCACCGGCTGCACTTTTGCTTGAGAACCTGAGCACTGAAAAGGAAAGGAGTTAGCATTCTTTCCACACTTTGATGTTTGTGTTTTATTGAATTACTTATTTACGATTACTAGGAAACTAGAACTTTTCAAGCATACCACATCAACTGGAACGCAGCCACTCAGGAAGCAGCTAGTTAACAGGTCACTGTGCCAGAAGGGCAATGGGCCAGTGGGGCAATGGATAATGCGTCTGACTACGGATCAGAAGATTCTAGGTTCGACTCCTGACTGGCTTGTGTTAGTTCTGTTTTCTTAACTCCATGACTCTTATGACATTTAAATACTGTGTTTACCTGGAACCAGTAGCTCTGCAAATTAGGAACACTCACAACATGGAACCATCCCTTCGATAGCTCAGCTGGTAGAGCGGAGGACTGTAGGCGATGAATTGGCCATCCTTAGGTCGCTGGTTCAATTCCGGCTCGAAGGAACATGTTTTTTATCTCTTGTGGGCACTTCTTGCCATGCCCTTCAAACTCACAGTTGCTTGAACTTGTGTCATAGAGGCCAACTTTGTTCCGACAAAAATACATTCTCTGATGAACCCAGACCGTAACAGTGAGAGCACCAACTCCTAACCACAAGACCACCAGGGAGGGCCTGCTACATACCTGCCCTTCAAAGCAGCAAAGGACGCCTTGCAAATCTCGTCGAACAGGAGGTTTCAAGATCATGCCACTTCTTCTGTCAAGGAGTTGGCCTGTTAACCTCACTTGATGGCCAAACTCCTGTGCAGGAAAACTTTTTTAGACGCGATATCCAATCCATCCCAAACATGGCTTTGTGTGTCTTTTTAGGATTGGAAGACTTTTTTGGGATGTCCTAGATTAAACTGTTTTACACAAAACAACATACATTTTAATAGCTTTTAAAAAAAGTGGTGATGATATTCAATTATCTGGTAAAAATATGCGTAATTACCTCTTGTAATTGTGTAAAAATTAGATGAACAAACATTTACTTTGCTGAGTCTGATAGCAAATATATTGTTGCTTGTCGTACGGTAAATTTTGAACTTTATTGCCCTCTGACTCTCTCCCTGAGGGTCATTGACAATTTCCAAGAGTGTGAGTGTGTCATCGTCAAATGGTGTAAACTTTCAGCTCAGATTGGAACTTGAATTGACACATACTGCCCCAGCTGTGAAAAGCGTCAATGTGCCCTCCGACATTTCCTGTACTCTGATTGGTCAAATGATGTAAATGTTAAGATATTTGAAAGAATCTCGCACAGTGATTGGCTGCAAATGTTGAAGCCCTTAAACATGACTGATGGTGCAGTAAAACATTGTTCAACGTTTAGAAGGAACATTCTGTGAAAGCTGCCCCTCAAGTTGCAGTCTACCCTTGAGGCTTTGGTTCTAATTAAACTTCGGACAACTTTTTCCTGTGGGATCTTTGTGACCACTATTGTGCTGTCACATTTGCTACTTTCCAAGTAAATGCACCGGCTGCACTTTTGCTTGAGAACCTGAGCACTGAAAAGGAAAGGAGTTAGCATTCTTTCCACACTTTGATGTTTGTGTTTTATTGAATTACTTATTTACGATTACTAGGAAACTAGAACTTTTCAAGCATACCACATCAACTGGAACGCAGCCACTCAGGAAGCAGCTAGTTAACAGGTCACTGTGTCAAAAGGGCAATGGGCCAGTGGGGCAATGGATAATGCGTTTGACTACGGATCAGAAGATTCTAGGTTCGACTCCTGACTGGCTTATGTTAGTTCTGTTTTCTTAACTCCATGACTCTCAAATACTGTGTTTACCTGGACCCAGTAGCTCTGCAAATTAGGAACACTCACAACATGGAACCATCCCTTCGATAGCTCAGCTGGTAGAGCGGAGGACTGTAGGCAATGAATTGGCCATCCTTAGGTCGCTGGTTCAATTCCGGCTCGAAGGAACATGTTTTTTATCTCTTGTGGACACTTCTTGCCATGCCCTTCAAACTCACAGGTCCTTGAACTTGTGTCATAGAGGCCAGCTTTGGTCCGACAAAAATACATTCTCTGATGAACCCAGACCGTAACATTGAGAGCACCAACTCCTAACCACAAGACCACCAGGGAGGGCCTGCTACATACCTGCCTTTCAAAGCAGCAAAGGACGCCTTGCAAATCTCGTCGAAAAGGAGGTTTCAAGATCATGCCACTTCTTCTGTCAAGGAGTTGGCCTGTTAACCTCACTTGATGGCCAAACTCCTGTGCAGGAAAACTTTTTTGGACGCGATATCTAATCCATCCCAAACATGGCTTTGTGTGTCTTTTTAGGATTGGAAGACTTTTTTGGAATGTCCTAGATTAAACTGTTTTACACAAAACAACATACATTTTAATAGATTTTAAAAAAAGTGGTGATGATATTCAATTATCTGGTAAAAATATGCGTAATTACCTCTTGTAATTGTGTAAAAATTAGATGAATAAACATTTACTTTGCTGAGTCTGATAGCAAATATATTGTTGCTTGTCGTACGGTAAATTTTGAACTTTATTGCCCTCTGACTCTCTCCCTGAGGGTCATTGACAATTTCCAAGAGTGTGAGTGTGTCATCGTCAAATGGTGTAAACTTTCAGCTCAGATTGGAACTTGAATTGACACATACTGCCCCAGCTGTGAAAAGCGTCAATGTGCCCTCCAACATTTCCTGTACTCTGATTGGTCAAATGATGTAAATGTTAAGATATTTGAAAGAATCTCGCACAGTGATTGGCTGCAAATGTTGAAGCCCGTAAACATGACTGATGGTGCAGTAAAACATTGTTCAACGTTTAGAAGGAACATTCTGTGAAAGCTGGCCCTCAAGTTGCAATCTACTCTAGAGGCTTTGGTTCTAATTAAACTTCGGACAACTTTTACCAGTGGGATCCTTGTGACCACTTTTGTGGTGTCACATTTGCTACTTTCCAAGTAAATGCACCGGCTGCACTTTTGCTTGAGAACCTGAGCACTGAAAAGGAAAGGAGTTAGCATTCTTTCCACACTTTGATGTTTGTGTTTTATTGAATTACTTATTTACGATTACTAGGAAACTAGAACTTTTCAAGAATACCACATCAACTGGAACGCAGCCACTCAGGAAGCAGCTAGTTAACAGGTCACTGTGTCACGAGGGAAATGGGCCAGTGGCGCAATGGATAACGCGTCTGACTACGGATCAGAAGATTCTAGGGTCGACTCCTGACTGGCTTATGTTAGTTCTGTTTTCTTAACTCCATGACTCTCATGACATTTAAATACTGTGTTTACCTGGAACCAGTAGCTCTGCAAATTAGGAACACTCACAACATGGAACCATCCCTTCGATAGCTCAGCTGGTAGAGCGGAGGACTGTAGGCGATGAATTGGCCATCCTTAGGTCGCTGGTTCAATTCCGGTTCGAAGGAACATGTTTTTTATCTCTTGTGGACACTTCTTGCCATGCCCTTCAAACTCACAGGTCCTTGAACTTGTGTCATAGAGGCCAGCTTTGGTCCGACAAAAATACATTCTCTGATGAACCCAGACCGTAACAGTGAGAGCACCAACTCCTAACCACAAGACCACCAGAGAGGGCCTGCTACATACCTGCCCTTCAAAGCAGCAAAGGACGCCTTGCAAATCTCATCGAAAAGGAGGTTTCAAGATCATGCCACTTCTTCTGTCAAGGAGTTGGCCTGTTAACCTCACTTGATGGCCAAACTCCTGTGCAGGAAAACTTTTTTGGACGCGATATCTAATCCATCCCAAACATGGCTTTGTGTGTCTTTTTAGGATTGGAAGACTTTTTTGGGATGTCCTAGATTAAACTGTTTTACACAAAACAACATACATTTTAATAGATTTTAAAAAAAGTGGTGATGATATTCAATTATCTGGTAAAAATATGCGTAATTACCTCTTGTAATTGTGTAAAAATTAGATGAATAAACATTTACTTTGCTGAGTCTGATAGCAAATATATTGTTGCTTGTCGTACGGTAAATTTTGAACTTTATTGCCCTCTGACTCTCTCCCTGAGGGTCATTGACAATTTCCAAGAGTGTGAGTGTGTCATCGTCAAATGGTGTAAACTTTCAGCTCAGATTGGAACTTGAATTGACACATACTGCCCCAGCTGTGAAAAGCGTCAATGTGCCCTCAAACATTTCCTGTACTCTGATTGGTCAAATGATGTAAATGTTAAGATATTTGAAAGAATCTCGCACAGTGATTGGCTGCAAATGTTGAAGCCCGTAAACATGACTGATGGTGCAGTAAAACATTGTTCAACGTTTAGAAGGAACATTCTGTGAAAGCTGGCCCTCAAGTTGCAATCTACTCTAGAGGCTTTGGTTCTAATTAAACTTCGGACAATTTTTACCAGTGGGATCCTTGTGACCACTTTTGTGGTGTCACATTTGCTACTTTCCAAGTAAATGCACCGGCTGCACTTTTGCTTGAGAACCTGAGCACTGAAAAGGAAAGGAGTTAGCATTCTTTCCACACTTTGATGTTTGTGTTTTATTGAATTACTTATTTACGATTACTAGGAAATTAGAACTTTTCAAGAATACCACATCAACTGGAACGCAGCCACTCAGGAAGCAGCTAGTTAACAGGTCACTGTGTCAGCAAGGCAATGGGCCAGTGGCGCAATGGATAACGCGTCTGACTACGGATCAGGAGATTCTAGGTTCGACTCCTGGCTGGCTCGGGTTAGTTCTGTTTTCTTAACTCCATGACTCTCATGACATTTAAATACTGTGTTTACCTGGAACCAGTAGCTCTGCAAATTAGGAACACTCACAACATTAAACCACCCCTTCGATAGCTCAGCTGGTAGAGCGGAGGACTGTAGGCGATGAATTGGCCATCCTTAGGTCGCTGGTTCAATTCCAGCTCAAAGGAACATGTTTTTTATCTCTTGTGGGCACTTCTTGCCATGCCCTTCAAACTCACAGTTCCTTGAACTTGTGTCATAGAAGCCAGCTTTGGTCTGACAAAAATACATTGTCTGATGAACCCAGACCGTAACAGTGAGAGCACCAACTCCTAACCACAAGACCACCAGGGAGGGCCTGCTACATACCTGCCCTTCAAAGCAGCAAAGGATGCCTTGCAAATCTCGTCGAACAGGAGGTTTCAAGATCATGCCACTTCTTCTGTCAAGGAGTTGGCCTGTTAACCTCACTTGATGGCCAAACTCCTGTTCAGGAAAACTGTTTTGGACGCGATATCCAATCCATCCCAAATATGGCTTTGTGTGTCTTTTTAGGATTGGAAGACTTTTTTGGGATGTCCTAGATTAAACTGTTTTAAACAAAACTATATACATTTTAATAGCTTTTAAAAAAAGTGGTGATGATATTCAATTATCTGGTAAAAATATGCATAATTACCTCTTGTAATAGTGTAAAAATTAGATGAACAAACATTTACTTTGCTGAGTCTGATAGCAAATATATTGTTGCTTGTCGAACGGTAAATTTTGAACTTTTTTGCCCTCTGACTCTCTCCCTGAGGGTTATTGACAATTTCCAAGAGTGTGAGTGTGTCATCGTCAAATGGTGTAAACTTTCAGCTCAGATTGGAACTTGAATTGACACATACTGCCCCAGCTGTGAAAAGCGTCAATGTGCCCTCCGACATTTCCTGTACTCTGATTGGTCAAATGATGTAAATGTTAAGATATTTGAAAGAATCTCGCACAGTGATTGGCTGCAAATGTTGAAGCCCTTAAACATGACTGATGGTGCAGTAAAACATTGTTCAACGTTTAGAAGGAACATTCTGTGAAAGCTGCCCCTCAAGTTGCAGTCTACCCTTGAGGCTTTGGTTCTAATTAAACTTCGGACAACTTTTTCCTGTGGGATCTTTGTGACCACTATTGTGCTGTCACATTTGCTACTTTCCAAGTAAATGCACCGGCTGCACTTTTGCTTGAGAACCTGAGCACTGAAAAGGAAAGGAGTTAGCATTCTTTCCACACTTTGATGTTTGTGTTTTATTGAATTACTTATTTACGATTACTAGGAAACTAGAACTTTTCAAGCATACCACATCAACTGGAACGCAGCCACTCAGGAAGCAGCTAGTTAACAGGTCACTATGTCAAAAGGGCAATGGGCCAGTGGGGCAATGGATAATGCGTTTGACTACGGATCAGAAGATTCTAGGGTCGACTCCTGACTGGCTTATGTTAGTTCTGTTTTCTTAACTCCATGACTCTCAAATACTGTGTTTACCTGGACCCAGTAGCTCTGCAAATTAGGAACACTCACAACATGGAACCATCCCTTCGATAGCTCAGCTGGTAGAGCGGAGGACTGTAGGCAATGAATTGGCCATCCTTAGGTCGCTGGTTCAATTCCGGCTCGAAGGAACATGTTTTTTATCTCTTGTGGACACTTCTTGCCATGCCCTTCAAACTCACAGGTCCTTGAACTTGTGTCATAGAGGCCAGCTTTGGTCCGACAAAAATACATTCTCTGATGAACCCAGACCGTAACAGTGAGAGCACCAACTCCTAACCACAAGACCACCAGGGAGGGCCTGCTACATACCTGCCTTTCAAAGCAGCAAAGGACGCCTTGCAAATCTCGTCGAAAAGGAGGTTTCAAGATCATGCCACTTCTTCTGTCAAGGAGTTGGCCTGTTAACCTCACTTGATGGCCAAACTCCTGTGCAGGAAAACTTTTTTGGACGCAATATCTAATCCATCCCAAACATGGCTTTGTGTGTCTTTTTAGGATTGGAAGACTTTTTTGGAATGTCCTAGATTAAACTGTTTTACACAAAACAACATACATTTTAATAGATTTTAAAAAAAGTGGTGATGATATTCAATTATCTGGTAAAAATATGCGTAATTACCTCTTGTAATTGTGTAAAAATTAGATGAATAAACATTTACTTTGCTGAGTCTGATAGCAAATATATTGTTGCTTGTCGTACGGTAAATTTTGAACTTTATTGCCCTCTGACTCTCTCCCTGAGGGTCATTGACAATTTCCAAGAGTGTGAGTGTGTCATCGTCAAATGGTGTAAACTTTCAGCTCAGATTGGAACTTGAATTGACACATACTGCCCCAGCTGTGAAAAGCGTCAATGTGCCCTCCAACATTTCCTGTACTCTGATTGGTCAAATGATGTAAATGTTAAGATATTTGAAAGAATCTCGCACAGTGATTGGCTGCAAATGTTGAAGCCCGTAAACATGACTGATGGTGCAGTAAAACATTGTTCAACGTTTAGAAGGAACATTCTGTGAAAGCTGGCCCTCAAGTTGCAATCTACTCTAGAGGCTTTGGTTCTAATTAAACTTCGGACAACTTTTACCAGTGGGATCCTTGTGACCACTTTTGTGGTGTCACATTTGCTACTTTCCAAGTAAATGCACCGGCTGCACTTTTGCTTGAGAACCTGAGCACTGAAAAGGAAAGGAGTTAGCATTCTTTCCACACTTTGATGTTTGTGTTTTATTGAATTACTTATTTACGATTACTAGGAAACTAGAACTTTTCAAGAATACCACATCAACTGGAACGCAGCCACTCAGGAAGCAGCTAGTTAACAGGTCACTGTGTCACGAGGGAAATGGGCCAGTGGCGCAATGGATAACGCGTCTGACTACGGATCAGAAGATTCTAGGGTCGACTCCTGACTGGCTTATGTTAGTTCTGTTTTCTTAACTCCATGACTCTCATGACATTTAAATACTGTGTTTACCTGGAACCAGTAGCTCTGCAAATTAGGAACACTCACAACATGGAACCATCCCTTCGATAGCTCAGCTGGTAGAGCGGAGGACTGTAGGCGATGAATTGGCCATCCTTAGGTCGCTGGTTCAATTCCGGTTCGAAGGAACATGTTTTTTATCTCTTGTGGACACTTCTTGCCATGCCCTTCAAACTCACAGGTCCTTGAACTTGTGTCATAGAGGCCAGCTTTGGTCCGACAAAAATACATTCTCTGATGAACCCAGACCGTAACAGTGAGAGCACCAACTCCTAACCACAAGACCACCAGAGAGGGCCTGCTACATACCTGCCCTTCAAAGCAGCAAAGGACGCCTTGCAAATCTCATCGAAAAGGAGGTTTCAAGATCATGCCACTTCTTCTGTCAAGGAGTTGGCCTGTTAACCTCACTTGATGGCCAAACTCCTGTGCAGGAAAACTTTTTTGGACGCGATATCTAATCCATCCCAAACATGGCTTTGTGTGTCTTTTTAGGATTGGAAGACTTTTTTGGGATGTCCTAGATTAAACTGTTTTACACAAAACAACATACATTTTAATAGATTTTAAAAAAAGTGGTGATGATATTCAATTATCTGGTAAAAATATGCGTAATTACCTCTTGTAATTGTGTAAAAATTAGATGAATAAACATTTACTTTGCTGAGTCTGATAGCAAATATATTGTTGCTTGTCGTACGGTAAATTTTGAACTTTATTGCCCTCTGACTCTCTCCCTGAGGGTCATTGACAATTTCCAAGAGTGTGAGTGTGTCATCGTCAAATGGTGTAAACTTTCAGCTCAGATTGGAACTTGAATTGACACATACTGCCCCAGCTGTGAAAAGCGTCAATGTGCCCTCAAACATTTCCTGTACTCTGATTGGTCAAATGATGTAAATGTTAAGATATTTGAAAGAATCTCGCACAGTGATTGGCTGCAAATGTTGAAGCCCGTAAACATGACTGATGGTGCAGTAAAACATTGTTCAACGTTTAGAAGGAACATTCTGTGAAAGCTGGCCCTCAAGTTGCAATCTACTCTAGAGGCTTTGGTTCTAATTAAACTTCGGACAATTTTTACCAGTGGGATCCTTGTGACCACTTTTGTGGTGTCACATTTGCTACTTTCCAAGTAAATGCACCGGCTGCACTTTTGCTTGAGAACCTGAGCACTGAAAAGGAAAGGAGTTAGCATTCTTTCCACACTTTGATGTTTGTGTTTTATTGAATTACTTATTTACGATTACTAGGAAATTAGAACTTTTCAAGAATACCACATCAACTGGAACGCAGCCACTCAGGAAGCAGCTAGTTAACAGGTCACTGTGTCAGCAAGGCAATGGGCCAGTGGCGCAATGGATAACGCGTCTGACTACGGATCAGGAGATTCTAGGTTCGACTCCTGGCTGGCTCGGGTTAGTTCTGTTTTCTTAACTCCATGACTCTCATGACATTTAAATACTGTGTTTACCTGGAACCAGTAGCTCTGCAAATTAGGAACACTCACAACATTAAACCACCCCTTCGATAGCTCAGCTGGTAGAGCGGAGGACTGTAGGCGATGAATTGGCCATCCTTAGGTCGCTGGTTCAATTCCAGCTCAAAGGAACATGTTTTTTATCTCTTGTGGGCACTTCTTGCCATGCCCTTCAAACTCACAGTTCCTTGAACTTGTGTCATAGAAGCCAGCTTTGGTCTGACAAAAATACATTGTCTGATGAACCCAGACCGTAACAGTGAGAGCACCAACTCCTAACCACAAGACCACCAGGGAGGGCCTGCTACATACCTGCCCTTCAAAGCAGCAAAGGATGCCTTGCAAATCTCGTCGAACAGGAGGTTTCAAGATCATGCCACTTCTTCTGTCAAGGAGTTGGCCTGTTAACCTCACTTGATGGCCAAACTCCTGTTCAGGAAAACTGTTTTGGACGCGATATCCAATCCATCCCAAATATGGCTTTGTGTGTCTTTTTAGGATTGGAAGACTTTTTTGGGATGTCCTAGATTAAACTGTTTTAAACAAAACTATATACATTTTAATAGCTTTTAAAAAAAGTGGTGATGATATTCAATTATCTGGTAAAAATATGCATAATTACCTCTTGTAATAGTGTAAAAATTAGATGAACAAACATTTACTTTGCTGAGTCTGATAGCAAATATATTGTTGCTTGTCGAACGGTAAATTTTGAACTTTTTTGCCCTCTGACTCTCTCCCTGAGGGTTATTGACAATTTCCAAGAGTGTGAGTGTGTCATCGTCAAATGGTGTAAACTTTCAGCTCAGATTGGAACTTGAATTGACACATACTGCCCCAGCTGTGAAAAGCGTCAATGTGCCCTCCGACATTTCCTGTACTCTGATTGGTCAAATGATGTAAATGTTAAGATATTTGAAAGAATCTCGCACAGTGATTGGCTGCAAATGTTGAAGCCCTTAAACATGACTGATGGTGCAGTAAAACATTGTTCAACGTTTAGAAGGAACATTCTGTGAAAGCTGCCCCTCAAGTTGCAGTCTACCCTTGAGGCTTTGGTTCTAATTAAACTTCGGACAACTTTTTCCTGTGGGATCTTTGTGACCACTATTGTGCTGTCACATTTGCTACTTTCCAAGTAAATGCACCGGCTGCACTTTTGCTTGAGAACCTGAGCACTGAAAAGGAAAGGAGTTAGCATTCTTTCCACACTTTGATGTTTGTGTTTTATTGAATTACTTATTTACGATTACTAGGAAACTAGAACTTTTCAAGCATACCACATCAACTGGAACGCAGCCACTCAGGAAGCAGCTAGTTAACAGGTCACTATGTCAAAAGGGCAATGGGCCAGTGGGGCAATGGATAATGCGTTTGACTACGGATCAGAAGATTCTAGGGTCGACTCCTGACTGGCTTATGTTAGTTCTGTTTTCTTAACTCCATGACTCTCAAATACTGTGTTTACCTGGACCCAGTAGCTCTGCAAATTAGGAACACTCACAACATGGAACCATCCCTTCGATAGCTCAGCTGGTAGAGCGGAGGACTGTAGGCAATGAATTGGCCATCCTTAGGTCGCTGGTTCAATTCCGGCTCGAAGGAACATGTTTTTTATCTCTTGTGGACACTTCTTGCCATGCCCTTCAAACTCACAGGTCCTTGAACTTGTGTCATAGAGGCCAGCTTTGGTCCGACAAAAATACATTCTCTGATGAACCCAGACCGTAACAGTGAGAGCACCAACTCCTAACCACAAGACCACCAGGGAGGGCCTGCTACATACCTGCCTTTCAAAGCAGCAAAGGACGCCTTGCAAATCTCGTCGAAAAGGAGGTTTCAAGATCATGCCACTTCTTCTGTCAAGGAGTTGGCCTGTTAACCTCACTTGATGGCCAAACTCCTGTGCAGGAAAACTTTTTTGGACGCAATATCTAATCCATCCCAAACATGGCTTTGTGTGTCTTTTTAGGATTGGAAGACTTTTTTGGAATGTCCTAGATTAAACTGTTTTACACAAAACAACATACATTTTAATAGATTTTAAAAAAAGTGGTGATGATATTCAATTATCTGGTAAAAATATGCGTAATTACCTCTTGTAATTGTGTAAAAATTAGATGAATAAACATTTACTTTGCTGAGTCTGATAGCAAATATATTGTTGCTTGTCGTACGGTAAATTTTGAACTTTATTGCCCTCTGACTCTCTCCCTGAGGGTCATTGACAATTTCCAAGAGTGTGAGTGTGTCATCGTCAAATGGTGTAAACTTTCAGCTCAGATTGGAACTTGAATTGACACATACTGCCCCAGCTGTGAAAAGCGTCAATGTGCCCTCCAACATTTCCTGTACTCTGATTGGTCAAATGATGTAAATGTTAAGATATTTGAAAGAATCTCGCACAGTGATTGGCTGCAAATGTTGAAGCCTGTAAACATGACTGATGGTGCAGTAAAACATTGTTCAACGTTTAGAAGGAACATTCTGTGAAAGCTGGCCCTCAAGTTGCAATCTACTCTAGAGGCTTTGGTTCTAATTAAACTTCGGACAACTTTTACCAGTGGGATCCTTGTGACCACTTTTGTGGTGTCACATTTGCTACTTTCCAAGTAAATGCACCGGCTGCACTTTTGCTTGAGAACCTGAGCACTGAAAAGGAAAGGAGTTAGCATTCTTTCCACACTTTGATGTTTGTGTTTTATTGAATTACTTATTTACGATTACTAGGAAACTAGAACTTTTCAAGAATACCACATCAACTGGAACGCAGCCACTCAGGAAGCAGCTAGTTAACAGGTCACTGTGTCACGAGGGAAATGGGCCAGTGGCGCAATGGATAACGCGTCTGACTACGGATCAGAAGATTCTAGGGTCGACTCCTGACTGGCTTATGTTAGTTCTGTTTTCTTAACTCCATGACTCTCATGACATTTAAATACTGTGTTTACCTGGAACCAGTAGCTCTGCAAATTAGGAACACTCACAACATGGAACCATCCCTTCGATAGCTCAGCTGGTAGAGCGGAGGACTGTAGGCGATGAATTGGCCATCCTTAGGTCGCTGGTTCAATTCCGGTTCGAAGGAACATGTTTTTTATCTCTTGTGGACACTTCTTGCCATGCCCTTCAAACTCACAGGTCCTTGAACTTGTGTCATAGAGGCCAGCTTTGGTCCGACAAAAATACATTCTCTGATGAACCCAGACCGTAACAGTGAGAGCACCAACTCCTAACCACAAGACCACCAGAGAGGGCCTGCTACATACCTGCCCTTCAAAGCAGCAAAGGACGCCTTGCAAATCTCATCGAAAAGGAGGTTTCAAGATCATGCCACTTCTTCTGTCAAGGAGTTGGCCTGTTAACCTCACTTGATGGCCAAACTCCTGTGCAGGAAAACTTTTTTGGACGCGATATCTAATCCATCCCAAACATGGCTTTGTGTGTCTTTTTAGGATTGGAAGACTTTTTTGGGATGTCCTAGATTAAACTGTTTTACACAAAACAACATACATTTTAATAGATTTTAAAAAAAGTGGTGATGATATTCAATTATCTGGTAAAAATATGCGTAATTACCTCTTGTAATTGTGTAAAAATTAGATGAATAAACATTTACTTTGCTGAGTCTGATAGCAAATATATTGTTGCTTGTCGTACGGTAAATTTTGAACTTTATTGCCCTCTGACTCTCTCCCTGAGGGTCATTGACAATTTCCAAGAGTGTGAGTGTGTCATCGTCAAATGGTGTAAACTTTCAGCTCAGATTGGAACTTGAATTGACACATACTGCCCCAGCTGTGAAAAGCGTCAATGTGCCCTCAAACATTTCCTGTACTCTGATTGGTCAAATGATGTAAATGTTAAGATATTTGAAAGAATCTCGCACAGTGATTGGCTGCAAATGTTGAAGCCCGTAAACATGACTGATGGTGCAGTAAAACATTGTTCAACGTTTAGAAGGAACATTCTGTGAAAGCTGGCCCTCAAGTTGCAATCTACTCTAGAGGCTTTGGTTCTAATTAAACTTCGGACAATTTTTACCAGTGGGATCCTTGTGACCACTTTTGTGGTGTCACATTTGCTACTTTCCAAGTAAATGCACCGGCTGCACTTTTGCTTGAGAACCTGAGCACTGAAAAGGAAAGGAGTTAGCATTCTTTCCACACTTTGATGTTTGTGTTTTATTGAATTACTTATTTACGATTACTAGGAAATTAGAACTTTTCAAGAATACCACATCAACTGGAACGCAGCCACTCAGGAAGCAGCTAGTTAACAGGTCACTGTGTCAGCAAGGCAATGGGCCAGTGGCGCAATGGATAACGCGTCTGACTACGGATCAGGAGATTCTAGGTTCGACTCCTGGCTGGCTCGGGTTAGTTCTGTTTTCTTAACTCCATGACTCTCATGACATTTAAATACTGTGTTTACCTGGAACCAGTAGCTCTGCAAATTAGGAACACTCACAACATTAAACCACCCCTTCGATAGCTCAGCTGGTAGAGCGGAGGACTGTAGGCGATGAATTGGCCATCCTTAGGTCGCTGGTTCAATTCCAGCTCAAAGGAACATGTTTTTTATCTCTTGTGGGCACTTCTTGCCATGCCCTTCAAACTCACAGTTCCTTGAACTTGTGTCATAGAAGCCAGCTTTGGTCTGACAAAAATACATTGTCTGATGAACCCAGACCGTAACAGTGAGAGCACCAACTCCTAACCACAAGACCACCAGGGAGGGCCTGCTACATACCTGCCCTTCAAAGCAGCAAAGGATGCCTTGCAAATCTCGTCGAACAGGAGGTTTCAAGATCATGCCACTTCTTCTGTCAAGGAGTTGGCCTGTTAACCTCACTTGATGGCCAAACTCCTGTTCAGGAAAACTGTTTTGGACGCGATATCCAATCCATCCCAAATATGGCTTTGTGTGTCTTTTTAGGATTGGAAGACTTTTTTGGGATGTCCTAGATTAAACTGTTTTAAACAAAACTATATACATTTTAATAGCTTTTAAAAAAAGTGGTGATGATATTCAATTATCTGGTAAAAATATGCATAATTACCTCTTGTAATAGTGTAAAAATTAGATGAACAAACATTTACTTTGCTGAGTCTGATAGCAAATATATTGTTGCTTGTCGAACGGTAAATTTTGAACTTTTTTGCCCTCTGACTCTCTCCCTGAGGGTTATTGACAATTTCCAAGAGTGTGAGTGTGTCATCGTCAAATGGTGTAAACTTTCAGCTCAGATTGGAACTTGAATTGACACATACTGCCCCCAGCTGTGAAAAGCGTCAATGTGCCCTCCGACATTTCCTGTACTCTGATTGGTCAAATGATGTAAATGTTAAGATATTTGAAAGAATCTCGCACAGTGATTGGCTGCAAATGTTGAAGCCCTTAAACATGACTGATGGTGCAGTAAAACATTGTTCAACGTTTAGAAGGAACATTCTGTGAAAGCTGGCCCTCAAGTTGCAGTCTACCCTAGATGCTTTGGTTCTAATTAAACTTCGGACAACTTTTTCCTGTGGGATCTTTGTGACCACTATTGTGCTGTCAAATTTGCTACTTTCCAAGTAAATGCACCGGCTGCACTTTTGCTTGAGAACCTGAGCACTGAAAAGGAAAGGAGTTAGCATTCTTTCCACACTTTGATGTTTGTGTTTTATTGAATTACTTATTTACGATTACTAGGAAACTAGAACTTTTCAAGAATACCACATCAACTGGAACGCATCCACTCAGGAAGCAGCTAGTTAACAGGTCACTGTGTCAGCAAGGCAATGGGCCAGTGGCGCAATGGATAACGCGTCTGACTACGGATCAGGAGATTCTAGGTTCGACTCCTGGCTGGCTCGGGTTAGTTCTGTTTTCTTAACTCCATGACTCTCATGACATTTAAATACTGTGTTTACCTGGAACCAGTAGCTCTGCAAATTAGGAACACTCACAACATGGAACCATCCCTTCGATAGCTCAGCTGGTAGAGCGGAGGACTGTAGGCGATGAATTGGCCATCCTTAGGTCGCTGGTTCAATTCCGGTTCGAAGCAACATGTTTTTTATCTCTTGTGGACACTTCTTGCCATGCCCTTCAAACTCACAGGTCCTTGAACTTGTGTCATAGAGGCCAGCTTTGGTCCGACAAAAATACATTCTCTGATGAACCCAGACCGTAACAGTGAGAGCACCAACTCCTAACCACAAGACCACCAGGGAGGGCCTGCTACATACCTGCCCTTCAAAGCAGCAAAGTACGCCTTGCAAATCTCGTCGAAAAGGAGGTTTCAAGATCATGCCACTTCTTCTGTCAAGGAGTTGGCCTGTTAACCTCACTTGATGGCCAAACTCCTGTGCAGGAAAACTTTATTGGACGCGATATCTAATCCATCCCAAACATGGCTTTGTGTGTCTTTTTAGGATTGGAAGACTTTTTTGGGATGTCCTAGATTAAACTGTTTTACACAAAACAACATACATTTTAATAGATTTTAAAAAAAGTGGTGATGATATTCAATTATCTGGTAAAAATATGCATAATTACCTCTTGTAATTGTGTAAAAATTAGATGAATAAACATTTACTTTGCTGAGTCTGATAGCAAATATATTGTTGCTTGTCGTACGGTAAATTTTGAACTTTATTGCCCTCTGACTCTCTCCCTGAGGGTCATTGACAATTTCCAAGAGTGTGAGTGTGTCATCGTCAAATGGTGTAAACTTTCAGCTCAGATTGGAACTTGAATTGACACATACTGCCCCAGCTGTGAAAAGCGTCAATGTGCCCTCCAACATTTCCTGTACTCTGATTGGTCAAATGATGTAAATGTTAAGATATTTGAAAGAATCTTGCACAGTGATTGGCTGCAAATGTTGAAGCCCGTAAACATGACTGATGGTGCAGTAAAACATTGTTCAACGTTTAGAAGGAACATTCTGTGAAAGCTGGCCCTCAAGTTGCAATCTACTCTAGAGGCTTTGGTTCTAATTAAACTTCGGACAATTTTTACCAGTGGGATCCTTGTGACCACTTTTGTGGTGTCACATTTGCTACTTTCCAAGTAAATGCACCGGCTGCACTTTTGCTTGAGAACCTGAGCACTGAAAAGGAAAGGAGTTAGCATTCTTTCCACACTTTGATGTTTGTGTTTTATTGAATTACTTATTTACGATTACTAGGAAACTAGAACTTTTCAAGAATACCACATCAACTGGAACGCAGCCACTCAGGAAGCAGCTAGTTAACAGGTCACTGTGTCAGCAAGGCAATGGGCCAGTGGCGCAATGGATAACGCGTCTGACTACGGATCAGGAGATTCTAGGTTCGACTCCTGGCTGGCTCGGGTTAGTTCTGTTTTCTTAACTCCATGACTCTCATGACATTTAAATACTGTGTTTACCTGGAACCAGTAGCTCTGCAAATTAGGAACACTCATTAAACCATCCCTTCGATAGCTCAGCTGGTAGAGCGGAGGACTGTAGGCGATGAATTGGCCATCCTTAGGTCGCTGGTTCAATTCCAGCCCGAAGGAACATGTTTTTTATCTCTTGTGGGCACTTCTTGCCATGCCCTTCAAACTCACAGTTCTTTGAACTTGTGTCATAGAGGCCAGCTTTGGTCTGACAAAAATACATTCTCTGATGAACCCAGACCGTAACAGTGAGAGCACCAACTCCTAACCACAAGACCACCAGGGAGGGCCTGCTACATACCTGCCCTTCAAAGCAGCAAAGGATGCCTTGCAAATCTCGTCGAACAGGAGGTTTCAAGATCATGCCACTTCTTCTGTCAAGGAGTTGGCCTGTTAACCTCACTTGATGGCCAAACTCCTGTGCAGGAAAACTTTTTTAGACGCGATATCCAATCCATCCCAAACATGGCTTTGTGTGTCTTTTTAGGATTGGAAGACTTTTTTGGGATGTCCTAGATTAAACTGTTTTACACAAAACAACATACATTTTAATAGCTTTTAAAAAAAGTGGTGATGATATTCAATTATCTGGTAAAAATATGCGTAATTACCTCTTGTAATTGTGTAAAAATTAGATGAACAAACATTTACTTTGCTGAGTCTGATAGCAAATATATTGTTGCTTGTTGTACGGTAAATTTTGAACTTTATTGCCCTCTGACTCTCTCCCTGAGGGTCATTGACAATTTCCAAGAGTGTGAGTGTGTCATCGTCAAATGGTGTAAACTTTCAGCTCAGATTGGAACTTGAATTGACACATACTGCCCCAGCTGTGAAAAGCGTCAATGTGCCCTCCGACATTTCCTGTACTCTGATTGGTCAAATGATGTAAATGTTAAGATATTTGAAAGAATCTCGCACAGTGATTGGCTGCAAATGTTGAAGCCCTTAAACATGACTGATGGTGCAGTAAAACATTGTTCAACGTTTAGAAGGAACATTCTGTGAAAGCTGGCCCTCAAGTTGCAGTCTACCCTTGAGGCTTTGGTTCTAATTAAACTTAGGACAACTTTTTCCTGTGGGATCTTTGTGACCACTATTGTGCTGTCACATTTGCTACTTTCCAAGTAAATGCACCGGCTGCACTTTTGCTTGAGAACCTGAGCACTGAAAAGGAAAGGAGTTAGCATTCTTTCCACACTTTGATGTTTGTGTTTTATTGAATTACTTATTTAAGATTACTAGGAAACTAGAACTTTTCAAGAATACCACATCAACTGGAATGCAGCCACTCAGGAAGCAGCTAGTTAACAGGTCACTGTGTCAGCAGGGTAATGGGCCAGTGGCGCAATGGATAACGCGTCTGACTACGGATCAGGAGATTCTAGGTTCGACTCCTGGCTGGCTCGGGTTAGTTCTGTTTTCTTAACTCCATGACTCTCATGACATTTAAATACTGTGTTTACCAGGAACCAGTAGCTCTGCAAATTAGGGACACTCACAACATGCAACCATCCCTTCGATAGCTCAGCTGGTAGAGCGGAGGACTGTAGGTGATGAATTGGCCATCCTTAGGTCGCTGGGTCAATTCCGGTTCGAAGGAACATGTTTTTTATCTCTTGTGTGCACTTCTTGCCATGCCCTTCAAACTCACAGGTCCTTGAACTTGTGTCATAGAGGCCAGCTTTGGTCCGACAAAAATACATTCTCTGATGAACCCAGACCGTAACAGTGAGAGCACCAACTCCTAACCACAAGACCACCAGGGAGGGCCTGCTACATACCTGCCCTTCAAAGCTGCAAAGGACGCCTTGCAAATCTCGTCGAACAAGAGGTTTCAAAATCATGCCACTTCTTCTGTCAAGGAGTTGGCCTGTTAACCTCACTTGATGGCCAAACTCCTGTTCAGGAAAACTGTTTTGGACGCGATATCCAATCCATCCCAAACATGGCTTTGTGTGTCTTTTTAGGATTGGAAGACTTTTTTGGGATGTCCTAGATTAAACTGATTTAAACAAAACTATATACATTTTAATAGCTTTTAAAAAAAGTGGTGATGATATTCAATTATCTGGTAAAAATATGCGTAATTACCTCTTGTAATAGTGTAAAAATTAGATGAACAAACATTTACTTTGCTGAGTCTGATAGCAAATATATTGTTGCTTGTTGAACGGTAAATTTTGAACTTTATTGCCCTCTGACTCTCTCCCTGAGGGTCATTGACAATTTCCAAGAGTGTGAGTGTGTCATCGTCAAATGGTGTAAACTTTCAGCTCAGATTGGAACTTGAATTGACATATACTGCCCCCAGCTGTGAAAAGCGTCAATGTGCCCTCCAACATGTCCTGTACTCTGATTGGTCAAATGATGTAAATGTTAAGATATTTGAAAGAATCTCGCACAGTGATTGGCTGCAAATGTTGAAGCCCTTAAACATGACTGATGGTGCAGTAAAACATTGTTCAACATTTAGAAGGAACATTCTGTGAAAGCTGGCCCTCAAGTTGCAATCTACTCTAGAGGCTTTGGTTCTAATTAAACTTCGGACAATTTTTACCAGTGGGATCCTTGTGACCACTTTTGTGGTGTCACATTTGCTACTTTCCAAGTAAATGCACCGGCTGCACTTTTGCTTGAGAACCTGAGCACTGAAAAGGAAAGGAGTTAGCATTCTTTCCACACTTTGATGTTTGTGTTTTATTGAATTACTTATTTACGATTACTAGGAAACTAGAACTTTTCAAGAATAACACATCAACTGGAACGCAGCCACTCAGGAAGCAGCTAGTTAACAGGTCACTGTGTCAGGAGGGTAATGGGCCAGTGGCGCAATGGATAACACGTCTGACTACGGATCAGGAGATTCTAGGTTTGACTCCTGGCTGGCTCGGTTTAGTTCTGTTTTCTTAACTCCATGACTCTCATGACATTTAAATACTCTGTTTACCTGGAACCAGTAGCTCTTCAAATTAGGAACACTCACAACATGGAACCATCCCTTCGATAGCTCAGCTGATAGAACGGAGGACTGTAGGTGATGAATTGGCCATCCCTAGGTTGCTGGTTCAATTCCAGCTCGAAGATCTCTTGTGGGCACTTCTTGCCATGCCCTTCAAACTCACAGTTCCTTGAACTTGTGTCATAGAGGCCAGCTTTGGTCCGACAAAAATACATTCTCTGATGAACCCATACCGTAACAGTGAGAGCACCAACTCCTAACCACAAGACCACCAGGGAGGGCCTGCTACATACCTGCCCTTCAAAGCAGCAAAGGACGCCTTGCAAATCTCGTCGAACAGGAGGTTTCAAGATCATGCCACTTCTTCTGTCAAGGAGTTGGCCTGTTAACCTCACTTGATGGCCAAACTCCTGTGCAGGAAAACTTTTTTAGACGCGATATCCAATCCATCCCAAACATGGATTTGTGTGTCTTTTTAGGATTGGAAGACTTTTTTGGGATGTCCTAGATTAAACTGTTTTACACAAAACAACATACATTTTAATAGCTTTTAAAAAAAGTTGTGATGATATTCAATTATCTGGTAAAAATATGCGTAATTACCTCTTGTAATTGTGTAAAAATTAGATGAACAAACATTTACTTTGCTGAGTCTGATAGCAAATATATTGTTGCTTGTCGTACGGTAAATTTTGAACTTTATTGCCCTCTGACTCTCTCCCTGAGGGTCATTGACAATTTCCAAGAGTGTGAGTGTGTCATCGTCAAATGGTGTAAACTTTCAGCTCAGATTGGAACTTGAATTGACACATACTGCCCCAGCTGTGAAAAGCGTCAATGTGCCCTCCGACATTTCCTGTACTCTGACTGGTCAAATGATGTAAATGTTAAGATATTTGAAAGAATCTCGCACAGTAATTGGCTGCAAATGTTGAAGCCCTTAAACATGACTGATGGTGCAGTAAAACATTGTTCAACGTTTAGAAGGAACATTCTGTGAAAGCTGGCCCTCAAGTTGCAGTCTACCCTTGAGGCTTTGGTTCTAATTAAACTTCAGACAACTTTTTCCTGTGGGATCTTTGTGACCACTATTGTGCTGTCACATTTGCTACTTTCCAAGTAAATGCACCGGCTGCACTTTTGCTTGAGAACCTGAGCACTGAAAAGGAAAGGAGTTAGCATTCTTTCCACACTTTGATGTTTGTGTTTTATTGAATTACCTATTTACGATTACTAGGAAACTAGAACTTTTCAAGCATACCACATCAACTGGAACGCAGCCACTCAGGAAGCAGCTAGTTAACAGGTCACTGTGTCAAAAGGGCAATGGGCCAGTGGAGCAATGGATAATGCGTCTGACTACGGATCAGAAGATTCTAGGTTCGACTCCTGACTGGCTTATGTTAGTTCTGTTTTCTTAACTCCATGACTCTCATGACATTTAAATACTGTGTTTACCTGGAACCAGTAGCTCTGCAAATTAGGAACACTCACAACATGGAACCATCCCTTCGATAGCTCAGCTGGTAGAGCAGAGGACTGTAGGCGATGAATTGGCCATCCTTAGGTCGCTGGTTCAATTCCGGCTCGAAGGAACATGTTTTTTATCTCTTGTGGACACTTCTTGCCATGCCCTTCAAACTCACAGGTCCTTGAACTTGTGTCATAGAGGCCAGCTTTGGTCCGACAAAAATACATTCTCTGATGAACCCAGACCGTAACAGTGAGAGCACCAACTCCTAACCACAAGACCACCAGGGAGGGCCTGCTACATACCTGCCCTTCAAAGCTGCAAAGGACGCCTTGCAAATCTCGTCGAACAAGAGGTTTCAAAATCATGCCACTTCTTCTGTCAAGGAGTTGGCCTGTTAACCTCACTTGATGGCCAAACTCCTGTTCAGGAAAACTTTTTTAGACGCGATATCCAATCCATCCCAAACATGGCTTTGTGTGTCTTTTTAGGATTGGAAGACTTTTTTGGGATGTCCTAGATTAAATTGTTTTACACAAAACAACATACATTTTAATAGCTTTTAAAAAAAGTGGTGATGATATTCAATTATCTGGTAAAAATATGCCTAATTACCTCTTGTAATTGTGTAAAAATTAGATGAACATAACATTGACTTTGCTGAGTCTGATAGCAAATATATTGTTGCTTGTCGTACGGTAAATTTTGAACTTTATTGCCCTCTGACTCTCTCCCTGAGGGTCATTGACAATTTCCAAGAGTGTGAGTGTGTCATCGTCAAATGGTGTAAACTTTCAGCTCAGATTGGAACTTGAATTGACACATACTGCCCCAGCTGTGAAAAGCGTCAATGTGCCCTCCGACATTTCCTGTACTCTGATTGGTCAAATGATGTAAATGTTAAGATATTTGAAAGAATCTCGCACAGTGATTGGCTGCAAATGTTGAAGCCCTTAAACATGACTGATGGTGCAGTAAAACATTGTTCAACGTTTAGAAGGAACATTCTGTGAAAGCTGGCCCTCAAGTTGCAGTCTACCCTTGAGGCTTTGGTTCTAATTAAACTTCGGACAACTTTTTCCGGTGGGATCTTTGTGACCACTATTGTGCTGTCACATTTGCTACTTTCCAAGTAAATGCACCGGCTGCACTTTTGCTTGAGAACCTGAGCACTGAAAAGGAAAGGAGTTAGCATTCTTTCCACACTTTGATGTTTGTGTTTTATTGAATTACTTATTTACGATTACTAGGAAACTAGAACTTTTCAAGAATACCACATCAACTGGAACGCAGCCACTCAGGAAGCAGCTAGTTAACAGGTCACTGTGTCAGCAGGGCAATGGGCTAGTAGCGCAATGGATAACGCGTCTGACTACGGATCAGGAGATTCTATGTTCGACTCCTGGCTGGCTCGGGTTAGTTCTGTTTTCTTAACTCCATGACTCTCATGACATTTAAATACTGTGTTTACCTGGAACCAGTAGCTCTGCAAATTAGGAACACTCACAACATGCAACCATCCCTTCGATAGCTCAGCTGGTAGAGCGGAGGACTGTAGGCGATGAATTGGCCATCCTTAGGTCGCTGGTTCAATTCCGGTTCGAAGGAACATGTTTTTTATCTCTTGTGGGCACTTCTTGCCATGCCCTTCAAACTCACAGGTCCTTGAACTTGTGTCATAGAGGCCAGCTTTGGTCCGACAAAAATACATTCTCTGATGAACCCAGACCGTAACAGTGAGAGCACCAACTCCTAACCACAAGACCACCAGGGAGGGCCTGCTACATACCTGCCCTTCAAAGCAGCAAAGGACGCCTTGCAAATCTCGTCGAACAGGAGGTTTCAAGATCATGCCACTTCTTCTGTCAAGGAGTTGGCCTGTTAACCTCACTTGATGGCCAAACTCCTGTGCAGGAAAACTTTTTTAGACGCGATATCAAATCCATCCCAAACATGGCTTTGTGTGTCTTTTTAGGATTGGAAGACTTTTTTGGGATGTCCTAGATTAAACTGTTTTACACAAAACAACATACATTTTAATAGCTTTTAAAAAAAGTGGTGATGATATTCAATTATCTGGTAAAAATATGCGTAATTACCTCTTGTAATTGTGTAAAAATTAGATGAACAAACATTTACTTTGCTGAGTCTGATAGCAAATATATTGTTGCTTGTCGTACGGTAAATTTTGAACTTTATTGCCCTCTGACTCTCTCCCTGAGGGTCATTGACAATTTCCAAGAGTGTGAGTGTGTCATCGTCAAATGGTGTAAACTTTCAGCTCAGATTGGAACTTGAATTGACACATACTGCCCCAGCTGTGAAAAGCGTCAATGTGCCCTCCGACATTTCCTGTACTCTGATTGGTCAAATGATGTAAATGTTAAGATATTTGAAAGAATCTCGCACAGTAATTGGCTGCAAATGTTGAAGCCCTTAAACATGACTGATGGTGCAGTAAAACATTGTTCAACGTTTAGAAGGAACATTCTGTGAAAGCTGGCCCTCAAGTTGCAGTCTACCCTTGAGGCTTTGGTTCTAATTAAACTTCGGACAACTTTTTCCTGTGGGATCTTTGTGACCACTATTGTGCTGTCACATTTGCTACTTTCCAAGTAAATGCACCGGCTGCACTTTTACTTGAGAACCTGAGCACTGAAAAGGAAAGGAGTTAGCATTCTTTCCACACTTTGATGTTTGTGTTTTATTGAATTACTTATTTACGATTACTAGGAAACTAGAACTTTTCAAGCATACCACATCAACTGGAACGCAGCCACTCAGGAAGCAGCTAGTTAACAGGTCACTGTGTCAGCAGGGCAATGGGCCAGTGGCGCAATGGATAACGCGTCTGACTACGGATCAGGAGATTCTAGGTTCGACTCCTGGCTGGCTCGGGTTAGTTCTGTTTTCTTAACTCCATGACTCTCATGACATTTAAATACTGTGTTTACCTGGAACCAGTAGCTCTGCAAATTAGGAACACTCACAACATGCAACCATCCCTTCGACAGCTCAGCTGGTAGAGCGGAGGACTGTAGGCGATGAATTGGCTATCCTTAGGTCGCTGGTTCAATTCCGGTTCGAAGGAACATGTTTTTTATCTCTTGTGGGCACTTCTTGCCATGCCCTTCAAACTCACAGGTCCTTGAACTTGTGTCATAGAGGCCAGCTTTGGTCCGACAAAAATACATTCTCTGATGAACCCAGACCGTAACAGTGAGAGCACCAACTCCTAACCACAAGACCACCAGGGAGGGCCTGCTACATACCTGCCCTTCAAAGCAGCAAAGGACGCCTTGCAAATCTCATCGAACAGGAGGTTTCAAGATCATGCCACTTCTTCTGTCAAGGAGTTGGCCTGTTAACCTCACTTGATGGCCAAACTCCTGTGCAGGAAAACTTTTTTAGACGCGATATCAAATCCATCCCAAACATGGCTTTGTGTGTCTTTTTAAGATTGGAAGACTTTTTTGGGATGTCCTAGATTAAACTGTTTTACACAAAACAACCTACATTTTAATAGATTTTAAAAAAAGTGGTGATGATATTCATCCATCCATCCATCCATCCATCCATCGTCAACCGCTTATCCTGCGTACAGGGTCGCGGGGTGATGATATTCAATTATCTGGTAAAAATATGCGTAATTACCTCTTGTAATTGTGTAAAAATTAGATGAACAAACATTTACTTTGCTGAGTCTGATAGCAAATATATTGTTGCTTGTCGTACGGTAAATTTTGAACTTTATTGCCCTCTGACTATCTCCCTGAGGGTCATTGACAATTTCCAAGAGTGTGAGTGTGTCATCGTCAAATGGTGTAAACTTTCAGCTCAGATTGGAACTTGAATTGACACATACTGCCCCCAGCTGTGAAAAGCGTCAATGTGCCCTCCGACATTTCCTGTACTCTGATTGGTCAAATGATGTAAATGTTAAGATATTTCAAGAATCTCGCACAGTGCTTGGCTGCAAATGTTGAAGCCCTTAAACATGACTGATGGTGCAGTAAAACATTGTTCAACGTTTAGAAGGAACATTCTGTGAAAGCTGGCCCTCAAGATGCAGTCTACCCTAGAGGCTTTGGTTCTAATTAAACTTCGGACAACTTTTTCCTGTGGGATCTTTGTGACAACTATTGTGCTGTCAAATTTGCTACTTTCCAAGTAAATGCACCGGCTGCACTTTTGCTTGAGAACCTGAGCACTGAAAAGGAAAGGAGTTAGCATTCTTTCCACACTTTGATGTTTGTGTTTTATTGAATTACTTATTTACGATTACTAGGAAACTAGAACTTTTCAAGAATACCACATCAACTGGAACGCAGCCACTCAGGAAGCAGCTAGTTAACAGGTCACTGTGTCAGAAGGGCAATGGGCCAGTGGCGCAATGGGTAACGCATCTGACTACGGATCAGAAGATTCTAGGTTCAACTCCTGGCTGGCTCGGGTTAGTTCTGTTTTCTTAACTCCATGACTCTCATGACATTTAAATACTGTGTTTACCTGGAACCAGTAGCTCTGCAAATTAAGAACACTCACAACATGGAACCATCCCTTCGATAGCTCAGCTGGTAGAGCGGAGGACTGTAGGCGATGAATTGGTCATCCTTAGGTTGCTGGTTCAATTCCGGTTTGAAGGAACATGTTTTTTATCTCTTGTGGGCACTTCTTGCCATGCCCTTCAAACTCACAGGTCCTTGAACTTGTGTCATAGAGGCCAGCTTTGGTCCGACAAAAATACATTCTCTGATGAACCCAGACCGTAACAGTGAGAGCACCAACTCCTAACCACAAGACCACCAGGGAGGGCCTGCTACATACCTGCCCTTCAAAGCTGCAAAGGACGCCTTGCAAATCTCGTCGAACAAGAGGTTTCAAAATCATGCCACTTCTTCTGTCAAGGAGTTGGCCTGTTAACCTCACTTGATGGCCAAACTCCTGTTCAGGAAAACTTTTTTAGACGCGATATCCAATCCATCCCAAACATGGCTTTGTGTGTCTTTTTAGGATTGGAAGACTTTTTTGGGATGTCCTAGATTAAATTATTTACACAAAACAACATACATTTTAATAGCTTTTAAAAAAAGTGGTGATGATATTCAATTATCTGGTAAAAATATGCGTAATTACCTCTTGTAATTGTGTAAAAATTAGATGAACATAACATTGACTTTGCTGAGTCTGATAGCAAATATATTGTTGCTTGTCGTACGGTAAATTTTGAACTTTATTGCCCTCTGACTCTCTCCCTGAGGGTCATTGACAATTTCCAAGAGTGTGAGTGTGTCATCGTCAAATGGTGTAAACTTTCAGCTCAGATTGGAACTTGAATTGACACATACTGCCCCAGCTGTGAAAAGCGTCAATGTGCCCTCCGACATTTCCTGTACTCTGATTGGTCAAATGATGTAAATGTTAAGATATTTGAAAGAATCTCGCACAGTGATTGGCTGCAAATGTTGAAGCCCTTAAACATGACTGATGGTGCAGTAAAACATTGTTCAACGTTTAGAAGGAACATTCTGTGAAAGCTGGCCCTCAAGTTGCAGTCTACCCTTGAGGCTTTGGTTCTAATTAAACTTCGGACAACTTTTTCCTGTGGGATCTTTGTGACCACTATTGTGCTGTCACATTTGCTACTTTCCAAGTAAATGCACCGGCTGCACTTTTGCTTGAGAACCTGAGCACTGAAAAGGAAAGGAGTTAGCATTCTTTCCACACTTTGATGTTTGTGTTTTATTGAATTACTTATTTAAGATTACTAGGAAACTAGAACTTTTCAAGAATACCACATCAACTGGAACGCAGCCACTCAGGAAGCAGCTAGTTAACAGGTCACTGTGTCAAAAGGGCAATGGGCCAGTGGAGCAATGAATAATGCGTCTGACTACGGATCAGAAGATTCTAGGTTCGACTCCTGACTGGCTTATGTTAGTTCTGTTTTCTTAACTCCATGACTCTCATGACATTTAAATACTGTGTTTACCTGGAACCAGTAGCTCTGCAAATTAGGAACACTCACAACATGGAACCATCCCTTCGATAGCTCAGCTGGTAGAGCGGAGGACTGTAGGCGATGAATTGGCCATCCTTAGGTCGCTGGTTCAATTCCGGCTCGAAGGAACATGTTTTTTATCTCTTGTGGACACTTCTTGCCATGCCCTTCAAACTCACAGGTCCTTGAACTTGTGTCATAGAGGCCAGCTTTGGTCCGACAAAAATACATTCTCTGATGAACCCAGACCGTAACAGTGAGAGCACCAACTCCTAACCACAAGACCACCAGGGAGGGCCTGCTACATACCTGCCCTTCAAAGCTGCAAAGGACGCCTTGCAAATCTCGTCGAACAAGAGGTTTCAAAATCATGCCACTTCTTCTGTCAAGGAGTTGGCCTGTTAACCTCACTTGATGGCCAAACTCCTGTTCAGGAAAACTTTTTTAGACGCGATATCCAATCCATCCCAAACATGGCTTTGTGTGTCTTTTTAGGATTGGAAGACTTTTTTGGGATGTCCTAGATTAAATTGTTTTACACAAAACAACATACATTTTAATAGCTTTTAAAAAAAGTGGTGATGATATTCAATTATCTGGTAAAAATATGCCTAATTACCTCTTGTAATTGTGTAAAAATTAGATGAACATAACATTGACTTTGCTGAGTCTGATAGCAAATATATTGTTGCTTGTCGTACGGTAAATTTTGAACTTTATTGCCCTCTGACTCTCTCCCTGAGGGTCATTGACAATTTCCAAGAGTGTGAGTGTGTCATCGTCAAATGGTGTAAACTTTCAGCTCAGATTGGAACTTGAATTGACACATACTGCCCCAGCTGTGAAAAGCGTCAATGTGCCCTCCGACATTTCCTGTACTCTGATTGGTCAAATGATGTAAATGTTAAGATATTTGAAAGAATCTCGCACAGTGATTGGCTGCAAATGTTGAAGCCCTTAAACATGACTGATGGTGCAGTAAAACATTGTTCAACGTTTAGAAGGAACATTCTGTGAAAGCTGGCCCTCAAGTTGCAGTCTACCCTTGAGGCTTTGGTTCTAATTAAACTTCGGACAACTTTTTCCTGTGGGATCTTTGTGACCACTATTGTGCTGTCACATTTGCTACTTTCCAAGTAAATGCACCGGCTGCACTTTTGCTTGAGAACCTGAGCACTGAAAAGGAAAGGAGTTAGCATTCTTTCCACACTTTGATGTTTGTGTTTTATTGAATTACTTATTTACGATTACTAGGAAACTAGAACTTTTCAAGAATACCACATCAACTGGAACGCAGCCACTCAGGAAGCAGCTAGTTAACAGGTCACTGTGTCAGCAGGGCAATGGGCCAGTAGCGCAATGGATAACGCGTCTGACTACGGATCAGGAGATTCTAGGTTCGACTCCTGGCTGGCTCGGGTTAGTTCTGTTTTCTTAACTCCATGACTCTCATGACATTTAAATACTGTGTTTACCTGGAACCAGTAGCTCTGCAAATTAGGAACACTCACAACATGCAACCATCCCTTCGATAGCTCAGCTGGTAGAGCGGAGGACTGTAGGCGATGAATTGGCCATCCTTAGGTCGCTGGTTCAATTCCGGTTCGAAGGAACATGTTTTTTATCTCTTGTGGGCACTTCTTGCCATGCCCTTCAAACTCACAGGTCCTTGAACTTGTGTCATAGAGGCCAGCTTTGGTCCGACAAAAATACATTCTCTGATGAACCCAGACCGTAACAGTGAGAGCACCAACTCCTAACCACAAGACCACCAGGGAGGGCCTGCTACATACCTGCCCTTCAAAGCAGCAAAGGACGCCTTGCAAATCTCGTCGAACAGGAGGTTTCAAGATCATGCCACTTCTTCTGTCAAGGAGTTGGCCTGTTAACCTCACTTGATGGCCAAACTCCTGTGCAGGAAAACTTTTTTAGACGCGATATCCAATCCATCCCAAACATGGCTTTGTGTGTCTTTTTAAGATTGGAAGACTTTTTTGGGATGTCCTAGATTAAACTGTTTTACACAAAACAACCTACATTTTAATAGATTTTAAAAAAAGTGGTGATGATATTCATCCATCCATCCATCCATCCATCCATCGTCAACCGCTTATCCTGCGTACAGGGTCGCGGGGTGATGATATTCAATTATCTGGTAAAAATATGCGTAATTACCTCTTGTAATTGTGTAAAAATTAGATGAACAAACATTTACTTTGCTGAGTCTGATAGCAAATATATTGTTGCTTGTCGTACGGTAAATTTTGAACTTTATTGCCCTCTGACTATCTCCCTGAGGGTCATTGACAATTTCCAAGAGTGTGAGTGTGTCATCGTCAAATGGTGTAAACTTTCAGCTCAGATTGGAACTTGAATTGACACATACTGCCCCCAGCTGTGAAAAGCGTCAATGTGCCCTCCGACATTTCCTGTACTCTGATTGGTCAAATGATGTAAATGTTAAGATATTTCAAGAATCTCGCACAGTGCTTGGCTGCAAATGTTGAAGCCCTTAAACATGACTGATGGTGCAGTAAAACATTGTTCAACGTTTAGAAGGAACATTCTGTGAAAGCTGGCCCTCAAGATGCAGTCTACCCTAGAGGCTTTGGTTCTAATTAAACTTCGGACAACTTTTTCCTGTGGGATCTTTGTGACAACTATTGTGCTGTCAAATTTGCTACTTTCCAAGTAAATGCACCGGCTGCACTTTTGCTTGAGAACCTGAGCACTGAAAAGGAAAGGAGTTAGCATTCTTTCCACACTTTGATGTTTGTGTTTTATTGAATTACTTATTTACGATTACTAGGAAACTAGAACTTTTCAAGAATACCACATCAACTGGAACGCAGCCACTCAGGAAGCAGCTAGTTAACAGGTCACTGTGTCAGAAGGGCAATGGGCCAGTGGCGCAATGGGTAACGCATCTGACTACGGATCAGAAGATTCTAGGTTCAACTCCTGGCTGGCTCGGGTTAGTTCTGTTTTCTTAACTCCATGACTCTCATGACATTTAAATACTGTGTTTACCTGGAACCAGTAGCTCTGCAAATTAAGAACACTCACAACATGGAACCATCCCTTCGATAGCTCAGCTGGTAGAGCGGAGGACTGTAGGCGATGAATTGGTCATCCTTAGGTTGCTGTTTCAATTCCGGTTTGAAGGAACATGTTTTTTATCTCTTGTGGGCACTTCTTGCCATGCCCTTCAAACTCACAGGTCCTTGAACTTGTGTCATAGAGGCCAGCTTTGGTCCGACAAAAATACATTCTCTGATGAACCCAGACCGTAACAGTGAGAGCACCAACTCCTAACCACAAGACCACCAGGGAGGGCCTGCTACATACCTGCCCTTCAAAGCTGCAAAGGACGCCTTGCAAATCTCGTCGAACAAGAGGTTTCAAAATCATGCCACTTCTTCTGTCAAGGAGTTGGCCTGTTAACCTCACTTGATGGCCAAACTCCTGTTCAGGAAAACTTTTTTAGACGCGATATCCAATCCATCCCAAACATGGCTTTGTGTGTCTTTTTAGGATTGGAAGACTTTTTTGGGATGTCCTAGATTAAATTATTTACACAAAACAACATACATTTTAATAGCTTTTAAAAAAAGTGGTGATGATATTCAATTATCTGGTAAAAATATGCGTAATTACCTCTTGTAATTGTGTAAAAATTAGATGAACAAAACATTGACTTTGCTGAGTCTGATAGCAAATATATTGTTGCTTGTCGTACGGTAAATTTTGAACTTTATTGCCCTCTGACTCTCTCCCTGAGGGTCATTGACAATTTCCAAGAGTGTGAGTGTGTCATCGTCAAATGGTGTAAACTTTCAGCTCAGATTGGAACTTGAATTGACACATACTGCCCCAGCTGTGAAAAGCGTCAATGTGCCCTCCGACATTTCCTGTACTCTGATTGGTCAAATGATGTAAATGTTAAGATATTTGAAAGAATCTCGCACAGTGATTGGCTGCAAATGTTGAAGCCCTTAAACATGACTGATGGTGCAGTAAAACATTGTTCAACGTTTAGAAGGAACATTCTGTGAAAGCTGGCCCTCAAGTTGCAGTCTACCCTTGAGGCTTTGGTTCTAATTAAACTTCGGACAACTTTTTCCTGTGGGATCTTTGTGACCACTATTGTGCTGTCACATTTGCTACTTTCCAAGTAAATGCACCGGCTGCACTTTTGCTTGAGAACCTGAGCACTGAAAAGGAAAGGAGTTAGCATTCTTTCCACACTTTGATGTTTGTGTTTTATTGAATTACTTATTTACGATTACTAGGAAACTAGAACTTTTCAAGAATACCACATCAACTGGAACGCAGCCACTCAGGAAGCAGCTAGTTAACAGGTCACTGTGTCAGAAGGGCAATGGGCCAGTGGCGCAATGGGTAACGCATCTGACTACGGATCAGAAGATTCTAGGTTCAACTCCTGGCTGGCTCGGGTTAGTTCTGTTTTCTTAACTCCATGACTCTCATGACATTTAAATACTGTGTTTACCTGGAACCAGTAGCTCTGCAAATTAAGAACACTCACAACATGGAACCATCCCTTCGATAGCTCAGCTGGTAGAGCGGAGGACTGTAGGCGATGAATTGGTCATCCTTAGGTTGCTGTTTCAATTCCGGTTTGAAGGAACATGTTTTTTATCTCTTGTGGGCACTTCTTGCCATGCCCTTCAAACTCACAGGTCCTTGAACTTGTGTCATAGAGGCCAGCTTTGGTCCGACAAAAATACATTCTCTGATGAACCCAGACCGTAACAGTGAGAGCACCAACTCCTAACCACAAGACCACCAGGGAGGGCCTGCTACATACCTGCCCTTCAAAGCTGCAAAGGACGCCTTGCAAATCTCGTCGAACAAGAGGTTTCAAAATCATGCCACTTCTTCTGTCAAGGAGTTGGCCTGTTAACCTCACTTGATGGCCAAACTCCTGTTCAGGAAAACTTTTTTAGACGCGATATCCAATCCATCCCAAACATGGCTTTGTGTGTCTTTTTAGGATTGGAAGACTTTTTTGGGATGTCCTAGATTAAATTATTTACACAAAACAACATACATTTTAATAGCTTTTAAAAAAAGTGGTGATGATATTCAATTATCTGGTAAAAATATGCGTAATTACCTCTTGTAATTGTGTAAAAATTAGATGAACAAAACATTGACTTTGCTGAGTCTGATAGCAAATATATTGTTGCTTGTCGTACGGTAAATTTTGAACTTTATTGCCCTCTGACTCTCTCCCTGAGGGTCATTGACAATTTCCAAGAGTGTGAGTGTGTCATCGTCAAATGGTGTAAACTTTCAGCTCAGATTGGAACTTGAATTGACACATACTGCCCCAGCTGTGAAAAGCGTCAATGTGCCCTCCGACATTTCCTGTACTCTGATTGGTCAAATGATGTAAATGTTAAGATATTTGAAAGAATCTCGCACAGTGATTGGCTGCAAATGTTGAAGCCCTTAAACATGACTGATGGTGCAGTAAAACATTGTTCAACGTTTAGAAGGAACATTCTGTGAAAGCTGGCCCTCAAGTTGCAGTCTACCCTTGAGGCTTTGGTTCTAATTAAACTTCGGACAACTTTTTCCTGTGGGATCTTTGTGACCACTATTGTGCTGTCACATTTGCTACTTTCCAAGTAAATGCACCGGCTGCACTTTTGCTTGAGAACCTGAGCACTGAAAAGGAAAGGAGTTAGCATTCTTTCCACACTTTGATGTTTGTGTTTTATTGAATTACTTATTTAAGATTACTAGGAAACTAGAACTTTTCAAGAATACCACATCAACTGGAACGCAGCCACTCAGGAAGCAGCTAGTTAACAGGTCACTGTGTCAGCAGGGCAATGGGCCAGTGGCGCAATGGATAACGCGTCTGACTACGTATCAGGAGATTCTAGGTTCGACTCCTGGCTGGCTCGGGTTAGTTCTGTTTTCTTAACTCCATGACTCTCATGACATTTAAATACTGTGTTTACCTGGAACCAGTAGCTCTGCAAATTAGGGACACTCACAACATGCAACCATCCCTTCGATAGCTCAGCTGGTAGAGCGGAGGACTGTAGGCGATGAATTGGCCATCCTTAGGTCGCTGGTTCAATTCCGGTTCGAAGGAACATGTTTTTTATCTCTTGTGTGCACTTCTTGCCATGCCCTTCAAACTCACAGTTCCTTGAACTTGTGTCATAGAGGCCAGCTTTGGTCCGACAAAAATACATTCTCTGATGAACCCAGACCGTAACAGTGAGAGCACCAACTCCTAACCACAAGACCACCAGGGAGGGCCTGCTACATACCTGCCCTTCAAAGCAGCAAAGGACGCCTTGCAAATCTCGTCGAACAGGAGGTTTCAAGATCATGCCACTTCTTCTGTCAAGGAGTTGGCCTGTTAACCTCACTTGATGGCCAAACTCCTGTGCAGGAAAACTTTTTTAGACGCGATATCCAATCCATCCCAAACATGGCTTTGTGTGTCTTTTTAGGATTGGAAGACTTTTTTGGGATGTCCTAGATTAAACTGTTTTACACAAAACAACATACATTTTAATAGCTTTTAAAAAAAGTGGTGATGATATTCAATTATCTGGTAAAAATATGCGTAATTACCTCTTGTAATTGTGTAAAAATTAGATGAACAAACATTTACTTTGCTGAGTCTGATAGCAAATATATTGTTGCTTGTCGTACGGTAAATTTTGAACTTTATTGCCCTCTGACTCTCTCCCTGAGGGTCATTGACAATTTCCAAGAGTGTGAGTGTGTCATCGTCAAATGGTGTAAACTTTCAGCTCAGATTGGAACTTGAATTGACACATACTGCCCCAGCTGTGAAAAGCGTCAATGTGCCCTCCGACATTTCCTGTACTCTGACTGGTCAAATGATGTAAATGTTAAGATATTTGAAAGAATCTCGCACAGTAATTGGCTGCAAATGTTGAAGCCCTTAAACATGACTGATGGTGCAGTAAAACATTGTTCAACGTTTAGAAGGAACATTCTGTGAAAGCTGGCCCTCAAGTTGCAGTCTACCCTTGAGGCTTTGGTTCTAATTAAACTTCAGACAACTTTTTCCTGTGGGATCTTTGTGACCACTATTGTGCTGTCACATTTGCTACTTTCCAAGTAAATGCACCGGCTGCACTTTTGCTTGAGAACCTGAGCACTGAAAAGGAAAGGAGTTAGCATTCTTTCCACACTTTGATGTTTGTGTTTTATTGAATTACCTATTTACGATTACTAGGAAACTAGAACTTTTCAAGCATACCACATCAACTGGAACGCAGCCACTCAGGAAGCAGCTAGTTAACAGGTCACTGTGTCAAAAGGGCAATGGGCCAGTGGAGCAATGAATAATGCGTCTGACTACGGATCAGAAGATTCTAGGTTCGACTCCTGACTGGCTTATGTTAGTTCTGTTTTCTTAACTCCATGACTCTCATGACATTTAAATACTGTGTTTACCTGGAACCAGTAGCTCTGCAAATTAGGAACACTCACAACATGGAACCATCCCTTCGATAGCTCAGCTGGTAGAGCGGAGGACTGTAGGCGATGAATTGGCCATCCTTAGGTCGCTGGTTCAATTCCGGCTCGAAGGAACATGTTTTTTATCTCTTGTGGACACTTCTTGCCATGCCCTTCAAACTCACAGGTCCTTGAACTTGTGTCATAGAGGCCAGCTTTGGTCCGACAAAAATACATTCTCTGATGAACCCAGACCGTAACAGTGAGAGCACCAACTCCTAACCACAAGACCACCAGGGAGGGCCTGCTACATACCTGCCCTTCAAAGCTGCAAAGGACGCCTTGCAAATCTCGTCGAACAAGAGGTTTCAAAATCATGCCACTTCTTCTGTCAAGGAGTTGGCCTGTTAACCTCACTTGATGGCCAAACTCCTGTTCAGGAAAACTTTTTTAGACGCGATATCCAATCCATCCCAAACATGGCTTTGTGTGTCTTTTTAGGATTGGAAGACTTTTTTGGGATGTCCTAGATTAAATTGTTTTACACAAAACAACATACATTTTAATAGCTTTTAAAAAAAGTGGTGATGATATTCAATTATCTGGTAAAAATATGCGTAATTACCTCTTGTAATTGTGTAAAAATTAGATGAACATAACATTGACTTTGCTGAGTCTGATAGCAAATATATTGTTGCTTGTCGTACGGTAAATTTTGAACTTTATTGCCCTCTGACTCTCTCCCTGAGGGTCATTGACAATTTCCAAGAGCGTGAGCGTGTCATCGTCAAATGGTGTAAACTTTCAGCTCAGATTGGAACTTGAATTGACACATACTGCCCCAGCTGTGAAAAGCGTCAATGTGCCCTCCGACATTTCCTGTACTCTGATTGGTCAAATGATGTAAATGTTAAGATATTTGAAAGAATCTCGCACAGTGATTGGCTGCAAATGTTGAAGCCCTTAAACATGACTGATGGTGCAGTAAAACATTGTTCAACGTTTAGAAGGAACATTCTGTGAAAGCTGGCCCTCAAGTTGCAGTCTACCCTTGAGGCTTTGGTTCTAATTAAACTTCGGACAACTTTTTCCTGTGGGATCTTTGTGACCACTATTGTGCTGTCACATTTGCTACTTTCCAAGTAAATGCACCGGCTGCACTTTTGCTTGAGAACCTGAGCACTGAAAAGGAAAGGAGTTAGCATTCTTTCCACACTTTGATGTTTGTGTTTTATTGAATTACTTATTTATGATTACTAGGAAACTAGAACTTTTCAAGAATACCACATCAACTGGAACGCAGCCACTCAGGAAGCAGCTAGTTAACAGGTCACTGTGTCAGCAGGGCAATGGGCCAGTGGCGCAATGGATAAAGCGTCTGACTACGGATCAGGAGAATCTAGGTTCGACTCCTGGCTGGCTCGGGTTAGTTCTGTTTTCTTAACTCCATGACTCTCATGACATTTAAATACTGTGTTTACCTGGAACCAGTAGCTCTGCAAATTAGGAACACTCACAACATGCAACCATCCCTTCGATAGCTCAGCTGGTAGAGTGGAGGACTGTAAGCGATGAATTGGCCATCCTTAGGTCGCTGGTTCAATTCCGGTTCGAAGGAACATGTTTTTTATCTCTTGTGGGCACTTCTTGCCATGCCCTTCAAACTCACAGGTCCTTGAACTTGTGTCATAGAGGCCAGCTTTGGTCCGACAAAAATACATTCTCTGATGAACCCAGACCGTAACAGTGAGAGCACCAACTCCTAACCACAAGACCACCAGGGAGGGCCTGCTACATACCTGCCCTTCAAAGCAGCAAAGGACGCCTTGCAAATCTCGTCGAACAGGAGGTTTCAAGATCATGCCACTTCTTCTGTCAAGGAGTTGGCCTGTTAACCTCACTTGATGGCCAAACTCCTGTGCAGGAAAACTTTTTTAGACGCGATATCAAATCCATCCCAAACATGGCTTTGTGTGTCTTTTTAGGATTGGAAGACTTTTTTGGGATGTCCTAGATTAAACTGTTTTACACAAAACAACATACATTTTAATAGCTTTTAAAAAAAGTGGTGATGATATTCAATTATCTGGTAAAAATATGCGTAATTACCTCTTGTAATTGTGTAAAAATTAGATGAACAAACATTTACTTTGCTGAGTCTGATAGCAAATATATTGTTGCTTGTCGTACGGTAAATTTTGAACTTTATTGCCCTCTGACTCTCTCCCTGAGGGTCATTGACAATTTCCAAGAGTGTGAGTGTGTCATCGTCAAATGGTGTAAACTTTCAGCTCAGATTGGAACTTGAATTGACACATACTGCCCCAGCTGTGAAAAGCGTCAATGTGCCCTCCGACATTTCCTGTACTCTGATTGGTCAAATGATGTAAATGTTAAGATATTTGAAAGAATCTCGCACAGTAATTGGCTGCAAATGTTGAAGCCCTTAAACATGACTGATGGTGCAGTAAAACATTGTTCAACGTTTAGAAGGAACATTCTGTGAAAGCTGGCCCTCAAGTTGCAGTCTACCCTTGAGGCTTTGGTTCTAATTAAACTTCGGACAACTTTTTCCTGTGGGATCTTTGTGACCACTATTGTGCTGTCACATTTGCTACTTTCCAAGTAAATGCACCGGCTGCACTTTTGCTTGAGAACCTGAGCACTGAAAAGGAAAGGAGTTAGCATTCTTTCCACACTTTGATGTTTGTGTTTTATTGAATTACTTATTTACGATTACTAGGAAACTAGAACTTTTCAAGCATACCACATCAACTGGAACGCAGCCACTCAGGAAGCAGCTAGTTAACAGGTCACTGTGTCAGCAGGGCAATGGGCCAGTGGCGCAATGGATAACGCGTCTGACTACGGATCAGGAGATTCTAGGTTCGACTCCTGGCTGGCTCGGGTTAGTTCTGTTTTCTTAACTCCATGACTCTCATGACATTTAAATACTGTGTTTACCTGGAACCAGTAGCTCTGCAAATTAGGAACACTCACAACATGCAACCATCCCTTCGATAGCTCAGCTGGTAGAGCGGAGGACTGTAGGCGATGAATTGGCCACCCTTAGGTCGCTGGTTCAATTCCGGTTCGAAGGAACATGTTTTTTATCTCTTGTGGGCACTTCTTGCCATGCCCTTCAAACTCACAGGTCCTTGAACTTGTGTCATAGAGGCCAGCTTTGGTCCGACAAAAATACATTCTCTGATGAACCCAGACCGTAACAGTGAGAGCACCAACTCCTAACCACAAGACCACCAGGGAGGGCCTGCTACATACCTGCCCTTCAAAGCAGCAAAGGACGCCTTGCAAATCTCGTCGAACAGGAGGTTTCAAGATCATGCCACTTCTTCTGTCAAGGAGTTGGCCTGTTAACCTCACTTGATGGCCAAACTCCTGTGCAGGAAAACTTTTTTAGACGCGATATCAAATCCATCCCAAACATGGCTTTGTGTGTCTTTTTAGGATTGGAAGACTTTTTTGGGATGTCCTAGATTAAACTGTTTTACACAAAACAACCTACATTTTAATAGATTTTAAAAAAAGTGGTGATGATATTCATCCATCCATCCATCCATCGTCAACCGCTTATCCTGCGTACAGGGTCGCGGGGTGATGATATTCAATTATCTGGTAAAAATATGCGTAATTACCTCTTGTAATTGTGTAAAAATTAGATGAATAAACATTTACTTTGCTGAGTCTGATAGCAAATATATTGTTGCTTGTCGTACGGTAAATTTTGAACTTTATTGCCCTCTGACTCTCTCCCTGAGGGTCATTGACAATTTCCAAGAGTGTGAGTGTGTCATCGTCAAATGGTGTAAACTTTCAGCTCAGATTGGAACTTGAATTGACACATACTGCCCCAGCTGTGAAAAGCGTCAATGTGCCCTCCAACATTTCCTGTACTCTGATTGGTCAAATGATGTAAATGTTAAGATATTTGAAAGAATCTCGCACAGTGATTGGCTGCAAATGTTGAAGCCCGTAAACATGACTGATGGTGCAGTAAAACATTGTTCAACGTTTAGAAGGAACATTCTGTGAAAGCTGGCCCTCAAGTTGCAATCTACTCTAGAGGCTTTGGTTCTAATTAAACTTCGGACAATTTTTACCAGTGGGATCCTTGTGACCACTTTTGTGGTGTCACATTTGCTACTTTCCAAGTAAATGCACCGGCTGCACTTTTGCTTGAGAACCTGAGCACTGAAAAGGAAAGGAGTTAGCATTCTTTCCACACTTTGATGTTTGTGTTTTATTGAATTACTTATTTACGATTACTAGGAAACTAGAACTTTTCAAGCATACCACATCAACTGGAACGCAGCCACTCAGGAAGCAGCTAGTTAACAGGTCACTGTGTCAAAAGGGCAATGGGCCAGTGGAGCAATGGATAATGCGTCTGACTACGGATCAGAAGATTCTAGGTTCGACTCCTGACTGGCTTATGTTAGTTCTGTTTTCTTAACTCCATGACTCTCATGACATTTAAATACTGTGTTTACCTGGAACCAGTAGCTCTGCAAATTAGGAACACTCACAACATGGAACCATCCCTTCGATAGCTCAGCTGGTAGAGCGGAGGACTGTAGGCGATGAATTGGCCATCCTTAGGTCGCTGGTTCAATTCCGGTTCGAAGGAAAATGTTTTTTATCTCTTGTGGACACTTCTTGCCATGCCCTTCAAACTCACAGGTCCTTGAACTTGTGTCATAGAGGCCAGCTTTGGTCCGACAAAAATACATTCTCTGATGAACCCAGACCGTAACAGTGAGAGCACCAACTCCTAACCACAAGACCACCAGGGAGGGCCTGCTACATACCTGCCCTTCAAAGCAGCAAAGGACGCCTTGCAAATCTCGTCGAAAAGGAGGTTTCAAGATCATGCCACTTCTTCTGTCAAGGAGTTGGCCTGTTAACCTCGCTTGATGGCCAAACTCCTGTGCAGGAAAACTTTTTTGGACGCGATATCTAATCCATCCCAAACATGGCTTTGTGTGTCTTTTTAGGATTGGAAGACTTTTTTGGGATGTCCTAGATTAAACTGTTTTACACAAAACAACCTACATTTTAATAGATTTTAAAAAAAGTGGTGATGATATTCATCCATCCATCGTCAACCGCTTATCCTGCGTACAGGGTCGCGGGGTGATGATATTCAATTATCTGGTAAAAATATGCGTAATTACCTCTTGTAATTGTGTAAAAATTAGATGAATAAACATTTACTTTGCTGAGTCTGATAGCAAATATATTGTTGCTTGTCGTACGGTAAATTTTGAACTTTATTGCCCTCTGACTCTCTCCCTGAGGGTCATTGACAATTTCCAAGAGTGTGAGTGTGTCATCGTCAAATGGTGTAAACTTTCAGCTCAGATTGGAACTTGAATTGACACATACTGCCCCAGCTGTGAAAAGCGTCAATGTGCCCTCCAACATTTCCTGTACTCTGATTGGTCAAATGATGTAAATGTTAAGATATTTGAAAGAATCTCGCACAGTGATTGGCTGCAAATGTTGAAGCCCGTAAACATGACTGATGGTGCAGTAAAACATTGTTCAACGTTTAGAAGGAACATTCTGTGAAAGCTGGCCCTCAAGTTGCAATCTACTCTAGAGGCTTTGGTTCTAATTAAACTTCGGACAATTTTTACCAGTGGGATCCTTGTGACCACTTTTGTGGTGTCACATTTGCTACTTTCCAAGTAAATGCACCGGCTGCACTTTTGCTTGAGAACCTGAGCACTGAAAAGGAAAGGAGTTAGCATTCTTTCCACACTTTGATGTTTGTGTTTTATTGAATTACTTATTTACGATTACTAGGAAACTAGAACTTTTCAAGAATACCACATCAACTGGAACGCAGCCACTCAGGAAGCAGCTAGTTAACAGGTCACTGTGTCAGCAGGGCAATGGGCCAGTGGCGCAATGGATAACGCGTCTGACTACGGATCAGGAGATTCTAGGTTCGACTCCTGGCTGGCTCGGGTTAGTTCTGTTTTCTTAACTCCATGACTCTCATGACATTTAAATACTGTGTTTACCTGGAACCAGTAGCTCTGCAAATTAGGAACACTCACAACATGGAACCATCCCTTCGATAGCTCAGCTGGTAGAGCGGAGGACTGTAGGCGATGAATTGGCTATCCTTAGGTCGTTGGTTCAATTCCAGCTCGAAGGAACATGTTTTTTATCTCTTGTGGGCACTTCTTGCCATGCCCTTCAAACTCACAGTTCCTTGAACTTGTGTCATAGAGGCCAGCTTTGGTCCGACAAAAATACATTCTCTGATGAACCCAGACCGTAACAGTGAGAGCACCAACTCCTAACCACAAGACCACCAGGAAGGGCCTGCTACATACCTGCCCTTCAAAGCAGCAAAGGACGCCTTGCAAATCTCGTCGAACAGGAGGTTTCAAGATCATGCCACTTCTTCTGTCAAGGAGTTGGCCTGTTAACCTCACTTGATGGCCAAACTCCTGTGCAGGAAAACTTTTTTAGACGCGATATCCAATCCATCCCAAACATGGCTTTGTGTGTCTTTTTAGGATTGGAAGACTTTTTTGGGATGCCCTAGATTAAACTGTTTTACACAAAAGTACATACATTTTAATAGCTTTTAAAAAAAGTGGTGATGATATTCAATTATCTGGTAAAAATATGCGTAATTACCTCTTGTAATTGTGTAAAAATTAGATGAACATAACATTGACTTTGCTGAGTCTGATAGCAAATATATTGTTGCTTGTCGTACGGTAAATTTTGAACTTTATTGCCCTCTGACTCTCTCCCTGAGGGTCATTGACAATTTCCAAGAGTGTGAGTGTGTCATCGTCAAATGGTGTAAACTTTCAGCTCAGATTGGAACTTGAATTGACACATACTGCCCCAGCTGTGAAAAGCGTCAATGTGCCCTCCGACATTTCCTGTACTCTGATTGGTCAAATGATGTAAATGTTAAGATATTTGAAAGAATCTCGCACAGTGATTGGCTGCAAATGTTGAAGCCCTTAAACATGACTGATGGTGCAGTAAAACATTGTTCAACGTTTAGAAGGAACATTCTGTGAAAGCTGGCCCTCAAGTTGCAGTCTACCCTTGAGGCTTTGGTTCTAATTAAACTTCGGACAACTTTTTCCTGTGGGATCTTTGTGACCACTATTGTGCTGTCACATTTGCTACTTTCCAAGTAAATGCACCGGCTGCACTTTTGCTTGAGAACCTGAGCACTGAAAAGGAAAGGAGTTAGCATTCTTTCCACACTTTGATGTTTGTGTTTTATTGAATTACTTATCTACGATTACTAGGAAACTAGAACTTTTCAAGAATACCACATCAACTGGAACGCAGCCACTCAGGAAGCAGCTAGTTAACAGGTCACTGTGTCAGCAGGGCAATGGGCCAGTGGCGCAATGGATAACGCGTCTGACTACGGATCAGAAGATTCTAGGTTCGACTCCTGTCTGGCTTATGTTAGTTCTGTTTTCTTAACTCCATGACTCTCATGACATTTAAATACTGTGTTTACCTGGAACCAGTAGCTCTGCAAATTAGGAACACTCACAACAAGGAACCATCCCTTCGATAGCTCAGCTGGTAGAGCGGAGGACTGTAGGCGATGAATTGGCCATCCTTAGGTCGCTGGTTCAATTCCGGCTCGAAGGAACATGTTTTTTATCTCTTGTGGACACTTCTTGCCATGCCCTTCAAACTCACAGGTCCTTGAACTTGTGTCATAGAGGCCAGCTTTGGTCCGACAAAAATACATTCTCTGATGAACCCAGACCGTAACAGTGAGAGCACCAACTCCTAACCACAAGAAAACCAGGGAGGGCCTGCTACATACCTGCCCTTCAAAGCAGCAAAGGACGCCTTGCAAATCTCGTCGAAAAGGAGGTTTCAAGATCATGCCACTTCTTCTGTCAAGGAGTTGGCCTGTTAACATCGCTTGATGGCCAAACTCCTGTGCAGGAAAACTTTTTTGGACGCGATATCTAATCCATCCCAAACATGGCTTTGTGTGTCTTTTTAGGATTGGAAGACTTTTTTGGGATGTCCTAGATTAAACTGTTTTACACAAAACAACCTACATTTTAATAGATTTTAAAAAAAGTGGTGATGATATTCATCCATCCATCCATCCATCGTCAACCGCTTATCCTGCGTACAGGGTCGCGGGGTGATGATATTCAATTATCTGGTAAAAATATGCGTAATTACCTCTTGTAATTGTGTAAAAATTAGATGAACATAACATTGACTTTGCTGAGTCTGATAGCAAATATATTGTTGCTTGTCGTACGGTAAATTTTGAACTTTATTGCCCTCTGACTCTCTCCCTGAGGGTCATTGACAATTTCCAAGAGTGTGAGTGTGTCATCGTCAAATGGTGTAAACTTTCAGCTCAGATTGGAACTTGAATTGACACATACTGCCCCAGCTGTGAAAAGCGTCAATGTGCCCTCCGACATTTCCTGTACTCTGATTGGTCAAATGATGTAAATGTTAAGATATTTGAAAGAATCTCGCACAGTGATTGGCTGCAAATGTTGAAGCCCTTAAACATGACTGATGGTGCAGTAAAACATTGTTCAACGTTTAGAAGGAACATTCTGTGAAAGCTGGCCCTCAAGTTGCAGTCTACCCTTGAGGCTTTGGTTCTAATTAAACTTCGGACAACTTTTTCCTGTGGGATCTTTGTGACCACTATTGTGCTGTCACATTTGCTACTTTCCAAGTAAATGCACCGGCTGCACTTTTGCTTGAGAACCTGAGCACTGAAAAGGAAAGGAGTTAGCATTCTTTCCACACTTTGATGTTTGTGTTTTATTGAATTACTTATTTACGATTACTAGGAAACTAGAACTTTTCAAGAATACCACATCAACTGGAACGCAGCCACTCAGGAAGCAGCTAGTTAACAGGTCACTGTGTCAGCAGGGCAATGGGCCAGTGGCGCAATGGATAACGCGTCTGACTACGGATCAGGAGATTCTAGGTTCAACTCCTGGCTGGCTCAGGTTAGTTCTGTTTTCTTAACTCCATGACTCTCATGACATTTAAATACTGTGTTTACCTGGAACCAGTAGCTCTGCAAATTAGGAACACTCACAACATGGAACCATCCCTTCGATAGCTCAGCTGGTAGAGCGGAGGACTGTAGGCAATGAATTGGCTATCCTTAGGTCGCTGGTTCAATTCCAGCTCGAAGGAACATGTTTTTTATCTCTTGTGGGCACTTCTTGCCATGCCCTTCAAACTCACAGGTCCTTGAACTTGTGTCATAGAGGCCAGCTTTGGTCCGACAAAAATACATTCTCTGATGAACCCAGACCGTAACAGTGAGAGCACCAACTCCTAACCACAAGACCACCAGGGAGGGCCTGCTACATACCTGCCCTTCAAAGCTGCAAAGGACGCCTTGCAAATCTCGTCGAACAAGAGGTTTCAAAATCATGCCACTTCTTCTGTCAAGGAGTTGGCCTGTTAACCTCACTTGACGGCCAAACTCCTGTTCAGGAAAACTTTTTTAGACGCGATATCCAATCCATCCCAAACATGGCTTTGTGTGTCTTTTTAGGATTGGAAGACTTTTTTGGGATGTCCTAGATTAAATTGTTTTACACAAAACAACATACATTTTAATAGCTTTTAAAAAAAGTGGTGATGATATTCAATTATCTGGTAAAAATATGCGTAATTACCTCTTGTAATTGTGTAAAAATTAGATGAACATAACATTGACTTTGCTGAGTCTGATAGCAAATATATTGTTGCTTGTCGTACGGTAAATTTTGAACTTTATTGCCCTCTGACTCTCTCCCTGAGGGTCATTGACAATTTCCAAGAGTGTGAGTGTGTCATCGTCAAATGGTGTAAACTTTCAGCTCAGATTGGAACTTGAATTGACACATACTGCCCCAGCTGTGAAAAGTGTCAATGTGCCCTCCGACATTTCCTGTACTCTGATTGGTCAAATGATGTAAATGTTAAGATATTTGAAAGAATCTCGCACAGTGATTGGCTGCAAATGTTGAAGCCCTTAAACATGACTGATGGTGCAGTAAAACATTGTTCAACGTTTAGAAGGAACATTCTGTGAAAGCTGGCCCTCAAGTTGCAGTCTACCCTTGAGGCTTTGGTTCTAATTAAACTTCGGACAACTTTTTCCTGTGGGATCTTTGTGACCACTATTGTGCTGTCACATTTGCTACTTTCCAAGTAAATGCACCGGCTGCACTTTTGCTTGAGAACCTGAGCACTGAAAAGGAAAGGAGTTAGCATTCTTTCCACACTTTGATGTTTGTGTTTTATTGAATTACTTATTTACGATTACTAGGAAACTAGAACTTTTCAAGAATACCACATCAACTGGAACGCAGCCACTCAGGAAGCAGCTAGTTAACAGGTCACTGTGTCAGCAGGGCAATGGGCCAGTGGCGCAATGGATAACGCGTCTGACTACGGATCAGAAGATTCTAGGTTCGACTCCTGTCTGGCTTATGTTAGTTCTGTTTTCTTAACTCCATGACTCTCATGACATTTAAATACTGTGTTTACCTGGAACCAGTAGCTCTGCAAATTAGGAACACTCACAACAAGGAACCATCCCTTCGATAGCTCAGCTGGTAGAGCGGAGGACTGTAGGCGATGAATTGGCCATCCTTAGGTCGCTGGTTCAATTCCGGCTCGAAGGAACATGTTTTTTATCTCTTGTGGGCACTTCTTGCCATGCCCTTCAAACTCACAGTTCCTTGAACTTGTGTCATAGAGGCCAGCTTTGGTCCGACAAAAATACATTCTCTGATGAACCCAGACCGTAACAGTGAGAGCACCAAGTCCTAACCACAAGACCACCAGGAAGGGCCTGCTACATACCTGCCCTTCAAAGCAGCAAAGGACGCCTTGCAAATCTCGTCGAACAGGAGTTTTCAAGATCATGCCACTTCTTCTGTCAAGGAGTTGGCCTGTTAACCTCACTTGATGGCCAAACTCCTGTGCAGGAAAACTTTTTTAGACGCGATATCCAATCCATCCCAAACATGGCTTTGTGTGTCTTTTTAGGATTGGAAGACTTTTTTGGGATGCCCTAGATTAAACTGTTTTACACAAAAGTACATACATTTTAATAGCTTTTAAAAAAAGTGGTGATGATATTCAATTATCTGGTAAAAATATGCGTAATTCCCTCTTGTAATTGTGTAAAAATTAGATGAACAAACATTTACTTTGCTGAGTCTGATAGCAAATATATTGTTGCTTGTCGTACGGTAAATTTTGAACTTTATTGCCCTCTGACTCTCTCCCTGAGGGTCATTGACAATTTCCAAGAGTGTGAGTGTGTCATCGTCAAATGGTGTAAACTTTCAGCTCAGATTGGAACTTGAATTGACACATACTGCCCCCAGCTGTGAAAAGCGTCAATGTGCCCTCCCACATTTCCTGTACTCTGATTGGTCAAATGATGTAAATGTTAAGATATTTCAAGAATCTCGCACAGTGCTTGGCTGCAAATGTTGAAGCCCTTAAACATGACTGATGGTGCAGTAAAACATTGTTCAACGTTTAGAAGGAACATTCTGTGAAAGCTGGCCCTCAAGATGCAGTCTACCCTAGAGGCTTTGGTTCTAATTAAACTTCGGACAACTTTTTCCTGTGGGATCTTTGTGACAACTATTGTGCTGTCAAATTTGCTACTTTCCAAGTAAATGCACCGGCTGCACTTTTGCTTGAGAACCTGAGCACTGAAAAGGAAAGGAGTTAGCATTCTTTCCACACTTTGATGTTTGTGTTTTATTGAATTACTTATTTACGATTACTAGGAAACTAGAACTTTTCAAGAATACCACATCAACTGGAACGCAGCCACTCAGGAAGCAGCTAGTTAACAGGTCACTGTGTCAGAAGGGCAATGGGCCAGTGGCGCAATGGATAACGCGTCTGACTACGGATCAGAAGATTCTAGGTTCAACTCCTGGCTGGCTCGGGTTAGTTCTGTTTTCTTAACTCCATGACTCTCATGACATTTAAATACTGTGTTTACCTGGAACCAGTAGCTCTGCAAATTAAGAACACTCACAACATGGAACCATCCCTTCGATAGCTCAGCTGGTAGAGCGGAGTACTGTAGGCGATGAATTGGTCATCCTTAGTTTTGCGGTTTGAAGGAACATGTTTTTTATCTCTTGTGGGCACTTCTTGCCATGCCCTTCAAACTCACAGGTCCTTGAACTTGTGTCATAGAGGCCAGCTTTGGTCCGACAAAAATACATTCTCTGATGAACCCAGACCGTAACAGTGAGAGCACCAACTCCTAACCACAAGACCACCAGGGAGGGCCTGCTACATACCTGCCCTTCAAAGCAGCAAAGGACGCCTTGCAAATCTTGTCGAACATGAGGTTTCAAGATCATGCCACTTCTTCTGTCAAGGAGTTGGCCTGTTAACCTCACTTGATGGCCAAACTCCTGTGCAGGAAAAGTTTTTTTAGACGCGATATCCAATCCATCCCAAACATGGCTTTGTGTGTCTTTTTAGGATTGGAAGACTTTTTTGGGATGTCCTAGATTAAACTGTTTTACACAAAACAACATACATTTTAATAGCTTTTAAAAAAAGTGGTGATGATATTCAATTATCTGGTAAAAATATGCGTAATTACCTCTTGTAATTGTGTAAAAATTAGATGAACAAACATTTACATTGCTGAGTCTGATAGCAAATATATTGTTGCTTGTCGTACGGTAAATTTTGAACTTTATTGCCCTCTGACTCTCTCCCTGAGGGTCATTGACAATTTCCAAGAGTGTGAGTGTGTCATCGTCAAATGGTGTAAACTTTCAGCTCAGATTGGAACTTGAATTGACACATACTGCCCCAGCTGTGAAAAGCGTCAATGTGCCCTCCGACATTTCCTGTACTCTGATTGGTCAAATGATGTAAATGTTAAGATATTTGAAAGAATCTCACACAGTAATTGGCTGCAAATGTTGAAGCCCTTAAACATGACTGATGGTGCAGTAAAACATTGTTCAACGTTTAGAAGGAACATTCTGTGAAAGCTGGCCCTCAAGTTGCAGTCTACCCTTGAGGCTTTGGTTCTAATTAAACTTCGGACAACTTTTTCCTGTGGGATCTTTGTGACCACTATTGTGCTGTCACATTTGCTACTTTCCAAGTAAATGCACCGGCTGCACTTTTGCTTGAGAACCTGAGCACTGAAAAGGAAAGGAGTTAGCATTCTTTCCACACTTTGATGTTTGTGTTTTATTGAATTACTTATTTACGATTACTAGGAAACTAGAACTTTTCAAGCATACCACATCAACTGGAACGCAGCCACTCAGGAAGCAGCTAGTTAACAGGTCACTGTGTCAAAAGGGCAATGGGCCAGTGGAGCAAGGGATAATGCGTCTGACTACGGATCAGAAGATTCTAGGTTCAACTCCTGACTAGCTTATGTTAGTTCTGTTTTCTTAACTACATGACTCTCATGACATTTAAATACTGTGTTTACCTGGAACCAGTAGCTCTGCAAATTAAGAACACTCACAACATGGAACTATCCCTTCGATAGCTCAGCTGGTAGAGCGGAGGACTGTAGGCGATGGATTGGCCATCATTAGGTCGCTGGTTCAATTCTGGCTCGAAGGAACATGTTTTTTATCTCTTGTGGGCACTTCTTGCCATGCCCTTCAAACTCACAGTTGCTTGAACTTGTGTCATAGAGGCCAACTTTGTTCCGACAAAAATACATTCTCTGATGAACCCAGACCGTAACAGTGAGAGCACCAACTCCTAACCACAAGACCACCAGGGAGGGCCTGCTACATACCTGCCCATCAAAGCTGCAAAGGACGCCTTGCAAATCTCGTCGAACAAGAGGTTTCAAAATCATGCCACTTCTTCTGTCAAGAAGTTGGCCTGTTAACCTCACTTGATGGCCAAACTCCTGTTCAGGAAAACTGTTTTGGACGCGATATCCAGTCCATCCCAAACATGGCTTTGTGTCTTTTTAGGATAGGAAGACTTTTTTGGGATGTCCTAGATTAAACTGTTTTAAACATAACTATATACATTTTAATAGCTTTTAAAAAAAGTGGTGATGATATTCAATTATCTGTTAAAAATATGCGTAATTACCTCTTGTAATAGTGTAAAAATTAGATGAACAAACATTTACTTTGCTGAGTCTGATAGCAAATATATTGTTGCTTGTCGAACGGTAAATTTTGAACTTTATTGCCCTTTGACTCTCTCCCTGAGGGTCATTGACAATTTCCAAGAGTGTGAGTGTGTCATCGTAAAATGGTGTAAACTTTCAGCTCAGATTGGAACTTGAATTGACACATACTGCCCCCAGCTGTGAAAAGCGTCAATGTGCCCTCCGACATTTCCTGTACTCTGATTGGTCAAATGATGTAAATGTTAAGATATTTTAAAGAATATCGCACAGTGATTGGCTGCAAATGTTGAAGCCCTTAAACATGACTGATGGTGCAGTAAAACATTGTTCAACGTTTAGAAGGAACATTCTGTGAAAGCTGGCCCTCAAGTTGCAGTCTACCCTAGAGGCTTTGGTTCTAATTAAACTTCGGACAACTTTTTCCTGTGGGATCTTTGTGACCACTATTGTGCTGTCAAATTTGCTACTTTCCAAGTAAATGCACCGGCTGCACTTTTGCTTGAGAATCTGAGCACTGAAAAGGAAAGGAGTTAGCATTCTTTCCACACTTTGATGTTTGTGTTTTATTGAATTACTTATTTACGATTACTAGGAAACTAGAACTTTTCAAGAATACCACATCAACTGGAACGCAGCCACTCAGGAAGCAGCTAGTTAACAGGTTACTGTGTCAGAAGGGCAATGGGCCAGTGGGGCAATGGATAATGCGTCTGACTACGGATCAGAAGATTCTAGGTTCGACTCCTGACTGGCTTGTGTTAGTTCTGTTTTCTTAACTCCATGACTCTTATGACATTTAAATACTGTGTTTACCTGGAACCAGTAGCTCTGCAAATTAGGAACACTCACAACATGGAACCATCCCTTCGATAGCTCAGCTGGTAGAGCGGAGGACTGTAGGCGATGAATTGGCCATCCTTAGGTCGCTGGTTCAATTCTGGCTCGAAGGAACATGTTTTTTATCTCTTGTGGGCACTTCTTGCCATGCCCTTCAAACTCACAGTTGCTTGAACTTGTGTCATAGAGGCCAACTTTGTTCCGACAAAAATACATTCTCTGATGAACCCAGACCGTAACAGTGAGAGCACCAACTCCTAACCACAAGACCACCAGGGAGGGCCTGCTACATACCTGCCCTTCAAAGCTGCAAAGGACGCCTTGCAAATCTCGTCGAACAAGAGGTTTCAAAATCATGCCACTTCTTCTGTCAAGGAGTTGGCCTGTTAACCTCACTTGATGGCCAAACTCCTGTTCAGGAAAACTTTTTTAGACGCGATATCCAATCCATCCCAAACATGGCTTTGTGTGTCTTTTTAGGATTGGAAGACTTTTTTGGGATGTCCTAGATTAAATTGTTTTACACAAAACAACATACATTTTAATAGCTTTTAAAAAAAGTGGTGATGATATTCAATTATCTGGTAAAAATATGCGTAATTACCTCTTGTAATTGTGTAAAAATTAGATGAACATAACATTGACTTTGCTGAGTCTGATAGCAAATATATTGTTGCTTGTCGTACGGTAAATTTTGAACTTTATTGCCCTCTGACTCTCTCCCTGAGGGTCATTGACAATTTCCAAGAGTGTGAGTGTGTCATCGTCAAATGGTGTAAACTTTCAGCTCAGATTGGAACTTGAATTGACACATACTGCCCCAGCTGTGAAAAGCGTCAATGTGCCCTCCGACATTTCCTGTACTCTGATTGGTCAAATGATGTAAATGTTAAGATATTTGAAAGAATCTCGCACAGTGATTGGCTGCAAATGTTGAAGCCCTTAAACATGACTGATGGTGCAGTAAAACATTGTTCAACGTTTAGAAGGAACATTCTGTGAAAGCTGGCCCTCAAGTTGCAGTCTACCCTTGAGGCTTTGGTTCTAATTAAACTTCGGACAACTTTTTCCTGTGGGATCTTTGTGACCACTATTGTGCTGTCACATTTGCTACTTTCCAAGTAAATGCACCGGCTGCACTTTTGCTTGAGAACCTGAGCACTGAAAAGGAAAGGAGTTAGCATTCTTTCCACACTTTGATGTTTGTGTTTTATTGAATTACTTATTTATGATTACTAGGAAACTAGAACTTTTCAAGAATACCACATCAACTGGAACGCAGCCACTCAGGAAGCAGCTAGTTAACAGGTCACTGTGTCAGAAGGCCAGTGGCGCAATGGATAACGCGTCTGACTACGTATCAGGAGATTCTAGGTTCGACTCCTGGCTTGCTAGGGTTAGTTCTGTTTTCATGACTCTCATGACATTTAAATACTGTGTTTACCTGGAACCAGAAGCTCTGCAAATTAGGAACACTCACAACATGGAACCATCCCTTCGATAGCTCAGCTGGTAGAGTGGAGGACTGTAGGCGATGAATTGGCCATCCTTAGGTCGCTGGTTCAATTCCGGCTCGAAGGAACATGCTTTTTTATCTCTTGTGGGCACTTCTTGCCATGCCCTTCAAACTCACAGTTCCTTGAACTTGTATCATAGAGGCCAGCTTTGGTCTGACAAAAATACATTCTCTGATGAACCCAGACCGTAACAGTGAGAGCACCAACTCCTAACCACAAGACCACCAGGAAGGGCCTGCTACATACCCGCCCTTCAAAGCAGCAAAGGACGCCTTGCAAATCTCGTCGAACAGGAGGTTTCAAGATCATGTTTTTCTTCTGTCAAGGAGTTGGCCTGTTAACCTCACTTGATGGCCAAACTCCTGTGCAGGAAAACTTTTTTAGACGCGATATCCAATCCATCCCAAACATGGCTTTGTATGTCTTTTTAGGATTGGAAGACTTTTTTGGGATGCCCTAGATTAAACTGTTTTACACAAAACAACATACATTTTAATAGCTTTTAAAAAAAGTGGTGATGATATTCAATTATCTGGTAAAAATATGCGTAATTACTTCTTGTAATTGTGTAAAAATTAGATGAACAAACATTTACTTTGCTGAGTCTGATAGCAAATATATTGTTGCTTGTCGTACGGTAAATTTTGAACTTTATTGCCCTCTGACTCTCTCCCTGAGGGTCATTGACAATTTCCAAGAGTGTGTGTGTGTCATCGTCAAATGGTGTAAACTTTCAGCTCAGATTGGAACTTGAATTGACACATACTGCCCCCAGCTGTGAAAAGCGTCAATGTGCCCTCCGACATTTCCTGTACTCTGATTGGTCAAATGATGTAAATGTTAAGATATTTCAAGAATCTCGCACAGTGATTGGCTGCAAATGTTGAAGCCCTTAAACATGACTGATGGTGCAGTAAAACATTGTTCAACGTTTAGAAGGAACATTCTGTGAAAGCTGGCCCTCAAGATGCAGTCTACCCTAGAGGCTTTGGTTCTAATTAAACTTCGGACAACTTTTTCCTGTGGGATCTTTGTGACAACTATTGTGCTGTCAAATTTGCTACTTTCCAAGTAAATGCACCGGCTGCACTTTTGCTTGAGAACCTGACCACTGAAAAGGAAAGGAGTTAGCATTCTTTCCACACTTTGATGTTTGTGTTTTATTGAATTACTTATTTACGATTACTAGGAAACTAGAACTTTTCAAGAATATCACATCAACTGGAACGCAGCCACTCAGGAAGCAGCTAGTTAACAGGTCACTGTGTCAGAAGGGCAATGGGCCAGTGGCGCAATGGATAACGCGTCTGACTACGGATCAGAAGATTCTAGGTTCAACTCCTGGCTCGCTCGGGTTAGTTCTGTTTTCTTAACTCCATGACTCTCATGACATTTAAATACTGTGTTTACCTGGAACCAGTAGCTCTGCAAATTAAGAACACTCACAACATGGACCTATCCCTTCGATAGCTCAGCTGGTAGAGCGGAGGACTGTAGGCGATGGATTGGCCATCCTTAGGTCGCTGGTTCAATTCCGGTTTGAAGGAACATGTTTTTTATCTCTTGTGGGCACTTCTTGCCATGCCCTTCAAACTCACAGGTCCTTGAACTTGTGTCATAGAGGCCAGCTTTGGTCCGACCAAAATACATTCTCTGATGAACCCAGACCGTAACAGTGAGAGCACCAACTCCTAACCACAAGACCACCAGGGAGGGCCTGCTACATACCTGCCCTACAAAGCTGCATAGGACGCCTTGCAAATCTCGTCGAACAAGAGGTTTCAAGATCATGCCACTTCTTCTGTCAAGGAGTTGGCCTGTTAACCTCACTTGATGGCCAAACTCCTGTGCAGGAAAACTTTTTTGGACGCGATATCCAATCCATCCCAAACATGGCTTTGTGTGTCTTTTTAGGATTGGAAGACTTTTTTGGGATGTCCTAGATTAAACTGTTTTAAACAAAACTACATACATTTTAATAGCTTTTAAAAAAGTGGTGATGATATTCAATTATCTGGTAAAAATATGCGTAATTACCTCTTGTAATTGTGTAAAAATTAGATGAACAAACATTTACTTTGCTGAGTCTGATAGCAAATATATTGTTGCTTGTCGTACGGTAAATTTTGAACTTTATTGCCCTCTGACTCTCTCCCTGAGGGTCATTGACAATTTCCAAGAGTGTGTGTGTGTCATCGTCAAATGGTGTAAACTTTCAGCTCAGATTGGAACTTGAATTGACACATACTGCCCCCAGCTGTGAAAAGCGTCAATGTGCCCTCCGACATTTCCTGTACTCTGATTGGTCAAATGATGTAAATGTTAAGATATTTCAAGAATCTCGCACAGTGATTGGCTGCAAATGTTGAAGCCCTTAAACATGACTGATGGTGCAGTAAAACATTGTTCAACGTTTAGAAGGAACATTCTGTGAAAGCTGGCCCTCAAGATGCAGTCTACCCTAGAGGCTTTGGTTCTAATTAAACTTCGGACAACTTTTTCCTGTGGGATCTTTGTGACAACTATTGTGCTGTCAAATTTGCTACTTTCCAAGTAAATGCACCGGCTGCACTTTTGCTTGAGAACCTGACCACTGAAAAGGAAAGGAGTTAGCATTCTTTCCACACTTTGATGTTTGTGTTTTATTGAATTACTTATTTACGATTACTAGGAAACTAGAACTTTTCAAGAATATCACATCAACTGGAACGCAGCCACTCAGGAAGCAGCTAGTTAACAGGTCACTGTGTCAGAAGGGCAATGGGCCAGTGGCGCAATGGATAACGCGTCTGACTACGGATCAGAAGATTCTAGGTTCAACTCCTGGCTCGCTCGGGTTAGTTCTGTTTTCTTAACTCCATGACTCTCATGACATTTAAATACTGTGTTTACCTGGAACCAGTAGCTCTGCAAATTAAGAACACTCACAACATGGAACTATCCCTTCGATAGCTCAGCTGGTAGAGCGGAGGACTGTAGGCGATGGATTGGCCATCCTTAGGTCGCTGGTTCAATTCCGGTTTGAAGGAGCATGTTTTTTATCTCTTGTGGGCACTTCTTGCCATGCCCTTCAAACTCACAGGTCCTTGAACTTGTGTCATAGAGGCCAGCTTTGGTCCGACCAAAATACATTCTCTGATGAACCCAGACCGTAACAGTGAGAGCACCAACTCCTAACCACAAGACCACCAGGGAGGGCCTGCTACATACCTGCCCTACAAAGCTGCATAGGACGCCTTGCAAATCTCGTCGAACAAGAGGTTTCAAGATCATGCCACTTCTTCTGTCAAGGAGTTGGCCTGTTAACCTCACTTGATGGCCAAACTCCTGTGCAGGAAAACTTTTTTGGACGCGATATCCAATCCATCCCAAACATGGCTTTGTGTGTCTTTTTAGGATTGGAAGACTTTTTTGGGATGTCCTAGATTAAACTGTTTTAAACAAAACTACATACATTTTAATAGCTTTTAAAAAAGTGGTGATGATATTCAATTATCTGGTAAAAATATGCGTAATTACCTCTTGTAATTGTGTAAAAATTAGATGAACAAACATTTACTTTGCTGAGTCTGATAGCAAATATATTGTTGCTTGTCGTACGGTAAATTTTGAACTTTATTGCCCTCTGACTCTCTCCCTGAGGGTCATTGACAATTTCCAAGAGTGTGAGTGTGTCATCGTCAAATGGTGTAAACTTTCAGCTCAGATTGGAACTTGAATTGACACATACTGCCCCCAGCTGTGAAAAGCGTCAATGTGCCCTCCGACATTTCCTGTACTCTGATTGGTCAAATGATGTAAATGTTAAGATATTTTAAAGAATATCGCACAGTGATTGGCTGCAAATGTTGAAGCCCTTAAACATGACTGATGGTGCAGTAAAACATTGTTCAACGTTTAGAAGGAACATTCTGTGAAAGCTGGCCCTCAAGTTGCAGTCTACCCTAGAGGCTTTGGTTCTAATTAAACTTCGGACAACTTTTTCCTGTGGGATCTTTGTGACCACTATTGTGCTGTCAAATTTGCTACTTTCCAAGTAAATGCACCGGCTGCACTTATGCTTGAGAATCTGAGCACTGAAAAGGAAAGGAGTTAGCATTCTTTCCACACTTTGATGTTTGTGTTTTATTGAATTACTTATTTACGATTACTAGGAAACTAGAACTTTTCAAGAATATCACATCAACTGGAACGCAGCCACTCAGGAAGCAGCTAGTTAACAGGTCACTGTGTCAGAAGGGCAATGGTCCAGTGGCGCAATGGATAACGCGTCTGACTACGGATCAGAAGATTCTAGGTTCGACTCCTGGCTGGCTCGTGTTAGTTCTGTTTTCTTAACTCCATGACTCTTATGACATTTAAATACTTTGTTTACCTGGAACCAATAGTTCTGCAAATTAGGAACACTCACAACATGGAACCATCCATTCGATAGCTCAGCTGGTAGAGCTGATGACTGTAGGCAGTGAATTGGCCATCCTTAGGTCGCTGGTTCAATTCCGGCTCGAAGGAACATGTTTTTTATCTCTTGTGGGCACTTCTTGCCATGCCCTTCAAACTCACAGTTGCTTGAACTTGTGTCATAGAGGCCAGCTTTGGTCCGACAAAAATATATTCTCTGATGAACCCAGACCTTAACAGTGAGAGCACCAACTCCTAACCACAAGACCACCAGGGAGGGCCTGCTACATACCTGCCCTTCAAAGCAGCAAAGTACGCCTTGCAAATCTCGTCGAACAGGAGGTTTCAAGATCATGCCACTTTTTCTGTCATGGAGTTGGCCTGTTAACCTCAATTGATGGCCAAACTCCTGTGCAGGTAAACGTTTTTGGACGCGATATCCAATCCATCCCAAACATGGCTTTGTGTGTCTTTTTAGGATTGGAAGACTTTTTTGGGATGTCCTAGATTAAACTGTTTTACACAAAACTACATACATTTTAATAGTTTTTAAAAAAAGTGGTGATGATATTCAATTATCTGGTAAAAATATGCCTAATTACCTCTTGTAATTGTGTAAAAATTAGATGAACAAACATTTACTTTGCTGAGTCTGAAAGCAAATATATTGTTGCTTGTCGTACGGTAAATTTTGAACTTTATTGCCCTCTGACTCTCTCCCTGAGGGTCATTGACAATTTCCAAGAGTGTGAGTGTGTCATCGTCAAATGGTGTAAACTTTCAGCTCAGATTGGAACTTGAATTGACACATACTGCCCCCAGCTGTGAAAAGCGTCAATGTGCCCTCCGACATTTCCTGTACTCTGATTGGTCAAATGTTGTAAATGTTAAGATTTGAAAGAATCTCGCACAGTGATTGGCTGCAAATGTTGAAGCCCTTAAACATGACTGATGGTGCAGTAAAACATTGTTCAACGTTAAGAAGGAACATTCTGTGAAAGCTGGCCCTCAAGTTGCAGTCTACCCTAGAGGCTTTGGTTCAAATTAAACTTCGGACAACTTTTTCCTTTGGGATCTTTGTGACCACTATTGTGCTGTCACATTTGCTACTTTCCAAGTGAATGCACCAGCTGCACTTTTGCTTGAGAACATGAGCACTGAAAAGGAAAGGAGTTAGCATTCTTTCCACACTTTGATGTTTGTGTTTTATTGAATTACTTATTTACGATTACTAGGAAACTAGAACTTTTCAAGAATACCACATCAACTGGAACGCAGCCACTCAGGAAGCAGCTAGTTAACAGGTCACTGTATCAGCAGGGCAATGGGCCAGTGGCGCAATGGATAACACGTCTGACTACGGATCAGGAGATTCTAGGTTCGCCTCCTGGCTGGCTCGGGTTAGTTCTGTTTTCTTAACTCCATGACTCTCGTGACATTTAAATACTGTGTTTACCTGGAACCAGTAGCTCTGCAAATTAGGAACACTCACAACATTGAACCATCCCTTCGATAGCTCAGCTGGTAGAGCGGAGGACTGTAGGCGATGAATTGGCTATCCTTAGGTTGCTGGTTCAATTCCAGCACGAAGGAACATGTTTTTTATCTCTTGTGGGCACTTCTTGCCATGCCCTTCAAACTCACAGTTGCTTGAACTTGTGTCATAGAGGCCAACTTTGTTCCGACAAAAATACATTCTCTGATGAACCCAGACCGTAACAGTGAGAGCACCAACTCCTAACCACAAGACCACCAGGGAGGGCCTGCTACATACCTGCCCATCAAAGCTGCAAAGGACGCCTTGCAAATCTCGTCGAACAAGAGGTTTCAAAATCATGCCACTTCTTCTGTCAAGAAGTTGGCCTGTTAACCTCACTTGATGGCCAAACTCCTGTTCAGGAAAACTGTTTTGGACGCGATATCCAGTCCATCCCAAACATGGCTTTGTGTCTTTTTAGGATAGGAAGACTTTTTTGGGATGTCCTAGATTAAACTGTTTTAAACATAACTATATACATTTTAATAGCTTTTAAAAAAAGTGGTGATGATATTCAATTATCTGTTAAAAATATGCGTAATTACCTCTTGTAATAGTGTAAAAATTAGATGAACAAACATTTACTTTGCTGAGTCTGATAGCAAATATATTGTTGCTTGTCGAACGGTAAATTTTGAACTTTATTGCCCTTTGACTCTCTCCCTGAGGGTCATTGACAATTTCCAAGAGTGTGAGTGTGTCATCGTAAAATGGTGTAAACTTTCAGCTCAGATTGGAACTTGAATTGACACATACTGCCCCCAGCTGTGAAAAGCGTCAATGTGCCCTCCGACATTTCCTGTACTCTGATTGGTCAAATGATGTAAATGTTAAGATATTTTAAAGAATATCGCACAGTGATTGGCTGCAAATGTTGAAGCCCTTAAACATGACTGATGGTGCAGTAAAACATTGTTCAACGTTTAGAAGGAACATTCTGTGAAAGCTGGCCCTCAAGTTGCAGTCTACCCTAGAGGCTTTGGTTCTAATTAAACTTCGGACAACTTTTTCCTGTGGGATCTTTGTGACCACTATTGTGCTGTCAAATTTGCTACTTTCCAAGTAAATGCACCGGCTGCACTTTTGCTTGAGAACCTGAGCACTGAAAAGGAAAGGAGTTAGCATTCTTTCCACACTTTGATGTTTGTGTTTTATTGAATTACTTATTTACGATTACTAGGAAACTACAACTTTTCAAGAATACCACATCAACTGGAACGCAGCCACTCAGGAAGCAGCTAGTTAACAGGTCACTGTGTCAGAAGGCCAGTGGCGCAATGGATAACGCGTCTGACTACGTATCAGGAGATTATAGGTTCGACTCCTGGCTTGCTAGGGTTAGTTCTGTTTTCTTAACTCCATGACTCTCATGACATTTAAATACTGTGTTTACCTGGAACCAGAAGCTCTGCAAATTAGGAACACTCACAACATGGAACCATCCCTTCGATATCTCAGCTGGTAGAGCGGAGGACTGTAGGCGATGAATTGGCCATCCTTAGGTCGCTGGTTCAATTCCGGCTCGAAGGAACATGTTTTTTATCTCTTGTGGGCACTTCTTGCCATGCCCTTCAAACTCACAGTTCCTTGAACTTGTGTCATAGAGGCCAGCTTTGGTCCGACAAAAATACATTCTCTGATGAACCCAGACTGTAACAGTGAGAGCACCAACTCCTAACCACAAGACCACCAGGAAGGGCCTGCTACATACCTGCCCTTCAAAGCAGCAAAGGACGCCTTGCAAATCTCGTCGAACAGGAGGTTTCAAGATCATGCCACTTCTTCTGTCAAGGAGTTGGCCTGTTAACCTCACTTGATGGCCAAACTCCTGTGCAGGAAAACTTTTTTAGACGCGATATCCAATCCATCCCAAACATGGCTTTGTGTGTCTTTTTAGGATTGGAAGACTTTTTTGGGATGCCCTAGATTAAACTGTTTTACACAAAACAACATACATTTTAATAGCTTTTAAAAAAAGTGGTGATGATATTCAATTATCTGGTAAAAATATGCGTAATTACTTCTTGTAATTGTGTAAAAATTAGATGAACAAACACTTACTTTGCTGAGTCTGATAGCAAATATATTGTTGCTTGTCGTACGGTAAATTTTGAACTTTATTGCCCTCTGACTCTCTCCCTGAGGGTCATTGACAATTTCCAAGAGTGTGAGTGTGTCATCGTCAAATGGTGTAAACTTTCAGCTCAGATTGGAACTTGAATTGACACATACTGCCCCCAGCTGTGAAAAGCGTCAATGTGCCCTCCGACATTTCCTGTACTCTGATTGGTCAAATGATGTAAATGTTAAGATATTTCAAGAATCTCGCACAGTGATTGGCTGCAAATGTTGAAGCCCTTAAACATGACTGATGGTGCAGTAAAACATTGTTCAACGTTTAGAAGGAACATTCTGTGAAAGCTGGCCCTCAAGATGCAGTCTACCCTAGAGGCTTTGGTTCTAATTAAACTTCGGACAACTTTTTCCTGTGGGATCTTTGTGACAACTATTGTGCTGTCAAATTTGCTACTTTCCAAGTAAATGCACCGGCTGCACTTTTGCTTGAGAACCTGACCACTGAAAAGGAAAGGAGTTAGCATTCTTTCCACACTTTGATGTTTGTGTTTTATTGAATTACTTATTTACGATTACTAGGAAACTAGAACTTTTCAAGAATACCACATCAACTGGAACGCAGCCACTCAGGAAGCAGCTAGTTAACAGGTCACTGTGTCAGAAGGGCAATGGGCCAGTGGCGCAATGGATAATGCGTCTGACTACGGATCAGAAGATTCTAGGTTCAACTCCTGGCTCGCTCGGGTTAGTTCTGTTTTCTTAACTCCATGACTCTCATGACATTTAAATACTGTGTTTACCTGGAACCAGTAGCTCTGCAAATTAAGAACACTCACAACATGGAACTATCCCTTCGATAGCTCAGCTGGTAGAGCGGAGGACTGTAGGCGATGGATTGGCCATCCTTAGGTCGCTGGTTCAATTCCGGTTTGAAGGAACATGTTTTTTATCTCTTGTGGGCACTTCTTGCCATGCCCTTCAAACTCACAGGTCCTTGAACTTGTGTCATAGAGGCCAGCTTTGGTCCGACAAAAATACATTCTCTGATGAACCCAGACTGTAACAGTGAGAGCACCAACTCCTAACCACAAGACCACCAGGGAGGGCCTGCTACATACCTGCCCTTCAAAGCTGCAAAGGACGCCTTGCAAATCTCGTCGAACAAGAGGTTTCAAAATCATGCCACTTCTTCTGTCAAGGAGTTGGCCTGTTAACCTCACTTGATGGCCAAACTCCTGTTCAGGAAAACTGTTTTGGACGCGATATCCAGTCCATCCCAAACATGGCTTTGTGTCTTTTTAGGATAGGAAGACTTTTTTGGGATGTCCTAGATTAAACTGTTTTAAACATAACTATATACATTTTAATAGCTTTTAAAAAAAGTGGTGATGATATTCAATTATCTGGTAAAAATATGCGTAATTACCTCTTGTAATTGTGTAAAAATTAGATGAACAAACATTTACTTTGCTGAGTCTGATAGCAAATATATTGTTGCTTGTCGAACGGTAAATTTTGAACTTTATTGCCCTTTGACTCTCTCCCTGAGGGTCATTGACAATTTCCAAGAGTGTGAGTGTGTCATCGTAAAATGGTGTAAACTTTCAGCTCAGATTGGAACTTGAATTGACACATACTGCCCCCAGCTGTGAAAAGCGTCAATGTGCCCTCCGACATTTCCTGTACTCTGATTGGTCAAATGATGTAAATGTTAAGATATTTTAAAGAATATCGCACAGTGATTGGCTGCAAATGTTGAAGCCCTTAAACATGACTGATGGTGCAGTAAAACATTGTTCAACGTTTAGAAGGAACATTCTGTGAAAGCTGGCCCTCAAGTTGCAGTCTACCCTAGAGGCTTTGGTTCTAATTAAACTTCGGACAACTTTTTCCTGTGGGATCTTTGTGACCACTATTGTGCTGTCAAATTTGCTACTTTCCAAGTAAATGCACCGGCTGCACTTTTGCTTGAGAACCTGAGCACTGAAAAGGAAAGGAGTTAGCATTCTTTCCACACTTTGATGTTTGTGTTTTATTGAATTACTTATTTACGATTACTAGGAAACTAGAACTTTTCAAGAATACCACATCAACTGGAACGCAGCCACTCAGGAAGCAGCTAGTTAACAGGTCACTGTGTCAGAAGGGCAATGGGCCAGTGGTGCAATGGATAACGCGTCTGACTACGGATCAGAAGATTCTAGGTTCAACTCCTGGCTGGCTCGGGTTAGTTCTGTTTTCTTAACTCCATGACTCTCATGACATTTAAATACTGTGTTTACCTGGAACCAGTAGCTCTGCAAATTAGGAACACTCACAACATGGAACCATCCCTTTGATAGCTCAGCTGGTAGAGCGGAGGACTGTAGGCGATGAATTGGCCATCCCTAGGTTGCTGGTTCAATTCCAGCTCGAAGATCTCTTGTGGGCACTTCTTGCCATGCCCTTCAAACTCACAGTTCCTTGAACTTGTGTCATAGAGGCCAGCTTTGGTCCGACAAAAATACATTCTCTGATGAACCCAGACCGTAACAGTGAGAGCACCAACTCCTAACCACAAGACCACCAGGGAGGGCCTGCTACATACCTGCCCTTCAAAGCAGCAAAGGACGCCTTGCAAATCTCGTCGAACAGGAGGTTTCAAGATCATGCCACTTCTTCTGTCAAGGAGTTGGCCTGTTAACCTCACTTTATGGCCAAACTCCTGTGCAGGAAAACTTTTTTTAGACGCGATATCCAATCCATCCCAAACATGGCTTTGTGTGTCTTTTTAGGATTGGAAGACTTTTTTGGGATGTCCTAGATTAAACTGTTTTACACAAAACAACATACATTTTAATAGCTTTTAAAAAAAGTGGTGATGATATTCAATTATCTGGTAAAAATATGCGTAATTACCTCTTGTAATTGTGTAAAAATTAGATGAACAAACATTTACTTTGCTGAGTCTGATAGCAAATATATTGTTGCTTGTCGTACGGTAAATTTTGAACTTTATTGCCCTCTGACTCTCTCCCTGAGGGTCATTGACAATTTCCAAGAGTGTGAGTGTGTCATCGTCAAATGGTGTAAACTTTCAGCTCAGATTGGAACTTGAATTGACACATACTGCCCCAGCTGTGAAAAGCGTCAATGTGCCCTCCGACATTTCCTGTACTCTGATTGGTCAAATGATGTAAATGTTAAGATATTTGAAAGAATCTCGCACAGTAATTGGCTGCAAATGTTGAAGCCCTTAAACATGACTGATGGTGCAGTAAAACATTGTTCAACGTTTAGAAGGAACATTCTGTGAAAGCTGGCCCTCAAGTTGCAGTCTACCCTTGAGGCTTTGGTTCTAATTAAACTTCGGACAACTTTTTCCTGTGGGATCTTTGTGACCACTATTGTGCTGTCACATTTGCTACTTTCCAAGTAAATGCACCGGCTGCACTTTTGCTTGAGAACCTGAGCACTGAAAAGGAAAGGAGTTAGCATTCTTTCCACACTTTGATGTTTGTGTTTTATTGAATTACTTATTTACGATTACTAGGAAACTAGAACTTTTCAAGCATACCACATCAACTGGAACGCAGCCACTCAGGAAGCAGCTAGTTAACAGGTCACTGTGTCAAAAGGGCAATGGGCCAGTGGAGCAATGGATAATGCGTCTGACTACGGATCAGAAGATTCTAGGTTCGACTCCTGACTAGCTTATGTTAGTTCTGTTTTCTTAACTCCATGACTCTAATGACATTTAAATACTGTGTTTACCTGGAACCAGTAGCTCTGCAAATTAGGAACACTCACAACATGGAACCATCCCTTCGATAGCTCAGCTGGTAGAGCGGAGGACTGTAGGCGATGAATTGGCCATCCTTAGGTCGCTGGTTCAATTCCGGCTCGAAGGCACATGTTTTTTATCTCTTGTGGACACTTCTTGCCATGCCCTTCAAACTCACAGGTCCTTGAACTTGTGTCATAGAGGCCAGCTTTGGTCCGACAAAAATACATTCTCTGATGAACCCAGACCGTAACAGTGAGAGCACCAACTCCTAACCACAAGACCACCAGGGAGGGCCTGCTACATACCTGCCCTTCAAAGATGCAAAGGACGCCTTGCAAATCTCGTCGAACAAGAGGTTTCAAAATCATGCCACTTCTTCTGTCAAGGAGTTGGCCTGTTAACCTCACTTGATGGCCAAACTCCTGTTCAGGAAAACTTTTTTAGACGCGATATCCAATCCATCCCAAACATGGCTTTGTGTGTCTTTTTAGGATTGGAAGACTTTTTTGGGATGTCCTAGATTAAATTGTTTTACACAAAACAACATACATTTTAATAGCTTTTAAAAAAAGTGGTGATGATATTCAATTATCTGGTAAAAATATGCGTAATTACCTCTTGTAATTGTGTAAAAATTAGATGAACATAACATTGACTTTGCTGAGTCTGATAGCAAATATATTGTTGCTTGTCGTACGGTAAATTTTGAACTTTATTGCCCTCTGACTCTCTCCCTGAGGGTCATTGACAATTTCCAAGAGTGTGAGTGTGTCATCGTCAAATGGTGTAAACTTTCAGCTCAGATTGGAACTTGAATTGACACATACTGCCCCAGCTGTGAAAAGCGTCAATGTGCCCTCCGACATTTCCTGTACTCTGATTGGTCAAATGATGTAAATGTTAAGATATTTGAAAGAATCTCGCACAGTGATTGGCTGCAAATGTTGAAGCCCTTAAACATGACTGATGGTGCAGTAAAACATTGTTCAACGTTTAGAAGGAACATTCTGTGAAAGCTGGCCCTCAAGTTGCAGTCTACCCTTGAGGCTTTGGTTCTAATTAAACTTCGGACAACTTTTTCCTGTGGGATCTTTGTGACCACTATTGTGCTGTCACATTTGCTACTTTCCAAGTAAATGCACCGGCTGCACTTTTGCTTGAGAACCTGAGCACTGAAAAGGAAAGGAGTTAGCATTCTTTCCACACTTTGATGTTTGTGTTTTATTGAATTACTTATTTACGATTACTAGGAAACTAGAACTTTTCAAGAATACCACATCAACTGGAACGCAGCCACTCAGGAAGCAGCTAGTTAACAGGTCATTGTGTCAGAAGGCCAGTGGTGCAATGGATAACGCGTCTGACTACGTATCAGGAGATTCTAGGTTCGACTCCTGGCTTGCTAGGGTTAGTTCTGTTTTCTTAACTCCATGACTCTCATGACATTTAAATACTGTGTTTACCTGGAACCAGAAGCTCTGCAAATTAGGAACACTCACAACATGGAACCATCCCTTCGATAGCTCAGCTGGTAGAGTGGAGGACTGTAGGCGATGAATTGGCCATCCTTAGGTCGCTGGTTCAATTCCGGCTCGAAGGAACGTGCTTTTTTATCTCTTGTGGGCACTTCTTGCCATGCCCTTCAAACTCACAGTTCCTTGAACTTGTGTCATAGAGGCCAGCTTTGGTCCGACCAAAATACATTCTCTGATGAACCCAGACCGTAACAGTGAGAGCACCAACTCCTAACCACAAGACCACCAGGGAGGGCCTGCTACATACCTGCCCTTCAAAGCAGCAAAGGACGCCTTGCAAATCACGTCGAACAAGAGGTTTCAAGATCATGCCACTTCTTCTGTCAAGGAGTTGGCCTGTTAACCTCACTTGATGGCCAAACTCCTGTGCAGGAAAACTTTTTTGGACGCGATATCCAATCCATCCCAAACATGGCTTTGTGTGTCTTTTTAGGATTGGAAGACTTTTTTGGGATGTCCTAGATTAAACTGTTTTAAACAAAACTACATACATTTTAATAGCTTTTAAAAAAGTGGTGATGATATTCAATTATCTGGTAAAAATATACGTAATTACCTCTTGAAATAGTGTAAAAATTAGATGAACAAACATTTACTTTGCTGAGTCTGATAGCAAATATATTGTTGCTTGTCGTACGGTAAATTTTGAACTTTATTGCCCTCTGACTCTCTCCCTGAGGGTCATTGACAATTTCCAAGAGTGTGAGTGTCATCGTCAAATGGTGTAAACGTTCAGCTCAGATTGGAACTTGAATTGACACATACTGCCCCCAGCTGTGAAAAGCGTCAATGTGCCCTCCGACATTTCCTGTACTCTGATTGGTCAAATGATGTAAATGTTAAGATATTTCAAGAATCTCGCACAGTGATTGGCTGCAAATGTTGAAGCCCTTAAACATGACTGATGGTGCAGTAAAACATTGTTCAACGTTTAGAAGGAACATTCTGTGAAAGCTGGCCCTCAAGATGCAGTCTACCCTAGAGGCTTTGGTTCTAATTAAACTTCGGACAACTTTTTCCTGTGGGATCTTTGTGACAACTATTGTGCTGTCAAATTTGCTACTTTCCAAGTAAATGCACCGGCTGCACTTTTGCTTGAGAACCTGAGCACTGAAAAGGAAAGGAGTTAGCATTCTTTCCACACTTTGATGTTTGTGTTTTATTGAATTACTTATTTACGATTACTAGGAAACTAGAACTTTTCAAGAATACCACATCAACTGGAACGCAGCCACTCAGGAAGCAGCTAGTTAACAGGTCACTGTGTCAGAAGGGCAATGGGCCAGTGGCGCAATGGATAACGCGTCTGACTACGGATCAGAAGATTCTAGGTTCAACTCCTGGCTGGCTTGGGTTTGTTCTGTTTTCTTAACTCCATGACTCTCATGACATTTAAATACTGTGTTTACCTGGAACCAGTAGCTCTGCAAATTAAGAACACTCACAACATGGAACCATCCCTTCGATAGCTCAGCTGGTAGAGCGGAGGACTGTAGGCGATGAATTGGCCATCCCTAGGTTGCTGGTTCAATTCCAGCTCGAAGATCTCTTGTGGGCACTTCTTGCCATGCCCTTCAAACTCACAGTTCCTTGAACTTGTGTCATAGAGGCCAGCTTTGGTCTGACAAAAATACATTCTCTGATGAACCCAGACCGTAACAGTGAGAGCACCAACTCCTAACTACAAGACCACCAGGAAGGGCCTGCTACATACCCGCCCTTCAAAGCAGCAAAGGACGCCTTGCAAATCTCGTCGAACAGGAGGTTTCAAGATCATGTTTTTCTTCTGTCAAGGAGTTGGCCTGTTAACCTCACTTGATGGCCAAACTCCTGTGCAGGAAAACTTTTTTAGACGCGATATCCAATCCATCCCAAACATGGCTTTGTATGTCTTTTTAGGATTGGAAGACTTTTTTGGGATGCCCTAGATTAAACTGTTTTACACAAAACAACATACATTTTAATAGCTTTTAAAAAAAGTGGTGATGATATTCAATTATCTGGTAAAAATATGCGTAATTACTTCTTGTAATTGTGTAAAAATTAGATGAACAAACATTTACTTTGCTGAGTCTGATAGCAAATATATTGTTGCTTGTCGTACGGTAAATTTTGAACTTTATTGCCCTCTGACTCTCTCCCTGAGGGTCATTGACAATTTCCAAGAGTGTGTGTGTGTCATCGTCAAATGGTGTAAACTTTCAGCTCAGATTGGAACTTGAATTGACACATACTGCCCCCAGCTGTGAAAAGCGTCAATGTGCCCTCCGACATTTCCTGTACTCTGATTGGTCAAATGATGTAAATGTTAAGATATTTCAAGAATCTCGCACAGTGATTGGCTGCAAATGTTGAAGCCCTTAAACATGACTGATGGTGCAGTAAAACATTGTTCAACGTTTAGAAGGAACATTCTGTGAAAGCTGGCCCTCAAGATGCAGTCTACCCTAGAGGCTTTGGTTCTAATTAAACTTCGGACAACTTTTTCCTGTTGGATCTTTGTGACAACTATTGTGCTGTCAAATTTGCTACTTTCCAAGTAAATGCACCGGCTGCACTTTTGCTTGAGAACCTGACCACTGAAAAGGAAAGGAGTTAGCATTCTTTCCACACTTTGATGTTTGTGTTTTATTGAATTACTTATTTACGATTACTAGGAAACTAGAACTTTTCAAGAATATCACATCAACTGGAACGCAGCCACTCAGGAAGCAGCTAGTTAACAGGTCACTGTGTCAGAAGGGCAATGGGCCAGTGGCGCAATGGATAACGCGTCTGACTACGGATCAGAAGATTCTAGGTTCAACTCCTGGCTCGCTCGGGTTAGTTCTGTTTTCTTAACTCCATGACTCTCATGACATTTAAATACTGTGTTTACCTGGAACCAGTAGCTCTGCAAATTAAGAACACTCACAACATGGAACTATCCCTTCGTTAGCTCAGCTGGTAGAGCGGAGGACTGTAGGCGATGGATTGGCCATCCTTAGGTCGCTGGTTCAATTCCGGCTCGAAGGAACATGTTTTTTATCTCTTGTGGGCACTTCTTGCCATGCCCTTCAAACTCACAGGTCCTTGAACTTGTGTCATAGAGGCCAGCTTTGGTCCGACCAAAATACATTCTCTGATGAACCCAGACCGTAACAGTGAGAGCACCAACTCCTAACCACAAGACCACCAGGGAGGGCCTGCTACATACCTGCCCTACAAAGCTGCATAGGACGCCTTGCAAATCTCGTCGAACAAGAGGTTTCAAGATCATGCCACTTCTTCTGTCAAGGAGTTGGCCTGTTAACCTCACTTGATGGCCAAACTCCTGTGCAGGAAAACTTTTTTGGACGCGATATCCAATCCATCCCAAACATGGCTTTGTGTGTCTTTTTAGGATTGGAAGACTTTTTTGGGATGTCCTAGATTAAACTGTTTTAAACAAAACTACATACATTTTAATAGCTTTTAAAAAAGTGGTGATGATATTCAATTATCTGGTAAAAATATGCGTAATTACCTCTTGTAATTGTGTAAAAATTAGATGAACAAACATTTACTTTGCTGAGTCTGATAGCAAATATATTGTTGCTTGTCGTACGGTAAATTTTGAACTTTATTGCCCTCTGACTCTCTCCCTGAGGGTCATTGACAATTTCCAAGAGTGTGTGTGTGTCATCGTCAAATGGTGTAAACTTTCAGCTCAGATTGGAACTTGAATTGACACATACTGCCCCCAGCTGTGAAAAGCGTCAATGTGCCCTCCGACATTTCCTGTACTCTGATTGGTCAAATGATGTAAATGTTAAGATATTTCAAGAATCTCGCACAGTGATTGGCTGCAAATGTTGAAGCCCTTAAACATGACTGATGGTGCAGTAAAACATTGTTCAACGTTTAGAAGGAACATTCTGTGAAAGCTGGCCCTCAAGATGCAGTCTACCCTAGAGGCTTTGGTTCTAATTAAACTTCGGACAACTTTTTCCTGTGGGATCTTTGTGACAACTATTGTGCTGTCAAATTTGCTACTTTCCAAGTAAATGCACCGGCTGCACTTTTGCTTGAGAACCTGACCACTGAAAAGGAAAGGAGTTAGCATTCTTTCCACACTTTGATGTTTGTGTTTTATTGAATTACTTATTTACGATTACTAGGAAACTAGAACTTTTCAAGAATATCACATCAACTGGAACGCAGCCACTCAGGAAGCAGCTAGTTAACAGGTCACTGTGTCAGAAGGGCAATGGGCCAGTGGCGCAATGGATAACGCGTCTGACTACGGATCAGAAGATTCTAGGTTCAACTCCTGGCTCGCTCGGGTTAGTTCTGTTTTCTTAACTCCATGACTCTCATGACATTTAAATACTGTGTTTACCTGGAACCAGTAGCTCTGCAAATTAAGAACACTCACAACATGGAACTATCCCTTCGATAGCTCAGCTGGTAGAGCGGAGGACTGTAGGCGATGGATTGGCCATCCTTAGGTCGCTGGTTCAATTCCGGTTTGAAGGAGCATGTTTTTTATGTCTTGTGGGCACTTCTTGCCATGCCCTTCAAACTCACAGGTCCTTGAACTTGTGTCATAGAGGCCAGCTTTGGTCCGACCAAAATACATTCTCTGATGAACCCAGACCGTAACAGTGAGAGCACCAACTCCTAACCACAAGACCACCAGGGAGGGCCTGCTACATACCTGCCCTACAAAGCTGCATAGGACGCCTTGCAAAGCTCGTCGAACAAGAGGTTTCAAGATCATGCCACTTCTTCTGTCAAGGAGTTGGCCTGTTAACCTCACTTGATGGCCAAACTCCTGTGCAGGAAAACTTTTTTGGACGCGATATCCAATCCATCCCAAACATGGCTTTGTGTGTCTTTTTAGGATTGGAAGACTTTTTTGGGATGTCCTAGATTAAACTGTTTTAAACAAAACTACATACATTTTAATAGCTTTTAAAAAAGTGGTGATGATATTCAATTATCTGGTAAAAATATGCGTAATTACCTCTTGTAATTGTGTAAAAATTAGATGAACAAACATTTACTTTGCTGAGTCTGATAGCAAATATATTGTTGCTTGTCGTACGGTAAATTTTGAACTTTATTGCCCTCTGACTCTCTCCCTGAGGGTCATTGACAATTTCCAAGAGTGTGAGTGTGTCATCGTCAAATGGTGTAAACTTTCAGCTCAGATTGGAACTTGAATTGACACATACTGCCCCCAGCTGTGAAAAGCGTCAATGTGCCCTCCGACATTTCCTGTACTCTGATTGGTCAAATGATGTAAATGTTAAGATATTTTAAAGAATATCGCACAGTGATTGGCTGCAAATGTTGAAGCCCTTAAACATGACTGATGGTGCAGTAAAACATTGTTCAACGTTTAGAAGGAACATTCTGTGAAAGCTGGCCCTCAAGTTGCAGTCTACCCTAGAGGCTTTGGTTCTAATTAAACTTCGGACAACTTTTTCCTGTGGGATCTTTGTGACCACTATTGTGCTGTCAAATTTGCTACTTTCCAAGTAAATGCACCGGCTGCACTTTTGCTTGAGAATCTGAGCACTGAAAAGGAAAGGAGTTAGCATTCTTTCCACACTTTGATGTTTGTGTTTTATTGAATTACTTACTTACGATTACTAGGAAACTAGAACTTTTCAAGAATATCACATCAACTGGAACGCAGCCACTCAGGAAGCAGCTAGTTAACAGGTCACTGTGTCAGAAGGGCAATGGGCCAGTGGCGCAATGGATAACGCGTCTGACTACGGATCAGAAGATTCTAGGTTCAACTCCTGGCTCGCTCGGGTTAGTTCTGTTTTCTTAACTCCATGACTCTCATGACATTTAAATACTGTGTTTACCTGGAACCAGTAGCTCTGCAAATTAAGAACACTCACAACATGGAACTATCCCTTCGATAGCTCAGCTGGTAGAGCGGAGGACTGTAGGCGATGGATTGGCCATCCTTAGGTCGCTGGTTCAATTCCGGTTTGAAGGAGCATGTTTTTTATCTCTTGTGGGCACTTCTTGCCATGCCCTTCAAACTCACAGGTCCTTGAACTTGTGTCATAGAGGCCAGCTTTGGTCCGACCAAAATACATTCTCTGATGAACCCAGACCGTAACAGTGAGAGCACCAACTCCTAACCACAAGACCACCAGGGAGGGCCTGCTACATACCTGCCCTACAAAGCTGCATAGGACGCCTTGCAAATCTCGTCGAACAAGAGGTTTCAAGATCATGCCACTTCTTCTGTCAAGGAGTTGGCCTGTTAACCTCACTTGATGGCCAAACTCCTGTGCAGGAAAACTTTTTTGGACGCGATATCCAATCCATCCCAAACATGGCTTTGTGTGTCTTTTTAGGATTGGAAGACTTTTTTGGGATGTCCTAGATTAAACTGTTTTAAACAAAACTACATACATTTTAATAGCTTTTAAAAAAGTGGTGATGATATTCAATTATCTGGTAAAAATATACGTAATTACCTCTTGAAATAGTGTAAAAATTAGATGAACAAACATTTACTTTGCTGAGTCTGATAGCAAATATATTGTTGCTTGTCGTACGGTAAATTTTGAACTTTATTGCCCTCTGACTCTCTCCCTGAGGGTCATTGACAATTTCCAAGAGTGTGAGTGTCATCGTCAAATGGTGTAAACGTTCAGCTCAGATTGGAACTTGAATTGACACATACTGCCCCCAGCTGTGAAAAGCGTCAATGTGCCCTCCGACATTTCCTGTACTCTGATTGGTCAAATGATGTAAATGTTAAGATATTTCAAGAATCTCGCACAGTGATTGGCTGCAAATGTTGAAGCCCTTAAACATGACTGATGGTGCAGTAAAACATTGTTCAACGTTTAGAAGGAACATTCTGTGAAAGCTGGCCCTCAAGATGCAGTCTACCCTAGAGGCTTTGGTTCTAATTAAACTTCGGACAACTTTTTCCTGTGGGATCTTTGTGACAACTATTGTGCTGTCAAATTTGCTACTTTCCAAGTAAATGCACCGGCTGCACTTTTGCTTGAGAACCTGAGCACTGAAAAGGAAAGGAGTTAGCATTCTTTCCACACTTTGATGTTTGTGTTTTATTGAATTACTTATTTACGATTACTAGGAAACTAGAACTTTTCAAGAATACCACATCAACTGGAACGCAGCCACTCAGGAAGCAGCTAGTTAACAGGTCACTGTGTCAGAAGGGCAATGGGCCAGTGGCGCAATGGATAACGCGTCTGACTACGGATCAGAAGATTCTAGGTTCAACTCCTGGCTGGCTCGGGTTTGTTCTGTTTTCTTAACTCCATGACTCTCATGACATTTAAATACTGTGTTTACCTGGAACCAGTAGCTCTGCAAATTAAGAACACTCACAACATGGAACCATCCCTTCGATAGCTCAGCTGGTAGAGCGGAGGACTGTAGGCGATGAATTGGCCATCCCTAGGTTGCTGGTTCAATTCCAGCTCGAAGATCTCTTGTGGGCACTTCTTGCCATGCCCTTCAAACTCACAGTTCCTTGAACTTGTGTCATAGAGGCCAGCTTTGGTCTGACAAAAATACATTCTCTGATGAACCCAGACCGTAACAGTGAGAACACCAACTCCTAACTACAAGACCACCAGGAAGGGCCTGCTACATACCTGCCCTTCAAAGCAGCAAAGGACGCCTTGCAAATCTCGTCGAACAGGAGGTTTCAAGATCATGTTTTTCTTCTGTCAAGGAGTTGGCCTGTTAACCTCACTTGATGGCCAAACTCCTGTGCAGGAAAACTTTTTTAGACGCGATATCCAATCCATCCCAAACATGGCTTTGTATGTCTTTTTAGGATTGGAAGACTTTTTTGGGATGCCCTAGATTAAACTGTTTTACACAAAACAACATACATTTTAATAGCTTTTAAAAAAAGTGGTGATGATATTCAATTATCTGGTAAAAATATGCGTAATTACTTCTTGTAATTGTGTAAAAATTAGATGAACAAACATTTACTTTGCTGAGTCTGATAGCAAATATATTGTTGCTTGTCGTACGGTAAATTTGGAACTTTATTGCCCTCTGACTCTCTCCCTGAGGGTCATTGACAATTTCCAAGAGTGTGTGTGTGTCATCGTCAAATGGTGTAAACTTTCAGCTCAGATTGGAACTTGAATTGACACATACTGCCCCCAGCTGTGAAAAGCGTCAATGTGCCCTCCGACATTTCCTGTACTCTGATTGGTCAAATGATGTAAATGTTAAGATATTTCAAGAATCTCGCACAGTGATTGGCTGCAAATGTTGAAGCCCTTAAACATGACTGATGGTGCAGTAAAACATTGTTCAACGTTTAGAAGGAACATTCTGTGAAAGCTGGCCCTCAAGATGCAGTCTACCCTAGAGGCTTTGGTTCTAATTAAACTTCGGACAACTTTTTCCTGTGGGATCTTTGTGACAACTATTGTGCTGTCAAATTTGCTACTTTCCAAGTAAATGCACCGGCTGCACTTTTGCTTGAGAACCTGACCACTGAAAAGGAAAGGAGTTAGCATTCTTTCCACACTTTGATGTTTGTGTTTTATTGAATTACTTATTTACGATTACTAGGAAACTAGAACTTTTCAAGAATATCACATCAACTGGAACGCAGCCACTCAGGAAGCAGCTAGTTAACAGGTCACTGTGTCAGAAGGGCAATGGGCCAGTGGCGCAATGGATAACGCGTCTGACTACGGATCAGAAGATTCTAAGTTCAACTCCTGGCTCGCTCGGGTTAGTTCTGTTTTCTTAACTCCATGACTCTCATGACATTTAAATACTGTGTTTACCTGGAACCAGTAGCTCTGCAAATTAAGAACACTCACAACATGGAACTATCCCTTCGATAGCTCAGCTGGTAGAGCGGAGGACTGTAGGCGATGGATTGGCCATCCTTAGGTCGCTGGTTCAATTCCGGTTTGAAGGAGCATGTTTTTTATCTCTTGTGGGCACTTCTTGCCATGCCCTTCAAACTCACAGGTCCTTGAACTTGTGTCATAGAGGCCAGCTTTGGTCCGACCAAAATACATTCTCTGATGAACCCAGACCGTAACAGTGAGAGCACCAACTCCTAACCACAAGACCACCAGGGAGGGCCTGCTACATACCTGCCCTACAAAGCTGCATAGGACGCCTTGCAAATCTCATCGAACAAGAGGTTTCAAGATCATGCCACTTCTTCTGTCAAGGAGTTGGCCTGTTAACCTCACTTGATGGCCAAACTCCTGTGCAGGAAAACTTTTTTGGACGCGATATCCAATCCATCCCAAACATGGCTTTGTGTGTCTTTTTAGGATTGGAAGACTTTTTTGGGATGTCCTAGATTAAACTGTTTTAAACAAAACTACATACATTTTAATAGCTTTTAAAAAAGTGGTGATGATATTCAATTATCTGGTAAAAATATACGTAATTACCTCTTGAAATAGTGTAAAAATTAGATGAACAAACATTTACTTTGCTGAGTCTGATAGCAAATATATTGTTGCTTGTCGTACGGTAAATTTTGAACTTTATTGCCCTCTGACTCTCTCCCTGAGGGTCATTGACAATTTCCAAGAGTGTGAGTGTGTCATCGTCAAATGGTGTAAACGTTCAGCTCAGATTGGAACTTGAATTGACACATACTGCCCCCAGCTGTGAAAAGCGTCAATGTGCCCTCCGACATTTCCTGTACTCTGATTGGTCAAATGATGTAAATGTTAAGATATTTCAAGAATCTCGCACAGTGATTGGCTGCAAATGTTGAAGCCCTTAAACATGACTGATGGTGCAGTAAAACATTGTTCAACGTTTAGAAGGAACATTCTGTGAAAGCTGGCCCTCAAGATGCAGTCTACCCTAGAGGCTTTGGTTCTAATTAAACTTCGGACAACTTTTTCCTGTGGGATCTTTGTGACAACTATTGTGCTGTCAAATTTGCTACTTTCCAAGTAAATGCACCGGCTGCACTTTTGCTTGAGAACCTGAGCACTGAAAAGGAAAGGAGTTAGCATTCTTTCCACACTTTGATGTTTGTGTTTTATTGAATTACTTATTTACGATTACTAGGAAACTAGAACTTTTCAAGAATACCACATCAACTGGAACGCAGCCACTCAGGAAGCAGCTAGTTAACAGGTCACTGTGTCAGAAGGGCAATGGGCCAGTGGCGCAATGGATAACGCGTCTGACTACGGATCAGAAGATTCTAGGTTCAACTCCTGGCTGGCTCGGGTTTGTTCTGTTTTCTTAACTCCATGACTCTCATGACATTTAAATACTGTGTTTACCTGGAACCAGTAGCTCTGCAAATTAAGAACACTCACAACATGGAACCATCCCTTCGATAGCTCAGCTGGTAGAGCGGAGGACTGTAGGTGATGAATTGGCCATCCCTAGGTTGCTGGTTCAATTCCAGCTCGAAGATCTCTTGTGGGCACTTCTTGCCATGCCCTTCAAACTCACAGTTCCTTGAACTTGTGTCATAGAGGCCAGCTTTGGTCTGACAAAAATACATTCTCTGATGAACCCAGACCGTAACAGTGAGAGCACCAACTCCTAACTACAAGACCACCAGGAAGGGCCTGCTACATACCCGCCCTTCAAAGCAGCAAAGGACACCTTGCAAATCTCGTCGAACAGGAGGTTTCAAGATCATGTTTTTCTTCTGTCAAGGAGTTGGCCTGTTAACCTCACTTGATGGCCAAACTCCTGTGCAGGAAAACTTTTTTAGACGCGATATCCAATCCATCCCAAACATGGCTTTGTATGTCTTTTTAGGATTGGAAGACTTTTTTGGGATGCCCTAGATTAAACTGTTTTACACAAAACAACATACATTTTAATAGCTTTTAAAAAAAGTGGTGATGATATTCAATTATCTGGTAAAAATATGCGTAATTACTTCTTGTAATTGTGTAAAAATTAGATGAACAAACATTTACTTTGCTGAGTCTGATAGCAAATATATTGTTGCTTGTCGTACGGTAAATTTTGAACTTTATTGCCCTCTGACTCTCTCCCTGAGGGTCATTGACAATTTCCAAGAGTGTGTGTGTGTCATCGTCAAATGGTGTAAACTTTCAGCTCAGATTGGAACTTGAATTGACACATACTGCCCCCAGCTGTGAAAAGCGTCAATGTGCCCTCCGACATTTCCTGTACTCTGATTGGTCAAATGATGTAAATGTTAAGATATTTCAAGAATCTCGCACAGTGATTGGCTGCAAATGTTGAAGCCCTTAAACATGACTGATGGTGCAGTAAAACATTGTTCAACGTTTAGAAGGAACATTCTGTGAAAGCTGGCCCTCAAGATGCAGTCTACCCTAGAGGCTTTGGTTCTAATTAAACTTCGGACAACTTTTTCCTGTGGGATCTTTGTGACAACTATTGTGCTGTCAAATTTGCTACTTTCCAAGTAAATGCACCGGCTGCACTTTTGCTTGAGAACCTGACCACTGAAAAGGAAAGGAGTTAGCATTCTTTCCACACTTTGATGTTTGTGTTTTATTGAATTACTTATTTACGATTACTAGGAAACTAGAACTTTTCAAGAATATCACATCAACTGGAACGCAGCCACTCAGGAAGCAGCTAGTTAACAGGTCACTGTGTCAGAAGGGCAATGGGCCAGTGGCGCAATGGATAACGCGTCTGACTACGGATCAGAAGATTCTAGGTTCAACTCCTGGCTCGCTCGGGTTAGTTCTGTTTTCTTAACTCCATGACTCTCATGACATTTAAATACTGTGTTTACCTGGAACCAGTAGCTCTGCAAATTAAGAACACTCACAACATGGAACTATCCCTTCGATAGCTCAGCTGGTAGAGCGGAGGACTGTAGGCGATGGATTGGCCATCCTTAGGTCGCTGGTTCAATTCCGGTTTGAAGGAGCATGTTTTTTATCTCTTGTGGGCACTTCTTGCCATGCCCTTCAAACTCACAGGTCCTTGAACTTGTGTCATAGAGGCCAGCTTTGGTCCGACCAAAATACATTCTCTGATGAACCCAGACCGTAACAGTGAGAGCACCAACTCCTAACCACAAGACCACCAGGGAGGGCCTGCTACATACCTGCCCTACAAAGCTGCATAGGACGCCTTGCAAAGCTCGTCGAACAAGAGGTTTCAAGATCATGCCACTTCTTCTGTCAAGGAGTTGGCCTGTTAACCTCACTTGATGGCCAAACTCCTGTGCAGGAAAACTTTTTTGGACGCGATATCCAATCCATCCCAAACATGGCTTTGTGTGTCTTTTTAGGATTGGAAGACTTTTTTGGGATGTCCTAGATTAAACTGTTTTAAACAAAACTACATACATTTTAATAGCTTTTAAAAAAGTGGTGATGATATTCAATTATCTGGTAAAAATATGCGTAATTACCTCTTGTAATTGTGTAAAAATTAGATGAACAAACATTTACTTTGCTGAGTCTGATAGCAAATATATTGTTGCTTGTCGTACGGTAAATTTTGAACTTTATTGCCCTCTGACTCTCTCCCTGAGGGTCATTGACAATTTCCAAGAGTGTGAGTGTGTCATCGTCAAATGGTGTAAACTTTCAGCTCAGATTGGAACTTGAATTGACACATACTGCCCCCAGCTGTGAAAAGCGTCAATGTGCCCTCCGACATTTCCTGTACTCTGATTGGTCAAATGATGTAAATGTTAAGATATTTTAAAGAATATCGCACAGTGATTGGCTGCAAATGTTGAAGCCCTTAAACATGACTGATGGTGCAGTAAAACATTGTTCAACGTTTAGAAGGAACATTCTGTGAAAGCTGGCCCTCAAGTTGCAGTCTACCCTAGAGGCTTTGGTTCTAATTAAACTTCGGACAACTTTTTCCTGTGGGATCTTTGTGACCACTATTGTGCTGTCAAATTTGCTACTTTCCAAGTAAATGCACCGGCTGCACTTTTGCTTGAGAATCTGAGCACTGAAAAGGAAAGGAGTTAGCATTCTTTCCACACTTTGATGTTTGTGTTTTATTGAATTACTTATTTACGATTACTAGGAAACTAGAACTTTTCAAGAATATCACATCAACTGGAACGCAGCCACTCAGGAAGCAGCTAGTTAACAGGTCACTGTGTCAGAAGGGCAATGGGCCAGTGGCGCAATGGATAACGCGTCTGACTACGGATCAGAAGATTCTAGGTTCAACTCCTGGCTCGCTCGGGTTAGTTCTGTTTTCTTAACTCCATGACTCTCATGACATTTAAATACTGTGTTTACCTGGAACCAGTAGCTCTGCAAATTAAGAACACTCACAACATGGAACTATCCCTTCGATAGCTCAGCTGGTAGAGCGGAGGACTGTAGGCGATGGATTGGCCATCCTTAGGTCGCTGGTTCAATTCCGGTTTGAAGGAGCATGTTTTTTATCTCTTGTGGGCACTTCTTGCCATGCCCTTCAAACTCACAGGTCCTTGAACTTGTGTCATAGAGGCCAGCTTTGGTCCGACCAAAATACATTCTCTGATGAACCCAGACCGTAACAGTGAGAGCACCAACTCCTAACCACAAGACCACCAGGGAGGGCCTGCTACATACCTGCCCTACAAAGCTGCATAGGACGCCTTGCAAATCTCGTCGAACAAGAGGTTTCAAGATCATGCCACTTCTTCTGTCAAGGAGTTGGCCTGTTAACCTCACTTGATGGCCAAACTCCTGTGCAGGAAAACTTTTTTGGACGCGATATCCAATCCATCCCAAACATGGCTTTGTGTGTCTTTTTAGGATTGGAAGACTTTTTTGGGATGTCCTAGATTAAACTGTTTTAAACAAAACTACATACATTTTAATAGCTTTTAAAAAAGTGGTGATGATATTCAATTATCTGGTAAAAATATGCGTAATTACCTCTTGTAATTGTGTAAAAATTAGATGAACAAACATTTACTTTGCTGAGTCTGATAGCAAATATATTGTTGCTTGTCGTACGGTAAATTTTGAACTTTATTGCCCTCTGACTCTCTCCCTGAGGGTCATTGACAATTTCCAAGAGTGTGAGTGTGTCATCGTCAAATGGTGTAAACTTTCAGCTCAGATTGGAACTTGAATTGACACATACTGCCCCCAGCTGTGAAAAGCGTCAATGTGCCCTCCGACATTTCCTGTACTCTGATTGGTCAAATGATGTAAATGTTAAGATATTTTAAAGAATATCGCACAGTGATTGGCTGCAAATGTTGAAGCCCTTAAACATGACTGATGGTGCAGTAAAACATTGTTCAACGTTTAGAAGGAACATTCTGTGAAAGCTGGCCCTCAAGTTGCAGTCTACCCTAGAGGCTTTGGTTCTAATTAAACTTCGGACAACTTTTTCCTGTGGGATCTTTGTGACCACTATTGTGCTGTCAAATTTGCTACTTTCCAAGTAAATGCACCGGCTGCACTTTTGCTTGAGAATCTGAGCACTGAAAAGGAAAGGAGTTAGCATTCTTTCCACACTTTGATGTTTGTGTTTTATTGAATTACTTATTTACGATTACTAGGAAACTAGAACTTTTCAAGAATACCACATCAACTGGAACGCAGCCACTCAGGAAGCAGCTAGTTAACAGGTTACTGTGTCAGAAGGGCAATGGGCCAGTGGGGCAATGGATAATGCGTCTGACTACGGATCAGAAGATTCTAGGTTCGACTCCTGACTGGCTTGTGTTAGTTCTGTTTTCTTAACTCCATGACTCTTATTACATTTAAATACTGTGTTTACCTGGAACCAGTAGCTCTGCAAATTAGGAACACTCACAACATGGAACCATCCCTTCGATAGCTCAGCTGGTAGAGCGGAGGACTGTAGGCGATGAATTGGCCATCCTTAGGTCGCTGGTTCAATTCCGGCTCGAAGGAACATGTTTTTTATCTCTTGTGGGCACTTCTTGCCATGCCCTTCAAACTCACAGTTGCTTGAACTTGTGTCATAGAGGCCAACTTTGTTCCGACAAAAATACATTCTCTGATGAACCCAGACCGTAACAGTGAGAGCACCAACTCCTAACCACAAGACCACCAGGGAGGGCCTGCTACATACCTGCCCATCAAAGCTGCAAAGGACGCCTTGCAAATCTCGTCGAACAAGAGGTTTCAAAATCATGCCACTTCTTCTGTCAAGGAGTTGGCCTGTTAACCTCACTTGATGGCCAAACTCCTGTTCAGGAAAACTGTTTTGGACGCGATATCCAGTCCATCCCAAACATGGCTTTGTGTCTTTTTAGGATAGGAAGACTTTTTTGGGATGTCCTAGATTAAACTGTTTTAAACATAACTATATACATTTTAATAGCTTTTAAAAAAAGTGGTGATGATATTCAATTATCTGGTAAAAATATGCGTAATTACCTCTTGTAATAGTGTAAAAATTAGATGAACAAACATTTACTTTGCTGAGTCTGATAGCAAATATATTGTTGCTTGTCGAACGGTAAATTTTGAACTTTATTGCCCTTTGACTCTCTCCCTGAGGGTCATTGACAATTTCCAAGAGTGTGAGTGTGTCATCGTCAAATGGTGTAAACTTTCAGCTCAGATTGGAACTTGAATTGACACATACTGCCCCCAGCTGTGAAAAGCGTCAATGTGCCCTCCGACATTTCCTGTACTCTGATTGGTCAAATGATGTAAATGTTAAGATATTTGAAAGAATCTCGCACAGTGATTGGCTGCAAATGTTGAAGCCCTTAAACATGACTGATGGTGCAGTAAAACATTGTTCAACGTTTAGAAGGAACATTCTGTGAAAGCTGGCCCTCAAGTTGCAGTCTACCCTAGAGGCTTTGGTTCTAATTAAACTTCGGACATCTTTTTCCTGTGGGATCTTTGTGACCACTATTGTGCTGTCAAATTTGCTACTTTCCAAGTAAATGCACCGGCTGCACTTTTGCTTGAGAACCTGAGCACTGAAAAGGAAAGGAGTTAGCATTCTTTCCACACTTTGATGTTTGTGTTTTATTGAATTACTTATTTACGATTACTAGGAAACTACAACTTTTCAAGAATACCACATCAACTGGAACGCAGCCACTCAGGAAGCAGCTAGTTAACAGGTCACTGTGTCAGAAGGCCAGTGGCGCAATGGATAACGCGTCTGACTACGTATCAGGAGATTCTAGGTTCGACTCCTGGCTTGCTAGGGTTAGCTCTGTTTTCTTAACTCCATGACTCTCATGACATTTAAATACTGTGTTTACCTGGAACCAGAAGCTCTGCAAATTAGGAACACTCACAACATGGAACCATCCCTTCGATAGCTCAGCTGGTAGAGCGGAGGACTGTAGGCGATGAATTGGCCATCCTTAGGTCGCTGGTTCAATTCCGGCTCGAAGGAACATGTTTTTTATCTCTTGTGGGCACTTCTTGCCATGCCCTTCAAACTCACAGTTCCTTGAACTTGTGTCATAGAGGCCAGCTTTGGTCCGACCAAAATACATTCTCTGATGAACCCAGACCGTAACAGTGAGAGCACCATCTCCTAACCACAAGACCACCAGGGAGGGCCTGCTACATACCTGCCCTTCAAAGCTGCAAAGGACGCCTTGCAAATCACGTCGAACAAGAGGTTTCAAGATCATGCCACTTCTTCTGTCAAGGAGTTGGCCTGTTAACCTCACTTGATGGCCAAACTCCTGTGCAGGAAAACTTTTTTGGACGCGATATCCAATCCATCCCAAACATGGCTTTGTGTGTCTTTTTAGGATTGGAAGACTTTTTTGGGATGTCCTAGATTAAACTGTTTTAAACAAAACTACATACATTTTAATAGCTTTTAAAAAAGTGGTGATGATATTCAATTATCTGGTAAAAATATACGTAATTACCTCTTGAAATAGTGTAAAAATTAGATGAACAAACATTTACTTTGCTGAGTCTGATAGCAAATATAGTGTTGCTTGTCGTACGGTAAATTTTGAACTTTATTGCCCTCTGACTCTCTCCCTGAGCGTCATTGACAATTTCCAAGAGTGTGAGTGTCATCGTCAAATGGTGTAAACGTTCAGCTCAGATTGGAACTTGAATTGACACATACTGCCCCCAGCTGTGAAATGCGTCAATGTGCCCTCCGACATTTCCTGTACTCTGATTGGTCAAATGATGTAAATGTTAAGATATTTGAAAGAATCTCGCACAGTGATTGGCTGCAAATGTTGAAGCCCTTAAACATGACTGATGGTGCAGTAAAACATTGTTCAACGTTTAGAAGGAACATTCTGTGAAAGCTGGCCCTCAATCTGCAGTCTACCCTAGAGGCTTTGGTTCTAATTAAACTCGGACAACTTTTTCCTGTGGGATCTTTGGGACCACTATTGTGCTGTAACATTTGCTACTTTCCAAGTAAATGCACCGGCTGCACTTTTGCTTGAGAACCTGAGCACTGAAAAGGAAAGGAGTTAGCATTCTTTCCACACTTTGATGTTTGTGATTTATTGAATTACTTATTTACGATTACTAGGAAACTAGAACTTTTCAAGAATACACCATCAACTTGAACGCAGCCACTCAGGAAGCAGCTAGTTAACAGGTCACTGTGGCAGAAGGGAAATGGGCCAGTGGCGCAATGGATAACGCATCTGACTACGGATCAGGAGATTCTAGGTTCGACTCCTGGCTGGCTTGGGTTAGTTCTGTTTTCTTAACTCCATGACTCTCATGACATTTAAATACTGTGTTTACCTGCAACCAGTAGCTCTGCAAATTATGAACACTCACAACATGGAACCATCCCTTCGATAGCTCAGCTGGTAGAGCGGAGGACTGTAGGTGATGAATTGGCCATCCTTAGGTTGCTGGTTCAATTCCGGCTCAAAGGAACATGTTTTTTATCTCTTGTGGGCACTTCTTGCCATGCCCTTCAAACTCACAGTTCCTTGAACTTGTATCATAGAGGCCAGCTTTGGTCCGACAAAAATACATTCTCTGATGAACCCAGACGTAACAGTGAGAGCACCAACTCCTAACCACAAGACCACCAGGGAGGGACTGCTACATACCTGCCCTTCAAAGCAGCAAAGGACGCCTTGCAAATCTCGTCGAACAGGAGGTTTCAAGAACATGCCACTTCTTCTGTCAAGGAGTTGGCCTGTTAACCTCACTTGATGGCCAAACTCCTGTGCAGGAAAACTTTTTTGGACGCGATATCCAATCCATCCCAAACATGGCTTTGTGTGTCTTTTTAGGATTGGAAGACTTTTTTGGGATGTCCTAGATTAAACTGTTTTACACAAAACTACATACATTTTAATAGTTTTTAAAAAAAGTGGTGATGATATTCAATTATCTGGTAAAAATATGCGTAATTACCTCTTGTAATTGTGTAAAAATTAGATGAACAAACATTTACTTTGCTGAGTCTGAAAGCAAATATATTGTTGCTTGTCGTACGGTAAATTTTGAACTTTATTGCCCTCTGACTCTCTCCCTGAGGGTCATTGACAATTTCCAAGAGTGTGAGTGTGTCATCGTCAAATGGTGTAAACTTTCAGCTCAGATTGGAACTTGAATTGACACATACTGCCCCCAGCTGTGAAAAGCGTCAATGTGCCCTCCGACATTTCCTGTACTCTGATTGGTCAAATGTTGTAAATGTTAAGATTTGAAAGAATCTCGTACAGTGATTGGCTGCAAATGTTGAAGCCCTTAAACATGACTGATGGTGCAGTAAAACATTGTTCAACGTTAAGAAGGAACATTCTGTGAAAGCTGGCCCTCAAGTTGCAGTCTACCCTAGAGGCTTTGGTTCAAATTAAACTTCGGACAACTTTTTCCTTTGGGATCTTTGTGACCACTATTGTGCTGTCACATTTGCTACTTTCCAAGTGAATGCACCGGCTGCACTTTTGCTTGAGAACCTGAGCACTGAAAAGGAAAGGAGTTAGCATTCTTTCCACACTTTGATGTTTGTGTTTTATTGAATTACTTATTTACGATTACTAGGAAACTAGAACTTTTCAAGAATACCACATCAACTGGAACGCAGCCACTCAGGAAGCAGCTAGTTAACAGGTCACTGTGCCAAAAGGGCAATGGGCCAGTGGGGCAATGGATAATGCGTCTGACTACGGATCAGAAGATTCTAGGTTCGACTCCTGACTGGCTTGTGTTAGTTCTGTTTTCTTAACTCCATGACTCTTATGACATTTAAATACTGTGTTTACCTGGAACCAGTAGCTCTGCAAATTAGGAACACTCACATCATGGAACCATCCCTTCGATAGCTCAGCTGGTAGAGCGGAGGACTGTAGGCGATGAATTGGCCATCCTTAGATCGCTGGTTCAATTCCGGCTCGAAGGAACATGATTTTTATCTCTTGTGGGCACTTCTTGCCATGCCCTTCAAACTCACAGTTGCTTGAACTTGTGTCATAGAGGCCAACTTTGTTCCGACAAAAATACATTCTCTGATGAACCCAGACCGTAACAGTGAGAGCACCAACTCCTAACCACAAGACCACCAGGGAGGGCCTGCTACATACCTGCCCATCAAAGCTGCAAAGGACGCCTTGCAAATCTCGTCGAACAAGAGGTTTCAAAATCATGCCACTTCTTCTGTCAAGGAGTTGGCCTGTTAACCTCACTTGATGGCCAAACTCCTGTTCAGGAAAACTGTTTTGGACGCGATATCCAGTCCATCCCAAACATGGCTTTGTGTCTTTTTAGGATAGGAAGACTTTTTTGGGATGTCCTAGATTAAACTGTTTTAAACATAACTATATACATTTTAATAGCTTTTAAAAAAGTGGTGATGATATTCAATTATCTGGTAAAAATATGCGTAATTACCTCTTGTAATAGTGTAAAAATTAGATGAACAAACATTTACTTTGCTGAGTCTGATAGCAAATGTATTGTTGCTTGTCGAACGGTAAATTTTGAACTTTATTGCCCTTTGACTCTCTCCCTGAGGGTCATTGACAATTTCCAAGAGTGTGAGTGTGTCATCGTCAAATGGTGTAAACTTTCAGCTCAGATTGGAACTTGAATTGACACATACTGCCCCCAGCTGTGAAAAGCGTCAATGTGCCCTCCGACATTTCCTGTACTCTGATTGGTCAAATGATGTAAATCTTAAGATATTTGAAAGAATCTCGCACAATGATTGGCTGCAAATGTTGAAGCCCTTAAACATGACTGATGGTGCAGTAAAACATTGTTCAACGTTAAGAAGGAACATTCTGTGAAAGCTGGCCCTCAAGTTGCAGTCTACCCTAGAGGCTTTGGTTCAAATTAAACTTCGGACAACTTTTTCCTTTGGGATCTTTGTGACCACTATTGTGCTGTCACATTTGCTACTTTCCAAGTAAATGCACCGGCTGCACTTTTGCTTGAGTACCTGAGCACTGAAAAGGAAAGGAGTTAGCATTCTTTCCACACTTTGATGTTTGTGTTTTATTGAATTACTTACTTACGATTACTAGGAAACTAGAACTTTTCAAGAATACCACATCAACTGGAACGCAGCCACTCAGGAAGCAGCTAGTTAACAGGTCACTGTGTCAGAAGGGCAGTGGAGCAATGGATCACGCGTCTGACTACGGATCAGGAGATTCTAGGTTCGACTCCTGGCTTGCTAGGGTTAGTTCTGTTTTCTTAACTCCATGACTCTCATGACATTTAAATACTGTGTTTACCTGGAACCAGTAGCTCTGCAAATTAGGAACACTCACAACATGGAACCATCCCTTCGATAGCTCAGCTGGTAGAGCGGAGGACTGTAGGCGATGAATTGGCCATCCTTAGGTCGCTGGTTCAATTCCGGCTCGAAGGAACATGTTTTTTATCTCTTGTGGGCACTTCTTGCCATGCCCTTCAAACTCACAGTTCCTTGAACTTGTGTCATAGAGGCCAGCTTTGGTCCGACCAAAATACATTCTCTGATGAACCCAGACCGTAACAGTGAGAGCACCAACTCCTAACCACAAGACCACCAGGGAGGGCCTGCTACATACCTGCCCTTCAAAGCTGCAAAGGACGCCTTGCAAATCACGTCGAACAAGAGGTTTCAAGATCATGCCACTTCTTCTGTCAAGGAGTTGGCCTGTTAACCTCACTTGATGGCCAAACTCCTGTGCAGGAAAACTTTTTTGGACGCGATATCCAATCCATCCCAAACATGGCTTTGTGTGTCTTTTTAGGATTGGAAGACTTTTTTGGGATGTCCTAGATTAAACTGTTTTAAACAAAACTACATACATTTTAATAGCTTTTAAAAAAGTGGTGATGATATTCAATTATCTGGTAAAAATATACGTAATTACCTCTTGAAATAGTGTAAAAATTAGATGAACAAACATTTACTTTGCTGAGTCTGATAGCAAATATATTGTTGCTTGTCGTACGGTAAATTTTGAACTTTATTGCCCTCTGACTCTCTCCCTGAGGGTCATTGACAATTTCCAAGAGTGTGAGTGTGTCATCGTCAAATGGTGTAAACGTTCAGCTCAGATTGGAACTTGAATTGACACATACTGCCCCCAGCTGTGAAATGCGTCAATGTGCCCTCCGACATTTCCTGTACTCTGATTGGTCAAATGATGTAAATGTTAAGATATTTGAAAGAATCTCGCACAGTGATTGGCTGCAAATGTTGAAGCCCTTAAACATGACTGATGGTGCAGTAAAACATTGTTCAACGTTTAGAAGGAACATTCTGTGAAAGCTGGCCCTCAATCTGCAGTCTAAACTAGAGGCTTTGGTTCTAATTAAACTTCGGACAACTTTTTCCTGTGGGATCTTTGTGACCACTATTGTGCTGTAACATTTGCTACTTTCCAAGTAAATGCACCGGCTGCACTTTTGCTTGAGAACCTGAGCACTGAAAAGGAAAGGAGTTAGCATTCTTTCCACACTTTGATGTTTGTGTTTTATTGAATTACTTATTTACGATTACTAGGAAACTAGAACTTTTCAAGAATACACCATCAACTTGAACGCAGCCACTCAGGAAGCAGCTAGTTAACAGGTCACTGTGGCAGAAGGGAAATGGGCCAGTGGCGCAATGGATAACGCATCTGACTACGGATCAGGAGATTCTAGGTTCGACTCCTGGCTGGCTCGGGTTCGTAATGTTTTCTTAACTCCATGACTCTCATGACATTTAAATACTGTGTTTACCTGGAACCAGTAGCTCTGCAAATTATGAACACTCACAACATGGAACCATCCCTTCGATAGCTCAGCTGGTAGAGCGGAGGACTGTAGGTGATGAATTGGACATCCTTAGGTTGCTGGTTCAATTCCGGCTCAAAGGAACATGTTTTTTATCTCTTGTGGGCACTTCTTGCCATGCCCTTCAAACTCACAGTTCCTTGAACTTGTATCATAGAGGCCAGCTTTGGTCCGACAAAAATACATTCTCTGATGAACCCAGACGTAACAGTGAGAGCACCAACTCCTAACCACAAGACCACCAGGGAGGGACTGCTACATACCTGCCCTTCAAAGCAGCAAAGGACGCCTTGCAAATCTCGTCGAACAGGAGGTTTCAAGAACATGCCACTTCTTCTGTCAAGGAGTTGGCCTGTTAACCTCACTTGATGGCCAAACTCCTGTGCAGGAAAACTTTTTTGGACGCGATATCCAATCCATCCCAAACATGGCTTTGTGTCTTTTTAGGATTGGAAGACTTTTTTGGGATGTCCTAGATTAAACTGTTTTACACAAAACTACATACATTTTAATAGTTTTTAAAAAAAGTGGTGATGATATTCAATTATCTGGTAAAAATATGCGTAATTACCTCTTGTAATTGTGTAAAAATTAGATGAACAAACATTTACTTTGCTGAGTCTGAAAGCAAATATATTGTTGCTTGTCGTACGGTAAATTTTGAACTTTATTGCCCTCTGACTCTCTCCCTGAGGGTCATTGACAATTTCCAAGAGTGTGAGTGTGTCATCGTCAAATGGTGTAAACTTTCAGCACAGATTGGAACTTGAATTGACACATACTGCCCCCAGCTGTGAAAAGCGTCAATGTGCCCTCCGACATTTCCTGTACTCTGATTGGTCAAATGTTGTAAATGTTAAGATTTGAAAGAATCTCGCACAGTGATTGGCTGCAAATGTTGAAGCCCTTAAACATGACTGATGGTGCAGTAAAACATTGTTCAACGTTAAGAAGGAACATTCTGTGAAAGCTGGCCCTCAAGTTGCAGTCTACCCTAGAGGCTTTGGTTCAAATTAAACTTCGGACAACTTTTTCCTTTGGGATCTTTGTGACCACTATTGTGCTGTCACATTTGCTACTTTCCAAGTGAATGCACCGGCTGCACTTTTGCTTGAGAACCTGAGCACTGAAAAGGAAAGGAGTTAGCATTCTTTCCACACTTTGATGTTTGTGTTTTATTGAATTACTTATTTACGATTACTAGGAAACTAGAACTTTTCAAGAATACCACATCAACTGGAACGCAGCCACTCAGGAAGCAGCTAGTTAACAGGTCACTGTGCCAGAAGGGCAATGGGCCAGTGGGGCAATGGATAATGCGTCTGACTACGGATCAGAAGATTCTAGGTTCGACTCCTGACTGGCTTGTGTTAGTTCTGTTTTCTTAACTCCATGACTCTTATGACATTTAAATACTGTGTTTACCTGGAACCAGTAGCTCTGCAAATTAGGAACACTCACAACATGGAACCATCCCTTCGATAGCTCAGCTGGTAGAGCGGAGGACTGTAGGCGATGAATTGGCCATCCTTATGTCGCTGGTTCAATTCCGGCTCGAAGGAACATGTTTTTTATCTCTTGTGGGCACTTCTTGCCATGCCCTTCAAACTCACAGTTGCTTGAACTTGTGTCATAGAGGCCAACTTTGTTCCGACAAAAATACATTCTCTGATGAACCCAGACCGTAACAGTGAGAGCACCAACTCCTAACCACAAGACCACCAGGGAGGGCCTGCTACATACCTGCCCATCAAAGCTGCAAAGGACGCCTTGCAAATCTCGTCGAACAAGAGGTTTCAAAATCATGCCACTTCTTCTGTCAAGGAGTTGGCCTGTTAACCTCACTTGATGGCCAAACTCCTGTTCAGGAAAACTGTTTTGGACGCGATATCCAGTCCATCCCAAACATGGCTTTGTGTCTTTTTAGGATAGGAAGACTTTTTTGGGATGTCCTAGATTAAACTGTTTTAAACATAACTATATACATTTTAATAGCTTTTAAATAAGTGGTGATGATATTCAATTATCTGGTAAAAATATGCGTAATTACCTCTTGTAATAGTGTAAAAATTAGATGAACAAACATTTACTTTGCTGAGTCTGATAGCAAATGTATTGTTGCTTGTCGAACGGTAAATTTTGAACTTTATTGCCCTTTGACTCTCTCCCTGAGGGTCATTGACAATTTCCAAGAGTGTGAGTGTGTCATCGTCAAATGGTGTAAACTTTCAGCTCAGATTGGAACTTGAATTGACACATACTGCCCCCAGCTGTGAAAAGCGTCAATGTGCCCTCCGACATTTCCTGTACTCTGATTGGTCAAATGATGTAAATCTTAAGATATTTGAAAGAATCTCGCACAGTGATTGGCTGCAAATGTTGAAGCCCTTAAACATGACTGATGGTGCAGTAAAACATTGTTCAACGTTAAGAAGGAACATTCTGTGAAAGCTGGCCCTCAAGTTGCAGTCTACCCTAGAGGCTTTGGTTCAAATTAAACTTCGGACAACTTTTTCCTTTGGGATCTTTGTGACCACTATTGTGCTGTCACATTTGCTACTTTCCAAGTAAATGCACCGGCTGCACTTTTGCTTGAGAACCTGAGCACTGAAAAGAAAAGGAGTTAGCATTCTTTCCACACTTTGATGTTTGTGTTTTATTGAATTACTTATTTACGATTACTAGGAAACTAGAACTTTTCAAGAATACCACATCAACTGGAACGCAGCCACTCAGGAAGCAGCTAGTTAACAGGTCACTGTGTCAGAAGGCCAGTGGAGCAATGGATAACGCGTCTGACTACGGATCAGGAGATTCTAGGTTCGACTCCTGGCTTGCTAGGGTTAGTTCTGTTTTCTTAACTCCATGACTCTCATGACATTTAAATACTGTGTTTACCTGGAACCAGTAGCTCTGCAAATTAGGAACACTCACAACATGGAACCATCCCTTCGATAGCTCAGCTGGTAGAGCGGAGGACTGTAGGCGATGAATTGGCCATCCTTAGGTCGCTGGTTCAATTCCGGCTCGAAGGAACATGTTTTTTATCTCTTGTGGGCACTTCTTGCCATGCCCTTCAAACTCACAGTTCCTTGAACTTGTGTCATAGAGGCCAGCTTTGGTCCGACCAAAATACATTCTCTGATGAACCCAGACCGTAACAGTGAGAGCACCAACTCCTAACCACAAGACCACCAGGGAGGGCCTGCTACATACCTGCCCTTCAAAGCTGCAAAGGACGCCTTGCAAATCACGTCGAACAAGAGGTTTCAAGATCATGCCACTTCTTCTGTCAAGGAGTTGGCCTGTTAACCTCACTTGATGGCCAAACTCCTGTGCAGGAAAACTTTTTTGGACGCGATATCCAATCCATCCCAAACATGGCTTTGTGTGTCTTTTTAGGATTGGAAGACTTTTTTGGGATGTCCTAGATTAAACTGTTTTAAACAAAACTACATACATTTTAATAGCTTTTAAAAAAGTGGTGATGATATTCAATTATCTGGTAAAAATATACGTAATTACCTCTTGAAATAGTGTAAAAATTAGATGAACAAACATTTACTTTGCTGAGTCTGATAGCAAATATATTGTTGCTTGTCGTACGGTAAATTTTGAACTTTATTGCCCTCTGACTCTCTCCCTGAGGGTCATTGACAATTTCCAAGAGTGTGAGTGTGTCATCGTCAAATGGTGTAAACGTTCAGCTCAGATTGGAACTTGAATTGACACATACTGCCCCCAGCTGTGAAATGCGTCAATGTGCCCTCCGACATTTCCTGTACTCTGATTGGTCAAATGATGTAAATGTTAAGATATTTGAAAGAATCTCGCACAGTGATTGGCTGCAAATGTTGAAGCCCTTAAACATGACTGATGGTGCAGTAAAACATTGTTCAACGTTTAGAAGGAACATTCTGTGAAAGCTGGCCCTCAATCTGCAGTCTACCCTAGAGGCTTTGGTTCTAATTAAACTTCGGACAACTTTTTCCTGTGGGATTTTTGGGACCACTATTGTGCTGTAACATTTGCTACTTTCCAAGTAAATGCACCGGCTGCACTTTTGCTTGAGAACCTGAGCACTGAAAAGGAAAGGAGTTAGCATTCTTTCCACACTTTGATGTTTGTGTTTTATTGAATTACTTATTTACGATTACTAGGAAACTAGAACTTTTCAAGAATACACCATCAACTTGAACGCAGCCACTCAGGAAGCAGCTAGTTAACAGGTCACTGTGGCAGAAGGGAAATGGGCCAGTGGCGCAATGGATAACGCATCTGACTATGAATCAGGATATTCTAGGTTCGACTCCTGGCTGGCTCGGGTTAGTAATGTTTTCTTAACTCCATGACTCTCATGACATTTAAATACTGTGTTTACCTGGAACCAGTAGCTCTGCAAATTATGAACACTCACAACATGGAACCATCCCTTCGATAGCTCAGCTGGTAGAGCGGAGAACTGTAGGTGATGAATTGGACATCCTTAGGTTGCTGGTTCAATTCCGGCTCAAAGGAACATGTTTTTTATCTCTTGTGGGCACTTCTTGCCATGCCCTTCAAACTCACAGTTCCTTGAACTTGTATCATAGAGGCCAGCTTTGGTCCGACAAAAATACATTCTCTGATGAACCCAGACGTAACAGTGAGAGCACCAACTCCTAACCACAAGACCACCAGGGAGGGACTGCTACATACCTGCCCTTCAAAGCAGCAAAGGACGCCTTGCAAATCTCGTCGAACAGGAGGTTTCAAGAACATGCCACTTCTTCTGTCAAGGAGTTGGCCTGTTAACCTCACTTGATGGCCAAACTCCTGTGCAGGAAAACTTTTTTGGACGCGATATCCAATCCATCCCAAACATGGCTTTGTGTGTCTTTTTAGGATTGGAAGACTTTTTTGGGATGTCCTAGATTAAACTGTTTTACACAAAACTACATACATTTTAATAGCTTTTAAAAAAGTAGTGATGATATTCAATTATCTGGTAAAAATATACGTAATTACCTCTTGTAATAGTGTAAAAATTAGATGAACAAACATTTACTTTGCTGAGTCTGATAGCAAATATATTGTTGCTTGTAGTACGGTAAATTTTGAACTTTATTGCCCTCTGACTCTCTCCCTGAGGGTCATTGACAATTTCCAAGAGTGTGAGTGTGTCATCGTCAAATGGTGTAAACTTTCAGCTCAGATTGGAACTTGAATTGACAAATACTGCCCCCAGCTGTGAAAAGCGTCAATGTGCCCTCCGACATTTCCTGTACTCTGATTGGTCAAATGATGTAAATGTTAAGATATTTGAAAGAATCTCGCACAGTGATTGGCTGCAAATGTTGAAGCCCTTAAACATGACTGAAGGTGCAGTAAAACATTGTTCAACGTTTAGAAGGAACATTCTGTGAAAGCTGGCCCTCAAGTTGCAGTCTACCCTAGAGGCTTTGGTTCTAATTAAACTTTGGACAACTTTTTCCTGTGGGATCTTTGGGACCACTATTGTGCTGTAACATTTGCTACTTTCCAAGTAAATGCACCGGCTGCACTTTTGCTTGAGAACCTGAGCACTGAAAAGGAAAGGAGTTAGCATTCTTTCCACACTTTGATGTTTGTGTTTTATTGAATTACTTATTTACGATTACTAGGAAACTAGAACTTTTCAAGCATACCACATCAACTGGAATGCAGCCACTCAGGAAGCAGCTAGTTAACAGGTCACTGTGTCAGAAGGGCAATGGTCCAGTGGCGCAATGGATAACGCGTCTGACTACGGATCAGAAGATTCTAGGTTCGACTCCTGGCTGGCTCGTGTTAGTTCTGTTTTCTTAACTCCATGACTCTTATGACATTTAAATACTGTGTTTACCTGGAACCAATAGTTCTGCAAATTAGGAACACTCACAACATGGAACCATCCATTCGATAGCTCAGCTGGTAGAGCTGATGACTGTAGGCAGTGAATTGGCCATCCTTAGGTCGCTGGTTCAATTCCGGCTCGAAGGAACATGTTTTTTATCTCTTGTGGGCACTTCTTGCCATGCCCTTCAAACTCACAGTTGCTTGAACTTGTGTCATAGAGGCCAGCTTTGGTCCGACAAAAATATATTCTCTGATGAACCCAGACCTTAACAGTGAGAGCACCAACTCCTAACCACAAGACCACCAGGGAGGGCCTGCTACATACCTGCCCTTCAAAGCAGCAAAGTACGCCTTGCAAATCTCGTCGAACAGGAGGTTTCAAGATCATGCCACTTTTTCTGTCATGGAGTTGGCCTGTTAACCTCAATTGATGGCCAAACTCCTGTGCAGGTAAACGTTTTTGGACGCGATATCCAATCCATCCCAAACATGGCTTTGTGTGTCTTTTTAGGATTGGAAGACTTTTTTGGGATGTCCTAGATTAAACTGTTTTACACAAAACTACATACATTTTAATAGTTTTTAAAAAAAGTGGTGATGATATTCAATTATCTGGTAAAAATATGCCTAATTACCTCTTGTAATTGTGTAAAAATTAGATGAACAAACATTTACTTTGCTGAGTCTGAAAGCAAATATATTGTTGCTTGTCGTACGGTAAATTTTGAACTTTATTGCCCTCTGACTCTCTCCCTGAGGGTCATTGACAATTTCCAAGAGTGTGAGTGTGTCATCGTCAAATGGTGTAAACTTTCAGCTCAGATTGGAACTTGAATTGACACATACTGCCCCCAGCTGTGAAAAGCGTCAATGTGCCCTCCGACATTTCCTGTACTCTGATTGGTCAAATGTTGTAAATGTTAAGATTTGAAAGAATCTCGCACAGTGATTGGCTGCAAATGTTGAAAACCTTAAACATGACTGATGGTGCAGTAAAACATTGTTCAACGTTAAGAAGGAACATTCTGTGAAAGCTGGCCCTCAAGTTGCAGTCTACCCTAGAGGCTTTGGTTCAAATTAAACTTCGGTCAACTTTTTCCTTTGGGATCTTTGTGACCACTATTGTGCTGTCACATTTGCTACTTTCCAAGTGAATGCACCGGCTGCACTTTTGCTTGAGAACATGAGCACTGAAAAGGAAAGGAGTTAGCATTCTTTCCACACTTTGATGTTTGTGTTTTATTGAATTACTTATTTACGATTACTAGGAAACTAGAACTTTTCAAGAATACCACATCAACTGGAACGCAGCCACTCAGGAAGCAGCTAGTTAACAGGTCACTGTATCAGCAGGGCAATGGGCCAGTGGCGCAATGGATAACGCGTCTGACTACGGATCAGGAGATTCTAGGTTCGCCTCCTGGCTGGCTCGGGTTAGTTCTGTTTTCTTAACTCCATGACTCTCATGACATTTAAATACTGTGTTTACCTGGAACCAGTAGCTCTGCAAATTAGGAACACTCACAACATTGAACCATCCCTTCGATAGCTCAGCTGGTAGAGCGGAGGACTGTAGGTGATGAATTGGCTATCCTTATGTTGCTGGTTCAATTCCAGCACGAAGGAACATGTTTTTTATCTCTTGTGGGCACTTCTTGCCATGCTCTTCAAACTCACAGTTCCTTGAACTTGTGTCATAGAGGCCAGCTTTGGTCCGACAAAAATACATTCTCTGATAAACCCAGACCGTAACAGTGAGAGCACCAACTCCTAACCACAAGACCACCAGGAAGGGCCTGCTACATACCTGCCCTTCAAAGCAGCAAAGGACGCCTTGCAAATCTCGTCGAACAGGAGGTTTCAAGATCATGCCACTTCTTCTGTCAAGGAGTTGGCCTGTTAACCTCACTTGATGGCCAAACTCCTGTGCAGGAAAACTTTTTTAGACGCGATATCCAATCCATCCCAAACATGGCTTTGTGTGTCTTTTTAGGATTGGAAGACTTTTTTGGGATGCCCTAGATTAAACTGTTTTACACAAAAGTACATACATTTTAATAGCTTTTAAAAAAAGTGGTGATGATATTCAATTATCTGGTAAAAATATGCGTAATTACCTCTTGTAATTGTGTAAAAATTAGATGAACAAACATTTACTTTGCTGAGTCTGATAGCAAATATATTGTTGCTTGTCGTACGGTAAATTTTGAACTTTATTGCCCTCTGACTCTCTCCCTGAGGGTCATTGACAATTTCCAAGAGTGTGAGTGTGTCATCGTCAAATGGTGTAAACTTTCAGCTCAGATTGGAACTTGAATTGACACATACTGCCCCCAGCTGTGAAAAGCGTCAATGTGCCCTCCGACATTTCCTGTACTCTGATTGGTCAAATGATGTAAATGTTAAGATATTTCAAGAATCTCGCACAGTGATTGGCTGCAAATGTTGAAGCCCTTAAACATGACTGATGGTGCAGTAAAACATTGTTCAACGTTTAGAAGGAACATTCTGTGAAAGCTGGCCCTCAATCTGCAGTCTAAACTAGAGGCTTTGGTTCAAATTAAACTTCGGACAACTTTTTCCTTTGGGATCTTTGTGACCACTATTGTGCTGTCACATTTGCTACTTTCCAAGTGAATGCACCGGCTGCACTTTTGCTTGAGAACCTGAGCACTGAAAAGGAAAGGAGTTAGCATTCTTTCCACACTTTGATGTTTGTGTTTTATTGAATTACTTATTTACGATTACTAGGAAACTAGAACTTTTCAAGAATACCACATCAACTGGAACGCAGCCACTCAGGAAGCAGCTAGTTAACAGGTCACTGTGCCAGAAGGGCAATGGGCCAGTGGGGCAATGGATAATGCGTCTGACTACGGATCAGAAGATTCTAGGTACGACTCCTGACTGGCTTGTGTTAGTTCTGTTTTCTTAACTCCATGACTCTTATGACATTTAAATACTGTGTTTACCTGGAACCAGTAGCTCTGCAAATTAGGAACACTCACATCATGGAACCATCCCTTCGATAGCTCAGCTGGTAGAGCGGAGGACTGTAGGCGATGAATTGGCCATCCTTAGGTCGCTGGTTCAATTCCGGCTCGAAGGAACATGATTTTTATCTCTTGTGGGCACTTCTTGCCATGCCCTTCAAACTCACAGTTGCTTGAACTTGTGTCATAGAGGCCAACTTTGTTCCGACAAAAATACATTCTCTGATGAACCCAGACCGTAACAGTGAGAGCACCAACTCCTAACCACAAGACCACCAGGGAGGGCCTGCTACATACCTGCCCATCAAAGCTGCAAAGGACGCCTTGCAAATCTCGTCGAACAAGAGGTTTCAAAATCATGCCACTTCTTCTGTCAAGGAGTTGGCCTGTTAACCTCACTTGATGGCCAAACTCCTGTTCAGGAAAACTGTTTTGGACGCGATATCCAGTCCATCCCAAACATGGCTTTGTGTCTTTTTAGGATAGGAAGACTTTTTTGGGATGTCCTAGATTAAACTGTTTTAAACATAACTATATACATTTTAATAGCTTTTAAATAAGTGGTGATGATATTCAATTATCTGGTAAAAATATGCGTAATTACCTCTTGTAATAGTGTAAAAATTAGATGAACAAACATTTACTTTGCTGAGTCTGATAGCAAATGTATTGTTGCTTGTCGAACGGTAAATTTTGAACTTTATTGCCCTTTGACTCTCTCCCTGAGGGTCATTGACAATTTCCAAGAGTGTGAGTGTGTCATCGTCAAATGGTGTAAACTTTCAGCTCAGATTGGAACTTGAATTGACACATACTGCCCCCAGCTGTGAAAAGCGTCAATGTGCCCTCCGACATTTCCTGTACTCTGATTGGTCAAATGATGTAAATCTTAAGATATTTGAAAGAATCTCGCACAGTGATTGGCTGCAAATGTTGAAGCCCTTAAACATGACTGATGGTGCAGTAAAACATTGTTCAACGTTAAGAAGGAACATTCTGTGAAAGCTGGCCCTCAAGTTGCAGTCTACCCTAGAGGCTTTGGTTCAAATTAAACTTCGGACAACTTTTTCCTTTGGGATCTTTGTGACCACTATTGTGCTGTCACATTTGCTACTTTCCAAGTAAATGCACCGGCTGCACTTTTGCTTGAGAACCTGAGCACTGAAAAGAAAAGGAGTTAGCATTCTTTCCACACTTTGATGTTTGTGTTTTATTGAATTACTTATTTACGATTACTAGGAAACTAGAACTTTTCAAGAATACCACATCAACTGGAACGCAGCCACTCAGGAAGCAGCTAGTTAACAGGTCACTGTGTCAGAAGGCCAGTGGAGCAATGGATAACGCGTCTGACTACGGATCAGGAGATTCTAGGTTCGACTCCTGGCTTGCTAGGGTTAGTTCTGTTTTCTTAACTCCATGACTCTCATGACATTTAAATACTGTGTTTACCTGGAACCAGTAGCTCTGCAAATTAGGAACACTCACAACATGGAACCATCCCTTCGATAGCTCAGCTGGTAGAGCGGAGGACTGTAGGCGATGAATTGGCCATCCTTAGGTCGCTGGTTCAATTCCGGCTCGAAGGAACATGTTTTTTATCTCTTGTGGGCACTTCTTGCCATGCCCTTCAAACTCACAGTTCCTTGAACTTGTATCATAGAGGCCAGCTTTGGTCCGACAAAAATACATTCTCTGATGAACCCAGACCGTAACAGTGAGAGCACCAACTCCTAACCACAAGACCACCAGGGAGGGCCTGCTACATACCTGCCCTTCAAAGCAGCAAAGGACGCCTTGCAAATCTCGTCGAACAAGAGGTTTCAAGAACATGCCACTTCTTCTGTCAAGGAGTTGGCCTGTTAACCTCACTTGATGGCCAAACTCCTGTGCAGGAAAACTTTTTTGGACGCGATATCCAATCCATCCCAAACATGGCTTTGTGTGTCTTTTTAGGATTGGAAGACTTTTTTGGGATGTCCTAGATTAAACTGTTTTACACAAAACTACATACATTTTAATAGCTTTTAAAAAAGTAGTGATGATATTCAATTATCTGGTAAAAATATACGTAATTACCTCTTGTAATAGTGTAAAAATTAGATGAACAAACATTTACTTTGCTGAGTCTGATAGCAAATATATTGTTGCTTGTAGTACGGTAAATTTTGAACTTTATTGCCCTCTGACTCTCTCCCTGAGGGTCATTGACAATTTCCAAGAGTGTGAGTGTGTCATCGTCAAATGGTGTAAACTTTCAGCTCAGATTGGAACTTGAATTGACAAATACTGCCCCCAGCTGTGAAAAGCGTCAATGTGCCCTCCGACATTTCCTGTACTCTGATTGGTCAAATGATGTAAATGTTAAGATATTTGAAAGAATCTCGCACAGTGATTGGCTGCAAATGTTGAAGCCCTTAAACATGACTGAAGGTGCAGTAAAACATTGTTCAACGTTTAGAAGGAACATTCTGTGAAAGCTGGCCCTCAAGTTGCAGTCTACCCTAGAGGCTTTGGTTCTAATTAAACTTTGGACAACTTTTTCCTGTGGGATCTTTGGGACCACTATTGTGCTGTAACATTTGCTACTTTCCAAGTAAATGCACCGGCTGCACTTTTGCTTGAGAACCTGAGCACTGAAAAGGAAAGGAGTTAGCATTCTTTCCACACTTTGATGTTTGTGTTTTATTGAATTACTTATTTACGATTACTAGGAAACTAGAACTTTTCAAGCATACCACATCAACTGGAATGCAGCCACTCAGGAAGCAGCTAGTTAACAGGTCACTGTGTCAGAAGGGCAATGGTCCAGTGGCGCAATGGATAACGCGTCTGACTACGGATCAGAAGATTCTAGGTTCGACTCCTGGCTGGCTCGTGTTAGTTCTGTTTTCTTAACTCCATGACTCTCATGACATTTAAATACTGTGTTTACCTGGAACCAATAGTTCTGCAAATTAGGAACACTCACAACATTGAACCATCCATTCGATAGCTCAGCTGGTAGAGCGGAGGACTGTAGGCAGTGAATTGGCTATCCTTATGTTGCTGGTTCAATTCCAGCACGAAGGAACATGTTTTTTATCTCTTGTGGGCACTTCTTGCCATGCTCTTCAAACTCACAGTTCCTTGAACTTGTGTCATAGAGGCCAGCTTTGGTCCGACAAAAATACATTCTCTGATAAACCCAGACCGTAACAGTGAGAGCACCAACTCCTAACCACAAGACCACCAGGAAGGGCCTGCTACATACCTGCCCTTCAAAGCAGCAAAGGACGCCTTGCAAATCTCGTCGAACAGGAGGTTTCAAGATCATGCCACTTCTTCTGTCAAGGAGTTGGCCTGTTAACCTCACTTGATGGCCAAACTCCTGTGCAGGAAAACTTTTTTAGACGCGATATCCAATCCATCCCAAACATGGCTTTGTGTGTCTTTTTAGGATTGGAAGACTTTTTTGGGATGCCCTAGATTAAACTGTTTTACACAAAAGTACATACATTTTAATAGCTTTTAAAAAAAGTGGTGATGATATTCAATTATCTGGTAAAAATATGCGTAATTACCTCTTGTAATTGTGTAAAAATTAGATGAACAAACATTTACTTTGCTGAGTCTGATAGCAAATATATTGTTGCTTGTCGTACGGTAAATTTTGAACTTTATTGCCCTCTGACTCTCTCCCTGAGGGTCATTGACAATTTCCAAGAGTGTGAGTGTGTCATCGTCAAATGGTGTAAACTTTCAGCTCAGATTGGAACTTGAATTGACACATACTGCCCCCAGCTGTGAAAAGCGTCAATGTGCCCTCCGACATTTCCTGTACTCTGATTGGTCAAATGATGTAAATGTTAAGATATTTCAAGAATCTCGCACAGTGATTGGCTGCAAATGTTGAAGCCCTTAAACATGACTGATGGTGCAGTAAAACATTGTTCAACGTTTAGAAGGAACATTCTGTGAAAGCTGGCCCTCAATCTGCAGTCTAAACTAGAGGCTTTGGTTCTAATTAAACTTCGGACAACTTTTTCCTGTGGGATCTTTGGGACCACTATTGTGCTGTAACATTTGCTACTTTCCAAGTAAATGCACCGGCTGCACTTTTGCTTGAGAACCTGAGCACTGAAAAGGAAAGGAGTTAGCATTCTTTCCACACTTTGATGTTTGTGTTTTATTGAATTACTTATTTACGATTACTAGGAAACTAGAACTTTTCAAGAATACACCATCAACTTGAACGCAGCCACTCAGGAAGCAGCTAGTTAACAGGTCACTGTGGCAGAAGGGAAATGGGCCAGTGGCGCAATGGATAACGCATCTGACTACGGATCAGGAGATTCTAGGTTCGACTCCTGGCTGGCTCGGGTTAGTTCTGTTTTCTTAACTCCATGACTCTTATGACATTTAAATACTGTGTTTACCTGGAACCAGTAGCTCTGCAAATTAGGAACACTCACAACATGGAACCATCCCTTCGATAGCTCAGCTGGTAGAGCGGAGGACTGTAGGCGATGAATTGGCCATCCTTATGTCGCTGGTTCAATTCCGGCTCGAAGGAACATGTTTTTTATCTCTTGTGGGCACTTCTTGCCATGCCCTTCAAACTCACAGTTGCTTGAACTTGTGTCATAGAGGCCAACTTTGTTCCGACAAAAATACATTCTCTGATGAACCCAGACCGTAACAGTGAGAGCACCAACTCCTAACCACAAGACCACCAGGGAGGGCCTGCTACATACCTGCCCATCAAAGCTGCAAAGGACGCCTTGCAAATCTCGTCGAACAAGAGGTTTCAAAATCATGCCACTTCTTCTGTCAAGGAGTTGGCCTGTTAACCTCACTTGATGGCCAAACTCCTGTTCAGGAAAACTGTTTTGGACGCGATATCCAGTCCATCCCAAACATGGCTTTGTGTCTTTTTAGGATAGGAAGACTTTTTTGGGATGTCCTAGATTAAACTGTTTTAAACATAACTATATACATTTTAATAGCTTTTAAAAAAGTGGTGATGATATTCAATTATCTGGTAAAAATATGCGTAATTACCTCTTGTAATAGTGTAAAAATTAGATGAACAAACATTTACTTTGCTGAGTCTGATAGCAAATGTATTGTTGCTTGTCGAACGGTAAATTTTGAACTTTATTGCCCTTTGACTCTCTCCCTGAGGGTCATTGACAATTTCCAAGAATGTGAGTGTGTCATCGTCAAATGGTGTAAACTTTCAGCTCAGATTGGAACTTGAATTGACACATACTGCCCCCAGCTGTGAAAAGCGTCAATGTGCCCTCCGACATTTCCTGTACTCTGATTGGTCAAATGATGTAAATCTTAAGATATTTGAAAGAATCTCGCACAGTGATTGGCTGCAAATGTTGAAGCCCTTAAACATGACTGATGGTGCAGTAAAACATTGTTCAACGTTAAGAAGGAACATTCTGTGAAAGCTGGCCCTCAAGTTGCAGTCTACCCTAGAGGCTTTGGTTCAAATTAAACTTCGGACAACTTTTTCCTTTGGGATCTTTGTGACCACTATTGTGCTGTCACATTTGCTACTTTCCAAGTAAATGCACCGGCTGCACTTTTGCTTGAGAACCTGAGCACTGAAAAGAAAAGGAGTTAGCATTCTTTCCACACTTTGATGTTTGTGTTTTATTGAATTACTTATTTACGATTGCTAGGAAACTAGAACTTTTCAAGAATACCACATCAACTGGAACGCAGCCACTCAGGAAGCAGCTAGTTAACAGGTCACTGTGTCAGAAGGCCAGTTGAGCAATGGATAACGCGTCTGACTACGGATCAGGAGATTCTAGGTTCGACTCCTGGCTTGCTAGGGTTAGTTCTGTTTTCTTAACTCCATGACTCTCATGACATTTAAATACTGTGTTTACCTGGAACCAGTAGCTCTGCAAATTAGGAACACTCACAACATGGAACCATCCCTTCGATAGCTCAGCTGGTAGAGCGGAGGACTGTAGGCGATGAATTGGCCATCCTTAGGTCGCTGGTTCAATTCCGGCTCGAAGGAACATGTTTTTTATCTCTTGTGGGCACTTCTTGCCATGCCCTTCAAACTCACAGTTCCTTGAACTTGTGTCATAGAGGCCAGCTTTGGTCCGACCAAAATACATTCTCTGATGAACCCAGACCGTAACAGTGAGAGCACCAACTCCTAACCACAAGACCACCAGGGAGGGCCTGCTACATACCTGCCCTTCAAAGCTGCAAAGGACGCCTTGCAAATCACGTCGAACAAGAGGTTTCAAGATCATGCCACTTCTTCTGTCAAGGAGTTGGCCTGTTAACCTCACTTGATGGCCAAACTCCTGTGCAGGAAAACTTTTTTGGACGCGATATCCAATCCATCCCAAACATGGCTTTGTGTGTCTTTTTAGGATTGGAAGACTTTTTTGGGATGTCCTAGATTAAACTGTTTTAAACAAAACTACATACATTTTAATAGCTTTTAAAAAAGTGGTGATGATATTCAATTATCTGGTAAAAATATACGTAATTACCTCTTGAAATAGTGTAAAAATTAGATGAACAAACATTTACTTTGCTGAGTCTGATAGCAAATATATTGTTGCTTGTCGTACGGTAAATTTTGAACTTTATTGCCCTCTGACTCTCTCCCTGAGGGTCATTGACAATTTCCAAGAGTGTGAGTGTGTCATCGTCAAATGGTGTAAACGTTCAGCTCAGATTGGAACTTGAATTGACACATACTGCCCCCAGCTGTGAAATGCGTCAATGTGCCCTCCGACATTTCCTGTACTCTGATTGGTCAAATGATGTAAATGTTAAGATATTTGAAAGAATCTCGCACAGTGATTGGCTGCAAATGTTGAAGCCCTTAAACATGACTGATGGTGCAGTAAAACATTGTTCAACGTTTAGAAGGAACATTCTGTGAAAGCTGGCCCTCAATCTGCAGTCTACCCTAGAGGCTTTGGTTCTAATTAAACTTCGGACAACTTTTTCCTGTGGGATTTTTGGGACCACTATTGTGCTGTAACATTTGCTACTTTCCAAGTAAATGCACCGGCTGCACTTTTGCTTGAGAACCTGAGCACTGAAAAGGAAAGGAGTTAGCATTCTTTCCACACTTTGATGTTTGTGTTTTATTGAATTACTTATTTACGATTACTAGGAAACTAGAACTTTTCAAGAATACACCATCAACTTGAACGCAGCCACTCAGGAAGCAGCTAGTTAACAGGTCACTGTGGCAGAAGGGAAATGGGCCAGTGGCGCAATGGATAACGCATCTGACTACGGATCAGGATATTCTAGGTTCGACTCCTGGCTGGCTCGGGTTAGTAATGTTTTCTTAACTCCATGACTCTCATGACATTTAAATACTGTGTTTACCTGGAACCAGTAGCTCTGCAAATTATGAACACTCACAACATGGAACCATCCCTTCGATAGCTCAGCTGGTAGAGCGGAGGACTGTAGGTGATGAATTGGACATCCTTAGGTTGCTGGTTCAATTCCGGCTCAAAGGAACATGTTTTTTATCTCTTGTGGGCACTTCTTGCCATGCCCTTCAAACTCACAGTTCCTTGAACTTGTATCATAGAGGCCAGCTTTGGTCCGACAAAAATACATTCTCTGATGAACCCAGACGTAACAGTGAGAGCACCAACTCCTAACCACAAGACCACCAGGGAGGGACTGCTACATACCTGCCCTTCAAAGCAGCAAAGGACGCCTTGCAAATCTCGTCGAACAGGAGGTTTCAAGAACATGCCACTTCTTCTGTCAAGGAGTTGGCCTGTTAACCTCACTTGATGGCCAAACTCCTGTGCAGGAAAACTTTTTTGGACGCGATATCCAATCCATCCCAAACATGGCTTTGTGTGTCTTTTTAGGATTGGAAGACTTTTTTGGGATGTCCTAGATTAAACTGTTTTACACAAAACTACATACATTTTAATAGTTTTTAAAAAAAGTGGTGATGATATTCAATTATCTGGTAAAAATATGCCTAATTACCTCTTGTAATTGTGTAAAAATTAGATGAACAAACATTTACTTTGCTGAGTCTGAAAGCAAATATATTGTTGCTTGTCGTACGGTAAATTTTGAACTTTATTGCCCTCTGACTCTCTCCCTGAGGGTCATTGACAATTTCCAAGAGTGTGAGTGTGTCATCGTCAAATGGTGTAAACTTTCAGCTCAGATTGGAACTTGAATTGACACATACTGCCCCCAGCTGTGAAAAGCGTCAATGTGCCCTCCGACATTTCCTGTACTCTGATTGGTCAAATGTTGTAAATGTTAAGATTTGAAAGAATCTCGCACAGTGATTGGCTGCAAATGTTGAAGCCCTTAAACATGACTGATGGTGCAGTAAAACATTGTTCAACGTTAAGAAGGAACATTCTGTGAAAGCTGGCCCTCAAGTTGCAGTCTACCCTAGAGGCTTTGGTTCAAATTAAACTTCGGACAACTTTTTCCTTTGGGATCTTTGTGACCACTATTGTGCTGTCACATTTGCTACTTTCCAAGTGAATGCACCGGCTGCACTTTTGCTTGAGAACATGAGCACTGAAAAGGAAAGGAGTTAGCATTCTTTCCACACTTTGATGTTTGTGTTTTATTGAATTACTTATTTACGATTACTAGGAAACTAGAACTTTTCAAGAATACCACATCAACTGGAACGCAGCCACTCAGGAAGCAGCTAGTTAACAGGTCACTGTATCAGCAGGGCAATGGGCCAGTGGCGCAATGGATAACGCGTCTGACTACGGATCAGGAGATTCTAGGTTCGCCTCCTGGCTGGCTCGGGTTAGTTCTGTTTTCTTAACTCCATGACTCTCATGACATTTAAATACTGTGTTTACCTGGAACCAGTAGCTCTGCAAATTAGGAACACTCACATCATTGAACCATCCCTTCGATAGCTCAGCTGGTAGAGCGGAGGACTGTAGGCGATGAATTGGCTATCCTTATGTTGCTGGTTCAATTCCAGCACGAAGGAACATGTTTTTTATCTCTTGTGGGCACTTCTTGCCATGCTCTTCAAACTCACAGTTCCTTGAACTTGTGTCATAGAGGCCAGCTTTGGTCCGACAAAAATACATTCTCTGATAAACCCAGACCGTAACAGTGAGAGCACCAACTCCTAACCACAAGACCACCAGGAAGGGCCTGCTACATACCTGCCCTTCAAAGCAGCAAAGGACGCCTTGCAAATCTCGTCGAACAGGAGGTTTCAAGATCATGCCACTTCTTCTGTCAAGGAGTTGGCCTGTTAACCTCACTTGATGGCCAAACTCCTGTGCAGGAAAACTTTTTTAGACGTGATATCCAATCCATCCCAAACATGGCTTTGTGTGTCTTTTTAGGATTGGAAGACTTTTTTGGGATGCCCTAGATTAAACTGTTTTACACAAAAGTACATACATTTTAATAGCTTTTAAAAAAAGTGGTGATGATATTCAATTATCTGGTAAAAATATGCGTAATTACCTCTTGTAATTGTGTAAAAATTAGATGAACAAACATTTACTTTGCTGAGTCTGATAGCAAATATATTGTTGCTTGTCGTACGGTAAATTTTGAACTTTATTGCCCTCTGACTCTCTCCCTGAGGGTCATTGACAATTTCCAAGAGTGTGAGTGTGTCATCGTCAAATGGTGTAAACTTTCAGCTCAGATTGGAACTTGAATTGACACATACTGCCCCCAGCTGTGAAAAGCGTCAATGTGCCCTCCGACATTTCCTGTACTCTGATTGGTCAAATGATGTAAATGTTAAGATATTTCAAGAATCTCGCACAGTGATTGGCTGCAAATGTTGAAGCCCTTAAACATGACTGATGGTGCAGTAAAACATTGTTCAACGTTTAGAAGGAACATTCTGTGAAAGCTGGCCCTCAATCTGCAGTCTACCCTAGAGGCTTTGGTTCTAATTAAACTTCGGACAACTTTTTCCTGTGGGATCTTTGTGAGAACTATTGTGCTGTCAAATTTGCTACTTTCCAAGTAAATGCACCGGCTGCACTTTTGCTTGAGAACCTGAGCACTGAAAAGGAAAGGAGTTAGCATTCTTTCCACACTTTGATGTTTGTGTTTTATTGAATTACTTATTTACGATTACTAGGAAACTAGAACTTTTCAAGAATACCACATCAACTGGAACGCAGCCACTCAGGAAGCAGCTAGTTAACAGGTCAGTGTGTCAGAAGGGCAATGGGCCAGTGGCGCAATGGATAACGCGTCTGACTACGGATCAGAAGATTCTAGGTTCAACTCCTGGCTGGCTCGGGTTAGTTCTGTTTTCTTAACTCCATGACTCTCGTGACATTTAAATACTGTGTTTACCTGGAACCAGTAGCTCTGCAAATTAAGAACACTCACAACATGGAACCATCCCTTTGATAGCTCAGCTGGTAGAGCGGAGGACTGTAGGTGACGAATTGGCCATCCCTAGCTTGCTAGTTCAATTCCAGCTTGAAGATCTCTTGTGGGCACTTCTTGCCATGCCCTTCAAACTCACAGTTCCTTGAACTTGTGTCATAGAGGCCAGCTTTGGTCTGACAAAAATACATTCTCTGATGAACCCAGACCGTAACAGTGAGAGCACCAACTCCTAACCACAAGACCACCAGGGAGGGCCTGCTACATACCTGCCCTTCAAAGCAGCAAAGGATGCCTTGCAAATCTCGTCGAACAGGAGGTTTCAAGATCATGCCACTTCTTCTGTCAAGGAGTTGGCCTGTTAACCTCACTTGATGGCCAAACTCCTGTGCAGGAAAACTTTATTAGACGCGATATCCAATCCATCCCAAACATGGGTTTGTGTGTCTTTTTAGGATTGGAAGACTTTTTTGGGATGTCCTAGATTAAACTGTTTTACACAAAACAACATACATTTGAATAGCTTTTAAAAAAAGTGGTGATGATATTCAATTATCTGGTAAAAATATGCGTAATTACCTCTTGTAATTGTGTAAAAATTAGATGAATAAACATTTACTTTGCTGAGTCTGATAGCAAATATATTGTTGCTTGTCGTACGGTAAATTTTGAACTTTTTTGCCCTCTGACTCTCTCCCTGAGGGTCATTGACAATTTCCAAGAGTGCGAGTGTGTCATCGTCAAATGGTGTAAACTTTCAGCTCAGATTGGAACTTGAATTGACACATACTGCCCCAGCTGTGAAAAGCGTCAATGTGCCCTCCAACATTTCCTGTACTCTGATTGGTCAAATGATGTAAATGTTAAGATATTTGAAAGAATCTCGCACAGTGATTGGCTGCAAATGTTGAAGCCCGTAAACATGACTGATGGTGCAGTAAAACATTGTTCAACGTTTAGAAGGAACATTCTGTGAAAGCTGGCCCTCAAGTTGCAATCTACTCTCGAGGCTTTGGTTCTAATTAAACTTCGGACAATTTTTACCAGTGGGATCCTTGTGACCACTTTTGTGGTGTCACATTTGCTACTTTCCAAGTAAATGCACCGGCTGCACTTTTGCTTGAGAACCTGAGCACTGAAAAGGAAAGGAGTTAGCATTCTTTCCACACTTTGATGTTTGTGTTTTATTGAATTACTTATTTACGATTACTAGGAAACTAGAACTTTTCAAGAATACCACATCAACTGGAACGCAGCCACTCAGGAAGCAGCTAGTTAACAGGTCACTGTTTCAGAAGGCCATTGGTGCAATGGATAACGCGTCTGACTACGGATCAGGAGATTCTAGGTTCGACTCCTGGCTGGCTGGGGTTAGTACTGTTTTCTTAACTCCATGAGTCTCATGACATTTAAATACTGTGTTTACCTGGAACCAGTAGCTCTGCAAATTAGGAACACTCACAGCATGGAACCATCCCTTCGATAGCTCAGCTGGTAGAGCGGAGGACTGTAGGCGATGAATTGGCCATCCTTAGGTCGCTGGTTCAATTCCGGTTCGAAGGAACGTGTTTTTTATCTCTTGTGGGCACTTCTTGCCATGCCCTTCAAACTCACAGTTCCTTGAACTTGTGTCATAGAGGCCAGCTTTGGTCCGACAAAAATATATTCTCTGATGAACCCAGACCGTAACAGTGAGAGCACCAACTCCTAACCACAAGACCACCAGGGAGGGCCTGCTACATACCTGCCCTTCAAAGCAGTAAAGGACGCCTTGCAAATCTCGTCGAACAGGAGGTTTCAAGATCATGCCACTTCTTCTGTCAAGGAGTTGGCCTGTTAACCTCACTTGATGGCCAAACTCCTGTGCAGGTAAACTTTTTTGGACGCGATATCCAATCCATCCCAAACATGGCTTTGTGTGTCCTTTTAGGATTGGAAGACTTTTTTGGGATGTCCTAGATTAAACTGTTTTACACAAAACTACATACATTTTAATAGCTTTTAAAAAAAGTGGTGATGATATTCAATTATCTGGTAAAAATATGCGTAATTACCTCTTGTAATTGTGTAAAAATTAGATGAACAAACATTTACTTTGCTGAGTCTGAAAGCAAATATATTGTTGCTTGTCGTACGGTAAATTTTGAACTTTATTGCCCTCTGACTCTCTCCCTGAGGGTCATTGACAATTTCCAAGAGTGTGAGTGTGTCATCGTCAAATGGTGTAAACTTTCAGCTCAGATTGGAACTTGAATTGACACATACTGCCCCAGCTGTGAAAAGCGTCAATGTGCACTCCGACATTTCCTGTACTCTGATTGGTCAAATGTTGTAAATGTTAAGATATTTGAAAGAATCTCGCACAGTGATTGGCTGCAAATGTTGAAGCCCTTAAACATGACCGATGGTGCAGTAAAACATTGTTCAACGTTAAGAAGGAACATTCTGTGAAAGCTGGCCCTCAAGTTGCAGTCTACCCTAGAGGCTTTGGTTCAAATTAAACTTCGGACAACTTTTTCCTTTGGGATCTTTGTGACCACTATTGTGCTGTCACATTTGCTACTTTCCAAGTAAATGCACCGGCTGCACTTTTGCTTGAGAACCAGAACACTGAAAAGAAAAGGAGTTAGCATTCTTTCCACACTTTGATGTTTGTGTTTTATTTAATTACTTATTTACGATTACTAGGAAACTAGAACTTTTCAAGCATACCACATCAACTGGAACGCAGCCACTCAGGAAGCAGCTAGTTAACAGGTCACTGTTTCAGATGGGCAATGGGCCAGTGGAGCAATGGATAACGCGTCTGACTGCGGGTCAGAAGATTCTAGGTTCGACTCCTGGCTGGATCGTGTTAGTTCTGTTTTCATGACTCTCATGACATTTAAATACTGTTTACCTGGAACCAATAGCTCTGCAAATTAGGAACACTCACAACATGGAACCATCCCTTCAATAGCTCAGCTGGTAGAGCGGAGGACTGTAGGCGATGAATCGGCCATCCTTAGGTATCTGGTTCAATTCCGGCTCGAAGGAACATGTTTTTTATCTCTTGTGGGCACTTCTTGCCATGCCCTTCAAACTCACAGTTCCTTGAACTTGTGTCATAGAGGCCAGCTTTGGTCCGACAAAAATACATTCTCTGATGAACCCAGACCGTAACAGTGAGAGCACCAACTCCTAACCACAAGACCACCAGGGAGGGCCTGCTACATACCTGCCCTTCAAAGCAGCAAAGGACGCCTTGCAAATCTCGTCGAACAAGAGGTTTCAAAAACATGCCACTTCTTCTGTCAAGGAGTTGGCCTGTTAACCTCACTTGATGGCCAAACTCCTGTTCAGGAAAACTGTTTTGGACGCGATATCCAATCCATCCCAAACATGGCTTTGTGTGTCTTTTTAGGATTGGAAGACTTTTTTGGGATGTCCTAGATTAAACTGTTTTAAACAAAACTATATACAATTTAATAGCTTTTAAAAAAAGTGGTGATGATATTCAATTATCTGGTAAAAATATGCGTAATTACCTCTTGTAATAGTGTAAAAATTAGATGAACAAACATTTACTTTGCTGAGTCTGATAGCAAATATATTGTTGCTTGTCGAACGGTAAATTTTGAACTTTATTGCCCTCTGACTCTCTCCCTGAGGGTCATTGACAATTTCCAAGAGTGTGAGTATGTCATCGTCAAATGGTGTAAACTTTCAGCTCAGATTGGAACTTGAATTGACACATAATGCCCCCAGCTGTGAAAAACGTCAATGTGCCCTCCGACATTTCCTGTACTCTGATTGGTCAAATGATGTAAATCTTAAGATATTTGAAAGAATCTCGCACAGTGATTGGCTGCAAATTTTGAAGCCCTTAAACATGACTGATGGTGCAGTAAAACATTGTTCAATGTTTAGAAGGAACATTCTGTGAAAGCTGGCCCTCAAGTTGCAGTCTACCCTAGAGGCTTTGGTTCTAATTAAACTTCGGACAACTTTTTCCTGTGTGATCTTTGGGACCTCTATTGTGCTGTAACATTTGCTACTTTCCAAGTAAATGCACCGGCTGCACTTTTGCTTGAGAACCTGAGCACTGAAAAGGAAAGGAGTTAGCATTCTTTCCACACTTTGATGTTTGTGTTTTATTTAATTACTTATTTACGATTACTAGGAAACTAGAACTTTTCAAGCATACCACATCAACTGGAATGCAGCCACTCAGGAAGCAGCTAGTTAACAGGTCACTGTTTCAGATGGGCAATGGGCCAGTGGAGCAATGGATAACGCGTCTGACTACGGGTCAGAAGATTCTAGGTTCGACTCCTGGCTGGATCGTGTTAGTTCTGTTTTCTTAACTCCATGACTCTCATGACATTTAAATACTGTTTACCTGGAACCAATAGCTCTGCAAATTAGGAACACTCACAACATGGATCCATTCCTTCAATAGCTCAGCTGGTAGAGCGGAGGACTGTAGGCGATGAATCGGCCATCCTTAGGTATCTGGTTCAATTCCGGCTCGAAGTAACATGTTTTTTATCTCTTGTGGGCACTTCTTGCCATGCCCTTCAAACTCACAGTTCCTTGAACTTGTGTCATAGAGGCCAGCTTTGGTCCGACAAAAATACATTCTCTGATGAACCCAGACCGTAACAGTGAGAGCACCAACTCCTAACCACTAGACCACCAGGGAGGGCCTGCTACATACCTGCCCTTCAAAGCAGCAAAGGACGCCTTGCAAATCTCGTCGAACAGGAGGTTTCAAGATCATGCCACTTCTTCTGTCAAGGAGTTGGCCTGTTAACCTCACTTGATGGCCAAACTCCTGTGCAGGAAAACTGTTTTGGACGCGATATCCAATGCATCCCAAACATGGCTTTGTGTGTCTTTTTAGGGTTGGAAGACTTTTTTGGGATGTCCTAGATTAAACTGTTTTAAACAAAACTACATACATTTTAATAGCTTTTAAAAAAGTGGTGATGATATTCAATTATCTTTTAAAAATATACGTAATTACTTCTTGAAATAGTGTAAAAATTAGATGAACAAACATTTACTTTACTGAGTCTGATAGCAAATATATTGTTGCTTGTCGTACGGTAAATTTTGAACTTTATTGCCCTCTGAATCTCTCCCTGAGGGTCATTGACAATTTCCAAGAGTGTGAGTATGTCATCGTCAAATGGTGTAAACGTTCAGCTCAGATTGGAACTTGAATTGACACATACTGCCCCCAGCTGTGAAATGCGTCAATGTGCCCTCCGACATTTCCTGTACTCTGATTGGTCAAATGATGTAAACGTTAAGATATTTGAAAGAATCTCGCACAGTGATTGGCTGCAAATGTTGATGCCCTTAAACATGACTGATGGTGCAGTAAAACATTGTTCAACGTTTAGAAGGAACATTCTGTGAAAGCTGGCCCTCAAGTTGCAGTCTACCCTAGAGGCTTTGGTTCTAATTAAACTACGGACAATTTTTACCAGTGGGATCCTTGTGACCACTTTTGTGGTGTCACATTTGCGACAAACCATCCCTTCGATAGCTCAGCTGGTAGAGCGGAGGACTGTAGGCGATGAATAGGCCATCCTTAGGTCGCTGGTTCAATTCCGGCTCAAAGGAACATGTTTTTTTATCTCTTGTGGGCACTTCTTGCCATGCCCTTCAAAATCACATTTGCTTGAACTTGTGTCATAGAGGCCAGCTTTGGTCCGACAAAAATACATTCTCTGATGAACCCAGACCGTAACAGTGAGAGCACCAACTCCTAACCACAAGACCACCAGGGAGGGCCTGCTATATACCTGCCCTTCAAAGCTGCAAAGGACGCCTTGCAAATCTCGTCGAACAAGAGGTTTCAAAAACATGCCACTTCTTCTGTCAAGGAGTTGGCCTGTTAACCTCACTTGATGGCCAAACTCCTGTTCAGGAAAACTGTTTTGGACGCGATATCCAATCCATCCCAAACATGGCTTTGTGTGTCTTTTTAGGATTGGAAGACTTTTTTGGGATGTCCTAGATTAAACTGTTTTAAACAAAACTATATACAATTTAATAGCTTTTAAAAAAAGTGGTGATGATATTCAATTATCTGGTAAAAATATGCGTAATTACCTCTTGTAATAGTGTAAAAATTAGATGAACAAACATTTACTTTGCTGAGTCTGATAGCAAATATATTGTTGCTTGTCGAACGGTAAATTTTGAACTTTATTGCCCTCTGACTCTCTCCCTGAGGGTCATTGACAATTTCCAAGAGTGTGAGTATGTCATCGTCAAATGGTGTAAACTTTCAGCTCAGATTGGAACTTGAATTGACACATAATGCCCCCAGCTGTGAAAAACGTCAATGTGCCCTCCGACATTTCCTGTACTCTGATTGGTCAAATGATGTAAATCTTAAGATATTTGAAAGAATCTCGCACAGTGATTGGCTGCAAATTTTGAAGCCCTTAAACATGACTGATGGTGCAGTAAAACATTGTTCAATGTTTAGAAGGAACATTCTGTGAAAGCTGGCCCTCAAGTTGCAGTCTACCCTAGAGGCTTTGGTTCTAATTAAACTTCGGACAACTTTTTCCTGTGTGATCTTTGGGACCTCTATTGTGCTGTAACATTTGCTACTTTCCAAGTAAATGCACCGGCTGCACTTTTGCTTGAGAACCTGAGCACTGAAAAGGAAAGGAGTTAGCATTCTTTCCACACTTTGATGTTTGTGTTTTATTTAATTACTTATTTACGATTACTAGGAAACTAGAACTTTTCAAGCATACCACATCAACTGGAATGCAGCCACTCAGGAAGCAGCTAGTTAACAGGTCACTGTTTCAGATGGGCAATGGGCCAGTGGAGCAATGGATAACGCGTCTGACTACGGGTCAGAAGATTCTAGGTTCGACTCCTGGCTGGCTCGTGTTAGTTCTGTTTTCTTAACTCCATGACTCTCATGTCATTTAAATACTGTGTTTACCTGGAACCAGTAGCTCTGCAAATTAGGAACACTCGCAACATGGAACCATCCCTTCAATAGCTCAGCTGGTAGAGCGGAGGGCTGTAGATGATGAATTGGCCATCCTTAGGTTGCTGGTTCAATTCCGGCTCGAAGGATCATGTTTTTTATCTCTTGTGGGCACTTCTTGCCATGCCCTTCAAACTCACAGTTGCTTGAACTTGTGTCATAGAGGCCAGCTTTGGTCCGACAAAAATACATTCTCTGATGAACCCAGACCGTAACAGTGAGAGCACCAACTCCTAACCACAAGACCACCAGGGAGGGCCTGCTACATACCTGCCCTTCAAAGCAGCAAAGGACGCCTTGCAAATCTCGTCGAACAGGAGGTTTCAAGATCATGCCACTTCTTCTGTCAAGGAGTTGGCCTGTTAACCTCACTTGATGGCCAAACTCCTGTGCAGGAAAACTGTTTTGGACGCGATATCCAATGCATCCCAAACATGGCTTTGTGTGTCTTTTTAGGGTTGGAAGACTTTTTTGGGATGTCCTAGATTAAACTGTTTTAAACAAAACTACATACATTTTAATAGCTTTTAAAAAAGTGGTGATGATATTCAATTATCTGGTAAAAATATACGTAATTACTTCTTGAAATAGTGTAAAAATTAGATGAACAAACATTTACTTTACTGAGTCTGATAGCAAATATATTGTTGCTTGTCGTACGGTAAATTTTGAACTTTATTGCCCTCTGAATCTCTCCCTGAGGGTCATTGACAATTTCCAAGAGTGTGAGTATGTCATCGTCAAATGGTGTAAACGTTCAGCTCAGATTGGAACTTGAATTGACACATACTGCCCCCAGCTGTGAAATGCGTCAATGTGCCCTCCGACATTTCCTGTACTCTGATTGGTCAAATGATGTAAACGTTAAGATATTTGAAAGAATCTCGCACAGTGATTGGCTGCAAATGTTGAAGACCTTAAACATGACTGATGGTGCAGTAAAACATTGTTCAACGTTTAGAAGGAACATTCTGTGAAAGCTGGCCCTCAAGTTGCAGTCTACCCTAGAGGCTTTGGTTCTAATTAAACTTCGGACAACTTTTTCCTGTGGGATCTTTGGGACCACTATTGTGCTGTAACATTTGCTACTTTCCAAGTAAATGCACCGGCTGCACTTTTGCTTGAGAACCTGAGCACTGAAAAGGAAAGGAGTTAGCATTCTTTCCACACTTTGATGTTTGTGTTTTATTGAATTACTTATTTACGATTACTAGGAAACTAGAACTTTTCAAGCATACCACATCTACTGGAACGCAGCCACTTAGGAAGCAGCTAGTTAACAGGTCACTGTGTCAGAAGGGCAATGGGCCAGTGGCGCAATGGATAACGCGTCTGACTACGGATCAGAAGATTCTAGGTTCGACTCCTGGCTGGCTCGTGTTAGTTCTGTTTTCTTAACTCCATGACTCTCATGTCATTTAAATACTGTGTTTACCTGGAACCAGTAGCTCTGCAAATTAGGAACACTCGCAACATGGAACCATCCCTTCAATAGCTCAGCTGGTAGAGCGGAGGGCTGTAGATGATGAATTGGCCATCCTTAGGTTGCTGGTTCAATTCCGGCTCGAAAGATCATGTTTTTTATCTCTTGTGGGCACTTCTTGCCATGCCCTTCAAACTCACAGTTGCTTGAACTTGTGTCATAGAGGCCAGCTTTGGTCCGACAAAAATACATTCTCTGATGAACCCAGACCGTAACAGTGAGAGCACCAACTCCTAACCACAAGACCACCAGGGAGGGCCTGCTACATACCTGCCCTTCAAAGCAGCAAAGGACGCCTTGCAAATCTCGTCGAACAGGAGGTTTCAAGATCATGCCACTTCTTCTGTCAAGGAGTTGGCCTGTTAACCTCACTTGATGGCCAAACTCCTGTGCAGGAAAACTTTTTTGGACGCGATATCCAATCCATCCCAAACATGGCTTAGTGTGTCTTTTTAGGATTGGAAGACTTTTTTGGGATGTCCTAGATTAAACTGTTTTACACAAAACTACATACATTTTAATAGCTTTTAAAAAAGTGGTGATGATATTCAATTATCTGGTAAAAATATGTGTAATTACCTCTTGTAATAGTGTAAAAATTAGATGAACAAACATTTACTTTGCTGAGTCTGATAGCAAATATATTGTTGCTTGTCAAACGGTAAATTTTGAACTTTATTGCCCTCTGACTCTCTCCCTGAGGGTCATTGACAATTTCCAAGAGTGTGAGTGTGTCATCGTCAAATGGTATAAACTTTCAGCTCAGATTGGAACTTGAATTGACACACACTGCCCCCAGCTGTGAAAAGCGTCAATGTGCCCTCCGACATTTCCTGTACTCTGATTGGTCAAATGATGTAAATGTTAAGATATTTTAAAGAATATCGCACAGTGATTGGCTGCAAATGTTGAAGCCCTTAAACATGACTGATGGTGCAGTAAAACATTGTTCAACGTTTAGAAGGAACATTCTGTGAAAGCCTGCCCTCAAGTTGCAGTCTACCCTAGAGGCTTTGGTTCTAATTAAACTTCGGACAACTTTTTCCTGTGGGATCTTTGTGACCACTATTGTACTGTCACATTTGCTACATTCCAAGTAAATGCACCGGCTGCACTTTTGCTTGAGAACCTGAGCACTGAAAAGGAAAGGAGTTAGCATTCTTTCCACACTTTGATGTTTGTGTTTTATTTAATTACTTATTTACGATTACTAGGAAACTAGAACTTTTCAAGCATACCACATCAACTGTAACGCAGCCACTCAGGAAGCAGCTTGTTAACAGGTCACTGTGTCAAAATGGCAAAGAGCCAGTGGAGCAATGGATAACGCGTCTGACTAAGGATCAGAAGATTCTATGTTCGACTCCTGGCTGGCTCGGGTTAGTTCTGTTTTCTTAACTCCATGATTCTCGTGACATTTAAATACTGTGTTTACCTGGAACCAGTAGCTCTGCAAATTAGGAACACTCACAACAAGGAACCATCCCTTCGATAGCTCAGCTGGTAGAGCGGAGGACTGTAGGAGATGAATTGGCCATCCTTAGGTCGCTGGTTCAATTCCGGCTCGAAGGAACATGTTTTTTATCTCTTGTGGGCACTTCTTGCCATGCCCTTCAATCTCATAGTTCCTTGAACTTGTGTGATAGAGGCCACTTTTGTGGTGTCACATTTGCTACTTTCCAAGTAAATGCACCGGCTGCAATTTTGCTTGAGAACCTAAGCACTGAAAAGGAAAGGAGTTAGCATTCTTTCCACACTTTGATGTTTGTGTTTTATTTAATTACTTATTTACGATTACTAGGAAACTAGAACTTTTCAAGCATACCACATCAACTGGAACGCAGCTACTCAGGAAGCAGCTAGTTAACAGGTCACTGTTTCAGAAAGGCAATGGGCCAGTGGCACAATGGATAATGCGTCTGACTACGGATCAGGAGATTCTAGGTTCGACTCCTGGCTGGCTCGGGATAGTTCTGTTTTCTTAACTCCATGACTCTCGTGACATTTAAATACTGTGTTTACCTGGAACCAGTAGCTCTGCAAATTAGGAACACTCACAACATGGAACCATCCCTTCGATAGCTCAGCTGGTAGAGCGGAGGACTGTAGGTGATGAAGTGGCCATCCTTAGGTCGCTGGTTCAATTCCGGCTCGGAGGAACATGTTTTTTATCTCTTGTGGGCACTTCTTGCCATGCCCTTCAAACTCACAGTTCCTTGAACTTGTGTCATAGAGGCCAGCTTTGGTCCGACAAAAATACATTCTCTGATGAACCCAGACCGTAACAGTGAGAGCACCAACTCCTAACCACAAGACCACCAGGGAGGGCCTGCTACATACCTGCCCTTCAAAGCAGCAAAGGACGCCTTGCAAATCTCGTCGAACAGGAGGTTTCAAGATCATGCCACTTCTTCTGTCAAGGAGTTGGCCTGTTAACCTCACTTGATGGCCAAACTCCTGTGCAGGAAAACTTTTTTAGACGCGATATCCAATCCATCCCAAACATGGCTTTGTGTGTCTTTTTAGGATTGGAAGACTTTTTTGGGATGTCCTAGATTAAACTGTTTTACACAAAACAACATACATTTGAATAGCTTTTAAAAAAAGTGGTGATGATATTCAATTATCTGGTAAAAATATGCGTAATTACCTCTTGTAATTGTGTAAAAATTAGATGAATAAACATTTACTTTGCTGAGTCTGATAGCAAATATATTGTTGCTTGTCGTACGGTAAATTTTGAACTTTTTTGCCCTCTGACTCTCTCCCTGAGGGTCATTGACAATTTCCAAGAGTGTGAGTGTGTCATCGTCAAATGGTGTAAACTTTCAGCTCAGATTGGAACTTGAATTGACACATACTGCCCCCAGCTGTGAAAAGCGTCAATGTGCCCTCCGACATTTCCTGTACTCTGATTGGTCAAATGATGTAAATGTTAAGATATTTTAAAGAATATCGCACAGTGATTGGCTGCAAATGTTGAAGCCCTTAAACATGACTGATGGTGCAGTAAAACATTGTTCAACGTTTAGAAGGAACATTCTGTGAAAGCTGGCCCTCAAGTTGCAGTCTACCCTAGATGCTTTGGTTCTAATTAAACTTCGGACAACTTTTTCCTGTGGGATCTTTGTGACCACTATTGTGCTGTCAAATTTGCTACTTTCCAAGTAAATGCACCGGCTGCACTTTTGCTTGAGAACCTGAGCACTGAAAAGGAAAGGAGTTAGCATTCTTTCCACACTTTGATGTTTGTGTTTTATTGAATTACTTATTTACGATTACTAGGAAATTAGAACTTTTCAAGAATACCACATCAACTGGAACGCAGCCACTCAGGAAGCAGCTAGTTAACAGGTCACTGTGTCAGCAAGGCAATGGGACAGTGGCGCAATGGATAACGCGTCTGACTACGGATCAGAAGATTCTAGGTTCAACTCCTGGCTGGCTCGGGTTAGTTCTGTTTTCTTAACTCCATGACTCTCATGACATTTAAATACTGTGTTTACCTGGAACCAGTAGCTCTGCAAATTAGGAACACTCACAACATTAAACCACCCCTTCGATAGCTCAGCTGGTAGAGCGGAGGACTGTAGGCGATGAATTGGCCATCCTTAGGTCGCTGGTTCAATTCCAGCTCGAAGGAACATGTTTTTTATCTCTTGTGGGCACTTCTTGCCATGCCCTTCAAACTCACAGTTCCTTGAACTTGTGTCATAGAAGCCAGCTTTGGTCTGACAAAAATACATTCTCTGATGAACCCAGACCGTAACAGTGAGAGCACCAACTCCTAACCACAAGACCACCAGGGAGGGCCTGCTACATACCTGCCCTTCAAAGCAGCAAAGGATGCCTTGCAAATCTCGTCGAACAGGAGGTTTCAAGATCATGCCACTTCTTCTGTCAAGGAGTTGGCCTGTTAACCTCACTTGATGGCCAAACTCCTGTTCAGGAAAACTGTTTTGGACGCGATATCCAATCCATCCCAAACATGGCTTTGTGTGTCTTTTTAGGATTGGAAGACTTTTGTGGGATGTCCTAGATTAAACTGTTTTAAACAAAACTATATACATTTTAATAGCTTTTAAAAAAAGTGGTGATGATATTCAATTATCTGGTAAAAATATGCATAATTACCTCTTGTAATAGTGTAAAAATTAGATGAACAAACATTTACTTTGCTGAGTCTGATAGCAAATATATTGTTGCTTGTTGAACGGTAAATTTTGAACTTTATTGCCCTCTGACTCTCTCCCTGAGGGTCATTGACAATTTCCAAGAGTGTGAGTGTGTCATCGTCAAATGGTGTAAACTTTCAGCTCAGATTGGAACTTGAATTGACACATACTGCCCCCAGCTGTGAAAAGCGTCAATGTGCCCTCCGACATTTCCTGTACTCTGATTGGTCAAATGATGTAAATGTTAAGATATTTTAAAGAATATCGCACAGTGATTGGCTGCAAATGTTGAAGCCCTTAAACATGACTGATGGTGCAGTAAAACATTGTTCAACGTTTAGAAGGAACATTCTGTGAAAGCTGGCCCTCAAGTTGCAGTCTACCCTAGATGCTTTGATTCTAATTAAACTTCGGACAACTTTTTCCTGTGGGATCTTTGTGACCACTATTGTGCTGTCAAATTTGCTACTTTCCAAGTAAATGCACCGGCTGCACTTTTGCTTGAGAACCTGAGCACTGAAAAGGAAAGGAGTTAGCATTCTTTCCACACTTTGATGTTTGTGTTTTATTGAATTACTTAATTACGATTACTAGGAAATTAGAACTTTTCAAGAATACCACATCAACTGGAACGCAGCCACTCAGGAAGCAGCTAGTTAACAGGTCACTGTATCAGCAAAGCAATGGGCCAATGGCGCAATTGATAACGCGTCTGACTACGGATCAGGAGATTCTAGGTTCGACGACTGGCTTATTTTAGTTCTGTTTTCTTAACTCCATGACTCTCATGACATTTAAATACTGTGTTTACCTGGAACCAGTAGCTCTGCAAATTAGGAACACTCACAACATGGAACCATCCCTTCGATAGCTCAGCTGGTAGAGCGGAGGACTGTAGGCGATGAATTGGCCATCCTTAGGTCGCTGGTTCAATTCCGGCTCGAAGGAACATGTTTTTTATCTCTTGTGGACACTTCTTGCCATGCCCTTCAAACTCACAGGTCCTTGAACTTGTGTCATAGAGGCCAGCTTTGGTCCGACAAAAATACATTCTCTGATGAACCCAGACCGTAACAGTGAGAGCACCAACTCCTAACCACAAGACCACCAGGGAGGGCCTGCTACATACCTGCCCTTCAAAGCAGCAAAGGACGCCTTGCAAATCTCGTCGAAAAGGAGGTTTCAAGATCATGCCACTTCTTCTGTCAAGGAGTTGGCCTGTTAACCTCACTTGATGGCCAAACTCCTGTGCAGGAAAACTTTTTTAGACGCGATATCCAATCCATCCCAAACATGGCTTTGTGTGTCTTTTTAGGATTGGAAGACTTTTTTGGGATGCCCTAGATTAAACTGTTTTACACAAAAGTACATACATTTTAATAGCTTTTAAAAAAAGTGGTGATGATATTCAATTATCTGGTAAAAATATGCGTAATTACCTCTTGTAATTGTGTAAAAATTAGATGAACAAACATTTACTTTGCTGAGTCTGATAGCAAATATATTGTTGCTTGTCGTACGGTAAATTTTGAACTTTATTGCCCTCTGACTCTCTCCCTGAGGGTCATTGACAATTTCCAAGAGTGTGAGTGTGTCATCGTCAAATGGTGTAAACTTTCAGCTCAGATTGGAACTTGAATTGACACATACTGCCCCCAGCTGTGAAAAGCGTCAATGTGCCCTCCGACATTTCCTGTACTCTGATTGGTCAAATGATGTAAATGTTAAGATATTTCAAGAATCTCGCACAGTGCTTGGCTGCAAATGTTGAAGCCCTTAAACATGACTGATGGTGCAGTAAAACATTGTTCAACGTTTAGAAGGAACATTCTGTGAAAGCTGGCCCTCAAGATGCAGTCTACCCTAGAGGCTTTGGTTCTAATTAAACTTCGGACAACTTTTTCCTGTGGGATCTTTGTGACAACTATTGTGCTGTCAAATTTGCTACTTTCCAAGTAAATGCGCCGGCTGCACTTTTGCTTGAGAACCTGAGCACTGAAAAGGAAAGGAGTTAGCATTCTTTCCACACTTTGATGTTTGTGTTTTATTGAATTACTTATTTACGATTACTAGGAAACTAGAACTTTTCAAGAATACCACATCAACTGGAACGCAGCCACTCAGGAAGCAGCTAGTTAACAGGTCACTGTGTCAGAAGGGCAATGGGCCAGTGGCGCAATGGATAACGCGTCTGACTACGGATCAGAAGATTCTAGGTTCAACTCCTGGCTGGCTCGGGTTAGTTCTGTTTTCTTAACTCCATGACTCTCATGACATTTAAATACTGTGTTTACCTGGAACCAGTAGCTCTGCAAATTAAGAACACTCACAACATGGAACCATCCCTTCGATAGCTCAGCTGGTAGAGCGGAGGACTGTAGGTGATGAATTGGTCATCCTTAGGTTGCTGGTTCAATTCCGGTTTGAAGGAACATGTTTTTTATCTCTTGTGGGCACTTCTTGCCATGCCCTTCAAACTCACAGGTCCTTGAACTTGTGTCATAGAGGCCAGCTTTGGTCCGACAAAAATACATTCTCTGATGAACCCAGACCGTAACAGTGAGAGCACCAACTCCTAACCACAAGACCACCAGGGAGGGCCTGCTACATACCTGCCCTTCAAAGCTGCAAAGGACGCCTTGCAAATCTCGTCGAACAAGAGGTTTCAAAATCATGCCACTTCTTCTGTCAAGGAGTTGGCCTGTTAACCTCACTTGATGGCCAAACTCCTGTTCAGGAAAACTTTTTTAGACGCGATATCCAATCCATCCCAAACATGGCTTTGTGTGTCTTTTTAGGATTGGAAGACTTTTTTGGGATGTCCTAGATTAAATTGTTTTACACAAAACAACATACATTTTAATAGCTTTTAAAAAAAGTGGTGATGATATTCAATTATCTGGTAAAAATATGCGTAATTACCTCTTGTAATTGTGTAAAAATTAGATGAACATAACATTGACTTTGCTGAGTCTGATAGCAAATATATTGTTGCTTGTCGTACGGTAAATTTTGAACTTTATTGCCCTCTGACTCTCTCCCTGAGGGTCATTGACAATTTCCAAGAGTGTGAGTGTGTCATCGTCAAATGGTGTAAACTTTCAGCTCAGATTGGAACTTGAATTGACACATACTGCCCCAGCTGTGAAAAGCGTCAATGTGCCCTCCGACATTTCCTGTACTCTGATTGGTCAAATGATGTAAATGTTAAGATATTTGAAAGAATCTCGCACAGTGATTGGCTGCAAATGTTGAAGCCCTTAAACATGACTGATGGTGCAGTAAAACATTGTTCAACGTTTAGAAGGAACATTCTGTGAAAGCTGGCCCTCAAGTTGCAGTCTACCCTTGAGGCTTTTGTTCTAATTAAACTTCGGACAACTTTTTCCTGTGGGATCTTTGTGACCACTATTGTGCTGTCACATTTGCTACTTTCCAAGTAAATGCACCGGCTGCACTTTTGCTTGAGAACCTGAGCACTGAAAAGGAAAGGAGTTAGCATTCTTTCCACACTTTGATGTTTGTGTTTTATTGAATTACTTATTTACGATTACTAGGAAACTAGAACTTTTCAAGAATACCACATCAACTGGAACGCAGCCACTCAGGAAGCAGCTAGTTAACAGGTCACTGTGTCAGCAGGACAATGGGCCAGTGGCGCAATGGATAATGCGTCTGACTACGGATCAGAAGATTCTAGGTTCGACTCCTGACTGGCTTATGTTAGTTCTGTTTTCTTAACTCCATGACTCTCATGACATTTAAATACTGTGTTTACCTGGAACCAGTAGCTCTGCAAATTAGGAACACTCACAACATGGAACCATCCCTTCGATAGCTCAGCTGGTAGAGCGGAGGACTGTAGGCGATGAATTGGCCCTCCTTAGGTCGCTGGTTCAATTCCGGCTCGAAGGAACATGTTTTTTATCTCTTGTGGACACTTCTTGCCATGCCCTTCAAACTCAGAGGTCCTAGAACTTGTGTCATAGAGGCCAGCTTTGGTCCGACAAAAATACATTCTCTGATGAACCCAGACCGTAACAGTGAGAGCACCAACTCCTAACCACAAGACCACCAGGGAGGGCCTGCTACATACCTGCCCTTCAAAGCAGCAAAGGACGCCTTGCAAATCTCGTCGAAAAGGAGGTTTCAAGATCATGCCACTTCTTCTGTCAAGGAGTTGGCCTGTTAACCTCGCTTGATGGCCAAACTCCTGTGCAGGAAAACTTTTTTGGACGCGATATCTAATCCATCCCAAACATGGCTTTGTGTGTCTTTTTAGGATTGGAAGACTTTTTTGGGATGTCCTAGATTAAACTGTTTTACACAAAACAACATACATTTTAATAGATTTTAAAAAAAGTGGTGATGATATTCATCCATCCATCCATCCATCGTCAACCGCTTATCCTGCGTACAGGGTCGTGGGGTGATGATATTCAATTATCTGGTAAAAATATGCGTAATTACCTCTTGTAATTGTGTAAAAATTAGATGAACAAACATTTACTTTGCTGAGTCTGATAGCAAATATATTGTTGCTTGTCGTACGGTAAATTTTGAACTTTATTGCCCTCTGACTATCTCCCTGAGGGTCATTGACAATTTCCAAGAGTGTGAGTGTGTCATCGTCAAATGGTGTAAACTTTCAGCTCAGATTGGAACTTGAATTGACACATACTGCCCCCAGCTGTGAAAAGCGTCAATGTGCCCTCCGACATTTCCTGTACTCTGATTGGTCAAATGATGTAAATGTTAAGATATTTCAAGAATCTCGCACAGTGCTTGGCTGCAAATGTTGAAGCCCTTAAACATGACTGATGGTGCAGTAAAACATTGTTCAACATTTAGAAGGAACATTCTGTGAAAGCTGGCCCTCAAGATGCAGTCTACCCTAGAGGCTTTGGTTCTAATTAAACTTCGGACAACTTTTTCCTGTGGGATCTTTGTGACCACTATTGTGCTGTCACATTTGCTACTTTCCAAGTAAATGCACCGGCTGCACTTTTGCTTGAGAACCTGAGCACTGAAAAGGAAAGGAGTTAGCATTCTTTCCACACTTTGATGTTTGTGTTTTATTGAATTACTTATTTACGATTACTAGGAAACTAGAACTTTTCAAGAATACCACATCAACTGGAACGCAGCCACTCAGGAAGCAGCTAGTTAACAGGTCACTGTGTCAGTAGGGCAATGGGCCAGTGGCGCAATGGATAACGCGTCTGACTACGGATCAGGAGATTCTAGGTTCGACTCCTGGCTGGCTCGGGTTAGTTCTGTTTTCTTAACTCCATGACTCTCATGACATTTAAATACTGTGTTTACCTGGAACCAGTAGCTCTGCAAATTAGGGACACTCACAACACGCAACCATCCCTTTGATAGCTCAGCTGGTAGAGCGGAGGACTGTAGGCGATGAATTGGCTATCCTTAGGTCGCTGGTTCAATTCCGGTTCGAAGGAACATGTTTTTTATCTCTTGTGGGCACTTCTTGCCATGCCCTTCAAACTCACAGGTCCTTGAACTTGTGTCATAGAGGCCAGCTTTGGTCCGACAAAAATACATTCTCTGATGAACCCAGACCGTAACAGTGAGAGCACCAACTCCTAACCACAAGACCACCAGGGAGGGCCTGCTACATACCTGCCCTTCAAAGCTGCAAAGGACGCCTTGCAAATCTCGTCGAACAAGAGGTTTCAAAATCATGCCACTTCTTCTGTCAAGGAGTTGGCCTGTTAACCTCACTTGATGGCCAAACTCCTGTTCAGGAAAACTTTTTTAGACGCGATATCCAATCCATCCCAAACATGGCTTTGTGTGTCTTTTTAGGATTGGAAGACTTTTTTGGGATGTCCTAGATTAAATTGTTTTACACAAAACAACATACATTTTAATAGCTTTTAAAAAAAGTGGTGATGATATTCAATTATCTGGTAAAAATATGCGTAATTACCTCTTGTAATTGTGTAAAAATTAGATGAACATAACATTGACTTTGCTGAGTCTGATAGCAAATATATTGTTGCTTGTCGTACGGTAAATTTTGAACTTTATTGCCCTCTGACTCTCTCCCTGAGGGTCATTGACAATTTCCAAGAGTGTGAGTGTGTCATCGTCAAATGGTGTAAACTTTCAGCTCAGATTGGAACTTGAATTGACACATACTGCCCCAGCTGTGAAAAGCGTCAATGTGCCCTCCGACATTTCCTGTACTCTGATTGGTCAAATGATGTAAATGTTAAGATATTTGAAAGAATCTCGCACAGTGATTGGCTGCAAATGTTGAAGCCCTTAAACATGACTGATGGTGCAGTAAAACATTGTTCAACGTTTAGAAGGAACATTCTGTGAAAGCTGGCCCTCAAGTTGCAGTCTACCCTTGAGGCTTTGGTTCTAATTAAACTTCGGACAACTTTTTCCTGTGGGATCTTTGTGACCACTATTGTGCTGTCACATTTGCTACTTTCCAAGTAAATGCACCGGCTGCACTTTTGCTTGAGAACCTGAGCACTGAAAAGGAAAGGAGTTAGCATTCTTTCCACACTTTGATGTTTGTGTTTTATTGAATTACTTATTTACGATTACTAGGAAACTAGAACTTTTCAAGAATACCACATCAACTGGAACGCAGCCACTCAGGAAGCAGCTAGTTAACAGGTCACTGTGTCAGCAGGGTAATGGGCCAGTGGTGCAATGGATAACGCGTCTGACTACGGATCAGGAGATTCTAGGTTCGACTCCTGGCTGGCTCGGTTTAGTTCTGTTTTCTTAACTCCATGACTCTCATGACATTTAAATACTGTGTTTACCTGGAACCAGTAGCTCTGCAAATTAGGGACACTCACAACATGCAACCATCCCTTCGATAGCTCAGCTGGTAGAGCGGAGGACTGTAGGCGATGAATTGGCCATCCTTAGGTCGCTGGTTCAATTCCGGTTCGAAGGAACATGTTTTTTATCTCTTGTGGGCACTTCTTGCCATGCCCTTCAAACTCACAGGTCCTTGAACTTGTGTCATAGAGGCCAGCTTTGGTCCGACAAAAATACATTCTCTGATGAACCCAGACCGTAACAGTGAGAGCACCAACTCCTAACCACAAGACCACCAGGGAGGGCCTGCTACATACCTGCCCTTCAAAGCTGCAAAGGACGCCTTGCAAATCTCGTCGAACAAGAGGTTTCAAAATCATGCCACTTCTTCTGTCAAGGAGTTGGCCTGTTAACCTCACTTGATGGCCAAACTCCTGTTCAGGAAAACTGTTTTGGACGCGATATCCAATCCATCCCAAACATGGCTTTGTGTGTCTTTTTAGGATTGGAAGACTTTTTAGGGATGTCCTAGATTAAACTGATTTAAACAAAACTATATACATTTTAATAGCTTTTAAAAAAAGTGGTGATGATATTCATCCATCCATCCATCCATCGTCAACCGCTTATCCTGCGTACAGGGTCGCGGGGTGATGATATTCAATTATCTGGTAAAAATATGCGTAATTACCTCTTGTAATTGTGTAAAAATTAGATGAATAAACATTTACTTTGCTGAGTCTGATAGCAAATATATTGTTGCTTGTCGTACGGTAAATTTTGAACTTTATTGCCCTCTGACTCTCTCCCTGAGGGTCATTGACAATTTCCAAGAGTGTGAGTGTGTCATCGTCAAATGGTGTAAACTTTCAGCTCAGATTGGAACTTGAATTGACACATACTGCCCCAGCTGTGAAAAGCGTCAATGTGCCCTCCGACATTTCCTGTACTCTGATTGGTCAAATGATGTAAATGTTAAGATATTTGAAAGAATCTCGCACAGTGATTGGCTGCAAATGTTGAAGCCCTTAAACATGACTGATGGTGCAGTAAAACATTGTTCAACGTTTAGAAGGAACATTCTGTGAAAGCTGGCCCTCAAGTTGCAGTCTACCCTTGAGGCTTTGGTTCTAATTAAACTTCGGACAACTTTTTCCTGTGGGATCTTTGTGACCACTATTGTGCTGTCACATTTGCTACTTTCCAAGTAAATGCACCGGCTGCACTTTTGCTTGAGAACCTGAGCACTGAAAAGGAAAGGAGTTAGCATTCTTTCCACACTTTGATGTTTGTGTTTTATTGAATTATTATTTACGATTACTAGGAAACTAGAACTTTTCAAGAATACCACATCAACTGGAACGCAGCCACTCAGGAAGCAGCTAGTTAACAGGTCACTGTGTCAGCAGGACAATGGGCCAGTGGCGCAATGGATAATGCGTCTGACTACGGATCAGAAGATTCTAGGTTCGACTCCTGACTGGCTTATGTTAGTTCTGATTTCTTAACTCCATGACTCTCATGACATTTAAATACTGTGTTTACCTGGAACCAGTAGCTCTGCAAATTAGGAACACTCACAACATGGAACCATCCCTTCGATAGCTCAGCTGGTAGAGCGGAGGACTGTAGGCGATGAATTGGCCCTCCTTAGGTCGCTGGTTCAATTCCGGCTCGAAGGAACATGTTTTTTATCTCTTGTGGACACTTCTTGCCATGCCCTTCAAACTCAGAGGTCCTAGAACTTGTGTCATAGAGGCCAGCTTTGGTCCGACAAAAATACATTCTCTGATGAACCCAGACCGTAACAGTGAGAGCACCAATTCCTAACCACAAGACCACCAGGGAGGGCCTGCTACATACCTGCCCTTCAAAGCAGCAAAGGACGCCTTGCAAATCTCGTCGAAAAGGAGGTTTCAAGATCATGCCACTTCTTCTGTCAAGGAGTTGGCCTGTTAACCTCGCTTGATGGCCAAACTCCTGTGCAGGAAAACTTTTTTGGACGCGATATCTAATCCATCCCAAACATGGCTTTGTGTGTCTTTTTAGGATTGGAAGACTTTTTTGGGATGTCCTAGATTAAACTGTTTTACACAAAACAACATACATTTTAATAGATTTTAAAAAAAGTGGTGATGATATTCATCCATCCATCCATCCATCGTCAACCGCTTATCCTGCGTACAGGGTCGTGGGGTGATGATATTCAATTATCTGGTAAAAATATGCGTAATTACCTCTTGTAATTGTGTAAAAATTAGATGAACAAACATTTACTTTGCTGAGTCTGATAGCAAATATATTGTTGCTTGTCGTACGGTAAATTTTGAACTTTATTGCCCTCTGACTATCTCCCTGAGGGTCATTGACAATTTCCAAGAGTGTGAGTGTGTCATCGTCAAATGGTGTAAACTTTCAGCTCAGATTGGAACTTGAATTGACACATACTGCCCCCAGCTGTGAAAAGCGTCAATGTGCCCTCCGACATTTCCTGTACTCTGATTGGTCAAATGATGTAAATGTTAAGATATTTCAAGAATCTCGCACAGTGCTTGGCTGCAAATGTTGAAGCCCTTAAACATGACTGATGGTGCAGTAAAACATTGTTCAACATTTAGAAGGAACATTCTGTGAAAGCTGGCCCTCAAGATGCAGTCTACCCTAGAGGCTTTGGTTCTAATTAAACTTCGGACAACTTTTTCCTGTGGGATCTTTGTGACCACTATTGTGCTGTCACATTTGCTACTTTCCAAGTAAATGCACCGGCTGCACTTTTGCTTGAGAACCTGAGCACTGAAAAGGAAAGGAGTTAGCATTCTTTCCACACTTTGATGTTTGTGTTTTATTGAATTACTTATTTACGATTACTAGGAAACTAGAACTTTTCAAGAATACCACATCAACTGGAACGCAGCCACTCAGGAAGCAGCTAGTTAACAGGTCACTGTGTCAGTAGGGCAATGGGCCAGTGGCGCAATGGATAACGCGTCTGACTACGGATCAGGAGATTCTAGGTTCGACTCCTGGCTGGCTCGGGTTAGTTCTGTTTTCTTAACTCCATGACTCTCATGACATTTAAATACTGTGTTTACCTGGAACCAGTAGCTCTGCAAATTAGGGACACTCACAACACGCAACCATCCCTTTGATAGCTCAGCTGGTAGAGCGGAGGACTGTAGGCGATGAATTGGCTATCCTTAGGTCGCTGGTTCAATTCCGGTTCGAAGGAACATGTTTTTTATCTCTTGTGGGCACTTCTTGCCATGCCCTTCAAACTCACAGGTCCTTGAACTTGTGTCATAGAGGCCAGCTTTGGTCCGACAAAAATACATTCTCTGATGAACCCAGACCGTAACAGTGAGAGCACCAACTCCTAACCACAAGACCACCAGGGAGGGCCTGCTACATACCTGCCCTTCAAAGCTGCAAAGGACGCCTTGCAAATCTCGTCGAACAAGAGGTTTCAAAATCATGCCACTTCTTCTGTCAAGGAGTTGGCCTGTTAACCTCACTTGATGGCCAAACTCCTGTTCAGGAAAACTTTTTTAGACGCGATATCCAATCCATCCCAAACATGGCTTTGTGTGTCTTTTTAGGATTGGAAGACTTTTTTGGGATGTCCTAGATTAAATTGTTTTACACAAAACAACATACATTTTAATAGCTTTTAAAAAAAGTGGTGATGATATTCAATTATCTGGTAAAAATATGCGTAATTACCTCTTGTAATTGTGTAAAAATTAGATGAACATAACATTGACTTTGCTGAGTCTGATAGCAAATATATTGTTGCTTGTCGTACGGTAAATTTTGAACTTTATTGCCCTCTGACTCTCTCCCTGAGGGTCATTGACAATTTCCAAGAGTGTGAGTGTGTCATCGTCAAATGGTGTAAACTTTCAGCTCAGATTGGAACTTGAATTGACACATACTGCCCCAGCTGTGAAAAGCGTCAATGTGCCCTCCGACATTTCCTGTACTCTGATTGGTCAAATGATGTAAATGTTAAGATATTTGAAAGAATCTCGCACAGTGATTGGCTGCAAATGTTGAAGCCCTTAAACATGACTGATGGTGCAGTAAAACATTGTTAAACGTTTAGAAGGAACATTCTGTGAAAGCTGGCCCTCAAGTTGCAGTCTACCCTTGAGGCTTTGGTTCTAATTAAACTTCGGACAACTTTTTCCTGTGGGATCTTTGTGACCACTATTGTGCTGTCACATTTGCTACTTTCCAAGTAAATGCACCGGCTGCACTTTTGCTTGAGAACCTGAGCACTGAAAAGGAAAGGAGTTAGCATTCTTTCCACACTTTGATGTTTGTGTTTTATTGAATTACTTATTTACGATTACTAGGAAACTAGAACTTTTCAAGAATACCACATCAACTGGAACGCAGCCACTCAGGAAGCAGCTAGTTAACAGGTCACTGTGTCAGCAGGGTAATGGGCCAGTGGCGCAATGGATAACGCGTCTGACTACGGATCAGGAGATTCTAGGTTCGACTCCTGGCTGGCTCGGTTTAGTTCTGTTTTCTTAACTCCATGACTCTCATGACATTTAAATACTGTGTTTACCTGGAACCAGTAGCTCTGCAAATTAGGGACACTCACAACATGCAACCATCCCTTCGATAGCTCAGCTGGTAGAGCGGAGGACTGTAGGCGATGAATTGGCCATCCTTAGGTCGCTGGTTCAATTCCGGTTCGAAGGAACATGTTTTTTATCTCTTGTGGGCACTTCTTGCCATGCCCTTCAAACTCACAGGTCCTTGAACTTGTGTCATAGAGGCCAGCTTTGGTCCGACAAAAATACATTCTCTGATGAACCCAGACCGTAACAGTGAGAGCACCAACTCCTAACCACAAGACCACCAGGGAGGGCCTGCTACATACCTGCCCTTCAAAGCTGCAAAGGACGCCTTGCAAATCTCGTCGAACAAGAGGTTTCAAAATCATGCCACTTCTTCTGTCAAGGAGTTGGCCTGTTAACCTCACTTGATGGCCAAACTCCTGTTCAGGAAAACTGTTTTGGACGCGATATCCAATCCATCCCAAACATGGCTTTGTGTGTCTTTTTAGGATTGGAAGACTTTTTAGGGATGTCCTAGATTAAACTGATTTAAACAAAACTATATACATTTTAATAGCTTTTAAAAAAAGTGGTGATGATATTCATCCATCCATCCATCCATCGTCAACCGCTTATCCTGCGTACAGGGTCGCGGGGTGATGATATTCAATTATCTGGTAAAAATATGCGTAATTACCTCTTGTAATTGTGTAAAAATTAGATGAATAAACATTTACTTTGCTGAGTCTGACAGCAAATATATTGTTGCTTGTCGTACGGTAAATTTTGAACTTTATTGCCCTCTGACTCTCTCCCTGAGGGTCATTGACAATTTCCAAGAGTGTGAGTGTGTCATCGTCAAATGGTGTAAACTTTCAGCTCAGATTGGAACTTGAATTGACACATACTGCCCCAGCTGTGAAAAGCGTCAATGTGCCCTCCAACATTTCCTGTACTCTGATTGGTCAAATGATGTAAATGTTAAGATATTTGAAAGAATCTCGCACAGTGATTGGCTGCAAATGTTGAAGCCCGTAAACATGACTGATGGTGCAGTAAAACATTGTTCAACGTTTAGAAGGAACATTCTGTGAAAGCTGGCCCTCAAGTTGCAATCTACTCTAGAGGCTTTGGTTCTAATTAAACTTCGGACAATTTTTACCAGTGGGATCCTTGTGACCACTTTTGTGGTGTCACATTTGCTACTTTCCAAGTAAATGCACCGGCTGCACTTTTGCTTGAGAACCTGAGCACTGAAAAGGAAAGGAGTTAGCATTCTTTCCACACTTTGATGTTTGTGTTTTATTGAATTACTTATTTACGATTACTAGGAAACTAGAACTTTTCAAGCATACCACATCAACTGGAACGCAGCCACTCAGGAAGCAGCTAGTTAACAGGTCACTGTGTCAAAAGGGCAATGGGCCAGTGGAGCAATGGATAATGCGTCTGACTACGGATCCGAAGATTCTAGGTTCGACTCCTGTCTGGCTTATGTTAGTTCTGTTTTCTTAACTCCATGACTCTCATGACATTTAAATACTGTGTTTACCTGGAACCAGTAGCTCTGCAAATTAGGAACACTCACAACATGGAACCATCCCTTCGATAGCTCAGCTGGTAGAGCGGAGGACTGTAGGCGATGAATTGGCCATCCTTAGGTCGCTGGTTCAATTCCGGCTCGAAGGAACATGTTTTTTATCTCTTGTGGACACTTCTTGCCATGCCCTTCAAACTCACAGGTCCTTGAACTTGTGTCATAGAGGCCAGCTTTGGTCCGACAAAAATACATTCTCTGATGAACCCAGACCGTAACAGTGAGAGCACCAACTCCTAACCACAAGACCACCAGGGAGGGCCTGCTACATACCTGCCCTTCAAAGCAGCAAAGGACGCCTTGCAAATCTCGTCGAAAAGGAGGTTTCAAGATCATGCCACTTCTTCTGTCAAGGAGTTGGCCTGTTAACCTCGCTTGATGGCCAAACTCCTGTGCAGGAAAACTTTTTTGGACGCGATATCTAATCCATCCCAAACATGGCTTTGTGTGTCTTTTTAGGATTGGAAGACTTTTTTGGGATGTCCTAGATTAAACTGTTTTACACAAAACAACCTACATTTTAATAGATTTTAAAAAAAGTGGTGATGATATTCATCCATCCATCCATCCATCGTCAACCGCTTATCCTGCGTACAGGGTCGCGGGGTGATGATATTCAATTATCTGGTAAAAATATGCGTAATTACCTCTTGTAATTGTGTAAAAATTAGATGAATAAACATTTACTTTGCTGAGTCTGACAGCAAATATATTGTTGCTTGTCGTACGGTAAATTTTGAACTTTATTGCCCTCTGACTCTCTCCCTGAGGGTCATTGACAATTTCCAAGAGTGTGAGTGTGTCATCGTCAAATGGTGTAAACTTTCAGCTCAGATTGGAACTTGAATTGACACATACTGCCCCAGCTGTGAAAAGCGTCAATGTGCCCTCCAACATTTCCTGTACTCTGATTGGTCAAATGATGTAAATGTTAAGATATTTGAAAGAATCTCGCACAGTGATTGGCTGCAAATGTTGAAGCCCGTAAACATGACTGATGGTGCAGTAAAACATTGTTCAACGTTTAGAAGGAACATTCTGTGAAAGCTGGCCCTCAAGTTGCAATCTACTCTCGAGGCTTTGGTTCTAATTAAACTTCGGACAATTTTTACCAGTGGGATCCTTGTGACCACTTTTGTGGTGTCACATTTGCTACTTTCCAAGTAAATGCACCGGCTGCACTTTTGCTTGAGAACCTGAGCACTGAAAAGGAAAGGAGTTAGCATTCTTTCCACACTTTGATGTTTGTGTTTTATTGAATTACTTATTTACGATTACTAGGAAACTAGAACTTTTCAAGAATACCACATCAACTGGAACGCAGCCACTCAGGAAGCAGCTAGTTAACAGGTCACTGTGTCAGCAGGGCAATGGGCCAGTGGCGCAATGGATAACGCGTCTGACTACGGATCAGGAGATTCTAGGTTCGACTCCTGGCTGGCTCGGGTTAGTTCTGTTTTCTTAACTCCATGACTCTCATGACATTTAAATACTGTGTTTACCTGGAACCAGTAGCTCTGCAAATTAGGAACACTCACAACATTGAACCATCCCTTCGATAGCTCAGCTGGTAGAGCGGAGGACTGTAGGCGATGAATTGGTTATCCTTAGGTCGCTGGTTCAATTCCAGCTCGAAGGAGCATGTTTTTTATCTCTTGTGGGCACTTCTTGCCATGCCCTTCAAACTCACAGTTCCTTGAACTTGTGTCATTGAGGCCAGCTTTGGTCCGACAAAAATACATTCTCTGATGAACCCAGACCGTAACAGTGAGAGCACCAACTCCTAACCACAAGACCACCAGGAAGGGCCTGCTACATACCTGCCCTTCAAAGCAGCAAAGGACGCCTTGCAAATCTCGTCGAACAGGAGGTTTCAAGATCATGCCACTTCTTCTGTCAAGGAGTTGGCCTGTTAACCTCACTTGATGGCCAAACTCCTGTGCAGGAAAACTTTTTTAGACGCGATATCCAATCCATCCCAAACATGGCTTTGTGTGTCTTTTTAGGATTGGAAGACTTTTTTGGGATGCCCTAGATTAAACTGTTTTACACAAAAGTACATACATTTTAATAGCTTTTAAAAAAAGTGGTGATGATATTCAATTATCTGGTAAAAATATGCGTAATTACCTCTTGTAATTGTGTAAAAATTAGATGAACATAACATTGACTTTGCTGAGTCTGATAGCAAATATATTGTTGCTTGTCGTACGGTAAATTTTGAACTTTATTGCCCTCTGACTCTCTCCCTGAGGGTCATTGACAATTTCCAAGAGTGTGAGTGTGTCATCGTCAAATGGTGTAAACTTTCAGCTCAGATTGGAACTTGAATTGAGACATACTGCCCCAGCTGTGAAAAGCGTCAATGTGCCCTCCGACATTTCCTGTACTCTGATTGGTCAAATGATGTAAATGTTAAGATATTTGAAAGAATCTCGCACAGTGATTGGCTACAAATGTTGAAGCCCTTAAACATGACTGATGGTGCAGTAAAACATTGTTCAACGTTTAGAAGGAACATTCTGTGAAAGCTGGCCCTCAAGTTGCAGTCTACCCTTGAGGCTTTGGTTCTAATTAAACTTCGGACAACTTTTTCCTGTGGGATCTTTGTGACCACTATTGTGCTGTCACATTTGCTACTTTCCAAGTAAATGCACCGGCTGCACTTTTGCTTGAGAACCTGAGCACTGAAAAGGAAAGGAGTTAGCATTCTTTCCACACTTTGATGTTTGTGTTTTATTGAATTACTTATTTACGATTACTAGGAAACTAGAACTTTTCAAGAATACCACATCAACTGGAACGCAGCCACTCAGGAAGCAGCTAGTTAACAGGTCACTGTGTCAGCAGGGCAATGGGCCAGTGGCGCAATGGATAACGCGTCTGACTACGGATCAGAAGATTCTAGGTTCGACTCCTGTCTGGCTTATGTTAGTTCTGTTTTCTTAACTCCATGACTCTCATGACATTTAAATACTGTGTTTACCTGGAACCAGTAGCTCTGCAAATTAGGAACACTCACAACATGGAACCATCCCTTCGATAGCTCAGCTGGTAGAGCGGAGGACTGTAGGTGATGAATTGGCCATCCTTAGGTCGCTGGTTCAATTCCGGCTCGAAGGAACATGTTTTTTATCTCTTGTGGACACTTCTTGCCATGCCCTTCAAACTCACAGGTCCTTGAACTTGTGTCATAGAGGCCAGCTTTGGTCCGACAAAAATACATTCTCTTATGAACCCAGACTGTAACAGTGAGAGCACCAACTCCTAACCACAAGACCACCAGGGAGGGCCTGCTACATACCTGCCCTTCAAAGCAGCAAAGGACGCCTTGCAAATCTCGTCGAAAAGGAGGTTTCAAGATCATGCCACTTCTTCTGTCAAGGAGTTGGCCTGTTAACCTCGCTTGATGGCCAAACTCCTGTGCAGGAAAACTTTTTTGGACGCGATATCTAATCCATCCCAAACATGGCTTTGTGTGTCTTTTTAGGATTGGAAGACTTTTTTGGGATGTCCTAGATTAAACTGTTTTACACAAAACAACCTACATTTTAATAGATTTTAAAAAAAGTGGTGATGATATTCATCCATCCATCCATCCATCGTCAACCGCTTATCCTGCGTACAGGGTCGCGGGGTGATGATATTCAATTATCTGGTAAAAATATGCGTAATTACCTCTTGTAATTGTGTAAAAATTAGATGAATAAACATTTACTTTGCTGAGTCTGACAGCAAATATATTGTTGCTTGTCGTACGGTAAATTTTGAACTTTATTGCCCTCTGACTCTCTCCCTGAGGGTCATTGACAATTTCCAAGAGTGTGAGTGTGTCATCGTCAAATGGTGTAAACTTTCAGCTCAGATTGGAACTTGAATTGACACATACTGCCCCAGCTGTGAAAAGCGTCAATGTGCCCTCCAACATTTCCTGTACTCTGATTGGTCAAATGATGTAAATGTTAAGATATTTGAAAGAATCTCGCACAGTGATTGGCTGCAAATGTTGAAGCCCGTAAACATGACTGATGGTGCAGTAAAACATTGTTCAACGTTTAGAAGGAACATTCTGTGAAAGCTGGCCCTCAAGTTGCAATCTACTCTCGAGGCTTTGGTTCTAATTAAACTTCGGACAATTTTTACCAGTGGGATCCTTGTGACCACTTTTGTGGTGTCACATTTGCTACTTTCCAAGTAAATGCACCGGCTGCACTTTTGCTTGAGAACCTGAGCACTAAAAAGGAAAGGAGTTAGCATTCTTTCCACACTTTGATGTTTGTGTTTTATTGAATTACTTATTTACGATTACTAGGAAACTAGAACTTTTCAAGAATACCACATCAACTGGAACGCAGCCACTCAGGAAGCAGCTAGTTAACAGGTCACTGTGTCAGCAGGGCAATGGGCCAGTGGCGCAATGGATAACGCGTCTGACTACGGATCAGGAGATTCTAGGTTCGACTCCTGGCTGGCTCGGGTTAGTTCTGTTTTCTTAACTCCATGACTCTCATGACATTTAAATACTGTGTTTACCTGGAACCAGTAGCTCTGCAAATTAGGAACACTCACAACATTGAACCATCCCTTCGATAGCTCAGCTAGTAGAGCGGAGGACTGTAGGCGATGTATTGGTTATCCTTAGGTCGCTGGTTCAATTCCAGCTCGAAGGAACATGTTTTTTATCTCTTGTGGACACTTCTTGCCATGCCCTTCAAACTCACAGGTCCTTGAACTTGTGTCATAGAGGCCAGCTTTGGTCCGACAAAAATACATTCTCTGATGAACCCAGACCGTAACAGTGAGAGCACCAACTCCTAACCACAAGACCACCAGGGAGGGCCTGCTACATACCTGCCCTTCAAAGCTGCAAAGGACGCCTTGCAAATCTCGTCGAACAAGAGGTTTCAAAATCATGCCACTTCTTCTGTCAAGGAGTTGGCCTGTTAACCTCACTTGACGGCCAAACTCCTGTTCAGGAAAACTTTTTTAGACGCGATATCCAATCCATCCCAAACATGGCTTTGTGTGTCTTTTTAGGATTGGAAGACTTTTTTGGGATGTCCTAGATTAAATTGTTTTACACAAAACAACATACATTTTAATAGCTTTTAAAAAAGTGGTGATGATATTCAATTATCTGGTAAAAATATACGTAATTACCTCTTGAAATAGTGTAAAAATTAGATGAACAAACATTGACTTTGCTGAGTCTGATAGCAAATATATTGTTGCTTGTCGTACGGTAAATTTTGAACTTTATTGCCCTCTGACTCTCTCCCTGAGGGTCATTGACAATTTCCAAGAGTGTGAGTGTCATCGTCAAATGGTGTAAACGTTCAGCTCAGATTGGAACTTGAATTGACACATACTGCCCCCAGCTGTGAAATGCGTCAATGTGCCCTCTGACATTTCCTGTACTCTGATTGGTCAAATGATGTAAATGTTAAGATATTTGAAAGAATCTCGCACAGTGATTGGCTGCAAATGTTGAAGCCCTTAAACATGACTGATGGTGCAGTAAAACATTGTTCAACGTTTAGAAGGAACATTCTGTGAAAGCTGGCCCTCAATCTGCAGTCTACCCTAGAGGCTTTGGTTCTAATTAAACTCGGACAACTTTTTCCTGTGGGATCTTTGGGACCACTATTGTGCTGTAACATTTGCTACTTTCCAAGTAAATGCACCGGCTGCACTTTTGCTTGAGAACCTGAGCACTGAAAAGGAAAGGAGTTAGCATTCTTTCCACACTTTGATGTTTGTGTTTTATTGAATTACTTATTTACGATTACTAGGAAACTAGAACTTTTCAAGCATACCACATCAACTGGAATGCAGCCACTCAGGAAGCAGCTAGTTAACAGGTCACTGTGTCAGAAGGGCAATGGTCCAGTGGCGCAATGGATAACGCGTCTGACTACGGATCAGAAGATTCTAGGTTCGACTCCTGGCTGGCTCGGGTTAGTTCTGTTTTCTTAACTCCATGACTCTCATGACATTTAAATACTGTGTTTACCTGGAACCAATAGTTCTGCAAATTAGGAACACTCACAACATGGAACCATCCATTCGATAGCTCAGCTGGTAGAGCTGATGACTGTAGGCAGTGAATTGGCCATCCTTAGGTCGCTGGTTCAATTCTGGCTCGAAGGAACATGTTTTTTATCTCTTGTGGGCACTTCTTGCCATGCCCTTCAAACTCACAGTTGCTTGAACTTGTGTCATAGAGGCCAGCTTTGGTCCGACAAAAATATATTCTCTGATGAACCCAGACCTTAACAGTGAGAGCACCAACTCCTAACCACAAGACCACCAGGGAGGTCCTGCTACATACCTGCCATTCAAAGCAGCAAAGTACGCCTTGCAAATCTCGTCGAACAGGAGGTTTCAAGATCATGCCACTTTTTCTGTCCAGGAGTTGGCCTGTTAACCTCACTTGATGGCCAAACTCCTGTGCAGGTAAACTTTTTTGGACACGATATCCAATCCATCCCAAACATGGCTTTGTGTGTCTTTTTAGGATTGGAAGACTTTTTTGGGATGTCCTAGATTAAACTGTTTTACACAAAACTACATACATTTTAATAGCTTTTAAAAAAAGTGGTGATGATATTCAATTATCTGGTAAAAATATGCGTAATTACCTCTTGTAATTGTGTAAAAATTAGATGAACAAACATTTACTTTGCTGAGTCTGAAAGCAAATATATTGTTGCTTGTCGTACGGTAAATTTTGAACTTTATTGCCCTCTGACTCTCTCCCTGAGGGTCATTGACAATTTCCAAGAGTGTGAGTGTGTCATCGTCAAATGGTGTAAACTTTCAGCTCAGATTGGAACTTGAATTGACACATACTGTCCCCAGCTGTGAAAAGCGTCAATGTGCCCTCCGACATTTCCTGTACTCTGATTGGTCAAATGATGTAAATGTTAAGATATTTGAAAGAATCTCGCACAGTGATTGGCTGCAAATGTTGAAGCCCTTAAACATGACTGAAGGTGCAGTAAAACATTGTTCAACGTTTAGAAGGAACATTCTGTGAAAGCTGGCCCTCAAGTTGCAGTCTACCCTAGAGGCTTTGGTTCTAATTAAACTTTGGACAACTTTTTCCTGTGGGATCTTTGGGACCACTATTGTGCTGTAACATTTGCTACTTTCCAAGTAAATGCACCGGCTGCACTTTTGCTTGAGAACCTGAGCACTGAAAAGGAAAGGAGTTAGCATTCTTTCCACACTTTGATGTTTGTGTTTTATTGAATTACTTATTTACGATTACTAGGAAACTAGAACTTTTCAAGCATACCACATCAACTGGAACGCAGCCACTCAGGAAGCAGCTAGTTAACAGGTCACTGTGTCAGAAGGGCAATGGTCCAGTGGCGCAATGGATAACGCGTCTGACTACGGATCAGAAGATTCTAGGTTCGACTCCTGGCTGGCTCGTGTTAGTTCTGTTTTCTTAACTCCATGACTCTCATGACATTTAAATACTGTGTTTACCTGGAACCAGTAGCTCTGCAAATTAGGAACACTCACAGTATGGAACCATCCCTTCGATAGCTCAGCTGGTAGAGCGGATGACTGTAGGCAATGAATTGGCCATCCTTAGGTCGCTGGTTCAATTCCGGCTCGAAGGAACATGTTTTTTATCTCTTGTGGGCACTTCTTGCCATGCCCTTCAAACTCACAGTTGCTTGAACTTGTGTCATAGAGGCCAGCTTTGGTCCGACAAAAATATATTCTCTGATGAACCCAGACCGTAACAGTGAGAGCACCAACTCCTAACCACAAGACCACCAGCGAGGGCCTGCTACATACCTGCCCTTCAAAGCAGCAAAGTACGCCTTGCAAATCTCGTCGAACAGGAGGTTTCAAGATCATGCCACTTTTTCTGTCAAGGAGTTGGCCTGTTAACCTCAATTGATGGCCAAACTCCTGTGCAGGTAAACTTTTTTGGACGCGATATCCAATCCATCCCAAACATGGCTTTGTGTGTCTTTTTAGGATTGGAAGACTTTTTTGGGATGTCCTAGATTAAACTGTTTTACACAAAACTACATACATTTTAATAGTTTTTAAAAAAAGTGGTGATGATATTCAATTATCTGGTAAAAATATGCGTAATTACCTCTTGTAATTGTGTAAAAATTAGATGAACAAACATTTACTTTGCTGAGTCTGAAAGCAAATATATTGTTGCTTGTCGTACGGTAAATTTTGAACTTTATTGCCCTCTGACTCTCTCCCTGAGGGTCATTGACAATTTCCAAGAGTGTGAGTGTGTCATCGTCAAATGGTGTAAACTTTCAGCTCAGATTGGAACTTGAATTGACACATACTGCCCCCAGCTGTGAAAAGCGTCAATGTGCCCTCCGACATTTCCTGTACTCTGATTGGTCAAATGTTGTAAATTTTAAGATTTGAAAGAATCTCGCACAGTGATTGGCTGCAAATGTTGAAGCCCTTAAACATGACTTATGGTGCAGTAAAACATTGTTCAACGTTAAGAAGGAACATTCTGTGAAAGCTGGCCCTCAAGTTGCAGTCTACCCTAGAGGCTTTGGTTCAAATTAAACTTCGGACAACTTTTTCCTTTGGGATCTTTGTGACCACTATTGTGCTGTCACATTTGCTACTTTCCAAGTGAATGCACCGGCTGCACTTTTGCTTGAGAACCTGAGCACTGAAAAGGAAAGGAGTTAGCATTCTTTCCACACTTTGATGTTTGTGTTTTATTGAATTACTTATTTACGATTACTAGGAAACTAGAACTTTTCAAGAATACCACATCAACTGGAACGCAGCCACTCAGGAAGCAGCTAGTTAACAGGTCACTGTACCAGAAGGGCAATGGGCCAGTGGGGCAATGGATAATGCGTCTGACTACGGATCAGAAGATTCTAGGTTCGACTCCTGACTGGCTTGTGTTAGTTCTGTTTTCTTAACTCCATGACTCTTATGACATTTAAATACTGTGTTTACCTGGAACCAGTAGCTCTGCAAATTAGGAACACTCACAACATGGAACCATCCCTTCGATAGCTCAGCTGGTAGAGCGGAGGACTGTAGGTGATGAATTGGACATCCTTAGGTTGCTGGTTCAATTCCTGCTCAAAGGAACATGTTTTTATCTCTTGTGGGCACTTCTTGCCATGCCCTTCAAACTCACAGTTCCTTGAACTTGTATCATAGAGGCCAGCTTTGGTCCGACAAAAATACATTCTCTGATGAACCCAGACGTAACAGTGAGAGCACCAACTCCTAACCACAAGACCACCAGGGAGGGACTGCTACATACCTGCCCTTCAAAGCAGCAAAGGACGCCTTGCAAATCTCGTCGAACAGGAGGTTTCAAGAACATGCCACTTCTTCTGTCAAGGAGTTGGCCTGTTAACCTCACTTGATGGCCAAACTCCTGTGCAGGAAAACTTTTTTGGACGCGATATCCAATCCATCCCAAACATGGCTTTGTGTGTCTTTTTAGGATTGGAAGACTTTTTTGGGATGTCCTAGATTAAACTGTTTTACACAAAACTACATACATTTTAATAGCTTTTAAAAAAGTAGTGATAATATTCAATTATCTGGTAAAAATATACGTAATTACCTCTTGTAATAGTGTAAAAATTAGATGAACAAACATTTACTTTGCTGAGTCTGATAGCAAATATATTGTTGCTTGTAGTACGGTAAATTTTGAACTTTATTGCCCTCTGACTCTCTCCCTGAGGGTCATTGACAATTTCCAAGAGTGTGAGTGTGTCATCGTCAAATGGTGTAAACTTTCAGCTCAGATTGGAACTTGAATTGACAAATACTGCCCCCAGCTGTGAAAAGCGTCAATGTGCCCTCCGACATTTCCTGTACTCTGATTGGTCAAATTATGTAAATGTTAAGATATTTGAAAGAATCTCGCACAGTGATTGGCTGCAAATGTTGAAGCCCTTAAACATGACTGAAGGTGCAGTAAAACATTGTTCAACGTTTAGAAGGAACATTCTGTGAAAGCTGGCCCTCAAGTTGCAGTCTACCCTAGAGGCTTTGGTTCTAATTAAACTTTGGACAACTTTTTCCTGTGGGATCTTTGGGACCACTATTGTGCTGTAACATTTGCTACTTTCCAAGTAAATGCACCGGCTGCACTTTTGCTTGAGAACCTGAGCACTGAAAAGGAAAGGAGTTAGCATTCTTTCCACACTTTGATGTTTGTGTTTTATTGAATTACTTATTTACGATTACTAGGAAACTAGAACTTTTCAAGCATACCACATCAACTGGAATGCAGCCACTCAGGAAGCAGCTAGTTAACAGGTCACTGTGTCAGAAGGGCAATGGTCCAGTGGCGCAATGGATAACGCGTCTGACTACGGATCAGAAGATTCTAGGTTCGCCTCCTGGCTGGCTCATGTTAGTTCTGTTTTCTTAACTCCATGACTCTCATGACATTTAAATACTGTGTTTACCTGGAACCAATAGTTCTGCAAATTAGGAACACTCACAACATGGAACCATCCATTCGATAGCTCAGCTGGTAGAGCTGATGACTGTAGGCAGTGAATTGGCCATCCTTAGGTCGCTGGTTCAATTCCGGCTCGAAGGAACATGTTTTTTATCTCTTGTGGGCACTTCTTGCCATGCCCTTCAAACTCACAGTTGCTTGAACTTGTGTCATAGAGGCCAGCTTTGGTCCGACAAAAATATATTCTCTGATGAACCCAGACCTTAACAGTGAGAGCACCAACTCCTAACCACAAGACCACCAGGGAGGTCCTGCTACATACCTGCCCTTCAAAGCAGCAAAGTACGCCTTGCAAATCTCGTCGAACAGGAGGTTTCAAGATCATGCCACTTTTTCTGTCCAGGAGTTGGCCTGTTAACCTCACTTGATGGCCAAACTCCTGTGCAGGTAAACTTTTTTGGACGCGATATCCAATCCATCCCAAACATGGCTTTGTGTGTCTTTTTAGGATTGGAAGACTTTTTTGGGATGTCCTAGATTAAACTGTTTTACACAAAACTACATACATTTTAATAGCTTTTAAAAAAAGTGGTGATGATATTCAATTATCTGGTAAAAATATGCATAATTACCTCTTGTAATTGTGTAAAAATTAGATGAACAAACATTTACTTTGCTGAGTCTGAAAGCAAATATATTGTTGATTGTCGTACTGTAAATTTTGAACTTTATTGCCCTCTGACTCTCTCCCTGAGGGTCATTGACAATTTCCAAGAGTGTGAGTGTGTCATCGTCAAATGGTGTAAACTTTCAGCTCAGATTGGAACTTGAATTGACACATACTGCCCCCAGCTGTGAAAAGCGTCAATGTGCCCTCCGACATTTCCTGTACTCTGATTGGTCAAATGATGTAAATGTTAAGATATTTGAAAGAATCTCGCACAGTGATTGGCTGCAAATGTTGAAGCCCTTAAACATGACTGAAGGTGCAGTAAAACATTGTTCAACGTTTAGAAGGAACATTCTGTGAAAGCTGGCCCTCAAGTTGCAGTCTACCCTAGAGGCTTTGGTTCTAATTAAACTTTGGACAACTTTTTCCTGTGGGATCTTTGGGACCACTATTGTGCTGTAACATTTGCTACTTTCCAAGTAAATGCACCGGCTGCACTTTTGCTTGAGAACCTGAACACTGAAAAGAAAAGGAGTTAGCATTCTTTCCACACTTTGATGTTTGTGTTTTATTTAATTACTTATTTACGATTACTAGGAAACTAGAACTTTTCAAGCATACCACATCAACTGGAACGCAGCCACTCAGGACGCAGCTAGTTAACAGGTCAGTGTGTCAGAAGGGCAATGGGCCAGTGGCGCAATGGGTGACGCGTCTGACTACGGATCAGAAGATTCTAGGTTTGACTCCTGGCTGGCTCGTGTTAGTTCTGTTATCTTAACACCATGACTCTCGTGACATTTAAATACTGTGTTTACCTGGAACCAGTAGCTCTGCAAATTAGGAACACTCACAACATGGAACCATCCCTTCGATAGCTCAGCTGGTAGAGCGGAGGACTGTAGGCGATGAAGTGGCCATCCTTAGGTCGCTGGTTCAATTCCGGTTCGAAGGAACATGTTTTTTATCTCTTGTGGGCACTTCTTGCCATGCCCTTCAATCTCATAGTTCCTTGAACTTGTGTGATAGAGGCCACTTTTGTGGTGTCACATTTGCTACTTTCCAAGTAAATGCACCAGCTGCAATTTTGCTTGAGAACCTAAGCACTGAAAAGGAAAGGAGTTAGCATTCTTTCCACACTTTGATGTTTGTGTTTTATTTAATTACTTATTTACGATTACTAGGAAACTAGAACTTTTCAAGCATACCACATCAACTGGAACGCAGCCACTCAGGAAGCAGCTAGTTAACAGGTCACTGTTTCAGAAGGGCAATGGGCCAGTGGCGCAATGGATAACGCATCTGACTACGGATTAGGAGATTCTAGGTTCGACTCCTGGCTGGCTCGGGGTAGTTCTGTTTTCTTAACTCCATGACTCTCATGACATTTAAATACTGTGTTTACCTAGAACCAGTAGCTCTGCAAATTAGGAACACTCACAACATGGAACCATCCCTTCGATAGCTCAGCTGGTAGAGCGGAGGACTGTAGGCGATGAATTGGCCATCCTTAGGTTGCTGGTTCAATTCCGGCTCGAAGGAGCATGTTTTTTATCTCTTGTGGGCACTTCTTGCCATGCCCTTCAAACTCACAGTTGCTTGAACTTGTGTCATAGAGGCCAGCTTTTGTCCGACAAAAATACATTCTCTGATGAACCCAGACCGTAACAGTGAGAGCAAACCCGCAAAAATATTGCCTGTTAACTTTTATTTGCTACCTCACCAATATGATCGAACACCTAAGGAGAGTGAGCAGCTGGTACATATGCAAGCTGGGTTGGGGCAAAAGACAATGCATATGAATGAAAATGCAACTTATGATGAAGTATGTAACTTACTTTTAAAATTCTCTGAAGTACAACAGAGCTTGATTCAGTATTACATTGCAATGAATGAAGTAATATTAATAGCTGTAGTTATTTTACAAAGGAACGTGGGCATTGAGGTGCTTTCAAGCACGTTGCTATAATTAAACACTACAAGTGTTACTGTTGTAACTGATGGACTTGGTGTGCTATACTGACAATAAAGCCTTAACATCCCCTCTATTTTGCATTTTTGTATTTTTAGGTATGTTCCCAACTGAACGAGCTGTACCCAAAATGTCAGGACTTAAAGGGAGGTTGGCTTGTCTATGGTTCTGCACTTTTTGAGCCAAAAAAAAAAACAAAAAAAAAAACAGAGGCAAGCTTTTGAAGACTGCAACACAAGGATTTAAAGGAGTTCTTTACATAGCTCCTCTTCAAATGAACAATGCAATTATTGATAGTGCTCAAAAGACTTAAATATTTCTAAATGTATATACTTAAATATTTATACATTTCCTAGGGGCTAGATTATTGGTAAAGAGTGATATAATATTGAATAACATTGGTTTTAAGGCTCATAAATACCTGATTATTGTAGATTTAGCATCCAGATGTAGTAGCTGGATTTCATTCTCTAAGAGATCTGGGGGAGCATATATCACTGCTCACATATTGTATATTTTTATTGTTTGTGCTGTTAGTATTGCATCAGGTCTTCTTCACTACAAATATGAATTGAATAATGTGTTTTATGTTAAAATGATGATTGTCCAATTAATTTAGAACTTTTGAGGTCATTCATTCATTCATTTTATTCCATCATTGTCAGTGTTTTTGGGTATTTCATGTTTTGGCCTCTAGAGGTCCTCATGGCACTATCGTGCCCTGCTTATTCTGTTTGTAATTAGTGTTATTAGGTTCACATGTGTGTCATTCAGATATGTGTATTTAAGTCACTCTGTCTCATAACCTCTTTGCTTGGTGTTTAGTTGTTCTAAAGCCGGTTACCCAAGTAAGTGTGCTCTAAACTCTGTGACATTTATTTTCTCTTGCCTGTGGATTGTTCCCTTCTCTGTTTTATTTTTTGTGGACTTTCTCCTTTGGAGTTTTTTGCTAAATACCTGTGGAAACATTTTTTGAATTTGATTGTGACAAGCCCTTTGGAATGATTTTGGTTTTTGAGGATTACTTTTGATGTCTTTTGCTCCAGCTGCGGATTTTTGTTATTTGAATTAAAACCATTTTTGTATCTCATCCTCCCTTGTGTGCGTTTCACTGTTGGGTTCACCATCTCCAGTGGCTCAAGGATTGAGAGTCGGACTATCACACCAGAGACCTGAGTTCTAGTCCCGGTGCTGACAATCATTGCATGAAAGTATGGTAATAAAGTTTGTGTATTTTAATGCAAGCATACAACCTTAGAATTAAATGCGTCTATGGAAGAACCATCCACATCTGGAGTTTTCGTGCCCATGACATATACCAGTGATCATTCAAATGCAGCTGAAACCACAAGCTTTTTCTGAAAATGTTTTAAAATGGAACTGATTAGCATAATAATGTATGACATGTAACACTAAAGTAGTAGAATACATATTTGTAGAAAATAGAGCAGCATCTTTATACACTAAGGAAATAATTTGCCAACATGAGACTGGAAAACCTCTCTTCATGACCATGGATGTGAGGATGAACAGGAAAATCAAGACAGAGAACTAGTTGCATTCTACAAACAAAACAGGATTGAATGGGCATGCCCTATGAAGTGTAAACTCCAAGGTGCTATTAAACAAGTATAACTTCATTTCTAGCCCGGTGATGCCTCCACACCATGTTGCTTGTTTACATGTAACATAAGTTGCCAAAAAATTTGTTTCAGTTAAGATAGTTCAAACTTACTTTTAGACCCATTGCCTGACTTAGTCAAGATCTTGTCTACTAATGTCTGTATTTTCATCTTTTGTTGTGTGCTCAACGTGAGGCTGAGTAAATGACACAATGATTTTCATATAACATTTTTGCACAGTTGATGCTTCCGTAACTTTCAGGGGATGCTGCCATTGGTGGAGGAGTAAACAAGACACTTCTTGTCAACAGTTATACAGAGGCTTCAGCATGGTTTTAATTTTAATGTCAGTTATTATTTATGGAACTATTGGCCCACATGTATTTAGATATAAGACAGGCCTAACATAGTCATAGGCCTACAAACCCAGCCATAAATCTTACCGATAAATCCGCACCAAAATCAAACAAAGGGAGTACAAAACAGAAAACAAATCCCATGAAGCCTTGCTCACTTTACACCTATGTGTGAAATTGCAAAGGATCAAACTCTCAACTCCTATTGGATGAGGCAAAAGACAGAACGCCCCCTCAACAATGACATCATCGGGAGTAGAAATACCTCTGAGATCCTTCTGGGCATTGCTTCCAGCAACTTTGCATGCCGTAGCGATGAATGCAACGCACATCAGGTGTAGCCTCGTTAGTCAAGGATGTAACGTACAACTTGAAATAGTGGCCATACGAACTCCATCTTGCTGGACGAGTTGAGATTGCTCTGTGTTCTACCAAACACGGATCTGAAGGAGACCGCCGAGCAATCCGCATCTTCATCCGTTTACCTGCAGAAGTGAAGAATGAAGTTCCCTGTCTGTCGCTCACTTCGACATTGTGTCGAATAAGCGACACTAGGGGTCTCTCAAGCGCCGAATATGCATCTGACCTATGAAAAAAGGCCAATGAGAAGTTGGCAGACAGTATTTGCATACCCCGCCCCCAGACATACGGGTATAAAGGCGGGAAATACGTCTGTTTCATTCAGAAATTTTCTTCAGAGCCGATGGTCGTGTATGCAGTTAAGCAGCGAGTCCCACACCTGTTCCTGCCTTTGTTCCTCTGACGCTCTGCCTGCTGTTGAATCTACGGCGCACTTCAGTGGCTTTTCTCCTTCTCTGCACGGCAGTGCATCTTGCACCTGGGCGACAGCACAGAAAGCTAAAAGAGTTTATTAAAAGAGTGATTTTCTCTATATAAGAGCATTTACACAGAGGTGTTGAACGTCCTTTTCAGGACGCGTCTTTATAAAGATGCCATTCCGCCCCAGTGTAGTTCCTGGATGCGGTTGAGTGCTCTCCGCTTCAGACGGCCACAGGTGTTGTCTCGTGTGTCTGGGCAGCGATCACACCAAGGCAGCGTTTGTGGATGGTTCATGTTCTCACTGCGAGAACATGACCATGGCAACATTGCGGTTGCGGCTCGCTTTCAATAGAAAGCTCACTACTCCAGCCGCCCCCCACATTGCTCCTTCCCACGGGATTGAGGACAATGCGGCTGGCGATGGAGGTGATCTGGGGACGGCAGCATGTGCAGCTCCACCGGGTACGCCCTCTCAGACCATCCGCCCCCCCAGCACGCTTGTTGACTTCCGTCCGTGCTCGAAGCAATGGCGGCTCGACTCACAGCCAGCCCGCTTATCCTCTAGAGCGCGAGGTGGATGAGCTCGTATCTGCATTGGATAGCGCGCCGTCTGACTCAGATGACTTCCCATGCCAAGACGCTAGCTCCGGCGCTGGGAAGCAGACCACTCCGTTCCTCGGTGGAAGGCTGGGAGGAGAATCTTTTGTTGAATTTATTTAATTTGCCACCCCCCCCCATACAGGGCTGCGGTACCCACATTCTCAATAACAGAGCTATTTCCTTTGTCTCTGGGTCACCAGCCCGTAAATGCCGTTCTCACAGCACTCTGCTGCCAGATCTTTACAGTCCCGGCATGCCAGACGCGGACCCCCTGCCTTCAGCACCTGTTCCCCGGCCGGCCGGTTCTGACAAGTCTAAAGAACGCCTACAACGGCCCTCCTCCTCAGTCACTAACCCACCCCCTGCCAGATGTGTGGACCAAGTCAAGGGAACTAAGCCCGTGGACCCCGACCCCAGTACAGAGTACCTGTGACTCATAGTGGGTCTGGTTGCGAATTGCTTCACTAAATTCGCAGGCCAGAAGACTAGGGAGAACATCCAGGGAGGGACGCTCAATGGCTCCACCTGGGATAGAAAGCGCACTGGATCATCTTGGTGAAGGGCGCTGTGTGCAAGCCAAACATCCGTTCGGTTGAGCCATGTTACCGAGTTCTACCAACTCTGACCTGACAAAACACAGGACAAGACAGACTCAACCCTGAGATTGTAGAATCTAGCAAAGGTATTGGGTGTTGCCCAGCCTGAGGTTTTAGGGTGAATTTTAGATGGATGTATTTAAAACATACCTACCTAACCTAAAACTTTTGACTAAACCTTAACCATTAGTGTTTTAAAATAGAAATGAGATGTTAAAGACAGACATCCTTACCAAAATCAACACCTAACAATTCATATTACAAGTCCAGTGCTCTATCAGGTGAGCTACCGTGCTAGCTATTCAATGTAGAGTTAGTGTATATGTGTAGGTTGGTCTGTAACGTCATGGTTACTGTCGTAACTTCCGTTCCCTGAGGGAGGGAATGAGAATTTGTGTCGAATGAAGTGACACAAGGGGTCTTCTTGGGATGCCAAACATACCTCTGAACTTGAGAAAAGGCCAATGTCAAATTGGCAGACAGAATTTTCATGCCCAGCCCCAGACATACGGGTATAAAGGGAAATGGAGCAGCGTTTGTCAGTCAAGATTTTGCACTGAGGAGCCGAGAATAAGGTACGGCCTTTTACAGTGGTAGGTATAGTGCTGTGGCAGGAGGGACACAATGTCTCATTACCTCCCTCAGGGAACAGAGGTTACGACAGTAACCATGACGTTCCCCTTCTGTCACTCACTCGATGTTGTGTTGAATGAAGTTACACAAGGGGTCCCATCGGTTCCATATAAAATGCCATGAACTCCGATGCAGCGGCGATGTCATCATCCATTTCCGGGGCTCAAGGGAGAATGCCGGCTGGCTGTGAGGTGGGCCGCACTCATCCTGAGCTCGGACGGAAGCGAGTGAGAGTGTCAGGGGGCGGGTGGTTCGTGGAGATTTACCCGACGAAACAGAGCCCGTCGTGATCCCCATATCGCCAGCCGGGTCGCCCTCAATCCCGTGGGAAGGAGCGACGTGGTGGGGCGGCTGAAGTGGCATCTTGAGAAAGATGCGTCCTGAAATGGATGTTAAACGCCTGCCGTGTATTGCTCTTTAATGAGTAGAACTCAAACTCTTTGAGGAGAAAACACTGTTTTAGGCAATGAAGGGCTGTCAAATGCCCAAGAGCGTGGACTGCACAGCGTTTAGAGAGCGAGCGCTAGCTGGAAACGTGCCGTAGATCCAACAGCAATGCTATCACCAACAGAGATGAGTGGAACAGTAGATTCAGCTGGCTGCTGCACATCTGCTCGGCTCCGAAGAAACATTCTGACTGTCAGACGCTGCCCCACTTCCCTTTATACCCGTATGTCCAGGGCAGGGCATGCAAATTCTGTCTGCCAATTTGACATTGGCCTTTTCTCAAATTCAGAGGTACGTTTGACATCACGAGAAGACCTTCAACACAACGTCGAGTGCGTGACAGAAGGGGAATACAAGATATAATAGTGTGTCAATATCATAAAATAGCAGGATCTGAGTAATAGAGAAAATAAGTATTTATAAACTCATTAACAGCCAATATAGTCAATAAAACGCACAGTTGTAGTTCCTCTAGTGTTAATTTCACCTGGAAACTGCAGGAAATTGTACCTAGAGACACATATAACAAGTTTTACAAAAATGTATATGGAGTAACGTTTATGATAAGACCAGGTTGCCATTATAATGTAGGATTTCAATTGTATCTTGTCCATTATTCGACACAGATGCGATGGAATTAATGCTCATAACAGTCCTTCCAGCTAGAAATTGTTTGTTCTAAAGATGTTCAGAGAACATTACCATGCAATGATCTAGTAATGTTTTCAGCGAGAAGTTTCTTTTTGTTCCAAGAATGTTCTCCTAAAAGTTAGGATAATATTCTCTAAAAACGTTAAGTGATAACATTGTTAGAATATTATGCCCTAACATTCTCAAAGTCAGGCTTTAATGTCCCAAGACAGTTATTTCTTTAGAGTAGGTTAACATACTTTAGAAACATTTATTCAGAGTTCACAGACTCAGTCAACAGGGAGGCGGCGCTCCCCGCAGGTGCTGCTGCATCTTCGTGGTGAAGAATCAATGGACTTTCATTGCCCTAAGTCACAGATGCTCCTCCATCATCCACCTGCATAATGACAAAAATATTAAATTCAGAATAATTTCTTTTTAAGCTGAAACCAGCAGCTTGTATAAGTCACTGTTGGTCAGTTATTCTGTCCATGTTGCACAAATCATTGTTGTACCTTTCAGATTTGAGACTCACACTACACATAAATGGGGATGCTGTTGCTTTTCATGTATGCTGTACCTCAAACCTACAATAGTGATTGTTAAAACAACTGGATAGCATCTGGACTAAGGCAGTGAATAATTCCTCACAAATTTTTCATCAAAAATATAAATTTATATTTACAAAAAATGATAAATTAACCTGAAAGTTAAAAATGGTAACTCCATTCTAGTCCTGGGCAAGGTGGTGTTGATGTAAAATTTCTGACAAAGTAGTTTCTTTGGTTTAGACAAATGCAAAACTTTCTATGAAAATGTACATTATCATCTCCAGTCACCAAAATCCTATTTATACCATTTAACTTCACAGCTGTCAGATGCAATGACACTGCAAACTCACTCAACTTCCCTCAAAACAAAAACTACACTGCACCATTATTTGTGGCGTATCAATGCTCGAAATATTTAATTGGAACTAGAATTCATACAATACTAGTCCAAACAAGCCTACAGACAATAAGCCATCCCACCGTGCATCTTAACTTACATATGCCACCTCTACGCAAACATGCAATATCTGCTCACAGCTTATGAATTACATGTTCGTTTTTTTTCAAAAGGAAAATGGGGTGACAGATTTCTTAATTCAGGGATGCAATAGCCATTTAAAAAAAAAAAAAAAAAAAAAAAAACCCCCACACACACACACACACACACACACACACACACACACACACACGACAGTATATCATATAATCATGTTACAAAAGGCCAAATTATTTATTTTTACATCACATATTTAAAGCTGCAATGATTAGCTGATTAATAAAAGGAAATCAACAACCGTTTTGAATCATAGTTTCAGTCATTTTTCAACACTTGCTGCAGACATGTAAAGATTTGCTGATTGTTTTGGTCATATAAAAAGGTAAATTAAATATATTTGAGTTTAAGACTTGAAGTCTTCCTAAGGCCTTAACTTGAGGAAACTGAATTCAGCACTTTAAGACCTGCAGAAGCTCAATGAAGGAAACATGTTAACACCAACATACAGGTAGGGCTGTAAATTGGACGTTTCATCACGATATGATTTTATATCAATTTTCTTGGCTAGCGATCCGATATTTGCCGATACTTCAAAGTCTGACGTGATCCGATTTTTGATTTGATTCATGGCCCTGCAATAGATATTCCTATATTATGTGCCTATTTTACACAATCCATTTTTTAAAAAAATGTTTTGCCCTCAAATGCAATCAAAATATAATTGGAATATTTTGAGCTCTTTGAAATGTGCAAATTTAGTATCCACATTGGAACAAAATAAGGTCTCTCATATTCATATATATATAAAAAAACTCAGATTTCTCACAGAATTCTAAACTGTCAGCAGTAGGTGAAGCCACCAGAAGTGCTCTGGCGGCCATCTTACCATTTCCTACAGTCAGAGGGCATTGACTGCCAGCAGAAGAAACTCTCAATATGACCCAATGTGCGGCGTTTAACCGCAAAACAACGCCCACTAAAAGGATATGGCAAAAGTGCCCACAGGTTGTAATTTGTACAGACTATGTACCAATTAAGCGCAAATGAGTAGTTATCCCCATGTAGAGTGGGCATAACAATCATAATCTTTAATAAACAACCATAAAAATACAAAGTGTATAAATTACCTTTTTTAAAGCAAAAGTATCCAATAGCGACATCTGCAGATTGTTACAGGACGCAGATTGTTTCTCTGCCTTCATAGTTAAAACCTGTTGATGCTCATTGACCCCACCCGTGTGTTTGACTTTACTTAAATTAGTTCACATTTACTATATATTGTGCTGTTCAACATTATAGTCTAGTCAACAACAACAACAAAAAAAATAAATAAATAAAAAAATAGTAAATATGAACTCATTTAAAGCTAAGTCACATCAGTTCTTGGATGCACATCAACAGGTTTTAAAGTAATAATCACTGAGATCAGTGATTGTTAATAAAAACGACTAGCTTTGTGTTGATATTGTAACTAGACATTACCTCTTCAAAATAAATCCAGAAGAACCAAATATAAAAATGCAGTATAGCGCGCGCGCACACGCACTTACCTTTACTTAATGGAATGACCCATGCATTTGCATTCATTTCTGGAATATGTACATACCAGTTTGTGAGCATTTCATCATTTCATCAACCCCCTGATCTATTAAATCATAATCAGAAATAGGTTTGACATACAGTGAGGGGGAAAAAAGTATTTGATCCTCTGCTGATATTGTACGTTTGCCCACTGACAAACAAATGATCAGTCTATAATTTTAAATGGTAGGTTAATTTGAACAGTCAGAGACAGAACAAAAAAAAATCCAGAAAAAAAAGTGACAAATGTTTTGCATTTTAATGAGGGAAATAAAGTATTCGATCCCTCTGCAAAACTTGACTTGGTACTAGGTGGCAAAACCCTTGTTGGCAATCACAGAGGTCAGACATTTCTTGTAGTTGGCCCCCAGGTTTGCACACATCTCAGGAGGGATTTTGTCCCACTCCTCTTTGCAGATCTTCTCCAAGTCATTAAGATTTCGAGGCTGACGTTTGGCAACTCTAACCTTCAGCTCCCTCCACAGATTTTCTATGGGATTAAAGTCTGGAGACTGGCTAGGCCACTCCAGGACATTAATGTGCTGCTTCTTGAGCCACTCCTTTGTTGCCTTGGCCATGTGTTTTGGGTCATTGTCATGCTGGAATACCCATCCACGACCCATTTTAAATGCCCTGGCTGAGGGAAGGATGTTCTCACCCAAGATTTGATGGTACATGGCCTCGTCCATCGTCCCTTTGATTCAGAAAAACACCCCCAAAGCATAATGTTTCCACCTCCATGTTTGACGGTGGGGATGGTGTTCTTGGGGTCATAGGCAGCATTCCTCCTACTCCAAACACGATGAGTTGAATTGATGCAAGAGAGCTTGATTTTGGTCTCATCTGACCACAACACTTTCACCCAGTTCTCCTGTGAATCATTCAGATGTTCATTGGCAAACTTCAGACAGGCCTGTACATGTGCTTTCTTGACCAGGGGGACCTTGCAGATACTGCAGGATTTCAGTCCTTCATGGCGTAGTGTGTTACCAATTGTTTTCTTGGTGACTATGGTCCCAGCTGCCTTGAGATAATTGACAAGATCCTCCCGTGTAGTTCTGGGCTGATTCCTCACCATTCTCATGATCATTGCAACTCCATGTGGTGAGATCTTGCATGGAGCCCCAGACCGAGGGAGATTGACAGTTCATTTGCAAATAAATCGCACCAGCTGTTGTCACCTTCTCAACAAGCTGCTTGGCGATGGTCGTGTAGCCCATTCCAGCCTTGTGTTGATCTAAAATCTTGTCCCTGACATCCTTGGACAGCTCTTTGGTCTTGGCCATGGTGGAGAGTTTGGAATCTGATTGATTGCTGCTGTGAACAGGTGTCTTTTATACAGGTAACATACTGAGATTAGGAGCACTCCCTTTAAGAGTGTGCTCCTAATCTCAGCTCGTTACCTGTATAAAAGACACCTGGGAGCCAGAAATCTTTAATTGAGAGGGGGTCGAATACTTATTAAATATATTAAAATGCAATTCAATTTATAAAATTTTTGACATGCGTTTTTCTGGATTTTTTGTTGTTGTTATTCTGTCTCTCACTGTTCAAATTAACCTACCATTAAAATTATAGACTGATCATTCTTTGTCAGTGGGCAAACATACAAAATCAGCAGTGGATCTGTTACGTTCCATATTGTCTATGTACTTTTATTTTTAAGTTTCTGGCACCCATTTCGCTCCATACTGTCTTTTGTTTATGCACTCTTATTTTGAAATAATTCTTATGTTCCTGTTCCCCAGTCTTGTCATGTCCTGTTTTCCCTCCATGTCTATGTGTCTGATTTTCATTGGTTCATTGTCTAATTATCTTGTTATCAGTTCTAGTTTATCATTGGTTTTAGTTTATTGTCTTGTTATCTTGTTTTGAGTTTTGGTTTTCCATTGGTCTATGTTTCCCCTTGTTTTGTATTTAAGTCCTCATGTTTACCTTGTCGGTTATTGTTTGGTCAATGTTAGATCAATGTCGTCACTGCCCGTCACCGTGTTCCTGCTTCGACCCCTCGTGGTTATTTTGTAGTGTTTGCCTCAGTTTTCCCACCGTGGATATTTCTTTGTTCCAGCGTTTTCCTTTTGATTTACTTTCAATAAAGGCTGCGTCTAGATCCTCACTCCTCGTCTCCTCATTCATAACAGGATCAAATACTTTTTTCCCCCCTCACTGTATGCACACTTCAAGGAAATCATACATATATTTGTTCAATAACAGAAACTTCAAAGTACATACAAAAATGGACCATTAAACTAAACAATACAAAAAAAAATGTGAAGATGTGTGGACAAATCTGCTGATGATTTAACAACAAATCACACAGCAAGGCTTTGTATTTAACAACAACATTCAGCGCACTACCCGTTTATCAGGACTCAGTGTCGAGAGCTCTTCCCAAGATGAACACACTGACAACGTGAAGTCCCGAACATCAGACAGCGTCCTGAAAGTCTGCAAGACAGCCGAGAGATTCCTTCAACAGCACACACTCACAAGGCCCATCTCTGTCCCCACAAAGGTTCTGGAACACCACGGTGGTTCTGCATTCAAGGAACTTGAGGCACACATGTTCAACCTAGAACCATACAACAATATCCATATCTTCATATTCAGTGCATTGCAGAAAGCTGCACAAACATCAGGCTCCACTTCATCACACCAGCTCATTAATTTAGCCTAAGAAAATAACCACAATGAATGTTCAACAAATTTACAAAGCATAATTATGTATTCAGAATAACAAATTTAAAGCCTTCTAAACATATGTTTGAAAATGTCTTCTGATATATTACCTCCGTTTATTAATTTCTATTAAAGTAACATGCCGCTGAACGCAATGCTGCTGCAATAAGGGTAACATAACACGCTTACACTTAGAATAAGCAGGGGGGAAAATTAGAGTCCAAATAATAACAAATAACATGTATAGTAAGATTGCATTGTGATTATATGCATTCTTTTTTCACATTTTAAAGTGACTGGATGGGTAAAAATTACTCACCAAAACAGATGATTTCCCATTGAAACAAAGATGACGATGAATACAAAGATGTTGGTGAAGTAGCTTCACTGTTGTGATGTTATGAGTAATCCAGATAGATTGAGATATATATATTATATATATATCAGTGATTTGAACCCAGATTGCATATATTGTTACATCCTCAAATCGTCGTAACACTCAGCTACTACAGCGACACGTGGAGGTGGAATTTTTTGTAAAGTTTTGTCTTTCCACCGGAGTGCAAATAGTCACTCCATTCTCCCATTTATAACTATGTTGACAACAGGCAGACGAAGAGACAATGTAGCAGTTTATTATGAATCGTGAAATCAGTAACCTTAACTCTAAATGTGAACAAAACATAAACACAACTAAACTAAACATGACATAACTTGGTTAGATTATCATGACATGACCTTAGACTTGACCTTAGACTTGACCTTAGACTTGACCTTAGACTTGACCTTAGACTTGACCTTAGACTTGACCTGCTCATGGATAAACAATACCTGACACTAGACAACAGCAAATATAAGGGCTTAAATACACAGACATGGGTAACAACACAACCAATGAACGGACAGAACTAAAAACAAGATAACAAGACTAATCAACTCACCAATGATAAACTTGAACTGATAAGAAAGTAATCAACCAATGAAAACAAGACACATGAACAGGGGAAGCACGACAAGATCACCTGTGGGAACCAGAAATCACATGACAATATGACCATGACATCACATGACCAGAACAGGAACTAAACTAGAAAATGAAAGACATGAAAACAAGAACAAAACACATAAACGTGACACCGTTTTCTTAACCCCTAAACGTCTAACCCATTAACCTGTTACGTCTCTGCAGAGTTAGTGTAAATAGCCTTTGCTATTGGCACTATTTTTGTCATCCACATGTATTATACAGTAAAATATTTGTAAATGTTTAAAGAGTATACTCAAGAAACAATTTCTATATGTGTTATGTTGTAAATAAAAGTTATTTTACATTTATTATAATGATAGGTTAGGTCATTTGCTTGGTATTCTATATATAATAGTTATATAGTTTGATGCTTTGAATACTTTTAATATGCTTAATGAATCAATGTATTTCTTACTGGTGAGCATTCATTAAGCACGTACCTTACTATTAAAATGTTATTTTACAGCACACGTGGGACAGATGTTTAGACATTTTCAGACTTTTCTATAAGTCGTGCACAGGAATTTATGTGCTAGTGTGCGAAAGTGCTTGAAAGTGTTGGGACGCGTTTAGACTGGTGTCATGCATATTGTTTATGTCTTGTTGTTATACTTTTGAAATAGTGAGTATTTCAACATAAAAAATTGGCCACATTCACTTTCATTGTAAGTGCCTCACTGTAACCTCAATTTTTGCTTTTTGTTTAAGAATAGTAAGGATTAGTTGAAATTAATTCTTCAATATAATGCCACAAATGCTCTCGATTGAGCTTAACTTGTATTGAACATGGAATATTCCTTTACATGCACTGCAGATATGACATGCAAAGCTATATCACAATCTCAATTCATTCCATAATGCTGCATTAACAGATATCATACCAATGTCTAGAGGTCAACATTTGCAGTTTTTATAGAGTTATGGATGGGTTTTCCCCTCAACATGCGTTTACTGTAAGTGCTGCTTTTTACAATGGTCACACTGGTTTTTAAACATTAATGTGAAAATGACAATTAAATAAATGTATTATTACATGTTCTTAAGAGTGTCGACCCCTCTTCATTGTGTGGCTAATATTATTTCTGAATATTTAAATGATTGCATTTTTCCAGAGAGTCTCCCAAAAAAATCAAGTCAATTTTTATTACATCTGCAGCCCAAGTTCATTCACCCATGAAAAAACTAATCTAGACGGAACATTTTCTAACGTATGGACTGTATCTGTAGATTTACTAGTAACTGCGGTTAAACAATAGCTAATCTGTCAGCAACAGGAGTAACAGTTCAAAGGTGTTTAATATCCAACCATTTAATTTCTCTTGATGAATTAAAATAAACCTGTCTTACTTAAATGAAGTCCTCACAGTGAGAATCAGGAACCTCCTCACTTGTTCTCAACAGTGTGTGCGTGACGCAGAAGCAGATGGGAAGTTTGTGATTGAAGTAGATCCGAGGGAAGTTGTATGACTTCTTGTATGAAAAATGCTTATTGAGAATGCACCGGACAGGACATTGTTCATAATATATGAACCCCTGATTTAATTTTTTGAAGGATAAGCACAATTCACATTTTTAGATCGGAAAAAATTTATTCTGGATTAATACATAAGAATCACGTCACTGATACTTTTTTGCACCTAAATTCACATTGCTCACTATGACAGTTTTGGACAACGTTTTTTTTGATGAGTCTTTAGATTACTTGAGTAGCTAAAACTCTTTCCACATGAAGTACAGTGGTACGGCTTCTCTCCAGTATGCACTCGCTCATGTGCTCTCCGGTGTCCTGATTCAACAAAACTCTTTCCACAAAGAGAACACACATAAGGCTTCTCATTTGTGTGAGTTGACACGTGCGCCTTTAGTTGTGATGCCTGTGTAAATGTCTTGCCGCACTGATCACAGTTAAATGGTCTTAATCCAGAGTGACAGCGCAGATGAATTGTGAGATAACCTGATTGCTTAAAACTCTTTCCACACTGAGAGCATGTGAAAGGCTTCTCTCCAGTGTGAATTCTTACATGAGCTTTAAGAGTTCCTTTCTGTGAAAAACTCTTTCCACATTGAGAACAGGTGAAAGGCTTCTCTCCAGTGTGAATTTTCATGTGACGCTGAAGATGTCCTTTTCGTGACAAACTCTTTCCACACTGAGAGCAGGTGTAAGACTTTTTGTCTCTTCTTTTTTGAGTTATTTTCTTTGAGACATTATTTTCAGTCTTTGAGCCACTAAAAGATTCTTCACCAGTCAGGATATTATCAAGCTTTCGATGCTGATGTTTCTCCTCCACGACATTCATTTCTTGACTTTCCTCTTTCACCTCTGTTAAGTCTAAAACGAACAAAGTAAATTGACAGATGTAAAAAAGAAATACAATTCAACCTCAATTTAAGGGCAGTAAGCAGCAAAGGCCAATTATCTACAGTACTTAATGTGATCTTTTATATGTTGATGGTTCTGTAATTCTCATGTGAACCCGGCAAAAATCAAGAGTTCTGGCAAACTTGCTGCAAACTTGCCTCTTTATTTTCACATGTAGATGAGCTTTGCGGCAAACTCTTCATTGTCGCCAAAGGTTTCCTGCACGTTCACCGCTCCCGGTCAAGACTTGCAAATCTATGGCACACATTTCTGGCAAATAGCTAGCTCATGTGAAAATAAAGAGAACATTCACTGCAAATTTTTCAGATTTTTTTTTTAAGGGAAGCTTGTTGTTCAATGTTCCTCAACAGTCATTATGAAGAATCAAGAATGAACACCAACCTCTTTGTTCTTCAGTATCTTCATGTTTCATTCTGCATGATTCTGTAATACTGATGTCTTCACTCTCCTCTTTAAACTCTTCTTTAACAGACTTCATTTTTGCAATAGTATGTCAGAAGACTTCAGTGGTTACACGTAACAGTTGTTCCTCTTTATAAACCACCTATAAAAAATGAGCAAACAGTTCTTTTAGCAACAAAAACATAACACAAAACTGACATATCAAAGATTACAAAACAATAAATGCCCATAATTTGGCTTTAAAAAATAGTCCAGTCACAAATGAATCATTTAAGGGGTCATGAAACCCCAAAACATATTTTTTTGATTTGTGAACAGATATGTACAGTTTTCACATCACTGAAAACAATGATAGCACTCATTATGTTTGTTGTTAAGGGGAAAGTGGTTATTTTTTGTTTTATTGAGCCATTACATTCTTCTGGTTTTAAAGCGAAAGTTGACGCAACGTCACAAAAATGAACTAAATGCGTAAACTCAAGTTATTATTGGTAATACAGCTCATATTTATGTTACTAGATTGAGAGTTTCACACATTATTCATGAGGAGTGCTTTTATCCAATCACAGCATTGCCTCATGCATGAGCTGACATTACAGCAACAGCAGAGAATTCAAACTCATGGACAAAAAAGTGACTTCAACAGCACTCAGGAAACAGACATGAGAGTGGACTTTTATACTAAATACCATTGTCAGATCGAAATCTTTCCACAAAACGCACTGCAGTCCATCACTGGACCAGCACGAGCATTTCTTGGCTGCAGACGTGCTAATCGCGCTCCAGACATGTTGTTTATGAGGGAGGACTGTTACTCTGTGTTGAATAATGGACATGATACGATTGAAATCACACATTAGAATGGCAACCTGGTCTCATCGTGAAAATGTTACATTTTTGTAAAACTTGTTATATGTGTCTCTAGTCGGGCTGCACATTTAATTGAAATAAAATCGAAATAGCGATATGACCTTGTGCGATTAGGGATGCGAAATAAATAAATAAATTGTCTGCTCACTTCAAAGTTTATTTGAGCTGCTCTGTCCAGTCTATATTAAGTTAGAGCACTATTACAGTGTCTTTAGAGCAGTACTGTGTTCCACAACTCCATCTCTTGCTTAGAGTACAGAAGTTCGTAGTTTGGTTCGCTTACATGCACTAAGCACTTTATTTACTCTGGCGCGTGCCTTGTGAAGTGTTTTTTTTAAACATCAGCATCTCAGTCTCCACCTGGCACAGGTTTCATCATAATATTGTGGAATACAAGATGGGGTGTAATTCAACATCTTTATTAAAAGATTGCACCCAGTAGAGTATAGAAACATGAGCTCTTCCTCCATTCTCCTGACATTTGTTTACAAGTTTACCTCATGAGAGCGTGTCGCCCTTAATACACTCCCAGTGGCAGCAAATGAAACAAAATTAAAAGGAAGGAAAGTTCATATAATACATCTATATAAAATATTTAGATACTATAATATAATGCATTGTTAAATGAAAAAAATGAAGAAGAAAAAAATTCAAAGGTGACAAACTAACCAAAGTTTTCACTTTCAAACTTCTTAAGGACTATCTTATATACAGTGGACAATAGTTTGTATTAGCCTACTTGCTTTTAAGACTTAAGAGTAAAGAGTAAAATTTAATATTTTGTGTTTATATAATTATTCAATAATTAAACAGTATTTTTGACAGCAAAAACTAGGCAACAACTATGAAAACAGGGAAATTCAGTTAACAGTGACATTGAGCAGAAAGTTTGCATATAACCAGTTTTGAGAAAAAAACAATTTCTGATAAAAAGTTGGTTCTGAGAATTATCAGTATTGGATGATTAAATTAAAAATAAATGAATGAATAAATAAATAAATAAATAAATAAGATCAGTATCGGATGTTAAAATCCAGATTGGAGCATCTCTATTATTAAAGTTGACTGGGTTTCAAAAACGAATTATGATAATTAATGGGCTGTAATCCTATCCCAAAAAGAACAACAACTGGATCACTGTGAATGGGTACAATTTGAATATAAAGACTTGGATATATTTTTTCTTTGTTTCACTGTTTATATATAATAATTTGTTTGTGAAAGAATAAAAAAGGTCTCAGTTTGGTTCTTTTTAAGAGGACTCAAGTGTGAAAACCCATCATAATCGCAATATATTTTTAAATCATCGCAATATGACCTTTTTGTCCAAATCGTGCAGCCCTAGTCTCTAGGTGCAATTCCCTGCAGTTTCCAGGAGAAATGAACATTAGAGGCACTACAACTGTGTGTTTTATTGACTTTCACTAAAAAAATCATGATTTTAATGGCTGATTATGACTTAATAAATACTTATTTTCTCTATTACTCAGATCCTGATATTTTATGATATCGACACACTTTTATATCTTGTGTTACAGACCAACCTACATTAACTCTACATTGAATAGTTTGCACGCTAGCTCACCTGATAGAGCACTGGACTTAGTGTCAGAGGACCATGATTCAAGTCCAGCTATGAGCTCAAGCTGACAAGTGACAAAACAGAGTCATAGAAGCCACACAAAATGAGGTGGTTGCTTCAGAAAATTGGATTTTTCATTTTGCTTCTGCATTCTGCACAAACACTAATGGTTAAGGACCAGGCAAAAGTTGTTGGTTAGGTGTGTTTTAAATAATTCCATCTAAAATTCATCTTAAAACCTCATGTGAATACGACACCAGTTGACTCGCTTTTTGCGCCCCCAGCTGGAAATTTCACTGGAAAGCTGAAGCCAAACGTTATACAGCACATACATTTTGAATTGCAAAAGTGTTGTCATGTCTACTCCATTTTTGATCTACTTTACATCACGTTTTGGGGATTTATGCCCATTGTGTTACGTCTTCATAACAATGGAGTTGAAATACTGGATAACTTTACACAGACAAGTTTAGAAAGAGGTTTAAATGATTTTAGAGGGATTTCAGAGTCATGTTAAAACATATTATGCTTTAAGTATTGTCAATACTTTACAAACTTTTTACTTGACATTTTTCTTACTTTTAACACTCCTTGTAAGAATAAATAACTATGAATTATTGTAAAGTCTTAAAGCAGTGCTGGTTTTGGTGATAATATCTACTGTTCTCACTTCATTTTCAAAAGAATGAACAAAATATCCAAAACTTTTTACAGATTTGTAACTGTTATACTGCCTTAACTCCTCAAACATTTGTCCCATGATTAATATACAGCCTCAAACTCTTTTGTTTTCATCTGCACTCATAATGTGAGGTTCAGTCATCTCTGTTGTCTTTTTGGAAGTAGCTCTTGACCATCTTCCATTTTCCCTCCTCCTGCCCACAATACCGCCAAGATATTTACATACTTTCCCGCCCATTACGAGAGTTGTTTCACAGTCTGGCGGTGTAAAAAAACTGTGGTTTAACTAGGTTTTCTTTAATGTGAGTACATGAATGCAGGCAGCTTTAAAATGTGTTGAAGGAGAAGATGAAATTATGATGAAAACAAGGAACAGATTCTTTATAATTCAAATAAGCCTCAATAATTAAAGTCTCAAACAGGCCAGTCATACACAAAACGTCCCAATACAAACCATAATAGACACTTTAACAGACATCAAAAGCTGTTTTAAGCAATCCAGCATCAAACAAACATTTCCTTTATCCAGCACAGTTACTCACAAGATCTTAGAAACAAAGATTAATTACAAAAATGTGCCCACACGAGTATTAACGCATTTAAACTGTTAACTTACATAAGTGTTAAACAAAGAACATTCATCAAACTGGACTTTAGACGAATAGACAAAATCAGCATAAATCCACACTTGCTTGTGCAGCTACATCGCTCTTCTTCTTGTTCAGCCTTCTTCTTCTTTGGGTTTTAACGGCAGCTTGCATCCTAAATGTTGTACTACTGCCATCTTCTGGTGTTATTTAACTCATATATTGTCAATCAATCCTGTTCTAGGAAGCTGCTCAATCATCTTCTGACTTGTCCACATTCACCACACTCCAGTTTATTCTTTACTCCTGTTCCTGTTAGTCCTAATCTTTTCTTTTCTTCCATGTCCTTTCTCTCTACTTCATATTTCCAGCAGCTAACAAGCACATGCTCTACAGTTTCTGATATGTGACATTGGTCACAAAAGCTGGTTGGATGCTTCACTATAATGTGAAGTGTACAGATTGTTTGACTGCTTGTTTGGCTAGTTTGTCCACTCTTTCATTACCCACAATGCCTGTATGAGCGGGAACCCAAATGAATATGACCTCAGTACCTTGTTTCCTTATTCTTGAGTGGATTGACATTATTTCATAAAGTAAATCCTAATGATTACTGGTCACACCTGACATGAGACTGCCCAGGGCAGAAACTGAATCACTACAGACTAGGACTTTTTTTGGTTTGTTTTGCTCAACCCATTCTATAGCCATCAATATGGCATATAACAGCAGTATCTACACTTAGGCAGTTTGAGGTCCATCTGCATATCTCACCTCTCTGGCTAGGAACTACAAATGCAGAGCCCGTGTTTCCTGTTATTGGATCCTTCGATCCAAAAACCTGTACATGGTCTTTATTGATTCCTTACATCTATAAAACTCACTCAACAGATCTGTACTTCTATTTCTTGTCTTGATTTGAAGTAGTTCCAAATCTACCATACACACACTCTGTGAAATACTCACTGGTTACCCCTGAAGGCAGGGATGAGTATTAAACCCATGTGGGGAAAAAAAACATTAACAGGTTTATGAGAGTTAAAAGGCTTTGAAACGTATATGTATTAAGGTACAGTTACATTTTAACAATGAAATCCATCAGGTGAAGAAGGTAGAGATTGCAAAATGAAGATTTGGACTTTAAATACAAAAGTATTAATATAGCTGCAAGCAGCAATTAACGGGGTTCAAGCCTTAAAGGGATACTTCACCTCTGGGAAGATGAATGTGTATTTAAAATTGGTCATTTATATAGTATAAATGTGAAATTATTTTTGAATTTGAAGCATTCTAGACTGAGAAAAGGCAGAAAATGTATTTTTTACACATGTGGCTGAAAGACAACAACTCCCAGAATGCACTTGCTTTGCTGCCCTTACAAGGCCACTCCCAAACCACGCCTACCGGTTACAGGCGGCAGTATCTGAAAATATGATACAATGCTTGCTTTGATACATCGTGACTCTATAAATCGTGAGTTAGTTGATAAATTTACTGACTACGCGGGAAGAACATTATAATTCCGGGTGTCCAAACTCTGCACATGACGTCTTAGTAACAAAAAAGAAAAACAAACAAAATACTCACTTTACACTAAGCCGTCTGTTTGTCCCTGCGGGCTTTGGCTGGCGTTTCCAATTTATCTTCGGGATCCTAAAATAAGTTTCCAGGACTCCCCTGTCCATGTGTGATACAAAACTTGGGTGCTCAGTTATACATGCTCATGTTATCGGTGCAGTTTAATCAGCGGATTCAGCGATCTCGTCCAGTATCGCTGAAATTCGCGACAGCAATAGGACCCTCTATCTGTTTCCATAGGCGCACAGCGAGAGCACTGACACCACCAGTCCGCCCCAACTCGAGTCTGGCCGGGCTCTTCCTCCTGCCTGCCAAGCAAGTTTTGCTCCCCTGCTACAGCAGCTGCTCCAGCCTCTGTTCATCGCTGTATTGCGGCTCATACAGGTAGCACGAGCATCAGATTCTCGCAACAGATCTTCGTAATCCCCTTCTGCCATTTCAACTTCAAAACTACCTTCCGCAATCGTGATTAGCCTGCTTGTATACAAACTTTCTACACAGAGCAAGAGCCTGTTTTCTTAGCTTCTACAGAAAGATGCAGTGTTGCCAGATTAGAAATGTCGAAGTATCGTACCAAAACCTCAAAATTATCTTTTTTTTTTTTTAAATTATCGTACACAAACCAAACGCATAAAATATAGTTATTTTCCAACAATTTTATTTTCCAAATAATTTTACAGCCAATTTGAACAAGCTGTATAATACGCTCACATTAACTGGAGGAAGTCTGAATAACTTTTTTTTTTCAAAGTGCAAAAGATATGCCGAAAAAAAGTGCACAAAAAAGAAAAAAGTGCACAACACAAAAAAGATTCAAATTCGATCTCTAAGTCGCTGTCATCATCGGATGCCACATCCACTTGTGCTCTGTCTGTGTGTGTGTGTGTGTGTGTGTGTGTGTGTGTGTGTGAGTGTGTGTGTGTGTGTGTGTGTGTGTGTGTGTGTACGTGCTTGCGTGCAGGCAGGCGAGCCTGCGAAATGATTCGGGGTCCGAGAGAGAAGCGGTAGGATGTGTGTTTGGACGAACGACTGAAAACTCTGAAATTATCGTACATTATGGGATTTTTTTCATTATTGATCGTACATCGTACAGAGGTCAAAATTATCGTACAAATACGATAATTATCGTACATCTGGCAACACTGGAAAGATGGCTGACACTATCTTCACATTCTGTGAGTGAGATCCCGCCCCATATGGGCGTGGTGAAAACATGCGGAATACTGGCTGTAGTTTTAAGCCTCTGGACCAAAAATCCTCCGATGACGCAAAATGACGATTTTTGCGTCATCTGAGGATTTTTTCCAGACTAAAAATAAATAAATCTCTCGTCTCAGGGGGATATGAGGGGGGGGGGGGGGGGCTCGGTAATTAGAAAATACTACTGGTTTTCTACTGATACAAAGCTTAATGCTAAATCCTGAAGTAACCCTTTAAGGTCCTTTAAGTTCACATGCAAAAGATATTAAGTATTTATTAGAATAGCCTGAAAACCACTAAAACAATGTTAATGTGCCTTCATTTTGTGAAACATCAGGAGAGGTATCACACAGATATGGTATTTTTACATTCCTGACTGTTATAGCGCCACCAAGAGGCAAAGGTATGCAATTTTGTTTAATGTGTCCTTCGAATGACCCCATACAGAAGTGTCTCAAGCTTTGTGAAAATATCTCATTCCATTCAAGAGTTATAACTGTTTAAGTAAAAGTGTCAATGCTCACATCTTATGTTTTGGTGTAGCTTTGCAACATTGAATCGAAGGTTAATACTTTTTTATAATTATTAATAATTGGACTCCAGAGAATCTTTCTGCACTGGTTTAGTTCCAATCAGATGAACAGGCTAGATCAAACAGCTGCTAAAAGATGATTTTGTTGAAATCAGCCATATTTTTCAAGGTATGTGACTCTCCTTAGACTGTCCTTGATGGCACCTTAGACACAGACACTGCATGCACAATTTCAAGTCGATTGTCCAAGCCATTTCACAGTTAGATCCATTTGAACTTTTTTTACTTTTATAGCGCCACCAAGAGGTGGAGATGCACAATTGTTGTTGTGTGTCCTTTGAATGCCTGCACATATATGTGTACCAAATTTGGTGACAATATCTGATTCTGTTCAAGAGTTATAACCATTTTTGTAAAAGTGTCCATGCCCATTATGAACGTTTTGGTGTAGCCTACCGTTTGACGATAAATAAAAATAAAAAAATTGATTTGATAACTTTCATTTTGGGACTCCAGAGAAACTTTCTGCACTGGTTTGTTAACGATCGGGTGAACGGCCTTGGATTAGTTAGAAAAAGTAATCATTTAAAACAATCTCAAGTATTTATTGAGCATTTTGATTCACACCAATGTCCTTCTGCAAAGTTGTTCAGAATGAGGAGATCTAACGTGTTTCTTTGTGAAACACAGCAGTATATAAAATCCACATGAAATACAAAAAAGGGCCTCCTGGTGGCCAATTTTTTTTTTCAAATTTTGCACAGAAGGTAATAGGCCTGCGTGAAATTGGCCCCCCACCCAACGCAAAAAGTCGGCAAAATAGTCTCAATCGTTTGTGCTTCGTTTGTGCTGGTTTGTGCTGTAAAAATTTTCGTTTGTGCTGCTTCGGTTTTTAAGATATTAAAAGAATATTTATAGGTCATTCTGAGGTCACTCAGCCCCCCACATGCTCCAAATTCATCCAAAATAGTCTCGTTTGTTTGTGCTTCGTTTGTGCTGGTTTGTGCCGGTAAAAGTTTTGTTTGTGCTGCTTCAGATTTTTTAATATTAGACATTCACTTATAGGCGATGACGTCACCAGCCCCCCCCATATGCTCCAAATTCATCCAAAATAGTCTCAATCGTTTGTGCTTCGTTTGTGCTGGTTTGTGCCGGTAAAAGTTTCGTTTGTGCTGCTTCAGATTTTTTAATATTAGACATTGAATTATTGACGATGATAGCTAACACAAACTCAAAGGTAAGTGTTTTAACTTGTTACTGTCTGTAGTTATGTGAATAACAGTATTAACGTTGTCATAAATACAGGCACCGTTATTTGTTTGCTGTAGCTCTGCGTTTATACACACATAGGCTGTGTGTGCGCGTGTGTTTTTTTTTGTGTCTTGTAATCTCACCAAGGCTGTATTTATTTGATTAACAAATACAGTAAAAACAGCAATATTGTGAAACGATACACATTATAATAGCTGTTTTCTGTTTTAATATAATTTAAAATATAATTTTATTTCAATAGGTCGAAGCTGAATTTTCAGTCTTCAATGGTGTATTTGTTTGTTTTTAATTTAGTTTTTGTTTATTTTACTTGTATTGTTTATTTCATAGATTATAATATATATATATATATATATATATATATATATATATATATATATATATATATATATATATATATATATATATATATATATATTTTCTATTTGTAGTCTGTCTATATATGCTCTATATTTTATACTATGTGTTGGATTGACAATTGTCAATTGTTTGTAATCTGACTGGCATAATAAAAAAATAAAAAAACTCCAGTCTTCTATGTCACATGATCCTTCAGAAATCATATATATATATATATATATATATATATATATATATATATATATATATATATATATATATATATATATATTACTTACCCCAAACCTCTGAATGGTTGTGTATCATGGTTTCCACAAAAAAGTTTTCAACTGATAATAATATTAATTATACTTGAGCAGCAAATCTGCATATTAGAATGATTTCTGAAGAATCATGTGAAACTGAAGACTGAAGTAATGCTGACAATTCAGCTTTGATCACAGGAATAAATTACATTTTACTATATATTCAGATAGAATACAACTATTTTACATTCGAATAATATTTTACAATATTACTTTTTTACTGTATTTTTGATCAAATAAATGCAGACTTGGTGAGCAGAAGAGACTTCTTTCAGAAACATTAAAAAATCGTAATGATTTCAAACTTTTGGCTAGTATGTGTGTATGTGTGTGTGTGTGTGTGTGTGTGTGTGTGTGTGTGTGTGTGTGTATATATATATGTATATATATATATATATATATATATATATATATATATATATATATATATATATACACACACACACACACACACACACACACACACACACACACACACAGTTATCATTATGGGGTATTGTTTGTATAATTTAGAGGAAAATAATGAATTTAATCCATTTTGGAATAAAGCTGTAACATAACAAAATGTGGAATAAGTGAAGCTCTGTGAATTCTTTCCAGATTCACTGTATATGTGTGTGTATGTATGTGGAAACTCATGACTCAATGAATTAAGAATTTAATTTACTTTTGAATTAAATTACTGTGTACTATCGAACATTCATTAACACAAATAATGAACCTTTTTAAAACTTTAAACTTAAAAACACTTAATACTGACAAGCCACTATCTGTCTTCAAACCAAACCAGAATAACAGACTTCATGATGTTGTTGCAAACAACATCAAGCCTGACTTCCAGAAAAGCAGATATGACTTCTCCAAACAGGAGTAGGAAAACAAGGGTGTGTTTCATATAACAAAAATACTTGTATTTGTGAAATTAAATTTAAACCATGCATTCAGTCTTTTGTGTATAATACAGCATGTGGGCATATTTTGTTTTTTTCTGACACGCCTGTCACTCCACTTCTCAGGTCGTCATACATCTCCCAGACACATGGAGACCTCCTGCAGTAGGCCACATAATGTCCAAGAGCATCCTGGGTGGTCGTCTTATTCTTGTCGATCACTAGAGCATCCTGGGTTAAGCCTCCTTTGAAAGCAATGATTGCCCTTAAAGTAAATCTCTCTCCTTGTAGCATCAGATTGGAGGGAAATTCACACAAAGGAAATTCTGTGGAGATGCTTCCCAGGTCAGTGTCAATCCACAGAAGTTCTCCCAGACTGTAACTGTGAGAAACTTTCCCTGCACAGAGCAGAGCTTTTCCTGAGGTATCTGTCTTGAATGCAGAGGGACACTGTGATGGACTTTGTATTGGCCTGAGGCAGGGGGACTCCGGAAGGGTAAGGCCTTCTTCCACTGCGGTCTGAAGATGAGCCATGCCAGAAGCCTGCAGTACAGCAACAGAGGTACAAACAAATGGAACTTCCCGGGTGACTTGTGTGCTGAGACCACAATACTGTGAGGAGCACTGTTTTGTTAAGGAAACACATGCACGTTTTGTCTTTGACTTTTCGATGATCATTGAGATGTGGCATTGTGCATTGATTTGGAGAGCACCAGTCTTCAATCGGACAGCTTCAAATATTTCATACAGCAGCTCTGCCCTCTGTGTGTAGGCCTGTGCATTCAGACCCTTTGTGGTGATGGATTTCACAAGCTCGAGGAGGTTGTTGGAATCCTCACCGCAAACAATATTTTCAAAAGTGACACAAAAAGCACAACATAAGCATTGACAAAAAGCATCAAATGCACATGTGTTTAGCACAGAGATTCTTGATTTCCTGAGTTTAACAGGCTGTTGATTATTTCCATTTTTCAACAGGTCCACTCTCAGTCTTTTCCCCCTCACAGATGGATCTGCATGGAGCCATTCAGGACAAGGAGAGAGGTATGAATTCCTCTTCCTCTTTTTGGGTGGAACAGCTAGGCCTCTCCAGTTTTCAACAGCATCTTCGTCTGTTGGATGGATGTTTGTGACATTGTCAGATTTCCCAGAACAGGAAGCATCCATTTCTGGTTTTCCATCTACATTGCAAGTTGTGGTGGGTAGTGGATTGGCTCCTGTGATGATCACTGTTGCAACAGCTGCATCCTCTTCATCTTTTTGTTTTGCAGAACAAATTTGCATGTTACCTTCAATGAAGGACAGATGTCGAACAATGAATCGATCCACCCGAATAGGCAAGATTTCATGCTTGAAAAGGCCACGTTTTATGTTTTTGAACTCTGCTTCAACATTGGCTGAACTTGCGGTGATGTTGGTGCTTCTAAAGTGAGGGATCATTACCCCTGTCCAGAGTGGTATGTAACTTGCAAGCCAGATTATATTGGGAATAATCTCCGGGAGGAAGTGCATATTATCATGATCCCCGTGAGCTACAGCAAGTGACCTGCTCTCCTCACATATGTCTGTTACCCACTGTCGTAGGTCTGTCTGTGTTTGGTCACATGGATCCACTTCAAGGTCATCACCCTCTACATCTGGAATGATGACACACTCTTCTGCAATTCTGGCTTTCAGGTATTTCTTGCACCTTTCTGATATGAGAGGGGCTCCAGAGCTGTCATTGCCTTCTGCTTCGCTGAGAGCCACAACAGTAATACTGCGTAGTAGCTCTTTTGCATCATCCATGGAATTTGACATGAGAAGCTGTGCCATTGACCTCACAAAGAAATCTTTAATGTGATGTGGTTTTTTCTTCAAGCAGTCCCACTGGCAGATCATCTTGATGCAGTATGCAACATCAACACGAACAAAACAAGGTGGCACTTTTGCTGACTTTTTACTGAGTAAGACACCACAACACTCATTGATGTAGATCAGGATGAGGAGTAAAAGCCTTGACCAGAGCTCCGATCAAAGCCAGAGAAAAGTCACTCACGACCTCTTTTGGAGTTGGTGCACCTGCGCGTATCCATTCTGTCAGCCAATGTGTTATAGCATTATCATCATGTCTCTCTGACAGCATTTGCACCACTGGGACACTTGAGTTCTCACCCCCTGCCAGAACGCCCTGATATAAAAATATATGGCCAGACTTTCCATTTGGTCTCTGTAGTTTCCTCACTACTGAGCCAGTTGCATCAAAACTCACAGTGGGGTTAGTAGATGTCTTTGATAATGACTTGTACATATACATTTGTGTTTGACTCCAATAGTGACAGAAAAACTTGTCCAGTCCAATGTCTTTAATGCTACCACTGTGAGGTACACTGTATTTTAACATCTGCAGTGACACAATGGGATCCTTGTCGCCTAGCTCTAAATCATTTCTCTCTTGCTTTGCTTTGCGCAGGGTGGCCAAATTAGGCAGATGACTTGGCTCAGGATCTCCAAAATCCATCAGCTTTGTTGCCTCTGATGCCCTCCATACATGGGGTTCCATTCTACCCTCACACAGTTCTTTGGCTATCTGCACATGCAAGTTACCAGACATTGCACGCTTGGAACAGCCAGTGTGCAGGGAGTCATCAGTGTTTTTAATTAAACACTTTAGCACCATTGGGCTGTTCATTTCAGGCTCTCTGTCACATTTTATGTGAATGTGGCCACGACACTCTTTACAGTTGCTTCTGATTTCTATATATTTCTCTGTGGCTGATGGATATGTTATCTCAATAATTAAAACAGTTATCGGACAATAAACTCTTTATTGCTCCATCACAGAACACAGGTGCTTTCCCTTTCATAGAACTCCAGACTATACAACACCAGAGGAAAAAACCGCGCTAACACATAAAAGGTGCTCTTCACACATGCGCAGTAAAAGAAACGTAACTTAACAGTCTCCCCTTTTTTTAAAAAAAAAAAACTGTTCAAGTTTAGAACATAAACATTTGTTATTATTATAACAGATTAACTTAAGTAGTTCAGTTTAAATTAATAGAATTGACAAAACATAAGCAAATCCATTCAGTGCTTAAGATAGCAAACACCTGTGCTGAGAGCTTTCAGAAGGCCAAATGCAGATGCGCCCTTTTTTTGTCAAGCAGTTAGCTAGCTGCTCTTTAGTGGCTGACCACAAGATCTGCTGAATAGTTCCAGAGTGTATAAGCTCCTTCATACTACTGATTTCTAGGTGCAGTCTCTTTTCGGTTACAGATTTTGTAGATTTGAGAGCCTCAAGAAAGGAATGATTGTCTATTACACACACAATAGGTACATTGATGCATGAGCAGTCACCAGTGGTAATCTCAGAATATAGTTTAGCGAGGAAAACTGCACTGTCAACTCCATCTGCAAGTGCCAAAGTCTCTCCCGCTAACTCTTCTCCGTACAACTCTTCTGATCCGTTTTGACTGCCAAGATATAGGTGAAAATTTTCCATTTTCCACCATAAGCATGATGAAATGTCCACCCTGTGTGCCACCGTCCAGAAGGTTTCCCATTGAGGAATCACTGTACACCACCAATTTAACAGAACTGTTGTCCCCTAAGTACTGGAACCTCAAGATGACCTCTTCTGATTTCAGTTTTCTGATAAGTTTATTTGCACAGTGCAGGGTCTGAACAGTAGCATGCTTTGTGTTAGATGCCAACAGTGATATGTCATATATTATGTCAGGTCGGCTTTGCCTGGCAACCCACAATATTTGTCCAATCTTTGATTTTAGCATGTCCATCTCAACATCTGTCAATGACGCCTCACGTTGTGTTTCTCTGGTAGGGTCCACTGGGATGGGTTGCAGATTTTTTATGTACGTTCCTTGTTGTACTTGTATTTCATCGTCCTTAGAATGTACTTCTATTCCAATGTAGCTGAAACTGTCATGTTCTTCCCGTCCGACTTGAAAGGCAGCTTTCAATTGAGGAATGATATTTATGGAGAATGCATCTGTACCACCCCAAATAAAGTCATCCACATGTGACGCAAGAATCCCTATCACCTTGCAGGAATCATCCACCCAGTAGAATACTGCTGGATCTACCTTTGACACGGTAGCTCCCAATTGTTGCATGGTGTCTTTTACTTTATTATACCAGAATAAAGAAGCATCTGTTAGGCCATAAACACATTTTTTCAACTTCCATATGGTTCCTTTGTTCTGCACTTCTTGTGGTGGGCGAATGTAAATATCTCTGGTTAACTCTTTACCTTGTAAAAAGGCTGCTTTAATGTCCATGGAGTTTAGCTGCCATTTCTTTTGACATATGACTGCCATGATTATTTTAAGAGACTCTGAGGCATATGTAGGTGAGTCTTTGGGAAGGTCTTGAGTGTTCATTTCTTCAAAGCCTCTCGCCACTAGTCTGGCATTACGTACAACTCCAGCAGTTGTTTCTTTAAGTGTGCACACCCACCTCGAGAGATGCACTTCTGGCCTTCATCTTTCACTTCTTCAAAGACGTTATTTCTCCTCCAGGTGCTGAGTTCTGTACTTTTTTCATGCATGAAGAGATCATCATGTACTATCAATATACTGTATCTTCTTCATTGTAGTCAGTGCTCAACTTAGCATGTTCGGATGGAATCACCTGAACATTGTCCATTTGTCCTAGATTGACTGATGCAGTTGTGCCAGCAGTTTCCTCAGGCTCACTGAACTGCAAATTGTACCAGTTTTTGTGTTTGCCGGTTGCATTTCCTGCTCGGCTGAGGATTTTTCCAGTATGGATTTGTCCACTTTGATTATCTGTGTATTTAACTATTTGATCTTTTTTTAGTCTTAGACCTTCACAGTTCATGGATGAGCAGGTTTGTGGCGTGTGGGATTGATAAAGACTATCACCTCCAGGTAGCACTGATGCAGAAGGTTCACTGACATCTTCAGCATTAAGGGGTTCATCATTTTCTGGTGTCATTTCCTCATTTTCACTTTCAGTGTCACTAAGATCTGCTGCTGCTGTTATTGTGGTATTTTCATCTGTTTTCATTTGTTCCCTTTCTGTCTCTTCCAGGTTTGTTTGTGGGTCATCCACCTTTCTTAGTCTAGACTGATGCACCCGAACATAGGTTCCACCATGCCTGACAAATACAACCACACTATCTTGGCCTATGACCACACCTGGACCTTTCCACTCATTACAATGTACTCGCTTATAATACACTTTGTCCCCCGTTTCATATCTGTCATCAACGGGCCGCAGTTGCTTACGAAGGGCTCTTCTAATTCTCTCTGAGCATTCGGCTTCTGTGAATGCTGTTCTTATTGCATGTAGTGTGGTGATTTGTTTAGCTATCCAACTACTCATACTTGTTTCTAGAGCTGGAGGCTTATTGGTGAGGACTGAGGGAAGATTTGGGTTCTGACCAAACACTAACTGGTAGGGACTATAACCATGCACATTGTGCATGGAGTTCTTTGCCATTAGTGCCCAATCTAGAGCTGTCTTCCAGTCACAGTTGTTGTCCCTCTTCAGTTTCAGCAAAATTTCAGTTAGGGTCAGATTGTGCCTTTCAACAAGGCCATTGCTCCATGGACTGTACGCTGCCGTTGTTTTAATTTCAATGTTAAACTTTTCAGCCATGTCCTTCATTTCTTCATTATTAAATTCACCTCCATTATCACTAAACAATCTGCATGGGGGACCATGAACACTTATCCAGCAGTGAATAAAGTGCTTCACTATCTCTTTTGGGTTCTTTGTGGTGACAATACTCCCTGCACTGAAGCGTGTGAAATGGTCAATAGCATGCAAATACCAAACTCCAGGCTCAAGCTCATGTAAGTCCACAGCCACAGTCTCATTGTAGGCTGATGCCATAGGCAAACCCACTACAGGCTTATGTTTTGGCTTACTGTATCTGCTACATGTATCACAGTTTTTAACAATGTTCTTGAGAATTGTGTTGCTTTCCTCATCGTGATTACCTGAGCAGGCCAGTCATTTTTGCAGTCTTTCAGCTGAAGCATGTCCAAATTGTCTGTGTAGTTTCAATAGGACTGTCTTCTTTTCTTTTGTTGTCATGTTATCTGTCACAGCAAGAATTTCATTTTCATTTTGTGTCTTGTTCTCACTTGTCTCCTTTTCATCTGGATGACTGTCTTCTCTCAAATTGACACAGTAATGTCCTGATGATGTTAGTTCAAGTTTAACAGGTTGTTTAAACATCGTTGCTTTGTCACGTGCAATGTCCAGAACTGCATTTGCTCTTTTCAATGAAGTCTTGCTTAAAAGCATTGGTATTTCTGCAGGAACAACTTCCGTCTCTATTTTGCATTCCCGTGTCATCATTCAAATCCTCAGCGGAAATTTCCAGAGCACTGTCCCTTGCTCTGCCCGTTAGTGACAGAGTAACCGCCAAGGCTTGTTTTTTCTTTTCCAGGTCAGTAACACGTCTCCAAATTTCAATCTCATTTTTCCAACTTTCATAAGCCGTCATCTCGTCAAACGGTGGGGGATTTTTGTAATTCACAGCAGCAGCCATCCTCTGCTACCAATGTTAACTCAATAATTACAACAGTTATCGGACAATAAACCCTTTATTGCTCCATCACATAACACAGCCGCTTTCCCTCTCATAGAACTCCAGACTACACAACACCAGAGGAAAAAACCGCGCTAACCCATAAAAGGTGCTCTTCACACATGCGCAGTAAAAGAAACGTAACTTAACAGATAGACCTTGGCTTTTTTAAAGGCAAATGTGCAGGGGCATTTCACTTCTTGCCAAATGTGATTATTTATCACATGTGTCCAGATGCCAGGCTTCAAAATTGTGTATTCCCTTTTTTGTGTTTTAGAGAACTTGTTGTTGTATTTAACTGTTTCAGGCATGAATTCAATCCATTTCTGAAATGGAACTTCAATATCAAAAGTCAAGCAATCTTTTGGTTTGGGTGAAAGGGACCCTGGCTCAAAATCAGTGTCATCACTACTGCCATTTGTTTCATGATCACATTCACGAGTAAACCCTAAAGCAGTCCAGATGTTGTGTCTATTTAATTTAACAAAAGTGTATAGAGCCTTTGCAGTGATCTTGCTTTCTAGCTGCTTACTAAGCTCTGTCCAGATGCTCTGATTAGGAGTAGCTATGTTGCCATTTTGGACTATGGCCTCTTTGGATGAACACAGCACTATGAAAATGGAATCTCTGTCAACTGCTGGTTTCTTGGGCATCTGGCATAAGCAAAACATAATTACCCACTTAAATAAAAAAATTAATTTTTTTTTCATGTATTACTGTATTGGTCTGAATATAAGGATAATATAATATAGTATTAAAATATAAGGATAATGTATCTTATATTAGGACCGATATGATGCACAATGCATTCAAAAAACTAACATGGGTCACATTTAAAACTGTAATTAGCATGTATTAGTATTAGCAACGAGTTTAATGTTCAATAAACATTGACAATCTTAGCTCTCTTGAATGTTGTACCATTATTCTTGAAGTTAACAAATAATATTTTAACTGACAATGTTTAAACATTGTACTTACATTGGCCAGAAATTTGATTTAGTAACGATTTTCGTTGTTTGATTTATGTCGACTTTTTCTCCACTTACTCTACACTAATTTCCACAAGAGCATCTTGAACAGAAGTGTCACTTGACCCTAGTGGTGGCAGTTTAGTGTAGCAGATGATACTCCATGTAAATAAATAAAAAGTTAAATTAGGAAACACCAGTGAATGAAGTAAAGAAAATTGTTTATTGAACAAATTATGTGATGATTAATCTTGACATAAATTCTTCGGAAATTTGCTTTTGTTCTCGTGCCCAGAGCTGAACGAAAGTGAGTGACAGAAAAAGAGTCCAACAGACACCAGATGAATATGAAAACTAAAACACTGATAAAGTAGTTGTTGTTGTATTAAAACATCTTCCATCCAACATTTTGTCAAGAGACTGAAATAACAAACCCGCACTGCTCATAAATCGTACTGACTACACACAAAACTAGATTGACTTATTTTGTAAATATAGAATAAAGTAGCCTTATATATATATATATATATATGTGTATATATATATATATAGTAATCAGAATGACCAAGACAGCTACTAACTTATATTTGATTTTTGTGACCATTAAATTATTTATTTTATTCTGTCAGTATTGTATTAAATCAATATCAGCATATATATAATTTGCATGTAATTGAATGTCTAATATTTTAAAAACAGAAGAAACTAAACTTTTAGCGGCACAAACGAAGCACAAACAAACGAGACTATTTGGGGTGAATTTGGAGCATGTGGGGGCTGAGTGACCTCAGAATGACCTATAAATATTATTTTAATATCTAAAAATCTGAAGCAGCACAAACAATTTTTTTTACAGCACAAACCAGCACAAACGAAGCACAAACGATTGAGACTATTTTGGATGAATTTGAAGCATGTGGGGGGGCTGCGTGACGTCATCGTCAATAATTCATTGTCTAATATTAAAAAATCTGAAGCAACACAAACAAAACTTTTACCGGCACAAACCAGCACAAACGAAGCACAAACGATTGAGACTATTTTGGATGAATTTGAAGCATGTGGGGGGGCTGCGTGACGTCATCGTCAATAATTCATTGTCTAATATTAAAAAATCTGAAGCAGCACAAACAAAACTTTTACCGGCACAAACCAGCACAAACGAAGCACAAACGATTGAGACTATTTTGGATGAATTTGAAGCATGTGGGGGGGCTGCGTGACGTCATCGTCAATAATTCATTGTCTAATATTAAAAAATCTGAAGCAGCACAAACAAAACTTTTACCGGCACAAACCAGCACAAACAAAGCACAAACGATTGAGACTATTTTGGATGAATTTGAAGCATGTGGGGGGGGCTGCGTGACGTCATCGTCAATAATTCATTGTCTAATATTAAAAAATCTGAAGCAGCACAAACAAAACTTTTACCGGCACAAACCAGCACAAACGAAGCACAAACGATTGAGACTATTTTGGATGAATTTGGAGCATGTGGGGGGGCTGGTGACGTCATCGCCTATAATTGAATGTCTAATATTAAAAAATCTGAAGCAACACAAACGAAACTTTTACCGGCACAAACCAGCACAAATGAAGCACAAACAAACAAGACTATTTTGGATGAATTTGGAGCATGTGGGGGGCTGAGTGACCTCAGAATGACCTATAAATATAAGCACAAACGATTGAGACTATTTTGCCGACTTTTTGCGTTGGGTGGGGGGCCAACTTCACGCAGGTGTTGTTTTGGGCTGTTTTAGTTTGGTCTGTGTACTTTCCTCTCTTGTAAACAGAGCCGATCGTCCCCTGTATCACTTCTCACTTTGACATGTTAACACACTTACATTAAGTGTCGTGGAAGGAAAGAATGTGAACGGAAGTGAAGATTTATCATTAAAAGCTTATTAATTCTGTTATTTTCTTACAAACACCATTCGTTTTGCTTTAGAAGACATTACTTGCCGGATCTGAGTTGTGTACATTACTTTTATGCAACCCAAAATTCTCTTTTGGACCATCAAAGTTTGGTACATGTTGACTTGAATTGTACGGACCTACAGAGCTGAGATATTCTTCTAAAACTCTTTATTTGTGTTCTGCTGAAGAAAGAAAGTCATATGCATCTGTGATGGCATGTAAATAATGAGATCATTTTTATTTTTGGGTGAACTACTCCTTTAAGAGTTAGTTATATTGTTTTTATGTGTTGTAAAGTCCAGCCTCTAAGCTACAAAATGACGCCCATTTTGGACAAGTGAGCAGTTTTTTATTAATCTGATGATTCTTTTTCAGCAGAACTTTAAAGAAGTCAAGCAGAATTAACTGGACTCCATAATCTCCGCGTCTCCATAGTTGTAAGTGATTTCTTCACCTGGTAAAATGTCTCATGCAGCAAAGAGACAAAAATTAGGCTTTTTCTTCACTTCAATAGTTCTCATTTTGCAAGTAGGATTTCTGTGCTCATTGTTGACAGTCTTCCCAGGGACTTGTCTTCCTTGGTTGCATCCATACTGTATAAACACACACAGTTATCACTAAAATGTATGCAAGACATTTACAGAAGTGTTTTCCACTTCTACTGTCTGTTTCTAAAATAAAGTATTAAAGTGATAGCTTTACCCCCCCATAAAAAAAAAAAAAACATTCTCTCGCCATTTACTCACCCCCATATAGCGTTATGTCTTCTGTGGAACACACACACACTCACTCACACATAAATAATTTATGATGGGTTTTTGTCCATACAATGTAAGCCAATAGGGTCCATGTCTTCTGAAGTGATACAATTAGTTTTGGATGAGAATTCAACCAAAATATGTCCTTACTCTCTATAAATCCTCCGCTGTCATTCATGAGAGAAGCTGGTTTACGGTTCCTTGTGCTTGACGCATGTGCAGAGCTCTGTACACTTCAAGTTTTCACTGCAGCGTTTAGTTTGTTCAAGACTCTCATTTGACATCTGTATTCAAGATCAAAGTCTCCTCTGCAGAAAGTTTCAGTGGTGAAAATGCTGCGTCCTAAAGCAGAAAAAAACATTAGGTTTTGCATTTTAATTTCAAATTGTGAACTATTATTTTACAGGGTTTCTGCAATCTGACCACATTTAAAATGTCAAATTTAAATAACTGAAATGTACTCTTTTGCTATTTAACAGTTCGGCTGGCTGTAATGCAAAAGTAATCCAAAGCTGATGTACTGCTCTTGAAGACCAGGCTTGTGAGTTTTACATGTTATGCATCCTGATGAGGTCTTTTATGTCTTTTACGGATAGCCAGCGTGCTGACTTCTACACATACGGCAATTGTCTTGGGGGAAAAAAAGGATGATATAAAAGTAATGGAATAAAAAAATCATAATTAAAATATTAAAAAATTATATAAATTATACAACCATATTGGATTTGACAGTTCCAGCATAGGACAGATTTCAATGAATAACAACTTAAATTTGTGTCTGTTCATAACAGCAAGTATTGTATGGCTTTCTAAGAGTTGGTAAATTGCATGCATGTTGTATGGAATACTTTCATGGAATACTTTTCCACTAAGAGGTCAGATATAAATAATGATATGAACCAAATGACACCATAGAAAGATCATTTCCTCAAAGTAAAAATATGTCAAAATACAAACTGCATATTTGGTACATACTGTATTTTAGGAACTGCTTTTTATGTCTTTCTAAGATTTACACTGAATTATAAACATCAAGCTTTAAAAACGTGACTATGTGAAACCACAAACTAAATTGACTGCACTGTGAAGAATGATATATACTGGTTACAGTTGAATATCAAATGTAATCAGATTATAAACTATAACTGATTAGAATTTCAATCGTCTACTTTGTAATTAGTTTCAGATTACATTTGCAAATGTAATCTACCCAATACTAAACAGGTTAAACTGACATTTCACATGAAAAACACAACTGATGAATGAATAAAAAGCTAAACATCCATATATTAGTCTAGAATCTTTTATTTTTATATTAAGCAATATGACGAGACATCTCACCTTCTCTTTCTTAATGAGTGTGTTAAGTGGAGGTGTCATTCGTGGGAAAACGGCGGTTGTCACATCTCTGGATTCCCAGGAAAACACATCACGTGAGGCTTGACTTGTGTTAACATCAAATTGGCTTGTAATGGCACACTTTCATACTACTTGTACTATTTCTGCCATATCTGCCTTTCTCAAATGAAATGTTTTGACAAATATTCTGATAACATGTTTTTTTTTGTGTTTATTATTATTTTGAAACTGATTTTGCCCACTAGACAATGTATTGTTATAGTGCAATCACACATGCTAAAAAACAACAACACAGACTCCGCTCCTCTCGGCCACAAAGACCTGCTGGTTTTGAGCTTGTGTTTCAATTATTTAGTATATTTATAAGGTAAGGTTGGGGAGGGAATTGTTATGTATGAGGTGTCTCCAAACTTGTACATGCACATCACTTACAATCTTATATTATGTTAATTCTAATAAATCAATTGCATTTCACATTAAATAAAAAGTAAGAAAGGTGCTATGCATTGGCACATGTGTGGGTAACTCCACTGATGGTGCAGCTAACATGCAGGGACAATATCAAGGGTTCTCTGAATTTCTCACAGAGCAGACTCCTACACAGATTCATGTCTGGTGTTATGCACATATTCTGAATCTGGTACTGGCAGACACAACAGGCAGTGTTGTAGAAAGTACATCTCTTTTTTCATTGCTTAACGATGTTGCAGTTTTCCTCAGAGAATCATATAAGCGTAGGAGACTCTCCCCAATAGGGGAAACCAGGTGGTGGGCCAAAGACACGGCTCTGACTAAGGTCTTTGGGTGTATTGGTAAGCCTCAGGATGCTCTGTATGTTGACCTGCTGCTGCCTCTCACCTTAATTGAGGGAGATAGGAGTATGAAGCCAACAGTGAGTGTCAAAGCAAAGGGATACATTGAAGCCCTTCTGAAGTATGAAACAATCCTCATTGCTCAAACCTTTCTCAGAATTTTTTAGCATACATCCCCCCTCTCCAAGTACCTACAGATAAAGGATATGGATATTCTAGCAGCTCAGCATCTGGTTGAGGGGACAAAGGACAGCCTTAACAAATTTATCAGAGACTTTGAGGGAGTGAAAGTAGCAGCTGATGAGTTTTTGGGTTGGGCCAATCAAAAGCTGCAAGAGGAGGACAACTTTGAGCTAGAAATGCAGACTGTACTTCCAGAGAAAAAAAATGCCTGGAAACCTTTCAGAAGATAACTCTCTGGCATCGCCAGATGCTGACTTTAAGGTCAATGTACACAATATCATTCTGGACACTGTGACAAGTAGCATACATAGAAAGTTTTCAGCAAATGCAAAGCTTTTCACAGATTTTGCTTGTCTGGACCCTAAAAACTTTGTTCAAATTAAGGCAAATGGGCTCCCGAGCTCAGCTCTCCAAGAAATCAGCAAGTGTCTGCTTAAATATGATGATTGAGCCACTGTTGGCACATTGCATGCTGAGCTGTCTAGCTTGGCATTCCAGTGGGAGAGACTGAAGAAGTCCCCTCTGAAGGGTTACATTGTATGCTAGTAGGAGATGAGGAGAATACAGGTAGACCATTTTATATGGAACCAGAGGAAGAGCTGGAGAACAGGACCTGTTCCTGCTGCAAAAACTGTGCCATTTATGTTTATCTCATCCTCTCACAGTACATTTTTCATACAGTGCATATAAGTTTCTGTTGACAATCCCAATCACTCAGGTCGCTTTTGAGAGAAGCTTCTCAACACTGAAGTTTGCCAAGAACAGGATAAGAAGCTCAATGTCTCAGGAGCACTTAAGAGTCATTCATGCTAATGGACACCGAAAAGGAAATCCTCATGTCTATAGACAATGAGACAATTATAAACAAAATTTGCAGAAACCAGTGCACTGCTTAGACGGTTGTTGATGCTGTAGAAGGCTTTTGTTATTCTTCCTTTCTTTTTTTCTTTCTTTGTTTCTTTCTTTGAGATGCATATTGATTTTCTATTTAGTAGTTTATGACTTTAAGGGCTTTGCCGTTTTCAATTTTGAATGCAAATGTGTTTTTTTTAAAATGTTACAGTTGGAAGTTTTGTAGCAGACACCAATACACATAAATGTTTCATATAATATATTTTGTTATTTTATTTATTAATTACAACCAATAGTGCAAAAAGTATATTTCTTACTGAAATACTTGAATGCAAACCATAATTTTTTTCATAATGCAACAGTTGGATTCTTTGTAGCAGAAAGCTCAGGATGTGATTTTTTTTAATCATATTTACATTATTGTTGAAACATGTCAGAAATAAATATAACAGTGTAGTAAGAACAGATCTGTCAATTAATTTATCCAGGTTCCGTCACGGGGGGTGATGGGCTGGTCATGGGCATTAGACTCCAATCTGAAAATGTGTCCCACTCCGGCCCTTAAGTATGTACTATATGTATTAATTCCATACAATTGAAATAGTACACTGTTACAGGTGGTGGGGGATGGGCAGCAGTGCTCAGGCTTGTGGGGGAAGGGCAGCCAGCCTACTAAATTCACGCAATGAGTGCGTTTACATGCACACCAATATGCTGATTACTCCCCCAAATCATCTTATTTAAAAAAAAATCTGTGTTTACATGACAAGTTAAATAATCTCATTATACTCTACTTTTGACGTCAAACCGTGAGTCATGCACAGCACATGTGCACACATAAGCCAGTAAGAGCGTGGGTTAAGGTATTTACATGCCATGTGAAATCGGTGAAATGGGCAAAAATCGACCCATGTCAACCGGTTTATTCTGATGCCGTTTAATGACTTTACGACAAGTGATTTTGATATTGTCTTGAGCTGATATTTTAGTTTAAAAATATATACAAAACAGATCATTTAATAAAAGCTGAGTACTAAAATGAAGTATGCTAAAGTGCAATTATACCAACCAAATCTGATATTTTTACATAGTTTAAATATTTTGTGCGCTGTTTCAAAACTGAAGATTGTTGTGGCATGTAATGACACAATTTGATTTAATCACCAAAACAGAACAAAGTTATTTAATAATCAATGAAATCAAAAGCAACATTTATATTTATTTTAATGCATTTAACTATTATTATTTTATTGTATTATTTAAACTGCTCTTAGGTGCAAATCAACAAATCATTTAGTTTTCCTCTTCGAATGGAATTATATTTGTAAAAAATCAACATCAAAATTACAAGCAACAATAAATGAAATGTAAACACACTGATTATGTGAAGATGTTACTAATAATAATAACACTTATTATTTGTTAAAATACTACCGTTTAGTAATAGTTTAATAGTGTAATAGTACAGTTTTTAAATAGATTATAATAAATGAACATGTTACTACTACTAATAATAATAACAATAACACATAATATTTGTTAAAATACTAATGTTACACAACATTTTGCGAACAGCTGCCCCAAGGGAGCATAGGTAATTCATCTAAAAAAATAATATAAACAAAGATGACAAATATTCTACTATAAAAGCATAGAAATAAACTCATGTATGTAACAATACTGCAGTTTCAAATAATGCAACTATCATGCAAAAAGAGTGAACATTCGGATAAAAGTGTCTGCTAAGTTAATACATTTAACTGTAAATAAATATCAACAGATTATATATACGTTTATTGCTATATTTATTACCATCTTTGTTTTCTAATTTTGTGTCAAACTGTTTAAACTCTTGTACAGTTAAACATGGACCATTTTCAAGCATTTCTTCCTCTGTCTCTCCACCTGGAACAGCCACAGCAGCCAGTATTCTGCATTGCATACACAGGATGTCTTGTTGCTTCTCAGCGAGTTCATGTAACTTCTGCAAGACTTTTGTGTGATAGTCTGTGGTGAAATATTAAACATTAAATGTTTATGCATGTTTGTGCCAAAGAGCTGCTACTGTAGCTTACTCTTTGTGTCTTCTTCAGATGAGATCTGTGCCTGTGACTCATTTAAGAGATCTGACACTGCTGTGGAATAAAACTACAACACACTTGCAACACTAGCTTGATATATATTAATATATAAAATATATAGATTTATATGTCTAGAGGATATGTTTTGGGCAAAGGCTGATCTAAAAATAAAACAGAAATATGAAAACACATCTAGTATGATTCTGCATAATAAAGAAAACAAAATAAAGCCGGTGAGCAAATAAAATGTAATATTAGTGGTTGTGTGAATCATGTAACAACTTACATTTGGATGGAAAAGGTTTTTTCTTAATTGGGATAACTCTGCCATCATCTGAAATTCCTGCTGTACACTACTGTCTTGCCGGATGTCCTGCAGACTGCTTTTATTAATTAAAAATAATTTCCATCAGTACAATTATTATTTAATTACTTATTATTATACACAATTCACAATCGTATTTAATCTAAATGACCGTTTAATTTAGTTTTCTGTAAAGCTGCTTTGAAACGATGCGTGTTGTGAAAGGCACTATACAAATACAATGTTTACAGATGAGGTTATGAGTCAGCATCTGCTACGGTAAGACCTTGAGGTAATTTGATTCTTTCTTGTTGTGCTTTCATGCTGAGAAACACTCACACTTTTACATACAGTATATTCTGTGCTGCGGTTGATGGTAGAGATCATAGGTGCCAGGTTTCTATGATCTACTTAGTGCTTACTTATGAAAATAGTACCAAAGCAATTAAAACACTGTAAATGTAAATATTAGGGCTGTCAATCGATTGAAATTTGTATCAAATGAATTACATGGTGTCCCGATTAATTAATCGCATGTACAAATATTTGCTGAGAAAGCCCCTCATATAAAAATAAATCAATATATAGTGATAAAATATTATACATAGTTATCTTTAAATATTAAAAAATTATATATATATATATATATATATATATATATATATATATATATATATATATATATATATAAAACGAGGGCTTGTTTAAGGACCCGTCAATGTACACCTGTGTCAGACATGCTTGTGTAGCATCTCAGCTGCTTTGCATCATAAACATAAAATATTTAGGTCACTGTGTCAAGTTAAATATAGTTTAATACTTAGAACACATCTTGAGATCCCTTAGTTCGAAATTGAGCTCCATCAAGTGTTTTGAACACAAGAACGTAACGCGTTCAAAACACGTTACGAAAATCTAAATAATCCACAAGATTCCAGTCGACAAATAAAGTTCTTCTAGGAAAAACAGGCTGAGAAGTCTGCTAGGAACAACTTAAGACCCTTTTCTCCAATCGCATGAAGTTTCATGAAGTAAAAAAACAGATAATGCATTAATTGTGTTAATCTATTTTAACGCATTAAAGACTATTACAGTGTAATTAGCCAAGAACAAGAATAGAAGAACTAACCACTTGACAAGTCTGCAAAACAAACAAGACAATCAAACAAGTTCTTTAATGAGCAAATAAAAAAATAAAAGACATTTCTCCACAAGCTGCAGAAGTGATGACAAGTTTTTTGTTGAAAGAAAACATCCAGGATACTTTCACAAACTATTTCAGTTCACCTGCTGGACAAGTTGACTAACAATATTATCATGTTTACACAGTCTGAGGGATGATTAGAAAGAATGGAGTTTAAAACATGTTATCATTTGGAACAATACTGATTATATGCCACTGTCATACATAGCTGAATATACTTGTGTCAAGTGCATTTCTTTACAATCACTGCGTAATGCACTCAAATAACTGTTTAACTGTTAAAACAAATGTTTCATTTGATCTTATTGACATGTACATCTACTTGTTATAAATTTTTTAAAATCCCTGCATGTTACTAATTAAACGTGATGAAATTTAAACACTCCAAGAGTCTATATAATGCAAAAAATAAAACACAAATCTCATGCAACAAAACCATCTTCATTCTGACCCATTATTAGAGACTTTATACTGCCAACGACAGCATAGCTGTTAATGACTATTAACTATAGCACAAAAATAATGATTTTGTGAGACACAACCATGTTTTTGGTGTACAAAGGCATATATACAGAGTGCACTGCAAGTCACACCAATAGTATTAATATAAATATAGATGTCCTTTCCCTGAAAATGTGTTAAAACCCCTCAATAAAAAGCTTTTAGAATGTTACTTAAGTAAAAAAAAATCAGTACTCTTTCCACCACTGCTTGTGAGAGATGACTATATAGCATTGAGTCATTATGGGGTGCAGAAAGGCAGTAAAATACTTTCAACGGGTCATTGCTAACGGTGAGATGATTCACTCAGAAGATTACAGCTGTGTATTTAAACACAATTCCTTCACTGTAATGTTGAATGATGATGACAGAAACTTCTTTAGTATTAAAAGATTCTTGCTTTGTCCCAATGAAATTGAGGAGATATGTTCTGCTATTTATTTCAATGTTTTTACATAGTAAACATTATTATTACTCTAGTATAAAATATTTCAGAATAAAATTTTTAGTTCCCCGTCTGTTGCTCACTTCGACGTTGTGTCAAAGAAGCAACACTAGCACTCTCTTGAGTGCCGAATATGCCTCTGATCTATGAAAAAAGACCAATGAGAAGTTGGCAGACAGTATTTGCATACCCCGTCCCCGGACATATGGGTATAAAGGCGGGGAAATACGTCTAGTTCATTCAGAAATTTTCTTCGGAGCCGATGGTCATGTATGCAGTGATCTGTGAGTCACACACCTGTTCCTCTTCCTCTGAGATGATTCTGCTGTTGGATCCATAAACAAAGTTATTCACTCCGTAGTTTTCTGCTTATGAAGCACCCAGGGGTATTTGCTCAGCACAACCATAGTGTGCGAGGGGGAGGACCACTGGAATGTGCCGTAGATCCAACAGAGTAGAGAATGAATGGAGGTGGCAGAGGAATTCAGCTCTGTGAACTTGCTCGCTCGACTCCGAAGAAGATATCTGATGTGTGTTTGCAGCGTCACTCCTTTTAAACACGTATGTCCGGGGGGAGTGGCATGCAAATTCCACACGCCAATTTCCATTGGCCTTTTCTGAAGATCAGAGATGTCTGGGCTCCGCAGGAGCGACACCTAGTGTCAACTCATCGACACAACGTCAAGTGAGTGACAGATAGGGAACTGAGTTTGTGCTCGTCCATCCACATTTACATTTGCCCAAAATGTATTTTAATATTGAAAATGTATTTATTGCTATTTTTTTAATACATTGACATTTAAGGTTTAAACTAAATATATTTTCTATTTGTAAAATATATTTCCTTATGCCTTGCTGTTTACAACATCTACTTAGCATCTATTTGAAACATTTATACATTTTACAATTTTCTGTGAACATGATAACCAATGTGTGAATGTTTGCTCGTCTCTATGATAATTAAGTTGTCTGGGTTGGAGCGGTGTGTATCTACACAAACTGTGTTTACTGGAATTCACACAGAAGCAGACTGCAATTTCTTACAGCATCTAAAGACGATTGTGCTCATAGTAGAACACACCGCTAGATCACGACACACAGGTTTTATAATGCCACCTGTCTTGTAGAGGGGGTATACACATAAGAAAACACATTAGTAAAACATAAACACACAATATATGACATGCTGTAAACAACAGATTAATGACTCCTCCATAATACTTCAGTTCAAATTAAAGGAATTGTTTTTAAACTAAAGGAATACTAAAGGAATGTTATTGTGAGGCTCAACAGAGCTGAAATATTCTTCTAAACATCTTCATTTGTGTTCAGCAGAAGAGAGAAAGTCACACACATCTGGGATGACATGAAGGTGAGTAAATGATGAGATCATTTTCATTTTTGGGTGAACTATCCCGTTACTGTAAGACAACTGTGTGCACTGTTTCCTGTAGCGTTGTCAAAATGTTGTTCTGTGTGTCACAAATAAAAATGAATGTTTTTTAAACACTTCTCAATTCAATTTCAAGAAAAGAATGATAAAAATATCCAAAGTTTCATCATTGAGTATTCTTGTATTGTTTTAGTGTACAGGTATGGTACAGGCTGGTACAGGAAATGAAGTTTGACATTGAACTGTTTGAAGCTCACATGTTTAGAATATAGTTTTATGTTATAATATTAAATACATGTAATTACTTTTAATATTGCAGAAACATTCATATTTATTGTACAGTTACAATATTGTAATATATATATATATATATATATATATATATATATATATATATATATATATACATTTAATGATCTATATGACCCTGTGTTGCATTTTTACTCTTCAAAGTTCAATAGAACTGTAAATAAAACTTATAAAAAACAATGTTAAATATTAACAACAGTTTTAAAATATGTTATATCATTTTCAGCAGGTGTTTGGTTTCTCATTTGTAGATTCTGCAGGTGATTGTTACAATCAATGATCAATTCTGTAAAACATTAGAGAGAAAAATCAGACATTACAGTTTTTTTCAGTCGCTAACAAGCGTTTGTCCAACCAGTTGATACATTTTCAAAACTCTAAACACAATTAGCACAGCATCGGTCTTTTGTGGCCATACCATTCACACATTTCATGTCGTTTTCACACAATATGCAGTCAGTGAACACATTTCCACAATGCTTACATTTTCTTAACAGACCAACTATACCTCCCAACAAAATTATGGATTGTTTTTGTAGTATTTACAAATGTTAACACATACAATCCTGCAATAGCAAAAACAATATTCCAAACCTTAGATACAGTATAAAAACCTCTGCTTCTGCAATGATATCAGTTCAAAAACAATATATCTCAGCTGATAATAAACAAACAATTGACACACAGCTGATTTATGTTGGGTAAATTGGGCCAACCACAGCGGATTCCAGTCTGGATTAGACTCAGTGGCAGGGGTTATTTTTTTCTATTACAGTGACACTTATACAGACTTTGAGGAGTGATGTTTTTGGAAACAGAAAAAGACAAACACTGTAATGTCTGGATGAGGAAGAGTAAGAGCAAGGGGCCCAGGGAGTAGAGCAGGCCCAGTGAGAGATGCAGTGAGAGGTGCAGGAGCAGTGAGAAATGCAGTGAGAGGAGCAGGTGCAGTGAGAGATGCAGTAAGAGGAGCAGGTGCAGTGAGAGATGCAGTGAGAGGAGCAGGAGCAGTGAGAGATGCAGTGAGAGGAGCAGGTGCAGTGAGAGGTGCAGTAAGAGGTGCAGGTGCAGTGAGAGGTGCAGTAAGAGGTGCAGGAGCAGTGAGAGATGCAGTGAGAGGAGCAGGTGCAGTGAGAGATGCAGTGAGAGGAGCAGGTGCAGTGAGAGATGCAGTAAGAGGAGCAGGTGCAGTGAGAGATGCAGTGAGAGGAGCAGATGCAGTGAGAGGTGCAGGAGCAGTGAGAGGTGCAGTAAGAGGTGCAGGTGCAGTGAGAGGAGCAGGCCCAAGGAGAGGGCAAGGTAGAGGTGTAAGAATGTGTGGTGGTGGCATTCCAAGGGCTGCAAGAACAGTAGTCAATGATGAAATTTGTGCCACTATCATTGACCATGTAATCAACCACGGTCTTTCACTAAGAGAGGCTGGTGAAAGAGTGCAGCCCAATTTGAGGCGGTCAACGGTTGCCTCCATTACACGCATCTTTCCACAAACCAACATGTAAGTATTGCATTTTACATGGATTATTTCTATTCTCACTTGACATGTCAATAAGGTCATACAGTAATGCATATGTTGAATTTTTTGTCCCTCTAAAGAATGCAACATCTTCCACCCTCTGGGGGAAGACGAAAGCTCCTCAATAATGATCATGAGCTTGCCATTGTAGAAATGGTTGTTGCAAAAAATGCAATAAATCTGCATGAAATTCAAACTAGAATTGTGGAGGACCATGAGATATTTGACAATATCGATAGCATCAGCCTCACAACCATTACGCGGACATTGTCCAAACACAGAATGCGGATGAAGCAGCTCTACACTGTTCCCTTTGAGAGGAACAGTGAGAGAGTCAAGAAGCTACGACGACAATATGTCCAGGTATAGTGTATAGTCAATTCAATGTCCAGTTCTATAAGATGCCTCAATCTTATAGGTCATGATGAAAACATGTGGCCTAACCCTGAAGATCGCAGAGATTAGATACAGTAATTTTGTGCTTTTTTTTAGTTCCCCCCCTTTTTATCTGGGCTTTTTGCTGTTGTTTTTTTGTTCAGAATGCTCTTGTGTGTTTCATAGATATTTTGTTCACTGTAAGCAATACTGTAAAACTTTTTCTGTTCTATCATACCGTGTTTCTACTGTACCTCCTGTAGTAAACAGTAAAGGAAAAAAAACTGATTTGCTTTTTACTGGAATGCTTTTGAATGTGAACATTACTGTACATGTGGACATACAGTTCCCAACCAAGAAATTTGGTGTAAAAATGGTGGATTGCATGTTTTGCATGCAAATACCTGTAAAACTGACACATAGAAGTCTATGCAGTTTTTGTAATGTCAACAATAGCCAGTATTTTGAATCCTGGTGTACTTTGATTGACTTCATGTACCTTGTGAAGTGAAAACAAGTGTTCCCCGTCTGTCGCTCACATTTGGCGTCGTGTCGAAGAAGCGACACTAGGGGTCTCTCTTGAGCGCCGAAAGATGCCTCTGAGCTATGAAAAAAGGCCAATGAGAGTTGGCAAACAGTATTTGCATACCCCGCCCCCGGACATACGGGTATAAAGGCGAGGGAAATACGCTCGTTCATTCAGTAATTTTCTTCAGAGCCAATGGTCGTGTGTATGCAGCCAGCTGCGAATGACACAACTGATCCTGCTTCTATCCTCTGACGCTCTGCTTTGCTGTTGGATCTACGGCACACTTCAGTGGCTTTTCAGTTTGCCCCTGGGCGCTTCGACAGCGCAGAGTTAAAAGAGTTGAAAGAGTGATTTTCTCTGTAAAAGAGTTTATTTCTCTGAAAGAGCATTACACAGCGGCGTTGAACGTCCTTTTCAGGACGCGTCTTTATAAAGATGTCATTTCCGCCCCTGTGTAGTTTCTGGATGCGGTGATTTCTCCCCACCTCTCTCGGTCATAAAAAGCTGTCTTGCATGCCTGGGCTGCGATCACACGCAGGCAGCGTTTTATGAATGGTTCATGTTCTCAGTGCGAGAACATAGCCATGGCAACATTGCGGTCGCGCGGCTTTCTTTTGTAATGAGAGAAAGCCACTTCAGCCGCCCCCCGCGCCTCGCCTCCTTCCTACGGGATTGACGCAGGCGCCGCGGGCGATGAAGGCGATTTGGGGACAAAGACGAGCTCTGTTCGCCGGGTAAACCCCCTCGAATCACCCGCCTCCCCGGCACGCTTGTTTGCTTCCGTCTGAGCCCGGGATGAGCGATTCTCTCCAATGGTTCATCTTCTCAGTGTGAGAACATGGCCGTTATAGCATTGCGGCCATGCGGCTTTCTTTTGTAATGAGAGAAAGCCACTTCAGCCGCCCCCGCGCTTCGCCTCCTTCCTACGGGATTGACGCAGGTGCCGTGGGCGATGAAGGCGATTTGGGGACAATGACGGGCTCTGTTCGCCGGGTAAACCCCCTCGAACCGTCCGCCTCCCCGGCACGCTTGCTTGCTTCAGAATTGGATGACATAACCGCTGCATCGGAGAGCGTTACAGCGGCGTCGGATGCTGATCACTTGCCTGGGCCGCCACCTTCGGGTCTGCCGCCCAGCCTGAGCCTGACGCACGGAGACCCGCTATGCTTTCCCGGGCTACTTGATCGGTCCCGCGGGCAGGTGCGCCGCTCTCAGCCATGCCCCCCCAGCTCCTTTCTTCTCGGACGTGCATGACGAGTTGAGCAAAGCCAAGGCTTCTTCGCTCCTCCGCTCTCACTACCCTCGCGGTGGAACGGTCCCAGACCACTTCCACCCTGCACGCCACGGCCCTTCCTGCAACCAACGCCAGGCCAAGGCACTTCAAACTTGCACCTTGGGTAGTCCTGTTCTTGATGTGCTGCAGGAACTGCGCTGGATGACCAACCGTGCCCCCGGGCCACGGAGGTCAGAAGCACCGGCACTCGAACAGGCGATGGCCACCCTTTGTGTTCCAGAAACGCATCTGTGGACTGGACCTGGTCGAAAAGCAGGAGATAGACAAGGCACGCCTTCTCCCACACCCCCGCCTCCCAGCTCCGTCCATTCGGCGCCACCGTAGACGACTCTAACCAGCAGTCCTCAGTGGTGAAGCAGATGGAGGCCGTCTCACATCCTGCCCCGCCGCAAGCTTGCCGCCATGGGCCATGCCCCGTCTGCTCACCGAGGGTGTCCTCCTGCAGCTACGAAACACCCTGCTCCGCCTTAACCAGGGCCCAGCTCTCAGCCCCAGCGTTGAGCACTCCGCAGGAAGCAGACGCCCCCGTCTCACAGACCCCCTCGAGGACCCGGAAGGCTCCCAGGTGGTCCATAGACGCTCAACCCAGGGACCAAGACGTTAGCTCCAGAGGTGGTAAGACCGCTCTGTCCCCGGTGGAGGGCCGGGAGGAGAATTTTCTTGTTGAATTAGTTTTCACATTCTCATATTCTCTGTAACGAGCTATATCCTTTTGTCTCTGGTTCTTCCGCCAGATCTCAACAGTCCCGGCATCCTGGACCACCTGCCTCCAGCCCCCACGACTGTTCCCCGGCCGGCCGGTTCCGACGAGTCTAGAGGATGCCTCAAAACTGGACCTCCTCCTGCTCAGTCACTTACCCGCCCCCTGCCGGGTGTGCGGAGCAAGGTAAGTGCTTTGAGTCTTTTCTCAGCACCCCAGCTGCGGGTCGCCCTGTCGCCGCCCAACGCTGCCCTACCTGCTCCGCCCCGCTGCAAAGCCCCGCCGGGTATGTCAAAATAGTCGTCCCCTTGGTGCCCCTAGCACGGAGTTGGACGCGTGGCTCTCAATTCCCATCTCGCTAGCTGGCCCGGACCATCCGACTCGGTTACACAATTCAGTTTGCCAGGCTTCTACCCACCCCGCAGTACACAGCGTACATGCCAGGTCCCTGCACGCAGAAATCGCTACACTCTTATTCAAAGATGTGATAGAGCCTGTCCCTCCAACCGAGATGAAGAAGGGTCTTTACAGCCCTCACTTCATCATACCCAAGAAAGGTGGCAGCTTACGATCGGTCTTGGACTTGAGAGACTTTGCTTCTCAACCAAGCATTGCACAAACTCCCATTCAAAATGCTCATGCTTAAACTGCGTCCGGCGTCTAGATTCTCTCACGTCTCAATTTTGCCTCAACACCGCCCCTTTATGCGGCTTGTGTTCGATGGCCAGGCATATCAGTACAAGTCCTCCCCTTCTGCGTGTCTCTGTCCCCTCGCATCTTCACGGAAGTCCCAGAGTCAGCTCTTGCCCCACTCCGAGAAGCCGGCATCCGCATACTCAATTACCTATGCACTCACAGAGACCTGGGGCTCAAGCACCTTGGCCGTTTGGGGCTTCAGGTCAACTGGGAAAAGAGTAAGCTTACTCCAGTTCAGAGCATCTCTTTTCTCAGCATGGAGTTTGACTCAGTCTCAATGTTTGCACGTCTCCTCAACGAGCGTGCGCAGTCAGTGTTGAGGTGCCTCGCCACTTTCAGGCCGGGCACAACGGTCCCCTTAAAAGTTTCCCAGAGGCTCCTGGGGCAGATGGCATCCTCCGCGGCGGACGCGCCGCTGGGGTTGATGCATAAGAGACCACTTCAGCACTGGCTTCAGACTCGAGTCACAAGACGAGCCTGGTGCCACGGCACGCACCGTGTGACAATCACCCCCACCTGCCACCAAACATCAAACACTGGACAGACCTCTGTTTCTTACGGGCTGGAGTACCCTTACAGCAGGTGTCCCGAGGCGACCTGGTCATGACCGATGCCTCCAGATCGGGTTGGGGTGCCGTATGCAACGGGCACGCAGCTGCAGGCCGTTGGAGGGCCCAGCTGCGTTGGCACATCAACTGCCTCGAGTTGTTGACCGTCCTTCTGGCCCTGCGGAGGTCTCTCCCATTAGTTTGAGATGAACATATCCTGTTCAGGTAAAAGGACAGCACCACTGCAGCGGCGTACATAAATCGCCATGGCGGCGTACGCTCCCGCCACGTGTCACAACTCACCCGTCGTCTCCTCCATTGGAGGAGAAGTCGCTGTGTGCCACTCACATCCCCGGCAACCTCAATGTGATATCGGACGTGCTGTCACGACAATGCTTGCCTGATGGAGAGTGGAGGCTTCACCCCCGCTCGGTTCAGCTGATCTTGGGATGGTTGGCAAGGCCCAGGTAGACCTGTTTGCCTCCCGAGAGACCTCCCACTGCCCGCTCTTGTACGCCCGCTCAGAGGCTCCCCTCGGGCAGATGCACTGGAGCACAGCTGGCCAGTGGGGCTGCGCATTTCCCCCAGTGAGCCTTCTTGCACAGGTGCTGTGCAAGGTCAGGGAGGACGAGGATCAAGTCACTCTTGTGGCTCCCTACTGTACCACCCGGGCCCAGTTCTCGTACCGTGTACTCCTCGCTACAGCCCCTCCCTGGCGAATTCCCCTGCGGAAAGACCTTCTTTCTCGGGGACGGGGCACGCTCTGGCATCCGCATCCAGACCTCTGGAACCTCCACATCTGGTCCCTGGACGGGACGCGGAAGATCTAGCTGGTCTACCACCCATGGTCGTAGCCACGATCAAACAAGCCAGAGCCCCTTCTACCAGGCAACTCTACGCCCTGAAACGGCGTCTGTTCGTGAATTGGTGTTCTTCCTGGGCAGAAGACCCACAGAGTTGCGCAGTTAGGTCAGTGCTCCTGTTCCTACAGGAGGAGTTGGAGGGGAGGCTGTCCCCATCCACCTTGAAGATGTATGTCGCCGCTGGCGCAGCTCACCACGACCCAGTAGATGGCAAGTCCCTGGGTAAGCACGACTTAATCGTCAGGTTCCTAAGAGGTGCCCGGAGGCTAAATCCCTCCCGGCCAAAACTGTTCCCCTCCTGGGATCTCTCGGTGGTCCTCACCGGTCTTCAGAGATCCCCCTCTGAGCCGCTAGAATCAGTTGGCTTAGGGCCCTCTCTTCAAAAGACGGCCCTGCTGATTGTGCTCGCTTCCATCAAGAGGGTCGGGGACCTGCAAGCGTTCTCTACTAACGACACTTGCCTGGAGTTTGGTCTGGCAGACACACATGTGATCCTAAGACCTCGACCGGGCTATGTGCCCAAGGTTCCTACCACGCCCTTCAGAAGATCAGGTAGTGAACCTGCAAGCGCTGCCCCGGGTGGAGGCAAACCCAGCCCCCCCACTGCTGTGTCCGGTACGTGCTTTGCGTGCCTACCTGGAATGCACCCAGAGCTTCAGACGCTCTGAGCAGCTCTTTGCCTGCTTTGGGTGACAGCAGAAAGGGAACGCTGTCTCCAAACAGAGGCTGTCCCACTGGGTAGTGGACGCCATTCAGTTGGCCTATCATACCCAGGCCGTGCCCCCCCCTAAAAGCGGGTCCGAGCCCACTCCACCAGGAGTGTGGCGTCCTCTGGGCACTGGCTAGGGGCACCTCCCTAGCAGACATTTGCAGAGCTGCAGGCTGGGCAACACCTAACACCTTTGCGAGATCTTACAATCTCAGGGTTGAGTCAGTCTCGTCCCGTGTTTTCTCAGGTCCGAGCCCGTAGAACTCAGTACACGTCGACGGTCTGACCGGGTGAATCGCTTGCGTCCAGCGCCCTTTCCTCTGTCGAGGTAAAACAGTGCGCCTTCTTCCCAGGAGACCCCTTCTAGGTTCCTGGTCGATTCCTTCCTAGCCCTTTTGGGTCCGCAACAGTTCAGCAGAGGAACTTGCCGGCCCAGTCCACTACAGGTACCCCAGGCTACCCCTACTGGAATAGGTGCTCCACAGGTTAGGCCTCCTACGTGGACTCCTCCTGTGTGTACTTCCGTGGTACGGTCACCTTACAAGCTGTCCCGCGTCTCCCTTAGGCAGTCCTTTGCTGCCCTCTGGTCGCCGTGTTGTAGCAACTCCCCCTCTTCGAGGTTGGATCTACCATCACGTCATTCTTCCCACATGTGACCCAAGAGGCCATGTGATGTATTTTGCCACCTCTACCTCCCCTTTCGGGTGGGTGTGGCCTCCGCAGGGTCTTTTCCCCCTGAAAGAATAGGGATTCGGGTAAGACCCCCTTCCCTCGATGCGGTAAGGGCCCTGGCTGCTCTTGCTCTATGCCGAGAAAACATAGAGAGAAAAGAGGCCCAGCCAGGCTTGGCCCGTTCCCTAGTTGGGAGCGTCACCTCATTCCCCCCTAGGTAACCAAAAGGATTCTGACGACTTTTTTGGGGCATTGGGGAATAGTATGTGCAGCCTGAACACATTTGGTCGCTTGTGCACGTAGGATACCTGCCCGCTTCTGTGTCAGCAGTACACGTACACGGTTCAGCGCATGGCGAGTTTTGAAGTGGACCCCTAGTGTCACTTCTTCGACACGACGTCGAAGTGAGCGACAGACGGGGAACGTCTCGGTTATGTATGTAACCTCCGTTCCCTGATGGAGGGAACGAGACGTCGTGTCTTCCTGGCCACGTCGCTGAGCCGAGCCGCTGAGGTGCCCGGAACACTCCCGGCTCCTCAGAAAAATCCTGAATGAACGAACGTATTTCCCTCGCCTTTATTCCCATATGTCCGGAGGTGGGGTATGCAAATACTGTTCGCCAACTCTCATTGGCCTTTTTTCATAGATCAGAGGCATCTTTCGGAGCTCAAGAGAGACCCCTAGTGTCGCTTCTTCGACACGACGTCTCGTTCCCTGGAGGTTACATACATAACCGAGACGTTATTCTTTGACAGAATAATTTTTTTTTGAGTCAGATTTCCAGTGTTTTGGTAAAGTTAGTGTGTGCAGAGAAAGATGTGTTCTATTTTGAAATTAAGAGTTAGTATATATTTAACAAAATGTGTTTTTGAGAAGAAAATTATCCATTTGGCCAATTGTGTTTTGTAGGTGTGAGTCTGTGTTAAGAGTTTAGAAAAAGTATCTGAAGTATGGGTAAGCGCTTGTTAGCGATTGAAAAAACTGTAACATACACTCACAGTCATTATCTAAAGACATCATGACAGAATGATTTTTATAGTTGTATTAAAATCTCCATGTGTAATTGATATGACTTTCATAAGTGATTTAATGATGTGAAAAATAATAATAATAATAATAAAAATTTAAAGAGAAAATCAATAACTCACTGTAGTTTCTCCAGTTTATAGTGTGGATCCTCCAGTAGATCGGAGAGCAGCTTCACTCCTGATTCTCCTGGTTTATTAAAGTCCAGATTCAGTTCTTTCAGGTGTGAAGGGTTTGATCTCAGAGCTGAAGCCAGAGCAGCACATCCTTCATCTCCAATAATGCAGTTACACAGACTGTAGAGAGAAGAAGAAAAACTCCTCACACTAACAGCTCTACACATACTGTACATACATTCAGCAGCTAAAATAAAGTCATCAGTTATATGTGTGATGAATGTGTCTTATTATAAACGAGAAAGATGAATATAAATTGATAAGTATAGATGAGTATGATTTAGACTCTAATAATCATTTAATAATTTACAGATAACAAACTGTGGTGTTGGATAGGAAATATTTTATATAACTACAGAGTAAAATAGAAATCAGAACTATTGATGCCCGATTCATGAATGAATCACTCTTTTGAATCGGTTCTTTAAATGAATTGCTCAAACGGGTTGGCAAAACAGTCTAAATTATTTCAGGATTCTCTCAGAATCATTCAGACAAGAAGTTCTTCAGTAAGTTAATCTGTGTAATCTGTGTGTGCAGCTTCAGAAAGACTCTGAACTGCAGGTAAAGTCATTTTCAAACCAAGAGTATCAAAACGCTAACAGTGCATGAATGCATAAACTATCAGCAAAACTATCATTTGTGCACATGTAACACACAGTATCGTTGTGTGTGTGTCTAACAGTGTGTGTGCGTGTGTTTGTGTGTGTTTGTGATTGTGTGTGTGTGGTGTGTGAGTATGTGTCTGTGTTTGTGTGTGAGTGTGTGTGTTTGTATTTGCGTATGAGCGTGTGTGAGATGTGTTTGTGTATCAGTGTGTGTTTGTGTATGTGTGTGAGTTGTGTTTGTGTGTCAGTGTGTGATTGTGTGTGTCAGTGCGTGTGGGAGAGTTTAAGAGTGTGTGTGTCTGTGTGAAAGTGTGTGTGAGAGCGTGTGTCAGTGTGAGTGAGTGTGTGTGTGTGTGTGTGTGTGTGTGTGTGTGTGTGTGAGAGAGAGAGAGTGTGTGTGGTGAGTGTGTGTGTGAGAGAGAGTGTGATTATGGAGTTGCTTTAGAAGTCGATGGATGAAATCAGAATTTGAATACAACACATTTCTTTATATCATCATATTAACTATCTAATAATTTGATAAAATGACTCACTCTAGTTTCTCCAGTTTACATTTTGTATTCTTCAGTCCAGCAGAGAGCAGCCTCACTCCTGAATCCTGCAGATTATTGTAACTTAGGTTCAATTCTATCAGACTTGAGGAGTTTGAACTGAGAATTGAGGCCAGTGATGAACAACTTATCTCTGTCAGATTACAGCTCCACAGACTGAGAGAGAAATTACAAGATAACAGTGTGTTAAACTATCAGTTTTAGTGAAGGTGTCTCAGTACAGCTGTCAGCATCACTCTGAAACTCACACCCCTCAGATAGAAACAAAACAAGAGCAAATGGATGTGCAATGAGAATCAGCTGGTGGGAATGAAGGTTCATGAACATTAAGATGAAACATGACAGCAGTTCAGTGAGGTGAGTAGAAGTTGACTTTTCCACTCATACAGTCAGTTCTCTGGTGTAATTGTGTAAACTGCATCTTATTCACAAAGCACCTGCAATCCAGTTTAAACAGGTACTATGTGCACTGGTACAGATCTGCAGTGTGAGTATTTAAATGAAGTCATTGTTATTCTTGTCAGTTCAAACACACCTGATGATGGACAGAATGAGTTCAATGACATTTGAATAAACATGAAACAGGACAGTGAGAAACAGTAGCCTAGTTTCCATCCACCTTTCGCGCTATTTTGTTATCGTCAAAGTGAAAATTGGCCTTTTATCGATAAAAATGGTGTGCGTGACGACGTCATGCCTAAAAAAAACACTGTCTCATAAGTCTGGGTTTAGCACAACAGAAATGTGCTCTGAAGCTGTTTCCATTCAAAAATTTGTGTTTTTCGACAATTCAGCTCCCAGATGTCCCTAATTTTTTTCCTCCGAACATTTTAAAATGTTCAAAAGCTCGTTTTCTGAACTCTGTTTATAAACTCAGATAGTTTATAGTCTTGAGAAAAGTGCAGAACATTCTGAGAACATCATTCAGCCGATTTTATTCATCTACAGAACAGAGTAAAGCTCATTTAAGTTTGAGAAAGTAAAGGTCTAAAAATATTTACTTTTTTCGTTTGGTAATTTATTTAATTTAATACAGGGGATTTTGCCGGCATTTTTTTTTCAAAAGTAGACTAAACAATAATTTAATAGAATTGGGCTGTAAGTATTGCACACTGAAGCTTTTCTCCTTGTATTGTGTATTTATTGTTCATTTAAAACATCTTTGTGAACAGAAATGATATGTTTTTTGTACTGTGGACTAATTCTGTGACTTCCATCTATCATTTTGAATGGTGTGGAAAAGTAACTTTAATAAATAAACGGATGGATACTGATTAAATTATTCACAAACAGTGGCCATTCATTTGTTCAATGTGCACAAGATATTTGTATTGGCACTCCTGGAAGTGTCATAATTGCAGCATCGGATCTATGTGCCGTAAAGTTCAATCCATAATCACGTACAATATGCGTTAATGCCAATTTTATCAACAAAAAGTGTTTCCAAACCAGTTTTTCGCGACATTTGATGTATTGACATAGACTTTATGCGCTTGAGTTATACGGAAAAATATTATGTTGACATTTGTGACATTTCAGCGATAATCTGCATTTTCATCAGCTTTATTTTGATGCCCTAAAACTTTTTTAGCAAAAAATCCTTGGATGGAAACGTAGTTAATGAGAAAATAATATTAATAAACAAAGAAAACAATAGACACAAATATTTAACTGAAATCACAATATTTTGCATTTTAAGATTCTACAGAAATTCTAGAAACTCTAATGTATGAAATCACAGTTGATATTTGAGTGTGTCTGTGTGTGTCAGTGTGTATGTCTGTGTGTGTGTGTGTGTGTGTGTGTTTTAGAGAGAGATTGTGTGTGTGAGTGTGTTTGTGTGTGGTGTTTGAGTGTGAGTGTGTGTGTGTTTGTCTGTCAGTGTGTGAGTGTGTGTGTGTGTGTGTGTGTGTCAGGGTGAGTGTGTTTGTTTGTGTGTCTGTGTAAGGGTGAGTGTGTGTGTATGTCAGGGTGTATGTGTGTGTCTGTGTGTGTGTGTCTGTGTCAGGGTGAGTGTGTGTTTGTGTGTGAGTCTATGTCAGGGTGTGTGTGTGTGTGTGTGTGTGTGTGTTTGTCTGTGTCAGGGTGAGTGTGTGTGTTTGTATGGGTGTGAGTGAGTGTGCGTGTGTGTGTGTGTGTGTGTGTGTGTGGGTGTCTGTGTTAGGGTGAGTGTGTTTGTCTGTGTTTGTGTGGGTGTGTGTGTTTGTCTGTATTTGTGTGGGTGTGAGTGTGCGTGTGAGTGTGTTTGTCTGTGTTTGTGAGTGTGTGTGTGTGTGTGTGTATGTGTATGTGTGTTTGTGTGTCAGAGAGAGTGTGTGTGTGTGACTGAGTTTGACAGTGTGTGTGTGTGTGTGTGTGTGTGTGTGTGTGTGTTTGTGTGTGTGTGTGGGGGCATGTTTATGTGGTTTACGAGGGCAATTGTTTGTTTAGGTTACACACTGGTAATTAAGAGTATTTTGCTATAAATGTGGTTTATGACGACATTTCTAGTGTCCCAATAATTTAAACAGCTTAAAAATCATAAAAATCAAAATCATTAAACAATGTTTAACTGAAAATGTACAAATGCAGAAAGTTTTCTGTGAGGGTTAGGTTTAGGGCTTGTGTTTGGTTTTGGGCTTGTGTTTGGTTTAGGGGTTGTGTTTGGTTTAGGGGTTGTGTTGGGCTTAGGGGTTGTGTTGGGCTTAGGGGTTGTGTTTGGTTTAGGGTTTGTGTTGGGTTTTGGGCTTGTGTTGGGTTTAGGGCTTGTGTTTGGTTTAGGGCTTGTGTTTGGTTTAGGGGTTGTGTTGGGCCTAGGGCTTGTGTTGGGCTTAGGGTTTGTGTTGGGTTGTGTTTGGTTTAGGGCTTGTGTTGGTTTAGGGGTTGTGTTTGGTTTTGGGGTTGTGTTGGGTTTAGGGGTTGTGTTGGGTTTAGGGGTTGTGTTTGGTTTTGGGGTTGTGTTGTGTTTAGGGGTTGTGTTTGGTTTAGGGGTTGTGTTTGGTTTAGGGCTTGTGTTGGGTTTTGGGCTTGTGTTGGGTTTAGGGCTTGTGTTGGGCTTAGGGTTTGTGTTGGGTTGTGTTTGGTTTAGGGCTTGTGTTGGTTTAGGGGTTGTGTTTGGTTTTGGGGTTGTGTTGGGTTTAGGGGTTGTGTTGGGTTTAGGGGTTGTGTTTGGTTTTGGGGTTGTGTTGTGTTTAGGGGTTGTGTTTGGTTTAGGGGTTGTGTTTGGTTTAGGGCTTGTGTTGGTTTAGGGGTTGTGTTGGTTTAGGGGTTGTGTTTGGTTTTGGGGTTGTGTTGGGTTTAGGGGTTGTGTTGGGTTTAGGGGTTGTGTTTGGTTTTGGGGTTGTGTTGTGTTTAGGGGTTGTGTTGGGTTTAGGGGTTGTGTTGGGTTTAGGGGATAGAATCTATAGTCTGTACAGTATAAAAATCATTATGTATGTCTATGGAAAGTCCTCATAATGATAGGTAGACCAACGTGATGTCTGTGAGTGTGTCTCTATGTGTGTGTGTGTGTGTACGTGAGAGTGTGTGTGTGTGTGTGTGTGTGTGTACGTGAGAGTGTGTGTGTGTGTGTGTGTGTGTGTGTGTGAGAGAGAGAGAGAGAGAGTGTTTGCGTGAGCGTGTATTTATCACTTTGTGGGGAACAAATGTCCCCATAAACAGAGACGTTGCAACGGGGTAGGCAAACCAGGCAATTGCCTGGGGCCCCGAGCTGGAAGGGGGCTCCCTCAAGGATGGCTGATTACATTGGACCACAGCAATGACAAAATGGAACTCCCTTAAATTCTTTGTTGTTACAAGACACTGCAATGACATGTCCAGAACCCCCCCCCCCCCCCCCCAAAAGGGACCCCCATGCTACGAGCTTGCTGTCAAAATGTTCATAGTTGTTTGTGAGAGCATGTGTGTGTGTGTGTGTATGTGTGAGAGGTTTGTATGTGTGTGTTTGTGTGTGTGAGTGTGTGTGTTGTGTTACAGTTTTTTTCAATTGCTTACACACTAAAATTAGAACTTTCCCACAATTAGCAAAACACTTACACTCAAGGAGCAAAAAACCGGCCTAGATTTGCACTGTAAGCACATTGTCAGCTTCACACATTTTGCAAAACATTACACACAGTGATTTGCAAAACACTAAACACACTTGTATGCATTTGACACAGACATTTATCATGATGTCATTTCCTTGCAATTTCAAATCATAGGCTTTCAAATGAACACACCCATGAACAGATTGGTTAAACACAGCCACCATGTGTGTAAACACACTGGTGCTTAATTGTAGACACACCAATCAGGTTTAAGGACTATAAAAAGGCAACAGGTAAGTTCATCGGTCTTCAAAAAAAATGGACGTGTCAGAGGAACAGGGAGAGTGAGGATGAGAGGGGTAATCCGGAGAGAACAAGGTGGAGGAAGAGGCCAATGTAGAGGAAGAGTGAGAGGGAGAGGAAGACCTTAAGGAGGGGTAGGACATGCACAAAGAAGAAGACAACCAAATCTGTGTAACGAAATTTGTGCTACAATTGTGGACCATGTAATAAACCACAGACTAACACTGAGGGAGGCTGGACTGAGCATACAGCCTAACCTAAGCAGGTACACTGTGGCATCAATAGTTCAGACATTTTGTCAAGAGCACAGGTAAGAAACTTCTCTGCCAACAGAAAATCCATAGCTATCTATTCCTGTATCATTTTACAGTAAGCTACATTTACAGTATTTTGTTTGGCCAACATAGGATTGAACGTCGAAAACACCAAGGAGGGAGGGGCCCCATATTCACACAGGAGCAAGAGAGAGAGAGATCATAAACCTCGTTTTGGCCAATAATGCAATCAGACATAGAGAAATTCAAGCCCATATTTTCAATGGTCACCCAATTTTCAATAATGTCCAACAGGTCTCTCTGTCAACAATAGCCCATATTCTTAAAAAACATCAAGCTCTGATGAAACAACCGTATAACGTGCCATTTGAAAGAAATTCAGACAGGGTGAAAGTCCTGCAGCGCGAATATGTGGTGGTACATTTTGTTCACAGACTGTAGTATTTTGTGCTGCACACATAATCTTTTTACTGTACATGTCATTTTACTGTATAGCAGACCAACAGTAAATTGATCTACACAATGTGATGTTTTTTTTTTTTAGAGAGTTTTGCAAATGGATGCGGAGGAAGTCCCGCATGAGTTTATATACATTGATGATGCTGGATTTAACCTGACAACAGTGAGAAGAAGGGGAAGAAACATCATTGGCCACAGGGCTATTGTCAATGTACCAGGGCAACATGGGGGTAACATTACCCTTTGTGCTGCCATTACAGAGAATGGGGTCCTCCACCGCCATGACAACTTGGGTCCTTACAACACTGACCTCTTTCTTAAATTTTTAGACAGATTACACAATATTATCACAGCACACCAAAGGGACCAGATGCAATACATTGTCGTCTGGGACAATGTAGCTTTCCATCGTTCTGCTCTGGTCCAAAACTGGTTTCATCAACACCCACAATTACAGTTTAATACCTTCCACCATACTCCCCCTTCCTAAACCCCATCAAGGAGTTCTTCTCAGCATGGCGGTGGAAGGTTTATGATCTCCGGCCCTATGTCCAGATGGCCCTCATTCAAGCTATGGAGGAAGCATGTGATCAAATTGAAGCAGCATCCATACAAGGGTGGATTTGTCACTCCAAAAGATTCTTCCCACGTTGCCTTGCAAATGAAAATATAGCCTGTGATGTTGACGAGGCCCTGTGGCCAGATCCAGCTAGGTGGAGAGATGTTTAGGTTATTTTTCTTTTTTATTCAGTACTGAACTGGATATGTAATTTATGTTACAGTATTACTGTAAGCTTACAGAACAATGGTGCATTCAGTACAGTTTTTTCCAATTGCTAACACACTAAAATGACATGCACAGCACAATTATTTAAACTGACACACAGAGAGCAAAACCTCTTCTCAAGTCTCCAAAAGTCTGAGCACATTTTCTGCTTTACACACATTTTGCAATTCAAAATGGCACTTTTTTACATGCACTGCACATGGGTCTCTGCATAAGACACAACAATCTGACGTAAAGTCACATGTTTGCCATTTCAAAACACTGCCATTCAAAATGACACTACATGAGCTAATTGGCCAATACATGTGCCACCTGGCCAAACATCTCAATGGTTAATTGTTAGCACTTCAATCAGGAAGTAAGCACTATGAAAAGACCACAGGTGAGCACAGGTGAACAATGGAAGACATTGCAGAGAGAGGAAGAGCAAGAGGAAGAGGGATGGAGGGGGAGAATGAGAGGGGGAGGAAGAGTGAGAGGTAGGGGTAGAGCTGTTAGAGGAGTTCATGGCCAAAGAAGACCCAGCTGTGCGGCAAGATGCTACCTAATTATTTTTCTTGCCTCTTTTGTTTCTAGATATTTTTTCAGCACGTTTTTTTTTCTGCAATTTTCTTTTTCTGAGCACATTTTTGTTCAGTCTAATGTAAATATATCTGCTGTGGATATGTTTCACTGACTTGTTTGGTGAAAAATAAAAATAAAAATGTTTCATGTATGTGTGAGTATCTGCAAATATTTCTGTGCATGTGAACAAGCTGAAGAATTTTCTACAATTTGAACTATTTTAGTATTATGGCAAAGCATACTAAAGATGAGAGTGCTTTTCATTATGCCCAACAGTGTGTAGTTGGTTAGACAAAAATCTGGTAATATGAATGAAGTGTGTGCCATTTCGTGCAGATGTTTGATTTTGATAATGCTATGTGTAGTTTTGGTTGCAGTGCTTCATTTTGCAAGATATATGAGGTATTTTGCAGTTTGGGTGTGTGGTTTTGTGAATTGTGTTAAGTATTTTGATAAAAACAGCCTAGTTTGCAAAATTGTGTGTTAGCAATTGGAAAAAACTGTAATACTGTAGGAAAATGTTTTGTTATGAATGTTTTGTTGAAATATTCAGTATCGACTGACTTGAGTACATGAAAATAAATAAATATTTTCATTAGTCTGCACAATTGGTGTCATGTGGTGTTGGTGAATTTATTTTTACACTTTCTCTGTGTAAATGCTAAAAGTGTTTTAGGTTGAGCACAGGAGTGTTTAACTGATTCAAACAGAATCAGACCATACGATGGTTGGGGTTATGTTATGACAACAAAATAAGGTTTTTAAAAGACATTGTATAGTTTTGACAAAAGTGTTCCATTTTGCAAATGATCTGAGGTGTTGTGCTACTTTGGTGTAGTGTTGTGCTAATTGTGTGAAGGGGTTTGAAAAACCGGGCCCTGTTTTCAAAATTGTGCTTAAGCAATTGAAAAAACTGTAATATGTTGTGTCAGTGTGTGTGTTTCTGTGTGAGAGTGTATGTGTGAGTATGTGTGTCAGTGTGTGAGTCTCTGTGTTTGTGTGTCATTGAGTGTGTGAGAGTGTGTGTGTGTGTGTGTTTTTGTGTGTGTGTTTTATGATTATGCAGAACATTTATAAACTCAAGATTATGGAGTTGCTTTAGAAGTTGATGGATGAAATCAGAATTTGAATACAACACATTTCTTTATATCATCATATTAACTATCTAATAATTTGATAATATGACTCACTCTAATTTCTCCAGTTTACAGTTTGTATTCTTCAGTCCAGCAGAGAGCAGCTTCACTCCTGAATCCTGCAGATTATTGTCACTCAGGTTCAGTTCTATCAGACTTGAGGAATTTGAACTGAGAACTGAGGCCAGTGATGAACAACATTTCTCTGTCAGATAACAGTAACTCAGACTGAGAGAGAAATGACAAGATAACAGTGTGTTAAACTATCAGTTTTAGTGAAGGTGTCTCAGTACAGCTGTCAGCATCACTCTGAAACTCACACCCCTCAGATAGAAACAAAACAAGAGCAAATGGATGTGCAATGAGAATCAGCTGGTGGGAATGAAGGTTCATGAACATTAAGATGAAACATCACAGCAGTTCAGTGAGGTGAGTAGAAGTTGACTTTTCATTTGTAATTGTATAAAATGCTGAAATGTGTGTGTATATGTGTGAAAGTGTGTTTGTTTGTGTGCATGTGGTGTCTGTCAGTGTGTGTGAGAGTGCATGTATTTGTGTGTATGTATGTGTGTTTGTGTGTCAGTGTGCACCTCTGTGTGTGTGAAAATGTGTTTGTGAGTGTGTCAGTGTGTGTGAGTGTGTGAAAGTGTGTGTGTGAGCACGTGTTTGTGTGTGTGTCAGTGTGTGTCTCTGTGTGACTGAGTGAGTGTGTGTCTGTGTGTGTGTGTGTGTGTGTGAGAGAGAGCATGTATGAGCGTGTTTGTGAGAGTGTGTGTGTGTGTGTGTGTGTGTCAATGTGCATCTCTGTGTGTGTGAGAGTTTGTCACCGTGTGTCTCTGTGTGTGTCCCTGTGTGTGTTTATGTGTGTGTGTGTGTCAGTGTGTGTCTCTCTGTGTGTTAGTGTGTGTCTCTGTGAGTGTGTATGTCTCTGTGAGTGTGTATGTGTGTCAGTGTGTGTGTGTGTGTGTGTGTGTGTGAAAATGTGTTTGTGAGAGTGTCAGTGTGCATATCTGTGTGTGTGTGTGTATGTGAGAGCATTTATGAGTGTGTTTGTGAGAGTGTGTGCGCGAGAGAGGGTGTGTGTATATTTATATGTATATAGGGCATGTGATGCATCAGTGCAGTAATACTGGGATGGCAGTGCATGTAGTTTAGCAGTTTAGTATTTATTGCACGCTGTATGCTGCATGCTTCTTCTGCTTGCAAGGGCAAAAAGAGGAGCCGAGTGCGTAAGTCTCTTCCTGTCGGTACATAGCCTCTCCACTGCCAAGACTCCTACAGTGCCTCCTCGCAGCCACACATGGTAACTGGGTCCTAGCGGACTCAGGCTGAACTGTAGGGGATTTCGGAGCAGCAGTGGGCCCCAGAGCCGTGGTGTGCAGGCCCACCAAGCAGTGGACACGTCTTGGCACCCGCCAACCACAGCCCCAGCTATGGGGTAGCCTATAAAGGCAAAGGCTAAGGGAGCACACCCTGAATAAAAAGAAAAAAGACCTCAACGGTGGAACAGGCGAAGGATGATGGCTGACTTAAGTGGAGCATCACAACGGCCGGAAAGGTGGATGAAGGCTGCAGCAGTGATGGGTCTCCAGTCGTCTTGGACTCCATTCCACTGGATCTTGACCCAGACCTGCCAAGGACAATGTGGTGGCTGTATGTGCACCAGCCTCACCACGTTAAACAATGCCACGCACAGGCATCCTCCACAAAGGGAATCCACCCTGCCACCCGGATAAAGTCCTATTGCGACCAGCAAGTGGCGACGGGGGCAAGTGGTTCTGATGGTGGTTCTAAGTGACGAACCACCATCATTGCCAGAGAACTGCAGAGATGCCAGATTGATATAGTTGCTCTCTCCGAAACCTGATGGGTAGGTGAAGGGCAGCTGAAGGAGGAGAAAGGTGGCTATACTTTCTTCTGGAAAGGAAAGCCAGCCAATGAGGCTATAAACCTTGGAGTTGAACTTGCCATCAACAACCAGCTTGTCAACCACCTCCTCGACCTTCCTGTGGGGATCAGCGAGCGCCTCATGACCATCCGTCTGGTGTTGGTCAACAACCAGACAGTGACAGTAGTGAGTAGTACCCTGGACACCGACGAGGAAGAAAAAGAAGTCTTCTATGCCTGCCTGGAAGAAACCTTGTCAAAAATCCCCAGGGAGGACAAGATTATCCTCCTTGGAGAATTTAATGCTAGGGTAGGCCAGGACCAACACCTCTGGAAGGGCACTATTGGCAAGGAGGGCATTGGTAACATTAACTCCAACGGAGGAGTGCTGCTGCTGAGTAAGTGTGCTCCGCACAACCTCATCATCACCAAAACTCTCTATCGCCAGAAAAACAAATTCAAGGCATCTTGGAGGCACCCTCGCTCCAAGCAATGGCACCTCATAGATTACGTCATCGTAAGAGCCACGGGCCGCTGTGATGTGAACATCACAAGGGCCATGATAGACTCTGAAAATTGCTGGACAGACCACCGCCTCATCCGATCCACAATGTCCATCAAACTTAAAAAGAGGAGGAGGATTCAGAAGAAGCAGGCCCGGCGAAGACTGAACCTTGACAGCCTGAATGAAACTGCCACTCAGCAGCTACTTCAGGACTCTCTCGAGGAAAGTCTTCAGCAAGAATATCCTGACAACATCGAAGACCACTAGGGCCTTCTCAAATCCACCATCCATGACTCATGGTTTGATGAAAATGACACAGAGATAGAACAACTTATCTCCAGAAAACGAAAAGCCTTCCGAGAGTGGCAAAATGACATAACATGTGAGGCCAAAAGGACAGAACACTCTAGAGCCAAGGCTGACGTTCAGAGATTGATGAGGGAGGTCAAGATCAAATGGTGGACAGAAAAGGCTCTAGAACTCCAGAGACTGGCAGATTCAGGTGATAGAGGCTTTTTCAGTGCCACTAAGGCTGTCTATGGCCCTAGCCATTGTGGCTTAAATCCCCTGTGCTCAAAATCTGGACAGACTCTTCTAAAAGATAATGACTCCATCAACGCACGTTGGAAGGAGCACTTTCAGGAACTTCTGAACCGTGATAGTTTAGCCGAGCCAGATATCGCCGATCATATCCTGCAGAGCCCCATCAGAGAAGACATGGGGGAACCTCCTACACTAACTGAGGTTCACAGTGCCATCAGGAATCTCAGGAACAACAAGGCCGCTGGTCCTGATGGGATCCCTGCAGAGATCTTAAAGGAAGGAGGACCAAGGCTCTGGCACCACATCCACCATCTACTCATCAAGATCTGGGAAAGGGAAGAGCTCCCCTCAGAGCTCCGGGATTCCCAAATTGTTGCCATATTCAAGAAAGGGGACCAGGTTGAATGTGGAAACTATAGGGGCATCTCACTTTTGTCAACAACAGGCAAAGTCCTTGCTCGTGTCCTCGCCAACCGCCTGCTACCACTATCTGAGGCGGCACTCCCTGAATCACAGTGCGGCTTCTGTCCATCCAGGGTAACAACTGCCATGATCTTTTCTGCTCGCCAACTACAAGAAAAGTGTTGGGAACAAGGACTGCCCCTGTACATGGCCTTTATATGCTTGACAAAGGCCTTTGACTCTGTGGATCAGCAGGCACTGTGGAGCATACTATCAAGGTATGGATGTCATGACAAATACATTTGTGTACTGATGCTACTGCATGATGGCATGTCAGCCACAGTGCTCAGCAACACTGGCTCTGAATTTGAGCCATTTACTGTAGAAACTGGGGTTAAACAGGGATGTATC